>CM043112.1:72332661-72932661 GCA_023701765.1 Hylyphantes graminicola
GAGATGTTTAGGGGGAGAGGGTTCTAAGAACTAGTGTACCAAATATGAACTCAGTATAACCGTTAGTTCACGCTGTGGAAGGGTTTCAGATAAACTAACAGACATGCCAATGTTCGACACTTTTATAGAATCAGCACCCTCCAAATCATGCAGAAAAACATAGATATCATATGAAGTACTAGATTGGCAGATCACGTGACCTCCAATGATAACGACGGGACGCGCATGGAGAGGGGAAATTTGGTCAGTGTTGTCATCTCTTTAATGAGAAAAATACAACGAAAATAATACCATTTAATTCTAAAATAACAAAAAAATATTTTAAAAATACTAGAAAAGTGTTTCACGTTTTTTTTTCATCACAAACTGCATTTGGAATATTTTTAGTATTTTTATGCATTTTTTGAAATTGATATTTTTTCGTAGAACTTTTCTCCTCAAAGTTGTGGCAGCACTGACCAAACTATCCCTTCTCTGGAGTCGCCATGCGCGTCCCGTTGTTAGCCTTAGGGGGTCGCGTGATCTGCCAATCTAGTACTTCATATGATATCTACGCAGAAAACACAATTTGATATTAAATCCCATCGCAATGCTTCCAATACCTCACATTAAATATCACTTAATTAAAAGAAATAACAAGTTAAAAAAATCACAATTGTATTTCTTCCACATCACATCCCTTTGTCTTCAAGTAGGGAAAATTCTTGATCCGTTCTTCCCTATTTCTTGGCTATTTTCCGCTGGCGACTAATACCGGCTTTTGACGGTCTGTCTTATCTGTTTAGCTGCAGGAAGACTCTCTGTTTATGTTTGTTTATAATTTGAATCGTTATTGACCTCGCATGGTATTGGATATAAGCAAGACGGTAAATAGTGGATGAGCGTGGTACTGAAATATCTTTAAGGATTGGTATTAGTTTCAGTTTTTGGAAGTGTAGTTTGTTATCAGATGGAAATAAAATATTTGAAACAAAAATACAAATATATTTGCTATAAATATTGAATATTAATTTCAAAGTGTTTGACAAATATTCAACATTATTAATAAAATATTTGACAATTTTATTCCTGGTAAGAACAATGTAACCTATAAACACAATCTAAAATAATTTTAAATGAAAAAACTAGTTGTGTGTAACACTTCATAACTTGCCACTCAATAATTCACTAAATTTAATGGTAATTATACACTATATAAGATAATTTCAAAAAATTTAAATCCAAAGGAAATGCTATAATCTATATTTTTATAATTCTATATTTGCGCTTACGTATTTTTTCGCTATAAAACATAACGCTGCGTACGATGTCGCCCTTAACGGTTGCGTTGGGTGCCGATTCAGGTGTAAGCTCATCACCTGACTGTGGTTCTGAAATACGACGCCCGTAGCCAATTGCCCGCGTGTAGCTCTATTGCGACGATAATTCAAAACCTATCGCTACAAAACATTTAAAACGGTATTAGGACCTTGTGCAACAAATTTGATGACTGAAGCTCTTATACTTCGAGTTGTAGAGTAGTTCGTCTGTCTGGAACTAATATTCAAAAAACACTTTTTTTAGAATCGGCATCCTGCAAAACGTCTAGAAAACAGAATCTCCATTTTTGATTTTTTCGAGCTCCATAGCAATACATTCCTTACCTTCCATATCATATTTGGTTGGTTGGAAGACATATATTTTTAGGCTTGTGTGCTTGGTCAGAGACCCGCTTATAAACCTTCGTCAAGTAAGACAGCCACAACACACACATAAGTGACAGATGCGGCCATCTACCGCCACCTCCACAATTTACACTCTTAAAACAAAGGATTAAAATCCATTCTTGTAGGAGAAGTACATTTTTGACACAGTAAATTAGTGAAAATTAACTCAGACTGAGTTCAAATCACTCATTTGTTTTAAAAGTGTAGATATGTCCCTGAAGGGGTGAATGGTCTTCAGAGACCTGTACCCGTAAGAAACTGAGCCAGGACTGCCCACAGGACTTTCGTACCCACAGATTTAACGAGCACGTACTCCGCATATACTGGTGAATCTTCAGCGGTACCGAGACTCGATCGGGGGACCGTCCGAGACCAAGACACTGACCACTAAGCTACCCACTGCCCAGATATCATATTTGGTAATTGAAAGTAAAAATCATATAGTGTTGCCAAAAATGCGGTACTGCCAAGTATGTTTAAAATTTCCGTTAAAGTTATTTACAGAGCTGAACCTTTTTCTTGATATATTTAAAA
The DNA here is from genome assembly GCA_023701765.1 of Hylyphantes graminicola. NCBI lineage: Eukaryota > Metazoa > Arthropoda > Arachnida > Araneae > Linyphiidae > Hylyphantes > Hylyphantes graminicola. The sequence goes on from CM043112.1 coordinate 72,334,902, forward strand.
AAAGGTATTTCTACGAATCCTGAATTAATATTTTTTCAAATATATTGTTAGTTTTTCCAATGCTTCTATGCTATAGTTCCTTGACAAATCTAGTTATACTTTATACTAAAGCTCATAACTATAATGCGAGTATTCAAAATACAATTGTTTATTTAAGTTTTTGTAAAAAAAATTATTTAAGATTGGAATTGAAAATGCAGCATTTTTATAAATATAGCGAAACAAAATATTTTATTAATAAATTCTTTGATGCATTTTATCAGAAATGCAAATTGATTTTTACTTGTGTTGCCAGCCTTTTAAGTGAAACTTTATCCAAGAAACAAACACTCTGGGAGGTAAAAAGGATTTTTCCCCTTTTTTTAATAAATGTATACAGAAAAGCTTTAAAATGAAAATATCTCTATACATTAAAGAAATGCATTTGAATTCTAATAAAATATTGGATTTAAACTAGAATAATGCCGCAAAAGATTTTTTTTAAATAATTTTTTTTCTGAAAAATATAAACTTTACTAATTTGTACCCTTTAATTCCACATGTAAAAATAATTAAATTACAGTTAGGTTACATTCTTTATAATTTTTATTACTATTGAATTACGGTTGGCTTTTTTGAAGTGACTTAACAATTCCCAGTTTTCATTCTTGCTTTTCTGCAATTACTGTTTGTTTCTTAAGAGAGTATTTTTATATTATTGAGTTATCTACGCGTAAGCAACTTGTTATTTATTAAACTTTGCTAACAAATTATTTCTTTAATATTGTTATTGTTTTATCATGTTCAAAAATCTATAAAAATGCTAATGAATTTAGTAATTACTTTAGTTCAATATTTATCATTTCATAGATAGTAAATAGAATTCACTTAAAACAAGAAAAAGAGCAAATTATATTTAAATTTTGTCCTATTGTATTTATCACGGTAATTTTTTTAATTGTGAGTGGCGCTTGAAAGACGAATTGTGTTACACACCTATAGTTTTTCATATCTTACATAGCGTTTTTTTTTCTCTTAAATGTTCAGATTGAATGCAATGAAACAGGTTTTCTAATTTTACCAAAAATTATACCAATGGGCAGGTTTTAAGTTTTGATTGGCAACAGAAATGCAAATAAAATAGTTTGTCAAGTCTCTCTTGGTGAATCAATGTTATCTGGGAACAGATCGACAACCAGAACAACGATCGAAGGAGGTTTAGAAATGAAAGCTGTAATTAATATGAAATAAGTCAATTACCTTAAAGTTGTGACATTGAAATTGATAGACAGTTAAGTTGTATATTATTTAATATTTGGAGCTCAAAAAGTTTGGAGCTACACTGTGAAAAAAAAATTTGTAACCATTACAAAAATTTGTTTTGTAAAAAACTTTTCCTAGAAAATTTCTAGTAAATAATTACAAAAAAAAATTGTGCTGTAAAAACACATAATATATTTTTGTTAGCATTACATGCATATATCAAGTAGATTTACAGGACTATTTTATGTATCCCACACAAGTAATGTTTCAGTAACTATACAAGAAAATTTTATGGATACCACATTTTCCGTGCAATTGCAAAGAAAAACAAAATGTCTACTTTCCTACTACGTGGGATCGAACCCCGGTCTCCCGCATGACAGGCGGGGGTACTGACCACTACAATACCGAGGAATAGCAGACTGCCGAAACCCGGGATCGAACCAGTAACCTTTAGATGATCAGCCTGGTGCTTTCCCAACTGTGCTATTTCGGCACTTAGATCGCTAGGAAATTAGAACTTAAATTCATTTGAAACAGCCAACTAAAGTATAAATTTAAAATGGCGATTGGCTAATTGAATCACGATCGATTAGATTAGGTTAGGTTAGAATTATCCTCACACTAGAGCTACATGAGGGCTATCCAAATCAAGATCGAGGCTAAAATACTAGAAATTATTTTGTAACTTCAGAAATGAAGATTTCTGTTCAGAATTACAAAAACTTTTTTTTGTAAAATTGGTTATTTCTGTAACATTACTAAAAAAAATTTCTGTATGTATACAGTATTTTTTTCTCAGTGTATCCAGGTACTTCACTTTTCCGCGCACAGAAAAATCGTGAAAATATCCAACTCGATCTTACATTTAAATTAAAAAAAAACTCAAAGATTTTACAGATTTTCTTAACGCGCAATAAAACTAAGTGCTCATTGTAAAGAGAATATAATTAAATTTGCACTGAACCTGAATACGAAATGCGGTTTGTTCGAATTGCAGAAATATCTTCATTACATTATTCTTTATCTTTCAAATCTTTTCACAATGGAGTCCCTAAGTTTCTTAAACAACTTGAAAGTGAATTCCTTTTGATATTATTCTCTCGAAATTAATGAAATTTAGCTGAAGGAACGATTGTTCTTCAGCTAAACTTTCGCGCCATTCACTTCAGTTTGATTAAGTTTATTCTTTATGAAAAATAATTAATGCTATTCACGAATTTACCGCGAAACGTAAATTTCACTTCACCAACAAAAAAAACATTCCAACAAAGCTTCTTGACAATAGAAACCGATATTTAATATCACTTAATTTCCCCAAAACCTTCAAGTCCGAACAAAACATTCGATGGAACAAGTGATATAAGAATTAAGAAAGAAAAAATATCAACAAATATGGCGCCCAGGAAAATGAATGGGAGGATAAAAACAACTTCTATTACGTTTCAGTGAAGCATCGCGATTTGTTTTATTAAAACTTTAGAATTGAGGATGGCAACAGCTGCAGATCCAATTTCTTCAGGCGCACTATTCACTGAGGCGGATGAAGAAAGGACGTTCACCGTCCGCAGAATCGTGTATCAATGCGCGCCGCTTTTTTTAGAAAAATACAACTAAGACTTAAGAAAAGTAAACCTGATTTTTATTATAAAAGAAAGAGTTTAGTAAGGGAAAAAGATAAATAGCCCCGTTGGCGCGAATGTTTGCGATTTTTGGTGACTTATCCCTCAAGTTTAGTGTTAACTTCATTTATTGACCGACATTATAAATTTGTTTTTTCAAATATACTTCAGTAATATATATATAAATATTAGTATAATCAAATCAAAGACCATTTACACGTGTGTAAGCAATCTGAAATGCACCATTTGGGTGTCAATTAAGGCGTTGGCTCTTTGCGTGACCATGGTTCAAAATTACGACTAATGACGTCAATAGCCATTGTATAGATCTAGTACGACTTCAATTTAACTCAACTGCATTATACAAATAATTTTTAATATACAGTTTTGAAAACACGCCAAGCTTTTGCGCCAAGTCCTCGTGACTTGGATACTATGTTGGGCCTTTTTTTAGGTTTGCCAATTCTGATTAGAAATCTTTAGAAAATTCAGTCTTTACTTTTTTTTAGTTTCTTTGTCAACGCTTGCAATAGTCATTTTTCCGAGCGTGTGTACATGCCTGACAAAAAGTATTTAAACGAGTATATAATACAAAAAAGGGAAAATATATGAAAGCTTAGAAGAAAAAAAATGTTGTGTATTCTTTGTCAATTTTTTACAACAGATGCTGACTTCAGAATAATGGTGTTCTAGCTTTTTCTTGATACAATGGACACATTTTCAAAGGTTTAGAAAAACGGAAATCTAGTAAGTAAAAGTATACAATGGTAGTTTTTTCGTCGATTAAAAAATAAGATTTGAAGACTTCATTTTGTTACAAACTTAAGAATATTGTGTAATGGGACTTGTTTGATAAATTAAATAAAGCAATGAAGAAATTTAATTGGGTTGTTTTAGATGATGTAATTTCTTACAGCATTCATTCCTGTTGTCCCTTCAACAGTGCTCGTGTTCGCCCTCCATCCCTACATAGATTTACCAATCGAGGATTGAGAAAGAATTTATATTCATTTAGCATTTCTGGTGCAAAACCTGAAATGAACCCAATTTCAAAAGCTTCATTAAGTCAAACAATTCTTTAAAAACTAAATTGATTAGAAATAACTTGCAATAAATTTTATCTATATAAATTTACACAAAACTTTATACCGTTTAAATTTACAAAATGACAGTATAATTGATGATTTTATTTTTAGTATTTTGGATCGAAGTTCATTTTATAGTTCAGTTAATGAGTATTGACACTTGTGCAATTTTTGTAGTCTACATTAAATGGTGCTGTTTCACGTCGTGGATTTCAACAGTTAAAACTGTCTTCATTTGTTGCAGGGAATTTGTTTTTGGTATTCGAAAACGAGTTTTCTAAGAATATTTTACTTACTCAATTAAAATGCCAACTTCTTGCTGTGCTGTTTGTTGTTCAAAATATTTGTAAAAAAAAGCTTCCATAGAAAGAAAAGGGGTTTTTTTTTCATCTATATTGGTAATTTTGAGAGCGAAACCAAAGCAACCAATGGAATCACAGTACGTGAAATAGAAGCAACCAATGGAATCGCAGTACGTGAAATAGAAGCAACCAATGGAATAGCAGTACGTGAAACTCAAGCAACCAATGTAATCGCAGTAGGTGAAACCAAAGCAACCAATGAAATTGCCGTATGGGGGGGAAATCAAAACGAGTACGTTACACCATCTGAAATATTTCCATAGGCATGTTTCTGATCTTGAGAGGCAACATAAATACTGAATGAAAATAAATTATTTTTCAAACCTCGATTGGTGAGTCAATGTCATGTGGAAACAGAACCGAACGAAAGAAGAATAGGAAAGAAAGTTAAAATTACGTCAGTCGAAACGAAATGGTGCATGAATAAAAAGAAATTTAAATTTATTCGAATTTTATAAGAAACTTAGTACACACCAATACTTCAAAATATTGTATACATTCTAAGCAGGAAACCATAAATAATATTAAAACTCCTATTATTAGTAATAGATAAAATCCCTTAAGCCCTTTAAGATCCACTTTCAGGCTAAAAGTTGGCTTATTGACACAAAGGTCTTCATTTGTTCTTAGTTCGATGGATCATAGAACTCATCCAATAAGAGTTCGCCACGTGGCAGTTGGCGTGTTTCATCAGATGATTGTACCATACATGGCGAATATTCGCTTTTATAGGCATATTTAATAAACTTACCGGGAATAGCTACTACAGCTTTATCAACAAGTAGACTTTCCCAATCGTTTTAAATATCTTTGGTATCGTTCGCAAAAAAAATCTTCTGAATTAAGAAATCTAAATGTTATTTTAAACTAAACCTTGTAAATATATTTGAACAGTAGGTTTTGTAAGAGAAATTAATTTTGATAGTTTACGTTAATTCAAACATCTAAAGAAGATTTTTTTTGTGTTACAATTTCCTTTTTAAAACAAATATTTAAAAAGTGCTTTTATTAAGATTTGCTTGATACTAGTATTATTAACGCTAATGTATAAATATTCTTGCATCTTATTCAACCTTGAAAAAAAAATGAAACGTACGTATTAAAAATTCCAATAGATTTTAAACAGAGATGAACTAAAAATTTGATGGTTATTTTTTTTTTTTTCAAGGAGAGATTAAAATATTTTTAAAAATAATTTTATGCCATAAAAATATGAAAAAAAAATATTAATTATCAGACTAGCTCAAGTATATTATTTTGGATATAAATATTTTTCTTGTTCTCACAGTTCATTAACATTAAATGTTTAATTTTCGCCATGACGTGACATGACAGTGATTGCGCCCTCTACACTCTTAAATCAAACGAGTGATTTTAACTCAGTCTGATTAATTTTCACTTCTCCAGTCTAGAAAATGCACTTCTCCTTTTGGAGTGGATCCTTTGTGTGTTAAACCTCCGACAGGATCACTCCAAACGAGTGATTTTAACTCAGTCTGAGAAAATATGCATGCCTTTAGGGTGTCGAAAATGCACTTCTCCAACTGGAGTGGATTTCACTCTTTTGTTTTAAGAGTGTAGAAGGGAGATGTAGGCTTTATAGCCCATTACCCAGCTCGCCAGAAGAGACAGTCACAAGAGACACACAAACACATACACAAATAACAACATTTATTGACGGTCACAAGCATCCATGCCTGACCGGGATTCGAACCCGACCCCAGCAGCTCCAAAGGCCAGCGTGCTAACGATTGAGCCACCGGGGCGGCTTGATTTTCGCCATACTTTTATTCCTCTTCCTTTCTGTAAAATTTGGCGACTTTGGCGCATTTAGTAGAGCAACCCTTAGAAAGGGAAAACATCAGGGGCGTGTTTACCAAAAACCGGGAAATGTCCGAGATTTGATTGCTTGTTTGTGTTTCTGAAGAGTTTTTCGATATAGGATGATGAAACTTAAGATGGGGAAATCGCAATTTGATGGCTATTGAGTATAAATAGAGATGAAAGAGTAGAGTTTTGTTTTTAATCAAGGTCGTACTGGAGCATCATAAAACATATTGGCAACATTACTTTTCATTTTGAACAGTAGTACAGTGACGAAGGGTGATCGGCAGAAAGGGGGCTGTGGGACGCCCTGTGGTCAGAGTCTCGATCTGCGGATCGGAATGTCCCGCGAACGAGTCCTGGTCGCCGAAAACCCACCGAGTATATGCGGAGTACGTGCTCGTTAAATCTGTTGGGTCCGAAAGTCATGTGGGCGGTCATTGCGAAGTTTCCCATGGGTACAGGTTCCTGGAGACTATTTCCCTCTCCTTTTGGAACAAAACGCGTGTCTAAATTGTGGAGGTGGCGCGCGATAGATGGCAGCATCTTTCACGTGTGTGTCTGCGTGTGAGTGTGAGTGTGTGTGTTGTGTCTGTCTTACTTGACGAAGGTTTATAAGCGGGTCTCTGACCAAGCAAAGAAGCCTGAAATATATGTATGCCTATATCCTACCAACCCGCAGAAATCTTTTGATGATATGAAACGTGGCGAATGAACTTTAGATCACTACAGATTTACGTGTTATACTAACGAGAAATAATAGACTGCCGAACCCGGGTCCTAACCATGTACCTTTAGATCTTTGGTATAATACACCCCCAACTGATATATTTCCAAACAAATTTTCAACAAATAGTTAAACTGTTCAGTTGTAGTCTGGTACACTTTAAGGGGTCATAGGAGTCTTAAAAATGTGCAAAGAAGATTCTACAAAGCATAGTTTGATCTTACATGTCATTTTTTAACTACTCAATGTATAAGTATAATTTTTTATATGTAATTCTACAAGATTTATTTATTATAAAACAAGTTTTAAAATTTATGAAACTTTAGCCAAAACTAAAATAAAGGATATTAAACATGAAGCTATTTGAACACATTGTGATTAGGCTTGCGCGGCAAATTGTGAGGACAAAATTGAAAAAAATGACCAAGAAAATGACTTTATATTGTACAAATATGTACAAACTAGGACTTATACCTAAATTCTCAGCTCAATTTTAATTAGAAATTATTTTAAGAACTTTTTTCTAAAAAAATTAATAAAAATTAAAAAATTTTGATTTTAAATTTTTTAAAAAATAATTTCTAATTAAAATTAAGCTGAGAATTTAGGTATAAGTCTTTGTTTGTGCATATTTGTACAATATAAAGTCATTTTCTTGGTCATTTTTTCAATTTTGACCTCACAATTTGCCGCTCAAGCCTAATCACAATGTGTTCAAATAGCTTCATGTTTAATATCATTTATTTTAGTTTTGGCTAAAGTTTCATAAATTTTAAAACTTGTTTTATAATAAATAAATCTTGTAGAATTACATATTAAAAAATTATACTTATACATTGAGTAGTTCAAAAATGACATGAAAGATGAAACTATGTTTTGTAGTACCTGCTTTGCACATTTTTAAGACTCCTGTGACCCCTTAAGGGGTCATAGGGCTCTTAAAAATGTGCAAAGAAGGAACTACAAAGTTTAGTTTGATCTTTCATGTAATTTTTTAACTACTCTATATATAAGTATAATTTTTTTGTATGTAATTCTACAAGATTTATTTAATATAAAACAAATTTTAAAATTTATGAAACTTTAGCCAAAGCTAAAATAAATGATATTAAACATAATGCTATTTGAACACATTGTGATTAGGCTTGCGCGGCAAATTGGGAGGTCAAAATTGAAGACATGACCAAGAAAATGACTTTTTATTGTACAAATATGTACAAACAAAGACTTATACCTAAATTCTCAGCTCATTTTTTATTAGAAATTATTTTAAGAACTTTTTTCTAAAAAAATTAATAAAAATTTCAAAATTTTGATTTAAAATTTTTTTAAAAATAATTTCTAATTAAAATGGAGCTGAGAATTTAGGTATAAGTCTTTGTTTGTACATATTTGTACAATATAAAGTCATTTTCCTGGTCATGTCTTCAATTTTGACCTCAAAATTTGCCGCGCAAGCCTAATCACAATGTGTTCAAATAGAATTATGTTTAATATAATTTATTTTAGCTTTGGCTTAAGTTTCATAAATTTTAAAATTTGTTTTATATTAAATAAATCTTGTAGAATTACATATAAAAAAATTATAATTATATATAGAGTAGTTAAAAAATTACATGAAAGGTTTAACTAAACTTTGTAGTTCCTTCTTTGCACATTTTTAAGAGTCCTATGACCCCTTAAGCTGTAAAAAATCCAACAACTGTCTACTTAAAACTGAATATTTTTACTAAGAAAATTTAATGTTTTTTCTGCACAGTTAAGTTGGGTTTTTTAAAGTGTACGAAATTTAAACAAGCTGAATCAATTGAAATGAAAAAATACATTCAAATGATTTGTATACTTATATATTTTTAAATTCAACAATAAAAATGTAAAACATCAGACATTTTATTTGTCTAGAACTTTTACTCCTATTCATATTTAACTGCAATTACTCATTTTTAAATACTGCAGGAAAGACAGTCTTACATTCTCATATCATGCGATTAAAGGATTAAAAAAGAACGAACTTCCGCAACATCTGAATACTTTCTCAGAAAATATTATTTCTTAAATCCTTCCTTTTTAATAATAGATAAAAAAATCGTTAAAAGGAAGAAGCATTTGAACAATTTCAGACTGTTAAAACACATAGTGATAATCTAAACGAAATATTAAAATTTTGGAACGCTTTAACGCGTTTTTTTGTTTTTTTTGTTTCACAATAAAAATTTAGGACTCTCTGTGTTAAAGGCAAATGAGCCGGGGGACTCCAAACCCAAGTACCTCAGAGTTCATTCTATTTGAAAAAGTTATTTCCTAAGCCACATTTCTCAAGCAGTATTGAATATATTTTTACAACTGTTTCTATAGAAAAATTCTAATGACTTACAGGTCTCTATAATCACACCTCTTGAAATTGAATCGAATATTTTGTGTAAAATTATTGAATGAAAATTTTGCAAAATATTCGAACCAATTTCAAAAAGTGGGATTGTCAGGACCTGTACTAAACTAAACTCCTCGGTGCAACAGCCCATTAGTGGGCCAAGACCTGCCGTGTCCATATCAGCTATCGTGACCTAGAGCCATGGGGTGCTAGGTATATGTTCCGGTAAGATGGTCAGCCTCACGTGGAACCCCCATTGTTTAGTTCCCAAGCATGTTTGGTTCCCACTTTATCGACCCACTCGAGGGATCAAAGGACGGATCAATCTCGCCCATTCCGGGATTCGATCCCCGGACCTGTGGCGTGGCAATGCGAAGCACACTAAGCCACTGAACCTCAAGGAAGACCTGTATAAGCCAGTTGCATTTATAACGTAAAAAAAACCGTTTGTAAAAATATTCAATACAGCCGGAGAAACGTGGCAGAGAAAATACATTTATCCATTGGATTACACAGTAAACTTTTTTTCTTTGGTTTGGTTTGGTTTGAATTATCGTCGCACTAGAGCTACACGAGTTTTTTCTTTGGAGACCCGCGATCCAACGGGCTTACTCGCCCTTAAACCTTGCTGCTCAACATTGTCTTACAAAAATTTTACGGCTTGGTCGTTTCTAAAAACTTCTAGGAAGATTCAATACCAAACGGAATTTTATAGCCATTTGGAAAAAAAGCAACTATAAATGGCGGCATCTTCCTTGAACGAGCAAAAACAGGGTTTTACTGCTTTTGTAGCTAGTAAAGAGGTTTATGCCTTCGTATTTATGTATTTACCTAATTAAATTTAGCGTTAGTTTGGATTGGGTAGTAAAACGGCATCTTTCAATTACTGCCAGAAACAAGCAGTTGGCAGTAAGTGTTAGAATACTGCGATAATAATAAAATCTTTGGAAAAACCTTATGTGCTGAGAGTGTGTTGATAAATTTTGGTTTATGAGGAAATAAGTAGTGCTAATTGTAGTGGTGATTTGCCAAAAGAAGTTTGCTATTTCAATTTAAGCCTGTAATGCATGCATTTTTTTCATCCCGAAAAAATATTTGTATCTTTAATACTTATACATTATGGGAAAAATACTGAAAAAAAATTAACTGCATTAGAATTTAAATAATTTCAATTTTTAAAATTGTTGCCATATGGCAAAAACCCAACTACAAAATTCCAATTTTGTAGTTGGGTTTATATGTATTATTTGGTCAAAATAGTTGTTAAGTAACAGAACAAAAGTAAAACATTAATTCATTTAAGTGGAAATCAGGTCTCTGGAGTTTAAATTATGTGACGCTAAGTTTGATATTCTTTGCAAGGCTGCACTAACAAAATACTATTCCCAGGGAGCAAAAGTTGATGGGGTCCTCTTCGATGGTCCCACTAGGGCTACATATTGGGCAATTGATGATAATCCGAGAAATAACAGGAAACGTAATATTTTTAAATGGGCAAATTAAATGCCATCCGGTACGATCAGTGGGCGCCCAACTGCCCATCCTCGAGATTTATAACAACTAAAAAAAACCTCGTCGGCGCAGCAGCCTATTACTGGGCCAAGGCCTGCCTAGAAAAGACTAGAAAACTACCAAATATATTTTAAAGTAATCCTCTTGAACTATAATTTTTCCGAAACAATTTATTTGTATTTTCTACTAACATTATTATACTTTGCCAAAGACGTATTTTCGCAACAGTCAGTAACCTCACTCTTTAATTTTGAGTACACTTTTACTACTGTCATCTATGAGGGTTATAGTAACTAAAACTTCAAAATGGAATGCAATAGATGAAGAAAAAAAACAGATTTGACGAGAGAGAGCTCTACTTTATTGAGTAAAATAGAATATGTTACTTGTTGCCATATGGAAACAGTATGCATTAAAAGGTTAAGAGTAATTTGCAGGAATAAATATTTATTTTTTTACTTTCATGTTTTAATAAGTTGTTTTTTTAAACCGAAAAAATATACATTATTTATTTTATAAATGCACCAACACTATCTGTGTAAAAATGTATACATTTCTCACTAATATCAGCCCAAAAAATGCAACATCACTGGGACCAAAAAATGCAAATACACTCTCAAAAAAAAAAAAAAACATTTCATTTTTGACGATTCATGAATCCTCAAACCTCATTTCGTTAATTTTGATTATTGTTTCGTCACACTATCCTTCGACTTTCGAGTAAACGCGAATCCTCACTTTTGCGATCGTAATTTGACGATTCTGTATCTTGATTTTGAGGAAACTGAATCTCATTGTTGTACTCACATGCTCAAAAATGACGAAATATTTCTTTAGATTAGACGACATTCAAATCCTCATAAAAATGACGATTCAAACTTCCGCACTTTGAGGAAACGAAAACTAGGAGCATTTGCCAGTAAACGGAATCATCAAAATTAAGAAAAATTGCGTCGTTTTTGAGCATTCATTTTTTAGAGTGTAAAAAACATTAAAGCTTTATAACAGTGCGTGTGCAGCTGAATATATTAACGACACTTAATGGTAATATATAAGATCTACTTCTGCTGAAAATTAAAGTTTGTGCAATAGTTTGTGACTCAATTTGTTCAATTTGAAAGGCGTAGTTTTTCTAAAAATAACACGACATTTCCTAATTTCGTGATTTTTAATGAAGATTCAATAGTAAAAAAAACTTTATGTCCTGTTAAATTATAACTTATAGTAAAGTTTTTCACAATGAATGATTTCTATTCTTAATTAATTAACAAGACTTACTAAATATATAAATAATTATAAGCGGAAAATTTTATCTAGGGATTACAGAAGGAAAATATAGCTTCTGCGAAAGTTATTTTGAGTGCAATTAATAATAATTGCCTTCGAAACAACTGCAGCACGTTTTAGAGTTCTAGGAAGTCAGATAGCTAATAGTATCCTTCTAAATTAATTAGTTTCATATAAAATATTTGAATGAAGTAAAATATTTTGCGATGGGTGTCTACTCAAGTGTCAACTCGTCATTTGACTGTGGTTTTAAATTACAAAACTTGTTGCCAATGAGGCAGTTTCACGTCGTAAAGGACAACATGTGCAAAATTATTTTTGTCTTGTTTTCTTTTTTGTCTAGAATTTTTTTGTTTTGTTATTCGAAAAGTAATTTTAAAAGTATATGACACATTATAACTTAACCCCTCAAAAACCTATATGTTTATCCCCAATTAAACTTAATTACTTAAATTACCTTTTTCACATATCCTTAATATCATTTAGTACTTAAACATCCCAACTACACCCTGTCGGCTACAAACAGTTTCCTAGATCGATAGTTCCCACAGAAACGGTTTAGTCATCACATTGTAAACTTGATCTTTTCAAACTTTCTCATAAAACTCTGATCCTCTGATTGGTCGGTGGAAGAGCTTCGAGATTCTTCGCAATTTTTGTGATCATTCCGTCCCTCTCTACCGTCGACTTCCGATGACCGATTTATCATTTACCAATGTCTAGCAGCTAAATAAAAATTACTTAATTTTATCCAATGTTTCCCTGTCGACTTATTTTACATATATTTTACTTATTCAATTTTTAATCTATCAACTTCTTGCTGTGCTGTTGGTTTTTCAAATCATTTGTTGAAGAATGCTTGCATAGAAAGATAATTTTATTTTCATCTATGGCATTTATTCTGAGAGGGAAACCAAACCAGCCATTGAAATCGCAGGCTGGTTGAATAACAAAAACAAGAGCGTTTCAAAATCTGAAACATTCCTATAGCCCAGTGTAGCTCTAGTGCGACGATATTTCAACTCAACAAGTACTCTTGCATCAGTGTTGAGCAAATTTTAATAACAAAAAGAATTAAAGATCAACAATTAATTGGTAAATGTAACCACAACAACTAAACAACTATTTAATTGTAACTGTAGTAACAGCAATTAACAATTGTCCTTTGTTTTGTTAATTTTAATTAAAAATAAGAATTAACCTCTTTTTTATTCATCTTAAGTCTAATACTTACAGCTTTATTTTAATAAATCTTTGCTAATTTTGTTTCAATGCATAAAGTTAATTGTTGGTTTTAATTGTTTCATAAAACAACTAAAAAAAAGCTAAATACAATTTTTTTAATTGTGAGTTACAATTGGCATACGCTAATCAAATTAATTTAATTGCAAGGTGCAATTAAAATTGCGATCAATTTAATTTTAATTTAATTAATTGCAATTACTGTTTAGTCAATTAACAAGTTAATTGACAAATTAATTGATTATTGTACAACACTGTCTTTTATTGCATTTTTACTCATAGGTCAAAGCATTAAGGTTGCCTTTATTTGACTATCAGGGTATCATTTAGAAAAAAACAAGCGCATTTTTAAAGAGTGTACTAAATGAAACGTTATTAGCTTGAGCCAAAGAAGCTTGAGCCAAAGTTACCCCCACTACAAATGGTACAAAAACAAATTCCAACACAAAAATGCATAGAGCGGAGACCCTCTGAACATTCTGTAATTCAAGTAACTGAAATCTGAAAGTACAGGGTGGTTATAAAATAACGCTCTCTATTAGGAGTGGTATGAAGCTTGAATGAATAATCCAAATGCATCAAACATCGAGACACTTACTAACCAAGAATGGGGAAATAGAATGGAATTTCCTCGTAATTTAGAACCCTGGTAAAGGGACGAGTTTGTTTTTTATGAGTCCATTATTTTCCCCCCTTCTTGATTAGTAAGTGTCTCGATTTTTGTTGCATTCGCATTATTCATTCAAGCTACAGACCTCTCCAAATAGCGAGCGTTATTTTATAACCAACCGGTATGAAAAAAATAGAGACTCTGAACATTCTGTAATTCAAGTAACTGAAATCCAAAAGTATTTTCAGACAACGTCGCTTTTACATACATCATCTGGCAAAAAGGCCAAGCAGAGCGAACCCAGCTTGATACGCAAATCATTTTTATAAATCGAACAACAAAAAAGTCTACAAAAGATTTTCTTCCGGAAAAGAATAAAAAAAAATAAACTTCACAAATTCCTTTCTAAAAGCATTTTTAGATCATTAGGAAAGCATAAAAAAAAACTTCAGAGTCAAAAGAGGAACAAAAAAAGGTTAACTTTCTGTAAAATATTTTTTTTTAAAGGAATGAAAAAAATGGAATGAAAAAATACTTCGATAGGGAATATCTATGTTTTCAAAATGGCGGCGGAGGAAAATGGGAATATAGAGAGAGCAGTCGTTATCTCTAGCGTTCTGTTGTTGCCATCGCTGAAAGAGAAAAAAAAATTAAAAAGAATAAAAGTTTGTAGATGGCCGGTGGCAGTATGGCACTGTGCCTTCGGTATCGTTTGTGAAACAAAATGTAATTTGGGGCAAAGGAAATTGAAACTTTTAACCCTGTTTCGATGGCAGATTAGTGTTAGTATGTAGATTTTTACACTCCGTGCCAACCTAAGTAGGGTATATAGAAATATGCTTTGGAGAAGATCCTTCCGCGGATGTAAAGAGTTCCATAAATTATTTGTGAATCCATCCAGGAAACTTGTTTAAAATATTAATTTCATTTAATTTCTAACAGATTTGAATATTATTTGAGAAAATTTGGCAATTTTATCAGAATGAAAAGTGTATTTTGGTTAAATTGTATTCAGATAATTTTGTATGTAAATATTACCTTACAAGGGTTTCCAACTAAATTAGAGGGAAATAGTCTCCAGGAACCTGCACCCGTGGGAAACTGCGCAATGACCGCCCACAGGACTTTCGGACCCTACAGATTTAACGAGCACATACTCCGCATATACTCGGTTGTTTTAGCGACCAGGACTCGATCGCGGGACCTTCCGCTCCGGAGATCGAGACTCTGAACACAGGGCAACCCACAGCCCTAATGACAGATTTATCCTTTAAAAATTCTGGTAGATTGCAATTTTAATTTGTACAATAGAGTAGATATTAAAGAGGGGGAGGGGTACACGGTGCCAAATTCTTAAAAATATCTATCTGAAATTATATTTAAATATTTATTCAAAACATTTGAAAAATATTTACTCAAAACATTCACAAACCTATCCAAGGATACTATTTGTTCCAAAGTTTCGATAGTATATTTTTTTTAAATTAAGCTTGGCAAATACTGTATTGAAAAAAAAAATATAGCTCAAAGATAATTTAAATGTCATTATCTTCAAGTATTATGAAATTATATTCCGACGCCAAAATAAATACAACAACATAAGAATTTTGTTTAACAAAACAGTATCATAAAAAACTTTAAAAATAACTTGAAGGCGCTATTAAAAATTTTCAAACGTGACGGATGTAAACTTATTATTTCCCTTGTATCCATGCGTATTATTCTTAGTGAGGCTTTGGATTTACATAATGGGGATTTTCTAGCTATCGGGGTTTTGTTCGCCAAACTTCCTTTCCGTCGCCAACGAATTTATAATCTCTTTAATTGCGCACTATTGCCACTATATAGATATTTAAGCAACTAGTGCCGAAAATAATACTTTATTAAGTGAGCGGCTTTTATTTCACGAGACCGTAGGTCAAGCGAAATAATGACAAGAGCTTAATGAAGTATTATTTGGCACGTGCTTGCTTTCAATATTTTTTATAATAACGTGCAAAAAAGTATTTCTACCAATGAATGATTTTCAAGACATCATTTAGTTTCCATGGCGATATTCGAAAATGCAAAGCAAGTAAAGTAAAAATAGTAAAGAAAATTTAAATATTAATAACTACAATGAATTATCGTCGAATTAATAACTACAATGAATTATCGTCGAATTAATAACTACAATGAATTAAAGTCGAATTAATAACTACAATGGATTATCGTCGAATTAATAACTACAATGAATTATCGTACTTTGAATTATCGTCGCATTAGAGCTACACGAGGGCTATCGGCGATCAGCATCGTAATTTAGAACCATAGTCAAGTGACGAGACGACACCTGAGTAGGTACCAAACGCAACCTTTAACCTGGAAATGGGAAAAGTAAAAATTAAATCATTCTTGTGAAATTTTTGATTCTAAAACAAAGAGTTGAAATAAATTTGGCGGTGAATCATGAGTAAGGGGAACCAAACCCCAATAACGAGAATTTACTTTCGTGAAGCGAATGTCATTACTGCTAACTCTGAAAATTATTCAAATGGAAATATTCCAATGAATATATTAGAGTTTAATGTTTTTCTAAGTGCTATAAGAGTGTTAAAGGAGAAAAGAAGTCAAAAAGGAAAATGAATTTGAATGAAATGTGCAAAAGAAGTACATGGTTATGCAATGAAAACAAAATTTTGAAAATAATCATTATGTGAAAGTAATCATATTGTGTAGTATTTGATTTTTAAAAACTGAAATTTTTAAACTTGGATCTTAAAAAAATGTATGTAAATGTATAATGTAATATAACCATAAAAATTGACCGTAACATTTGGATTAAAGCTATTAAGAAAATGTTTCTATTATTTTTAAAAACTTGTGTGGTTAATATCTAATGAAGGTAAATTGATAAAATGTGCTTTATTTTTAGCCTAATTTTCTCTTATTTTTTAATTCGAAGGAATCCCCTCCCCCTAGGTGCTATCCATCAGATCTTAAATTTTTTTTGTTAGCTCTCTGTTTTCTAACATTTCTATCTTTTATACGTTTTGTCCGTCCATCTGCCTAGTGTCTGTATGTCCAGACGAACACTTCTCTACCTGTCTGTTGCTGAATTAGCAGTGTTAAAAATTTACATGATCATATACTCTAGGACTCAAAGGGTTAAAATTAAAGCTATTATTCTAGTTCATAATGAGCTTGCTTTTGTACTTTTATATTTCCGAATATACAACGGTCTTCGACACTTCTTTAGTTACGGAATTAAGGCAAAAAAAAAACTCCGTCTACATGAATATAAAGCACATTAAATCTGTAATGAGACGGGGTACTGAGAAACTCAGTCGGTAAGGCATATGATTTCATGAAACAAGGTCCATGTTCAGTTTCGGGTATTGTTTAAGTAAGTGCTGACCAATAAATATCTGTGTAGCCTAAATATCTGACGAATAATACGCCATATGGAGGAAGTGCATGCCCTCGTCACTTGACTGTGGCTCTAAAATTAGACGCCAGTCACTAATAGCCCTCGCGTTACTAAAAACTAAACTAAACTCCCCGGCGCAACAACCCATTACTGGGCCAATGCCTGCTGTGTCCATTTCATCTTTCGTGACTTAGAGCTCTGGGATGCTAGGCATATGTCCCAGTAAGGTGGTCAGTCTCACGCGGAACACCACTGTTTAGTTCCCAAGCATGCTTGTTACCCTTTTTCTCGACCCACTCAAGGGATGAAAGTTTGGGACAACTTCGCCCTATCCGGGATTCGATCCCTGGGCCTGTGGCGTGGCCCTACGAAGCACTACCACTAGGCCACTGGGCCGCCGCGTTACTCTAGTGCTAAGATAACTCAACCTAAACTTAACTCTAAAGTTTTCGCAATTTCCACCACCTCCAAATCACCATACACTATCAAATTCCATCGCCTAACATAACCCCCAAAACTTGAGCTCCCTTTTGAATTTTAAATGGACTTGGGGTTTCAAATATTGTGATGCCGCGTTATATGGTCCTTAATTAATACCTGGTTAGCATTCAGTTTTATCAGCCAAGATACGGTAATGAAATCCCGTCTTGAATTCAATACATATTTATGAGTTTTCGCCTACAACCAGTATTGATAGGGTTCGGGTTGTATAGGGAATTAAGGTGGGTTATTTAATTGATCCACTTGGTATAGGGTGTTGTTATGGATAAGTTTCGATAATAAGGTCTAGTTTTAAAGTGTTATTTGGTGGGGTATAAGGTTATGTATATAGGATCACAATATTTTTAAATTAACGATGAGTAACGTCTAAACGATTTTAACTTATTAAACTAATACATTTAAATGTAATTATATACCTTGTAAGGTAGTACTAATAAACCTAAAATTTCTATGGAGGATTCCATTTGCGCAAACGCTTTATTTTCTTTTTCAAAAACCTTATTAGGTTGTCCTATAGGTACTAGGAACACGTTTACCGGATTCGCAGTTCATAGGTTTTTTTTATTTTATCAGTATCTTTAAAACCAAAAATGTTCTTAGTTAATCGACTTGAAATTTTCTAAAAAGCCTTTTGACGCCCGACAGGTGCTAAGAACTCTCGTACCAAATGTGAAAGAACCAAAATGAAAAGTACCAAATGCGAAGTCCAAAGCTACTTTAGTTCGAGGCGGTTTTAGACAAGACAGAAGAACCGATGATCAAAGGCCACCTTTTTGGAATCGGTACCCTCAAAAACGTAGAGAAAACACAAAATCTCTATTTCGGGTTTCTGATCTCATGTCATTACTTTCTCTTAAATGTCTAATGATTTGATTATGTTAAAATACAATTTCATTAAAAAATTTAATTTAACATTTACTTGAAGATAAATTTTTAGATATAAATCATTTCGACATTTACTTGAATTTATCTCTAACAAATTTATATTTCAATGTTTTAACTATACGTTAAAAGGTTTTAACTCTCTGATTGATAAGTAAATTGGTTAAAATATAAACTTGCTTTCACGCCATAAGTTTCAAAATATTCAACTAATATAATTTCAAAAAACAAAAAATATTTATTCAATGGTTATAAATGACTCAGCTGAACTTTATTTCTCACTGGGTTAAATTTACTCGGGACTTTCACATTATTTAAATTATAAAACGTAAATATAAGTATTTCAACCAAAACGTTCAAAAATTTTAATTTAATATGAGCATGAAAATTTACATATATTATCAAAACTCATCCTTAGTGTGGTTTTCTCTGTGACCATAGTACACACAGTTAAATGACATTAAGGTAGGCGAATACCCAAAATTCTAAAAATTGTACTATTACTTTAATCTTTTCCAAATTTGGCATAGTGATTTCAAATATAATGAACAATGCTTTTGGGGCAATTTTTTTATTTAAATATAATTGATTTATTTTAAACGGTGTTTTTCACCTAAAAAAGGGGTTTACGCCAACACTTCTAGCATAAAAAGTTTTACATTAATTTACCTGAAATTTTTCACAGATGCTATTTCAATATATATCTGTGCCATGAACCTCTAACATCTGGTGTAAGTATACAAGTTTTTTTTAAAAAAATGTCCAAGTGTAAGTTAATCGAAAAAAATCCTTTTTTTTTGTGGTTAATTTATAACATTTTTCTTAATAACTTTTTTTCTTGTAATTTATATGTAACTCTAGAGGGTCATTGCATGTATCAGTTCAAAACGAAGAATTTAACACATAATAAATGTTCATAGGATGAAAATTCAATGTGGTGGACTTGTTGGCGTAAACCTCTTTTTTTCGTAGAAAAACACCGTTTAAAACAAATTAATTATATTTAAATAAAAACAAAAGCCTAAATAGTATTATTCATTATATTTGAAATCACTATGCCAAATTTGGAAAAGATTAAAGCAATAGTAAAAATTATAGAATTTTGGGAAATTTTGGGTATTCGCCTACCTTAAATTGCTTTTATGGTCCGTTAACTGAGTACATTGTGGTCCTTTAACCGAGGGTGTGTGTACTGTCGTTTATTAACTGTGTATACTGTGGTTCTTCACTGTGTATTCAATGAGTTCTCAAAGATATATGCTGGTTCTTTAACTAGGAATACTGGGATTTTAACTGTGTATACTGTGTTCCATCGCCGGAAAATTCCGTTTGTCGCCCAACAATCCATTTGGCGAGATTTGCACTTACGAAAAAGTACCGTATTTCCATACTTTCTAGCCTGTGACGTAAACAGTCAAAATGAAACAATACTGGACAAGTTACGAAGCAAAGACAAAATGAAAGTTTTGAGAGAAATTTAAAAACTTGAACAAAAGAAAGAGAGAAACGGCCTAATATAAGAAAAAAAACACTCAAGGGTACAAACCTGAGACACAAAAGCATACGAAAGGGCCAGAGTCTAATTTAGATAAAGGCAAAAAAGTCATTTCCGATAATTGACGCAAGTGATAATGTCGCCAAAATGTACTTTTATATTCAAAACTTTAACTGTGTATAATGTGCCCCTTTACCTATGTAGGCAATTAAAAACACGATACACAATTAAAGGCTTTTTACTGTGCAATGTGAGCCTTTAACTTTGCATACTGCGATTCCTAAATTGTGTTTACTGTATTCTTAATTATGTATACTTTTTTTTAACTGTGTATACTGTGCTTTGTCGCCACAAAATTCCGTTTGAAGATATTGGCGTCCGCGAATTGGAAAAGCATAGTGTTTCCATACTTTCTGATATGTCACCCAAACAATAAAAATACAACAAAATTAAATAAATTACGAAACAAAGACAAAATGAAAGTTTTGAGAGAAATTTAAAAACTTGAACAAAAGAAAGGGAAAAACGGCCTAATATCAGAAAAACCCACTCAAGGGTACCGAACCCAAGACACAAAAGCGTATGAAAGGGCCCTAATCCAATATAGATGAAGACAAAAAAATTTACGATACTTGTATTGAGCAATAATGCAAATGAAATACTTTAAATTTTAAACTTAAACTGTGTATACTGTACTCCGTTAATTGTGCATACAGTGTTCCTTTAACTGTGTATACTGTTGACAACACTACAAACCGTTTAATGACTTTTTACTGCGTATAATTTGATCCTTTAACTATGTGTACTTAGGTTTTTAGCTGCAAATACTGGGATATGGTGCATACTGGTTTTTCAATGTACACTGTTTTTACTGTGTATATTGTGATACTTTAAATGTGCTATACTGTGTTTTGTCGCCAGAAAAATTCAATTTGGCGAGTTTTGAGTCCGGGAATTTAAAAAGCACAGTACTTCTATACTTGCTGTTACGTCACACAAACAATCAAAATTCAACAAAACTAAAACAAATTACGAAACAAAGAAAAAAAAGAAAGTTTAAAAAGGAGAAATTTAAAAACTTGGAACAAAAGAACGGCCTTATACAACTACAAAAACCCACTCAAGGATACCAAACCCGAGACACAAAAGCATATGAAAGGACCCCAATCTAATTTGGATGAAGGATCATTGAAGGCGAACGTGTAATTTACATACGACGCAGCGGTAATTAAATTAGCGCTACTTCAAACCCCAGAATGGGATGATTTTGAACAGTTTTTTTTTAATGTATTTAGGGAGGTGAAGGTTTGATTCCACTATTTGGTCCAAGGTTGATTGCTTGTTGAGAATAGAATCGGGGGGGTGGGGGGGGAGAGAGATCTTGGTGGAAGAACGTGCTAAGTAAAATTTTTTCAAAAGAAAAATTGCGATTTTTTTGTCAATAAACATATTACTAACTTTTTAAAGATAAAAAGTTTCCCCCTTTTCATGAACTCTAGTAGGGTAGACTGACCAGTGAGTGAACAGGCCAAAGTGAATGAACATTTGGTGAATATAATTAAAAAAAATAAGTATTGAAAATCATTCCACGATATGGATTGGCAACACTGACTTCCTCCCATGAAGTAGGAAGCTATCTGACAATGGTTGGTTGTCCTGGTCATTATATCCTGGTGTTCATTTACTGGCGAACATGACGTCTTAAACGTTTATTCACTGGTTAGTCTACCCTATATGTTTTACGGTTTGTAAGTGCAGTTATCAACATATCTGAGGGTAAACTACACTCTCAGAAGTAACACTTTCATTTTTGACGATTCATGAATCCTCAAGCCCCATTTCGTTAATTTTGAGGATTGTTTCGTCAAACTATCACGTGACTTGCGAAAAATTTCTTTAGATTAGATGACATTCAAATCCTCATAAAAATGACGATTCAATTTCCTCACTTTGAGGAAACGAAAATTTGGAGCATTTGCCAGTAATGGAATCGTCAAAATTCAGGAAAATTTCGTCGTTTTTGAGCATTCATTTTTTATAGTGTAAAAACTTAGGTCATCATTTTCTAGTTTTCTCCCTTTTTGTTACTTAGCACGTTCTTCCACTAAGCTCTTTAATTAAGAAATTATTTTTTTAGGTATACGAACATTGGCTGAAGTTTGAAATTGTTTAAACTGCATGAGGCAAAAATTAATCCACCCTCTCATGGGTACTCAAAGCCTTGTGCCAACGGATGCTACTGCAACCCTCTTGCTTTCCAGGCTACGGTCTGGAGGCACACGACAGAAACAACTCTGGGAAGATATTCTTTGAAAATGTGCATCAAATAAAGTTTAAAAAATAGGCCAAAGTATCATACAACTCTTCAAAACATGGTAAAAGTGTTGCTCCCATTACAACCCATAGTAGAATCAAAATTTAATTTTTCCTATATCCTTTAAAATCTCTTCTATATAAGTTCTAAAGAAAATAGGCAAAGGATTGTGAGGTTTTCTTTTTTAAAAGTTTTAATCAAATGAATTTCTTTTGGTGTTTCTTTTTTAAATGGATGTTCTTCTGTGAATGTTTAAGTAATTTGCGGAATTTAAGGGTTTGTCGCACAGATGGTTTTGGTAGATCCGGTTTCGAGTTGGAGATTTTAAAGTTTTGTGAAATGATTTGAAGCATATGGAGAGCTTGAATTTGGGGATTTGACTCGGAAAGTAATTTGGTTTAAAGTCCAAATATTATTTTGTGGTATGTATAGAACTATGCGATGATTAGTGGTATGGAGAAATTAGTTTCCAAAGGTAACGGTTGATATAACTAAAGTTTAATTGTTGCTGTCAATTGAAGAATTATATCAATCGAAATATTTGGATATTTTTATTAATTTTAAATTCCATGAAAATGTTTGTCGGATACGTTAATTTTTCTGTTCACAGTACGGTATAAAGTTAAATTATTCTGTATTTAAATTTTATTTTTATTATTCTATTATTTAAATTTCAGATTTTTATGGTATCCAAAACACTGATTAAAACTTCACTTTTCATTGGATATTTCAAGTTTTGATATTAGATTTTCATGTACAAAAGTAAGAAAAGCAAGTCATTTACTTTAATATTTTATATTTTAGTTAAATTAGTGTCTGTGAAAGTTTTTTTCACTATCAAGGTTTAGTTATAGGACAAGTTGAATTAATTTCATTATCCTTTCAGTGTTGCATTTTAAATATTTTAATTTAGGAAAACGATTTTATGTCTGAAAAGCTTAAACTAAAAGAGATGTCACAGATACTAATACAGTTTAATCTCCAAATGTAATGCTGTATATAATTTTAAGTCTTACTTGAATTATTTTTTTCTCCCGATTTCTGAATAAGGCTCAAAACATGCTATTAATTAAAAAAATTCTCGATCAAGTTTTTGTTGAAATATAGTAGTTTTTCTTTCAAATTTATACGTTAAAAGATTAAAGTAGACAAACCCAATAAAACACTGCTCAAAATCAAATTTTGTTTTGTACACTGCTCAAAAAAATTAGGGGAGCACATGTTTTAAACCCTTTCGCTCCCAATGATTCCATTGGGAGTCATCAGCTTGCGATTTTTTTCTGACTAAGTTAAATTCGCCACTTATGTATCGTTAGATACATCGTTAGATGAAAGAATAACGTATTTTGAAGAATTTAATATATTTTTTTTTATATTAATGAAAATATGAAAAACATGGTAAAATAAATTTCACTTTAAAACAGTTTTAGAAAATAAATTGACCCTAAATTTTTCATGCTTGCATTTTTTAGATGTTTAAATATAAATTTCAACTATTTTTAACAAAAAAAGTTTTGAAAAATTATTGTTATAATTTATTAAAAAGTTATTATTCCATTTCCCCCCTTTAAATTTAAGTATTAAAAACTTAAGATTTTTTCTCCTGTTTTTTACTATTTCATTTCGAATGCATAGTGAACCTATTTAACAAATTTTAGATTTATAGGATAAAAATTAAAAAGTTGGTAGTGAATTTTAAAGTTGGAATTAAAAAGTGCTCCCCTAATTGTTTTGAGCAGTGTAGTTTGTGTGGCTAATAAAGATTCTGTAAAACTCTTTTCTCTACGAAGGTTGGTTAATGGCAGTGAAAATCACAATCAGGGTGGGTTTTGATATTTTTCCTATATAGTAAATTTTTATGGTCTATATTTAACTTAAGCATTTGAACTTTGTGGTTGGTATAATATTTATATTTCGGGGCTGCTTTTTTGGTGCATTAAGCCTTTTGCATACTCATTCAAAATATTACATAACATGCCACATTCCCCATAACTGGGAGACGTTTTCTGTGGCGCCATCAAGGCGGCTCTCGATACAAATTTCGACACTTAGGTTATAATGAATCGAATCTTATACGTACCACGGAATCGCATGACATGTGCCGACAATTTTCTCATCCTGAAAATCTGCTACTAATTTTCTTAAATGTAAATAAAATAAATTTCCAGTATTAATTTATATCTTTTTGCGTATTTAAATATCCATAAACCGAGAATACCCATTTTATTTCTTACAAATTTAAAACCATAGTTATTTTTAACAATCAAAACAAAATGTACCTTCAGTGAAAATAGCTTTACTCAAACATTATACTTTTAACCCTGCAATGCATGTATTTTTTTTCCGCTTGAAAATATATATTTGTATCTTTAGTACCCATACATTATGGAAAAAATACTGAACAAAATTAACTGCATTGGGATTTAAATCATTTAAATTAAAAAAAAAATTATCTATGGCTAAACCAACTAAAATATTCCAATTTTGATAAGAATGACTACAAAACTACTCAGTATACTTTAAAATAACCCAAGTATATAATTTATTCAAAACAATATAAGTATAACTATTTTTTCAAAGCAATTTATTTGTATTTAGTACTAATATTGTTATACTTTGAATACTACCAAAGGCATAATTTCACAACAGTTAATAACATCACTCTTTAATTTTGAATACACTTTTACTACTGTTTTCTATGAGGGTTATTGGTAACTAAAACTTCAAAATGGAATGTAATAGATAAAAAAAAACACAGATTTGTCGAAAGGGAGCTCTACTTTAATAGAATAAAGTGGATTATGTTGCTTGTTGCCATATGGCGTCAGTATACATTAGAGGGTTAAAAGATATCAAATCCATCCAAGTTATATGTAGAATCTCACCAATTATCGGACATTTTAATGTTTTTTATATTGTTTATTACCATGGGCTTATTTTCTTCAAAGTAAACCGTCATTGCAAACATCCAGAAATATATACCCACCAGGCATAGTCGAAGCATTATTTCATAACTCTACTAAAAGAGTCTAAAATAAACACAAAACTTCTAGAAGTATTATTGTGCTTGAAGGGGCGGATTCCAAACTTCGAACAAATAAACTTCTTCGATCGGAAAGTATTTCTGTTTCTTATTTTGGAAATATAAACGCTTTTTCGGTTATGGTTCTTTGGCGAAATAGATCAAGTACTCATGATGTTGAAGTATTATGTCGAAATACTTTTATATAGTGTGAAATTTCTATAAAATATATAGTGGGCAGTGATGGACTTTAATCAATTAATTTGTCAATTATCTGGTTAATTGACTAAATGACAAAAGAAGTAATTGCACATAAATTAATTGCAATTAAATTAATCGCAATTGAACTTATAATTGCACCTTGCAATTAAATTAATTTTATTGGCGTATGTCAATTGCAACTCACAATTAAAATATTGCAAATGACTTTTTTAATTTTTTATGAAACAATTAAAACTAACAAATAACTTTATGTATTAAAACGAAATGATAAAGATTTGGGAATTTCCCGGCTTTATATTATACATACGTGCTTTTATAATTGTTATTTTTAATTAAAAATGGCAAAACAATTGAAAATTAATTATTTGTTAATTGTTACTACCACAGTTAGCAATTAAATAATTGTTAATTGTAATTTTCCGCAATTACAATTGATGAATTGTTAGTTGATGTGGTTACATTTACCGATTAATTGTTAATCTTTAATTGTTATTGCAATTAAAATTTGCCCGGCATTGCTAAAGGGTTATATACTAAGATCAAAATCACGACGTAAACGCTAAAAGAGATCACAGATTGTGTAAAACACGTGAAAAACTCTCAAATCCAGTCCTTGTTTTTCTTTAACAGACTTCTCATCTCGGATTTAGATGGCAGAAGGACGACTGCACCGATTTCTGATCTTTATTTCCGAAAAAATAAAAAGGATAAAAATCTTTTCCTTTCTTAAAGGGGGGAACTGCGTTTGGAGGAAAGAAATATCTTTGCCATGTACAAACATCTTTCCTTTTTCCAACAAAAATGAACTTTCCAACACACAGAACTCGCACGGAATCTTTGAATTCGACCAAAAAGTTATTTTTCTCTTGTTACTTTCAATGATATTTAATATGAAATCTAAGGCATTAACCTCTTAAGACCCGAGCAAAATCCTACACTTATATTCTCAATCTAAACATACTTTTCATACAAATATATGCAAAAAAGTACGTTTTTCAAAGTAATTTTTTTAAACATTGTGTAATAGTTACTGAGAAACATGTCTTAAACTCTAAAAAGACACATTTTTTGTGCTATAAAGGCAACGAAAAAGGTCGTATCACTTATTTTTAGTTAACAGTTTATTGTAACACTGTTTTGAATGCAAAATGAATTTAAAATAACTACTAAAAGAACTTTTCGAAAAGTTTGAAAAAAAATTTAAGAACTCTAATATCGCATTGACCCTTGTTCAACTTCGTTTTTTTAATAGAAATAAATGACTGATGCCTGAAACCAAAGGCCGAAAACTAATATTTGGATCTTTTTCTATCAGACCAGGTCAAAATCGGAATTAATGAAACTGTTTATTGTTTGTGGGGAGGTTTTAAAAAATGTCCCCAAATGGGGACATCAGGTCGCAAGAGATTATATATTAGTTCAAAATCACGACGGGAACACTAAAAGAAAGCACAGATTGTGTAAAACACGTGAATAACTCTCAACCCACTCTTAAAACAAGAGTGAATTCCTCTCCAGTTGGAGAAGTGCATTTTCGACACTGGAAAGGAGTGAATATTATCTCAGACTGAGTTATAATCACTCGTTTGGAGTGATCCTGTTGGAGGTTTAACACACAAAGGATCCACTCCAAAAGGAGAAGTGCATTTTCCAGACTGGAGGAGTGAAAATCAATCAGACTGAGTTAAAATCGCTCGTTCGGTTTAAGAGTGCAAGTCCTTGCTTCTTTTCAAAGACTTTTCATCTCGGATTTAGATGGCAGGAAGACGACTGCACCGATTTTTGATCCTTATTTCCGAAAAAATAAAAAAGGATTAAATCTTTCTTTTCTTGAAGGGGGAACTGCGTTTGGAGGAAAGAAATATCTTTGCGATGTGCAAACATCTTTCTCTTTTCCGACAAAAATGAACTTTCCAACACACAGAACTCGCACGGAATCTTTGAATTCGACCGAAAAGTTATTTTTCTTTTGTTACTTTTCGATGACCCAATATGAAATACAGGGTGAGGCAAACCAAACCGGCCCCGATCTAGAGAAGGGAATACATAGAAATGCTTGGCGAGAAAAATTCTTGAAGCCGCCTGAAACCTGTAGTTGCATTGGTTGGATCGGATTAGCCTCACATTAGAGCTACTCATAGGCTAGTAGTGAGTTCAGACCTTGGTTCGTATTGTATAAAGACGTCCCATAATGCAAATTTTGTGTCTTGCAATCAATTTAGAATGTTTTGTATTACCAAAAACAAAAAGGTCCGATTCTCTAGGATAAATAACAATCGAAATAATCACAAGTGGGAACTTTTTTCCTCAGCCCTACAAACCTTGTTTATATTTCATTTCAACTAGCTTTTATAACCATAGCGTAGTTACCGGCAAATAAGTCGCCAAGCGTTTGTTTGGGCTTAATATTGAAGCGATCAAAAGCTTCAGTTAGCAAATCTGTTTTTTTTATTGGTTTTTGACTTGGCAACATTTCTATCGTATTCTTATCTCCACCTCGGGGCCGGTTTTGTTTGCCTCACCCTGTATAAGGCATTAAAAGTATTGCATAAGGGTTGAAAATCTGAAATTTCGCATTTTCCTGTTTGCGACAAATAGCTCTCGTGTAGCTCTAGTGAGACGATAATTTAAAACCTAACTTAACCTAACCTGTTTGTGACACGTTCACACACAGACCACCAATCAGAGAAAAAGCAGGAATGACAGCTGGAAGTAAAATACCTCGTCACCTCACATAAGCTAATTTTATAGTTATATATAAATAAAACATATTTAACCCTTTCAGTCCCAAAATTTTACTACACTACAGAAACATCTGATATTCACAAAATAAGCTTATTTTAGGCCAAATATACGAATTTCATAAGAAAAAAAATCCATTAAAATTTTTTATATGTTTTTTGAAACAATGCCAAAATTTTTTAACTGTGGAAAACAACAAAATAAAAATATATATATTACCTAAAAACACTTCGAGTTATATATTTTAAGGTATCTGACCATATTATTAAAAAAAAATTAGTAGTTATTTTAACCGAAATAGTTTAAATTGTGTTTTAAATATGTGGAACTGAAGTGAACTTATCAAAAATCAGGAGAAACGCTTGTTGACTATTTTCTAAATAAAAAAAATAGTAGTTCTGACTTCTATTGAGATTAATGTAAAATATTGTCTGATAGAACAAAGTATGAAGAATCGAATGATGTGTGTTTGGATGTCATAACGGGACATAAAATTTTGAAAAAAATATTGAAAGTGATGATGCCAAATGGCATCACTGGGACTGAAAGGGTTAAAAAGCTATGTTATCTACTGTAAAGAATTTAATGGAAATCGGAAACATTTTTAACGCTATAGGAGGTAGGCGAATAGCCAATGTAAATGCTCTGTTTTTTGTTGGTTTGTTTGCGTGGACAAATACAGCTTTTACAATAATGGTTGGTAGACATATATATTTAGGTTTGTGTGATTGGTCAGAAACCAGCTTATAACCTTCGCCAAGTATTAGACAGACACAACACACACATACGTGGCAAATGCTTCCAGCTCTCGCGTGCCACATTCCCAATTTAGACATGTCCCTGAAGGTGAGGGAAATAGTCTCCAGGTACCTGTACCCATGAGAAACTGCGCAATGACCACCCACAGGACTTTGGTACCCAAAGATTTAACGAGCAAGTACTCCGATATATACTCGATGGGTCTTAAGTGGTACCGAGACTCGATCTCGGGACCTCCCGAGACCGAGATCTTAACCACTAGGCTCCCCACCGCCCCCTTTTACAATGAATGTGTACAGAAAGATTTACTTGGGCTTCCACTTTCTTGAGAATAAATATAACTATTTCCAAATGCAGGGTGTCCGTAAAAGAATGTCCGAGTTTAAAATTGTAATAGTATCAGCTGTAATCATTCGACAGTTGTGGTTGAGGGTGACGAATAAAGAATAACTCCTACAGTTTCAGATAAGCGCATGCACTTTACCACTGCATCGTATGTCACAGTTGCAGTATCGACCAATCATTACTTGCTTCCATTACTCTGGACATGCAGCAGACAGTGTGGGAAGAATTGCATTTTCGTTTGGATGTGTGCCGTATCACAAAGGTGCACACATTGAGCACTTATAGGTAAAACTAGGTTAATTTTCCTTCAATTTCATGTATGATTTGTAATATTTAGTATTAAATAAACTTCTATGATGTACCATTAAAACTCGGACATTCTTTTACGGACACCCTGTATTTTCCGTACACATTACTATCAACAGCTTCTTCCAACAACTCTCTCAAAAAGAACTTCTAAGAATCCAAACCCTACCAGAATGCTTTTAAAATTTAAAAGCGGAAATAATGATTTGGCGCTTTTAAAAGCGTAAAACTTTCCGAAAGGATTTTTTTTTTCTTCTTTTACTCCAGAATTTATTTTCATTGTTGTTTTATTCTGGTCTCTTTTTTCATTGTAAAGAGGAAGGGGAATATATTCGTAACATTTCCTCGCGGAAGAGTTCTGTATTGTTATTTCTAGGTGACGTGTATACTCCTGTGATTTTTGTAGCTTTCGTTTCGGTTGCGGAGAGTCAAGCTGTTTTTTGTTTTCGGTTTTGGGTTTTGTGGAACTCCCTTTTAGAGTTGAAGTTCGTAATTTTCGTAGTAAAAATAAAAGTATTTCCGATAGTTTGGAAATATTTTTAATTTATTCGCATTTAATTCGACAGCTCTTATTGAGAAATGTATATTTGTCAACAATACTTTAAAGCTAAGAAAACTTTAAAAAAAGTTATTGTCTAAATTCTTTAAGTAGAATTTTTTGGGGCTAATGAATTCTTTTCTAAATTGGAAGCACTTCTAAAAGTTTGTATGAATTTAATTTATTCAATATAATTTGGATTTTCCTTTTCAAAAACTTATTTTTAGCTGGCAATATATTTTTATACAATGATTTTAATTTCGGCATTACGTTAAAAGTGAAGAACTCGATACATTTGACTTATTGACTGAATGATTATAATATCTACCCCTTTTTTTGTTTTATATGTAGTGTAGAAGAAATCAAACTTTAACAGTAGTTTTGTAAAAAAAAAAAACTGACAAATGTTTTTTTTTTTAATTTTTTATTTTAGGTTGATACTCCCCAAACTAAATAAATCTTTTCTTTTGCATAGTTTTATCTAATTCATTGATGTTGCATTATTTAAAAGTGTTTCTTTTTTTTTAATAAATGAAAACCTTACAACATTTGGAAAGTGGAATGGTAGAACGATCACATCAAATTTCAAAAGAATATAAATTCTTTTCAAACCTATTTTTTTTTACATATTAATTGCTCGAATTAACAGTTTGAACTTCACTGAATTTTTAAGATTGTATTGTTGAAGTTTATTTAAGTTTATTTTTAATCCAATAGGCTTTAGAGCCCAGTCGATTAGGCATTCACTTAACATGTGAAAGGTCTCAGGTTCGGGTCCAGGCATCGTCAAAATAACTGCCGACTTATAAATTAGGGTTGAAAATAGTTAAAAATAAACAAAACAGCTCGTATAAACAGCTCGTGCAGCCAAAAATGTCCGGCCAATAATACCCCGTGTGGCGGGAGTGCACGTTAAATATCCTTCTATGTCCTAACGTTGCGTACGATGTCTCCCTTAACTGCTACGCTGAGTGCCTACTCGGGTGTCGGCTCGTCACTTGAGTGTGGCTCTAAAATACGACGCCCATCACAAATAGCCCTCTCTAGTGTGGCTCTAGTGCGACGATAATTCAGACTAAACTAAACTGAATTCATTGATGTTGAATTATTTAAAAGTGTTTTATTTTTGGAATAAATGAAATACTTTCTCATAGAAATAAACATATTTCTAGACTTTTGATTTATTTTTTTTGTAATAATCACATCAAATAACCCAAAAGAAAATTAACTATTTTCAAACCCAATTTATTTACATTTTAATTGCTTGCATTAACAGTTCGAACTTTATTGAATTTTTAGGAACTTATTGCTTAAGATTGAAATTTAAATTTTAATCCAACTAATTAAATAAAAGCTTCAAACCAATTTCTATCCAAACAATTAAAATATAAAAAGCAAATTCTGAATCCACAATACTTGATACAAAGAAAACTTGATACACGATACTTTAAAAAGTCTGCCCAATCTCACTTATTGCCCCAACCAATTTCCATAAACTTCATTTATCCATTATCCTTGATTACTTCATCCTGCATTTTCAGCGCTACCAAGATCAAGCATTTATCTAATTACACAAAAAAAAATATTGCAGCAGCGAAACATTTATCATATTCATCGCCGCGGGCAGTTCTGATTAATTAATTAGGCTTAGCTTGTTCGTTAGCGCCTTGCGGTGTTTGCCATTTGTTTGTTTTGAAAGATTGTGCTGAATGGCTTTTTAATATTGTTGACTGATGATTATGTTAATGGAACAATGGTATTCGGCAGATACCATTAACATAACCATAAGTTGATGATTGTTTGTGGAAATTATTCTTTTTCTAGACTATTAAGTTAATATTGTGCTCAAATCTCATACTATACCGTACATTCTTAAAATAAATGTGTATGTTGTCTAAATTCGCACTAGGCCGTTAATTTGGCTATACAAATTTTTTTTGCGGTAAAATTGCAGTGGTGAAACATTTATCATATTCATCACCGGCAGATTTGATTAATTAATTTGGCTTAGCTTGTTCGTTAGCGCCTTGCGGTGTTTGCCATTTGTTTGTTTTGAAGGATTGTGCTGAATGGCTTTTTATTTGTCGACTGATGATTATGTTAATGGAACAATGGTATTCGAAAGATTGTTCTATGAACATAATCACAAGTTGATTTTGGAAATTATTCGTATCCTAGACTATTGAGTCATTTTTGTGCTCTAATCTCATAATATAGCGTACACATTTTTAAAATTTCTGTATATTGTCTAAATTCGTAAGAGCCTTTAATTTGGTTATACAAAATTTGTTGCTGTAAAGTTGCAGCAGCGAAACATTTATCATATTCATCACCGCGGGCAACTCTGATTAATTAATTAGGCTTAGCTTGTTCGTTAGCGCCATGCGGTGTTTGCCATTTGTTTGTTTTGAAAGATTGCGCTGAATGGCTTTTAAATTGTTGACTGATGATTATGTTAATGGAACAATGGTATTTGGCAGATACCATTAACATAATCATAAGTTGATTTTGGAAATTATTCGTATTCTAGAATTTTCAGTTATTTTTGAGCTCAAATCTCATAATATAGCGTGCACATTCTTAAAATAATTTCTGTATATTGTCTAAATTCGTAAGCCTTTAATTTGCTTGTACAAAATTATATGTGATAACATTGCAGCAGCAAAACATCTATCATATTCATCGTCGGAGGATTAGATTAATTAATTAGGCTTAGCTTGTTCGTTAGCGCCTTGCGTTGTTGGTCATTTGTTTGTTTTGAAGTATTGTGCTGAATATCTTTTTAATAATAGACTGATGATTATGTAAATGGAACCATTATATTCGGCAGATACCATTGTTACATAAACATAATCATAAGTTGATTTTGAAATTTTTTCGTATTCAATACTATTAAGTTATTTTTGTGCTCATCTCTTATAATACGAAGTACGCATTCTTAAAATAATTTCTGCATATTGTCTAAATTCGTCAGCCTTTTATTTGGTTATACAAAAAAAAATTAGTAAAATTGCAGCGGTGAAACATTTACCATATTCAACTCTGGCAGATTTGCTTAATTAAATAAGCTTAGCTTGTTCGTTGGCACCTTGCGGTGTTTGCCATTTGTTTGTTTTGGGAGATTGTGCTGAATGGCTTTTTAATTGTTGACTGATGCATCTGTCATTGAAACAATAGTATTCTGAGTGTTGAATTTTATATGATTTCAATGATTTTTGGATTAATTTGTATTTTTGACGATTGAGTTAGTATTATGGTATTATGGTATATTTTCTATGTGTCGAATATTGTGTCTCTTTTAACATTTGTGTGAGTTAAACGAAAAGTATTTTTGTATTAATATCAATCGCTATTGCATTAAAATAAAAATATTTTCTCTATTAATTGTACGGTATATTTCAGGAAAACCAACAGTTTTACTGTAAAAACACCCTATTTAGACAATACACTGTAAAAAAAATAATCTCTGCTTTTTTTATAAACATTCATTTTGCCGTAATATGAATGACCAGATTCTCACTTGTATTTAATTGCGAACAAAATATATCCCCCAGTGAAATTGCTACCGCAAAACATTTATCATATCCACTGTCGAGATATTTGATTAATTCGGCTTCATTAACTCCTTTTAGTGTTTATGTTTTGAAGGATTGTGCTGAATGACTTTTTAATTGTTTACTGAAGAATGTATTAATAGAACAATGGAATTGGTTGGATTGTATGATTTTAATTTTGGAATTTCACAGTTATTTCATTTGCTAATTTCTTTTGCATTTCTTTTCTTGAACTTCAATTTCGTGTACTGACAACATACGCTTCTTGGCCTCTAGTTAGAATGTAGAAAAAAAAATCCTTTTTAGATTTAAAAAAAAACTAAATTTCGTATTGAAAAGTTGTTGTATCCCATTTATGGCTAGATGTAATCGTATAAAGATTTGGATAGAGACTTTTGTTTTGCATATATAATACCGCTATTGTAAACAGTAACAAAACAATTCTTTATGCATACATTTTACGATAAAGAGTTCTTCTTGGTCTTCTGAAAAATTACAATTAAACGACCGGTGTGTTAGGTAAACTGTTGCTCAAAGTAAATATATTATATAGAGAAATTTAGTGAAATATACACAGAACTAAACATTAAACCTTCCTAACACAGTTCTTATTAAAATAGTTTTACCAATACCCTTTACCCAATATTTATATTCTACCTAACGACACCATTAAAGCCTAGTAGGTATTAAGTTTCGCTACGACAGCATTAAGTGTTTAGTCGTCGCTATCATTTAGAAAAAGACCGTTTCTTACTGGACGAGTGCATTGTCCAATCAATTGTGTTTCTTGAAGCGTATGCTTAATTTGATTGGATGGTGTGTTTTGTGGTCCGTTTTTATTGGTTTTAAACTCTTGTAGGAATTGGGTTTTTATTTTACTATTTTGTGGGTTTAGGAGCAGTAAAAATCGAAATAGTTCTTTCGTTTACAGTAACATTGGCCCAAGTTCTGTTTGAGCGTAACCTATATATGTTATTAAATATCTTAGAAAAAATTGTTTTTTCAGGAAATGTTGAAGCAATATTTTCATACAAAAAGGTCCAAGAGAGAAATTGTGGTTTACGCTTTCCACTAAAAATACTTTCAGAAGTGCAGATATTTATAATTTTTTTATTAAACATTTTAAAGGCTGTTTAAAAAATTAAATAAGGATACTAAATCACTATTCAAAACAAGTACATACATATTTAATGAGAGTTTGCTGATAACCGAAATGTAGCTCCGATAAAACGTTAATAAAGCTAAGCTCACCAAGACTATCGTTGGATTTTCAGATAAATGTATGAAATGTTAGGTTAATACGAAGTAAATGCATTATTATTGAAACCATTACCATTGAAACTATTAATTTTAAGTTTATATAAAAGCATTTTAGGTGATTTAACGGGCCGTTTTTTTAGGACCAGATTCAACATTAGAGAAGAAAACAAACTTTGTTTGTAAAATTGAAAAAGATAGTTGCCTACCGCTTGGTTTTTGGTTTAAGCAATGGAAGGATACAATAATGGCGAGGTTTGTAGAGTAAAAAACAGGCACATTAGTTTTGATCCAACAAAATAACCAAAGTCAATGCATTTGTTCCAACAAAGTATTTATTTCGAGCAAACAACACATTTGACGGCTGAATTTATGGTATAAGGGGGCACGGGCAGTCCCCCGTCCTTATCAGAGACATGGACCAGGGACAGGGTATGCGTCTGCTGGTCTCCCTGTGTGTCTCCGTGTTCGTTGGCTTCCGGTTTGATGTCCATGCATGCGTGCTTTCCGGGTAGATTGGATCCGGCCATCAGGTACCCGGAATACTCGTGTAGCCATTCGTCGGGGCATGTGGATCGGGCTGGGAATTGGTGGATGAGTGTCCTAGAAGTAAAGTCGTCAGTTGATTAAAGGAACATGAGTTTTCGAAAACGAAACTTCTGTTGCTGTTGCGACTTTTACCTCTTGGTCCAACGACAGGATAGACCAAGTCCATAAGCTCGAAAGTCTTCAAGAAATCGAAGACTAGAGTAAAAATCAGTTATATCCACAACCCAGACAGTGTAAAATGTGCCGAAAGCGAAACTAAATACATACTCATTATCTTCCTATTGGTCAGTAGTTTCCTGGTTAGTTAAAGTTACCCTAGGCAGTTAAAAATTTGTTCCAGCTACATGATCTCCAAATTCGAAATCTCAATTTGTTTTGTCAAAAATGTCACTTAGCATGTTCTTCCACTAAGCTCTTCAAATGATCCGATTCATCGTTGTGAACATCGCAGTTTACCTGGCGATTTTAACTTTTCGGTAAATAATTATCAGTAGTAGCTTAACGCCCTAAAACGTCACATGTTTCTCACATCAAATCACTGCTCATGGTTCGAACCCTGGTGTATTCTCACCTCTTCATCGCGCTGTGATCCTCACGCCCCCCCCCCCCCCCCCTTCCTTTGTTTCGAGTGTTTAGTGCAGAAATAGAAGAGGAGTTGGAGTTATTACGTTTTTTCTCCCACCTGGAAGATTTGAAATTTGTGACTGACGTTGTTTCTGCACTCACCGATTCAATTGCGGTTAATCTATCCTAAAGTAAGCTATATCCCTGATGATCGTTTGGTGAAAAATTGACGTGTCATTCGCTTACTTTCACCTAAACGTATCATCACATGTTTCTTGCATTCAATCTTAAGTGTGGACACACAGTACAAATACTAAAACTTACCTATTAGTCAGATGGCACACCGCACATGGCACCCCTTTTCCGAAATAGTACCTCGCGTTACCCTCCTCGAACGGATGATCGTCCATCAGCCCGTACTTCACGCCGCTGATGAAGACGGAATTGTCCGTCTTTCCAGTGTCGTTCACATCCTTGCCTACAATTCCCAGGTTTTCTGGTAGGCAAATGTTGTCATTGGCATGATTGGTCGTGAAGGACATGTAGCCGGTGAAGAGTTTGGATATCATGGGGATTTGGGGTAATCTTAGATGATTGATTTTAACTCACTAGTAAATCAGCTCCATCTACTACAGGATTTATTTGAAGGCGTTTTCGGCGGAACTATGCACTGAAGTCTTTAGGCTAGTGACTTGCAAAATTGTTCGAGTTTTTAAGTGCTTACAACCGTATATCATATGATAAACTGTATTTAAAGACAGATTCTTATTTCAGAGCACAAATAATCCAATTCATTAATGTGGAACGCGTACTACTGACATTTTACATGACAACAAACCAACGCTTAATGTATTTGAACATCTCATTCAAAAGGCATCAATTGTGGTTAGTTTATCCCAAAGTAAGCTATATCCCTGGTGATCTTTTCGAGAAAAATTGACGTGTCACACGCTTACTGTCAACTCAAAGTATCGTCACATGCTTCTCACATTCAATCTTAAGTGTGGACACACAGTACAAATACTAAAACTTACCTATTAGTCAGATGGCACACTGCACACGGCACCCCTTTCCCGAAATAGTACCTCGCGTTACCCTCATCGAACGGGTGATCGTCCATCAGCCCGTACTTCACGCCACTGATGAAAACGGAATTGTCCGTCTTTCCAGTGTCGTTCACATCCTTTTCTACAATTCCCAGGTTTTCTGGTAGGCAGATGTAGTCAGAGGCGCCACCCGTACCTCGATTGGTCGTGGACGACATGATGCCCGTGTGGAGTTTGGATATCATGGAGGATTTGGGGCATTCTTTGGTGCCCCATCGTGTGTAGGTGCTCGTGCCTGTGCCGTAGAGTTTTCTTTCTGGGAAGAAGTTGAAGGTTTTTATGTTAGTACATATGTGGAGTGTGTTAGCATGTGAAGTGTGTATTTCCGGTATTTCTGGTACTCACTAGGAGCTAGATTCCGAATGCCAGCTTTAAAATCTTTAAAAATGATTTTTTTCTTTTGAAATTAATATTGTTTGCAAATGAATTTGAAATTCATTCAACTTCCCCAAGTATAATTCAATAGTGATTTATAGAATGAAAGATATAACAAAAATAATCTTATTTGAAGCCCCAAAATAGATTCTATCAAATTAAATCGATAACAATTATCACGTTCTTGGAAACTTTAAGCAATTGAACTAAAACATCATACCAATAAGAGGTTGACCATACCTTTAACTACCTAAAAAGAAGAAAGAAACCAATTAACCTCGAACACTCATAAAATAAACAGGAATGCAATGGACGAGTGAAATGTAGGAAATATCGAGAACGAGTGTAATGTAAGGAATGCATTGAACGATAGTAATGTACAGAAATAGTGTAATGTAACCGATGTAATGAACGTGAGTGTTAATGTAAAAATGTAGTAAAGGAATGTAATGTACTAATATAATGAAAGAGTGGAATGAAGGAATGTAATGCACGAGTGTAATTTAAGGAATGTTATGTACGAGTGTAATGTAGGGAATGTAATGTACGAGTGTAATATAAAGAATGCAATGTACGAGTGTAATGTAAAAAACATCGAGAACGAGTGTAATGTAAGGAATGCATTGAACGATAGTAATGTAAAAAAGCCGTGTAATGTAACCAATGTAATGAACTTAATTTAAAAAATGAACTTAATTTGACTCTTAATTTAAAAAATGTAATGAAAGAATATAATGAATAGGTGTAGTGTAAGGAATGTAATGAAAGAGTGTAATGTAAGGAATGTAATACACTAGCGGAACTTAGGGCATGTTATGCACGAGTGTAATACAAGGAATGCATTGAACGGTAGTAATGTAAGAATTTATAATGAAGCCGTGTAATGTAAGGAATGTAATGAACAAGAGTTTTAATGTAAAAAATGTAGTGAACAAATGGAATGTAAGGAATGTAATGAGATTGTGGAATGAAAAGAGCCCGTGCATGAATTGATGCAAAAAACATTGATTGAACGAAAGCAGCACTTCACTTACAATGCGTTTCTGCATCCTCATGACTTCCTTCGTAAACTTCCCTGGCAGTGCCGACAGCTTCCCCTCCTTGTAGGCCTCTCTAGCAGCGCTCAGTTGCTTTTCTGGGGGCTGTTCTATGTCCAAGTTACCGATGCTGTCGTAGTAAGGCCTGAGAATTTTCTGGATTCTTTGATTCAGCTTGTTTATCTTGGATATTATTGAAAATAGTTTATTAGTGATGTATTAACCTTTTTACTCCCAGTGATGCCATTTGGCATCATCATTTTTCTGATCATAATTTTTAAAAAATGTTGTAGGGCTGACATCTACTGGGTTTAATAAAAAATATTCTCAAATCGAAAAAGTTGAAGAATCAAATTATGTGCTTTTTGGTATCATAATTGGCTATAGACGATCTGAAAAATTAATTCTAAAATGATAATGCCAAATTGTCATTGGGACTGAAAGGGTTAAAAGAGAAGCATGCTGAACTTTAGTCAAATGGGTAAAAATAAATACTTGTTTTTTATTAATAAGTAAACTTTAATGTGTAATAAAGACAAAATCGCTGGGGTTATTTGTGTTGTAGAACTCCTCGCAGGTGGAAGTATATGCCTTAAAATACGTGATCATTTGTCACTGGGGAAAGACAGCATAATTTTTACGATTTGTCTTTTAGAAAACAGTTTTAGAGCTAAACTAAAAATATTGCTCGTTTAAAAATAAAGGTTTTTTTTGTAAATTATACTGAATTTTCTGCCACACCGGATGACAGTTTTTTCTCTGTAAAAACATACTTATTTTACAGTGTAGGCTACTAAAACATCTAGTGATTAACCCACTGAGAGAGACGCAACTTGACAGAAATGTAAATTTTTTTCACTACATATTAATATGCTTTTTAAATAATGTACAAAAAATGAATTTCTTAAAATGTTTTAAATTACACTTCTTTAGCAGATGATTATAAATGAATGTTAAATGCAACTGTCAAATAAATTAATTTTATAATATAGTTAAATTATTAAAAACCATAAAACTTTAAACACTGTGGGATGCTGAGAAACCTGAAATTTGATGGGTATATAGTCCATATATCCCAGGGTGTATTATTTTTACCTCTTCCTCTTGTTCCGGTGCTATGGAAGTGGGCAGAGTCCTGTACCACTCCTGAAGCATGGTGTGGGCTTTTCGCAAATCGTCGAACTCGTGCTCCAGATCGGCCAACTCTGACTCCAGGGCCCTATACAAATCATTAAACAAAACATTGTCGTTATTGACTGAGATTTACGATAGTCTTTTACCGACAACTAGTCTTTTACCGACAACGAGTCTTTTACCGACAACTAGTCTTTTACCAACAACTAGTTTTTTACCGGCAACTAGTTTTTTACCGGCCAACTCTGACTCCAGGGCCCTACGAATCGCAAAAACAAAACCTTGGCGTATTTGACTGAAATTTATGATAGTCTTTTACCGACAACTAATCTTTTACCGGCAATAGAGTCTTTTACCGGCCAACTCTGACTCCAGGGCCCTGTACAAAAATCATAAAACAAAACATTGGCGTTATTGACAGAGATTTACGATAGTCTTTTACCGACAACTAGTCTTTTACCGGCAATAAAGTCTTTTACCGGCCAACTCTGACTCCAGGGCCCTATACGAATCGCAAAACAAAACATTGGCGTTATTGACTGAAATTTACGATAGTCTTTTACCGACAATTAGTCTGTTACCGGCAATAGTCTTTTACCGACCAACTCTGACTCCAGGGCCCTATACAAATCGCAAAACAAAACATTGGCGTTATTGACTGAAATTTACGATAGTCTTTTACTGACAACTATTCTTTTACCGGCCAACTCTGACTCCAGGGCCCTATACAAATCATAAAACAAAACATTGGCGCTATTGACTGAGATTCACGATAGTCTTTTACCAACAACTAGTATTTTACCAACAACTAGTCTTTTACCAACAGCTAGTCTTTTACCGGCAATATATTCTTTTACCGGCCAACTCTGACTCTAGGGCCCTATACAAATCATCAAACAAAACATTGGCGTTATTGACAGAGATTTACGATAGTCTTTTACCGACAACTAGTCTTTTACAGGCAATAGAGTCTTTTGCCGGCCAACTCTGACTCCAGGGCCCTATACGAATCATAAAACAAAACATTGGCATTATTGCACTAGACTGCAACCAAACAGGCATTTTAACTGTTTTCTGCTGCTCTGTGTACCGAACTAGCTTAGTTGGCAGATCGTTGGCTTCTTTGCAAACTTTGCTTTTTCCTTGGCAAACTTTTCCAAAAAATGTTTTAGTAGTTAATTTTAAAAGGCATTTTGAAATAAAAACAATGATAAAATAATCTGTTAACTACAATTAAGTGATACTGCCTTTTTTGATTCATAGCACACAAAAAAAAATTGTATTTTTAGAGGTAAAGGCGTGTCGTTAAGTAACTGTTAAAAATAGGGTCTCTTTTTACTTTTTAAAAAACATACTTTTCAGCATTTATATGTATGAAAAGTATGTTTAGATTAAAAATATACGTGCAGAATTTTGCTCGGATCTTTAGAGGTTAAAGCGTTTCAAAGTTCTCACAAAATTTATAACCATTTATTTTTTAACAACAAAACAATGAATTAAATAATTAATAAAACCATTCTCACACTAAAAATAGCAAAAACACGTGTTTTTCAAGAACAAAATACATAAAAAAAATAATGAAAAATCTCACCAGACATTATGCCATGAATTGATTTTTAAAAACAAGCAATCTTCAGTCTCATCCACTTTAAAACCAAAAACTTCTTTTAAATATGTAGATGAGTTTTAATGCGTCATACGATATAGGCAATCTATAATGACGTACTTATCCCCATAATTGAATATGTAGATTGCCTTCCATTAAATTCGCTCTTGCAAATACCCTGTAGTGTTAAAAGTTGGTTTTAGAAATCTGAGACAATTTTCATGAAGATTGATGTTTTTGCAGGGTAAAGATTACGGAGAAAAGATTATTCAATAGAACGATAGATTTTTTCATTATTGTTCGAGAGATTTTTGGCTTAATTGTTTGGTTTTGGTTGAATGATGTTGCGGAATTATCGTCGAAAAATGATGCGTGAACAGTATTAAGGCTTAATAAATAGGTTGTTATAAAGTAAGCGATTCTTAATCTTATCTGGTGTACCAAAAATAACTTATCCATTTTAAAATTAGACTGGAAGTGCGTAATATAACATTACTTTCAATTAAAATTCAATAAAATCATTACATTTTGGTAATTACTCTGTAAGGAAATTTCAATAACATTAAAACCTAAAAACTTCCATGGAATATGTCTTTTGAGCATGCGTGATAGTCTTTCACGTGTTGATTATGAGAAGTCGAGAGTTCCTGAGATCATCTACACTCTTAAAACAAAGGAGTGAAATCCACTCCTATATGGGAAGTGCATTTTCGACCCCGACTGGAGTGAAAATTAACTCAGACTGAGTTAAAATCACTCGTTTGTTTTAAGAGTGTATGGTATATTAACTAACTATTTGATAATATACGAAAACTGTATTTGATAAGATTAAGGGGTAAAATTACTTAAGTCCTTGATGAACCTTAACTCTAAACTATTCATGTAGCTCTAGTGCGACGATAATTCAAACCTAACCTAACCTAAACTATTCACCTCACCAAGTGAGAATTGCTACATAAGTCACGAAATCTTTGAGCATGTCGATCAGAGTCACAAACTAAGTTCTTCGGACCTTCTATAGTGCTAGTAACAGCGTCCCATGCTACAGATGTTATCTAAGCAATTTGATGGTACACGAAAACTGTATTTGATAAGATTAAGGGGTAAAATTACTTGCAAGTACTTGATGAACCTTAACTCT
The DNA here is from genome assembly GCA_023701765.1 of Hylyphantes graminicola. Classification (NCBI taxonomy): domain Eukaryota; kingdom Metazoa; phylum Arthropoda; class Arachnida; order Araneae; family Linyphiidae; genus Hylyphantes; species Hylyphantes graminicola. Next base: position 72,377,644 of record CM043112.1, read on the forward strand.
AAACTATTCACCTCACCAAGTGAGAATTGCTACATAAGTCACGAAATCTTTCGCGTGTTGGTCAAAGTCACAAACTAAATTCTCATGAACATCTATGGTATTAGTAACATCGTCCCATGTTGCTTATGTTAACTAAACTATTTGTTGATATACGAAAACTGTACTTTTTAAGATTATGGGTTAAAACTACTTGCAAGTCCTTGATGAACCTGAACTCTGAGCTATTCGCCCCGCCGAGGGACGACAGCTCCATGAGTTAGACTCTACCCTAGTAGCATTGCTTCTCGAAATTTGCTCGATCGGTCATCGATCGATCATCGGTTTAGCGAGAACTCACCGGTGATCGCACCCGTTATCCAAAAGTGCTCGAGACGAGATCGGCAATCGGTGATCGAAATCCCATCGAATAAAGTCATCGATACGATATCGGTCAAAGGGGAAAATTCAATCAACGTACGTTTCATCGGAAAATTATGTCGAATCGATATCGCAACGATAAGAATCCGAAAAATTAGACTTTTTTTTTATTTTAGTACATACAAATCGCGTTAAATTATTTCGAAAACTTCACATCCGAAAAATATCGTGTTCCAACTGGTAATAGTTATTTTTCATTCACTTACACACACCATTTTTAATTACGTGCAAATAGATAAATATTTTTACTGTGAACTTATTTCTTTTATTTACTTCGAAATTAATTTTTAAATTTTTTTTTGCCATGATTAATTTTCGATAAATTTAACATAAAGTAAAATAGATTTTTGAATAAATATTATGAACCAAAAAACTTAAATACGTAAGTTGCCAAGAGTTATTTTTAAATTTAACATATTTCTATTAGTGTTGTTGACTTAAATAAAGTAATATTTAAATAGAGTTTGCAACTTGCAAAAAAAAATCAAAATTAAAATTTCTTAATCAATAACATACAACTTCATTAACAAACATCCTTTTCACCTCTTTATTAACACGCAATTCCACTGCAAGCTTCAATGGCCGAGTGGGTTAGAGCACGGTTCCCCGATGCAAGTTTAACGCGGGGCTTCAGATCGGTGGTTCGATCCCCCTGATATCCGATATTCCAAATAATAATACCAACAAAAAAAATTAGTGCCGCCCTCTAGTTTAAGAATTTTGTACTAACATGTCGTAAACTGATCGGAATTTTATCGGAAAGTGTTCGAAATTCCATCGGACGATGAGATTTCGATTGCTGCTCACCGGATTCTTATCGATTTCTTATTGACATTTGATCGGAATCTCATCGAAAAAAACTCATCGATAGATCCTCTATCGAGCGGACATAACCGAGCAGTTATCGAGGAAACGGGCAATTTTCGATGGAAATCCGATGTTTGAATTCTCATCGGCTCACCGGCGAGCGATGAGTATTCGATTATCGGTCGATGAAAAATTGCTACTAGGGTAATGAGCACGCCCCAAACGTCGTTCACATCCTTCACGTGTGGGCTGAAGTAGTGGACAAAGTTCCAGAGACCGTCCATAGCGTTGTATATACCGTTCAATGCCGTAGATATAAACTAGACTACAGATTGTGTGTCGGGAATTTTACCAATTACTGAGTCACAGAAGGTGAGGATTAAAACTACTTACAAGTCCTTTATGAACCTGAACTCTGAGTTCTTCACCCCATCGAGGGACGACAGCAAAGTCGTAAACCAATTTCCTGATATCGTCAATGGTGTTACAAACTGTTTTTAATGTTACAGACCTTAACTAAACAACTTTTATCAAGTTCGTGTCAAATACAGTTGTCCATGTCAAATACAGTTGTCCGTGTCAAATACAGTTCTCCGTGTCAAATACAGTTATAGGTTAAAAAATTTACAAGACTTGATGAACCTGAACTCTGAGTTATTCACTCCACCGAAGGATGACAGCAAAGTCTTGAACCAAGTTCCTGAGACCATCTGTGGTGTTCAGAACTCCTTTCAATGTTACAAACCTTAACAAAACTACTTTTTGTATAGAAAAAAATCTTAGCAAATACAGCAATGGTGAAAAACTACTTACAAGTCCTTGATAAACATGAACTCTGAGCTATTCACCCCGCCGAGGGACGACAGCTCCATGAGCTCGACTCTGATGGGCACGCCCCAGCCGTCGTTCACTTCTTTCACGTGCTGGCTGAAGTCGCGAACCAAGTTCCTGAGACCGTCTATGGTGTTTGGTACACCTTTCAGTGGTACGGTAGCATAGTAGGATATCTCCATGTTGGCCTTGTCTCTTAGCTTGTTCTGAACTTGTTCTAGTTTTCCTGGAAAAGAATGAAGACATAAAGTAGGGTACACTCTTAAAACAAAAGAGTGAAATCCACTCCAGTTGGAGAAGTGCATTTTGGACACTGGAACGGAATGAATATTAACTCAGACTGAGTTAAAATCACTCGTTTGGAGTGATCTTGTCGGAAGCTTAACTCTCAAAGGATCCACTCCAAAAGGAGAAGTGCCTTTTCTAGACTGGAGGAGTGAAAATTAGTCAGACTGAGTTAAAATCGCTCGTTCGTTTTAAGAGTGTAGACTAACCAATGAATGAACGTTTAAGGCGCTGCGTTTGCCAGTGAATAAACACCAGGATATAATGACCAGGACAATCAACCATATGTCAGATAGCTTCCTAGTATATGGGAGCAAATAAGTGAGGCCAATCCATCTAGTGGAATGATTTTCAATCCTTATTTTCTATTTATATTTACCAAATGTTCATTCACTGGGGCCTGTTCACTCACTGGTCAGTCTACCCTATAGATCTGGCGAAAATAAAATGTTGTTTTTCACATTCTTAGAAACAGAAATGCCAAGAATCTTAAATTATTACACATTCCTTTGAATTTTAAAACCGTTTCAATATCTACCTGCCTCAATCCTGGTTAAACCTTTGAACACAGTTGAACTAGACTTTTGTAGATGTAAAATCCATTTTATTATATGGAGCTCAAACATGAAAAAACTTCAAATCTTTATTAACAAATGCCTTCGAAAAATTCTTAAAATCAAGTGGTTCCATAAAGAAACAAATGCTAAAAATAAAAAACATGTAATCAGAAACCAATCGAATATGAAATTAGAAAACGAAAATCAGAAGGAAGCCAAAAACAAAGTGGCGTCGAAAAATTAACAACGAAGTGAAAGAACTTAACAAGTCATGGGGAGAGATTAAGACCATTGCAGCCAACAGGGTGAGGTGGCGGACCATAACGGAGGCCCTATGCTCCATGTTGGAGTGAAAGAGGTATAAGTAAGTAAGTAAGTGAACTAGACTTTTACGAAGCTTGCCATATTCTTAACAACCATTATAACTTTGATAATTCATCTGACATGTCTGATTCTCCTCGCCGATTTAGAAAAGCTTCATAGAAACAGGACAATTTATTTCGTATCGAACACCGTTTCTATTCAAGCATTTTCCCAAAAAGATAAAAGATTTGTTCCTAATATCATAACTTTCAAACAAATAAATAATTCTAAAAGTTAAATAGTTAGAATGAAAGTCAAAGTACCGACAGATGGACACTCGGATGAACGGACTGACGGATGAACAAGGAGTATAAAAAATAGGTCTCGGAGTCATATTAGTCAAACAAAAAATTTCTTTAAATATACGCCCTCGTATTCTATTTCCTCGTATTCTGCCCCCTGAACCGTTTCGCCCCTTCTAGGGATATTTTCGATGCTTAGTAAGGACGCTCCGCGTCGATACTACAATAGTTATTTCGATCTCCGATCTCCGATCTTTAGCCCTTTCAGTCCCAGTGATGCCATTTGGCATCATCACTTTCAACATTTTTTTCAAAATGTTTGTCCCGTTATGACATCCAAACACACATCATTCGATTCTTCATACTTTGTTGTATTCGACAATATTTTACATTAATCTCAATAGAAGTCAGAACTACTATTTTTTTTATTCAGAAAATAGCAAACAAGCGTTTCACCTGATTTTTGATAAGTTCACTTCAGTTCCACATATTTAAAACACGATTTAAACTATTTCGGTTAAAATAATTACTAATTATTTTTAATAATATGGTCAGATACCTTTAAAAATATAACTCGAAGTGTTTTTAGGTAATATATATATTTTTAATTTGTTGTTTTCCACAGTTAAAAAATTTTGGCATTATTTTAAAAACCATATAAAAAATTAAAATGATATTTTTATCCTTATGGAACTCGCATATTTGACCTAAAATAAGCTTATTTTGTGAATATCAGAAGTTTCTGTAGTGTAGTAAATTTTTGGGACTGAAAGGGTTAAATATCTTATGTTTAGAACTGAAGTCCAAAGGTGAGGAAATGAACAGACCGATGGAAATATCCGCCATACTTTATTTTTGTTTCAATTTTTTCTAATTAAGAAAGAAGAAAAAGTAGGCTTAAAAATACCACCGAAACATTCTAAAATAAGAGGTTTCTTGTCTAAAACGAGAGGTTTCCTAAATCGATATTCCAACATTCTTTTTTTTTTTTACCAACGACATTATTCGAGACATGTCTGGCCGAAAACACCCGGATAACGAGTGGAGTTTAGTTGAGCAGCAGGAAATGAGCAGTTGTTTTTGAAAAGAGGTCTTCGTTCTAAAGGTTCCGAGGACGGAGGTAAGAATAAGATTTAGATACTGTATGCGAAACGTGCTTGCCGAGTGGGGCCCTAAATTGCTCCAGCAATAGGCCCAAAGAACTACACTCCTAAAACAAACGAGCGATTTTAACTCAGTCAGAGATAATTTTCACTAATTTCGGTGTCGAAAATGTACTTCCCTTATTCGAGTGGATTTAACTCTTGTGTTTTTAAACCTCCGACAGGATCACTCCAAACGAGAGATTTTAACTCGGTCTGAGTTAATTTTCAATCCTTTCCATTGCCGAAAATGCACTTCCTCTATAGGAGTTGACTTCACTCTTTTATTTTAAGAGTGTACCGAACATTTGGCTAACTATCTAACGGTTATTTAAGCTACGGTACATAGCATGGATAAGGAAATGATGTAGAGACACTGTAACCTTATTCCACATTAATCATAATTTTTTAAGTAACCCCCATTCTAACTAGTTGACAACTAATTCTAAACTATTATTTAAAAACAGAATCTTAGTGATATGCAAAAAAACCTTTTGCTCATTTGGTTGTTATAATTTATAATGTGAGGTGCCAGCTCCATAAGGCCAAATTGCTTGTTCCAGATGAGTCGCAGGTTTTCAGAATGGGAAAATCGTCAGCAAGCATTTAAGATGATTATGTGACATTCACACACACACACAGAGGGCCCAGATTCATTGTAATCTGAGTATCATAATGTGAAGTGAGGGAGTAGCTCGGGTGGAGCCACATGAAAATTTATATCTATCAGTTCTGAGGAATCTGTCTTGTCTGCAAATGACTTAATCCGCTAAATATACAGCTCAGTTTTTTTTTTAAAAAAAGTTCCTCTTCAGCGTTTAACATTGTCACTATCCTCAATGCTGGTAACTTTGGTCCAAAATCATTTTTTTTTTTTACAAAAGAAGAAAAATTAAACAACAAGAACTATTTAAACACTTAAAAATCATCAAGCATACTAAGTATTGTACTTTTAGGAATAATTTAAAAGGATTTTTGTTAAATTTTATAAATTAATAAAAACTTGGTAATAGTTTTAAAAAAATTATAGCACGATTAGTATCTGGGGCGGGTTACTTTCCAAGCATGAAATACATAAGTAACATTATTTTTAACATCCTTAAAGGGTGTATTATCGACTTAAATAGCAAAACTAAAATGTTTAAACATAAAAATAACAAAGTTCTAAGACATATAGTTATTAAAAATGGCATTTAATTTAACATTTACATTGCAGTGCATCATAAAATGACATTACACTATGAAAACCTTTCCATAAATGTAAAACAATTTACGATGGGATCATTTCATAAAAATAAATTTAAAAACTTATCTTTTTCCGGCGTGTGGACCAAAGTTACCCTCCCTGGCCAGAGATACCAACTTCGACGGTATTTTTTTGAAAACGGGAGATAATACCGTAATTATGTTTTAATTTATTCGTCGCCATGTGAAAGATATAATTAAATTGAAATTAATATCTTCCGGCACTGTAAATACAGCAAAAATTACCGGAACAATTTCGTGTGAAATGGACCTTTAGACATCATAGAGCATGCGGTATATCTCATTGGGCCTATTTCTTGTTTAAACAACTTTCAAGATAGTTGGCTTCAATTTTTTTACGCCAAGTGGCTCCTTATTCTAGCCCCTATGTCACCGAGCTACTTTGGAAAAGGATCAAACTGCAAATCCGATGGATAAACGATGGTTGTTCGAGGTTTTTTGTTGAAGAGTAAAAGTATTGGAAAAGGAAGTTTTGGGTTTTCGAAACATGAACATATGCTGTTTAACTTTGAAGTTGCCGTTCTTTTGTGTAATGTTCAAGAGTTTACTTTTGAGCAAAAATTTATTTTATGTATTATTTAAAGCATATGTTTTAAATTTGACTCTTTAAAAAAAAACGTTTACGTACAGACTCAAAAGTACGACTTAAAAGATTTCGAATAAATAACAGAGATTTGCTTAATAGAGATCGGTAAAATTTCCGCTTTCCAAGAAGTTTTTATATAGAAAATTTTTTGCTATAAACAAGAGGTCATTGAATTGGAACCAAATGGTTTTAATGAATACGATGAAAAGCATCACTTTTGTCTAACAAAGCTGCATCAACTAGTTGTTCTGTCATATATTAGGAAATAGTAAACTTTGATTTCTGTTTATAATGCATTACAAACATATATTGCTTTAAGAGATACTAGTTATAATAATTGGGTAACTTTGGTCCAACATAAGACCAAAAAAAAAAAAAAAGAATACGATTAATTAGATGCTCTGTAACTTTGAAGTTGTGTTCTTTTCGGTTGAATGCAAGAGTTTACTTTTGAGATAGTAAATTTTATTTATTACTAGCAAATTTATACCCGCACTCCGCACGGATTAAATAAATATCAAATCGATCCAAGTATGTGTACCATATAACCTGTTATAAAATCATAAACTTAAGTTATTCTCTTTCCACTCGTTATCAAGTAAAAAATCTCAATTCATTGCCCTAATATTCTAAAATCAAAAATACGCTGTAAAATGTACTCATAAATGTCATCACAATTCCCTCATAAATACGTAAAACCTTTTTTAACTCTTTTGGCTCGTTTTGGTAAATAATTTGGCGATAAAATAGATATAGCTACAAACACACACATTATACAGCTCTAACACAACGACCTTAGCATATCCAACCAGCTTACAAATTATTTTAAAAGACATTTTGCCCATTTGGCGAGTTTTAATAAATAATTTGGCGAGATTGGCAACATATTTGGCGAAACAATAAAGACATAATACCCTTATATGCAGCTCTAGTGCGATGGCTTTATTAACCATCATAGTTCAGTAATAGCTTAACAAACATTTTGCTCATTTGGCGAGTTTTAATCAATGAATTGGCGAGATTGGCAATGTATTTGGCGAAAAAGTAAAGACATAAAACCCTAATATGCAGCTCGTGCGATGACCTTTATTAACCATCATTGTTCAGTAATAGCTTAACAAACCATTTGCCCATTTGGCGAGTTTTTATTATAATTTGGCGGGATTGGCAACGTATTTGGCGAGAAAATAAAGACCTAATGGCAGCTCTAGAACTTATAGGTAAACTACACATTTATTGTTTGAACATGCATATTTGTAATCAACAGAACCATCATTGACGAAATCATCAACTAAACCCATAAGAAATCCAGGAATCAAGACTTGTTGGAAATACGTCACTTGAAACATATCAATTATTTTCAAATAATGAATTTAGTTTCTGAAAGTTATGGCAACACAATAAAATAAGCATTTTCAATTTAATTTTTTTCGTTGAAAGTTTTATTTAACTGTTTCTTCAGATGGCATCAGGAAAGAAAAGAAATCGTCGGATTTGAGCCAAAGTGGTGTAGTTTTCCCAGAAAATTCGAATTGTCTCTAAAAATAGAACACTCTGAGCTCTGAAAGTTCTTATTCTGTAACTCAAGTATGAACTACGTATTTGTACCAAGTTACGAGTCAAACAAATGTATAGTTTGTGAGTTTCAGAGAGACATACATACATACATACACACACAAAACTTCATTTTTATTATTATAGATTTAAAGCACGTGTTTTAAATTTGACTTTTAAAAAAAATAGTTACCATCAGACTCAAAAGTACGCTTATTAAAAAAATACGACTCTAAGCATTTCAAATAAATAATCGAGCTTTGCTTTATTCCACAAGTTTTAATAAAACAATTTTTGTTATAAACATCAATGTTGTCCAACAATGCTTTTTTAACCAACCAGTTTTTCTTTTCAAATAAGGAAATAGTGAAGTTTGTGTTTAGATTCTATTTTTTAAACTAATACTTTCCGTTTTACGGTAAACCAAAGTACTGCATCGAATATACTACAGTAGAGCCTCGATTATCTGTCTCTTTATTATCCGGAACTCTGTCAACCGACCGTCCGAGGAATCTCCGGAGATTTTGGACTCGGAATTTTATGATGACTCTGAAATTGGAATTCCGTACGGATTCCGTCGGATTTTCCGAATGGGAAAATCTTTCGTATGCATGTCATCTGATTATGTGGCATGTTAAAGATCCCTAAAGGGCCTATTTGGGCGAGGTTCTCTGAGGAAAATTAAATCTCTGTACACTTTAACATCCACACAAAGCTCAGATTCCTTGTAATCTGTGCTTCAAAATTGGTAGCGAGAACCGTCTAGATGGTGCCACAAGAAAATGGCTCTCAGTTCTGGGAAATGTGTCGAGTCTGCAAAGGCTTGACCACCAATATTGCAGCCCCATTAGAGAAAAAAAAGTTCTAGTGCGACGATAACTCAAAACTATCCGAACCAAAAACATCCGGCAATTTTCATGGTTGACCCCAGTTAAATTATACATACTCACACTTCATCATTAACAAAGTAAGTATATATTCAAAACATTGAACTCTTTCGGTCCCAGGGATGTCATATGCCATCATCATGTTTCTGATCATAATTTAAAAAACAAATAGGGCTGACATTTATTAGGATTAATAAAAAATATTTTCTTAATGGGAAAAAAAGTTTGAAGAATCGAATGATGTGCTTTTTGATATCTTAAATGGCTATGGACGATCAGAAAAAAAATTCTAAAACGATGATGCCGAATTGTCATTGAACTGAAAGGGTTAAATCCGTATTGGTTGATTCCACGAAAATGCGCCATGGACATCATTTTTTAACTTTCAACTTTTTTTATTTTAAACAAAATCTGCTTGGCAAAAATTCTTGACACTTTATGTTCTCTTTTTATACCTCAAAATAAACAGTTGGTAAAATATTCGAAAATTAAATTTGAAATTTGAGTGAAATATATAGAACATCAAACTTTGTCATGTCCGTCACGCTAATAAATATTTTATAATATTTTACTATTTATAAATTTCTTAATTTTTTTTCTTTCTGGCTGGCACATCAGAATCTTATATTGATTCAAAAAAAAAATCTAGACTAGAAATGCATACCAGTTATTAATTGGTAGGGTAGGGGTAGGGTATTTTACATATATATTCCGACTTGTGTGCTTGCTCAGTGAGCCGCTTATAAGTCTTCGCCAAGTAAGACAGACACAGAAAGATTTTTTACTGTCACAAAGAGAGGAAGTACACCCAGGGCGAAGGCGGGAATCGAACCCGCGCCCGTTACAGCACGCAGACTGCTGGCCTGCGATGCTTACCACTCGGCCATCCGGGCCCCTATTAATTGGTAATAATATAAGGTCACTCAAAATCTGTGTCTCAATTTTGTCATGTCCGTCCCGGCATGTTTTAACCCAGTTAATTTTAAGTATTTTCTCTTGAATGAAAATTTCAGTCTTTTCTATAATCAAGACCTTTATTTGCATCACCCCATGGTAATTTTTAAACAGTCAATTAACATTTAGTACTTTTTAAGAGCCAAGAAAGTTGTCTTATGTCATGTCTGTCACGAATGGAATTAGCCTATTACAAAAATCTTACCCTCTGCCACAAGGTTAGTAGCATCGCCTCCATTGAAGTTATTGTGAATCTCAGCAGATATAGAGTTGAAATCCGATTCTTTGTTGGCTTTGAACTTTATAGAGGCCAGCAGTTCTCCGCCGTAGGTCACACTTCTGACGAAATGAGTTCCCAGGTCCCTCTTGTGTTTCAAGGTCCAGCCTGCGATTGGTTGCACTTCTGGGGGTAGAGCTACAGAAACCTTTTTAAGAAAATATAGGGGTTGTTAATTTGAATAGTAAAGATATTTTAAATGTTAATTAAGTTATTAACAATAATTTTATATATTTTAGAAAAAAATTTAAGACTTGTTTTGCAAGTGACCCTGATGACAACAGTGGAAATATCAAATCAAAGTGGAATTATCATGCTAATTAAAAGCGAGCATTATATAGTCAGAGATTTTTGAATTTTAAATGTACTTCTACTTCGATTTTTTATACTTCTAATTCTATTTTTTAAAACTTCTATTTCGATTTTTTTTATACTTCTAATGCGATGAAATATGGAATGTAGCCTCTAATAACTTTTTGCTTCAATTTTGTTGTTGTTAATTTTCTTTTGCAGTATTTATCCTCTTGCGACCTGGCGTCCCCATTTGGAGACATTTTTTAAAACCTCCCAACAGACAATTAAAAAGTTAATTAGTTCCGAAATAGATCTGGTCCGATAGAACAAGATCCAAATATCAGTTCTCAGCCTTTGATTGCAGGTATCAGTCATTTATTTCTATAAAAAATAAAGTTGAACGAGTATCAATGCCATATTAGATTTCTTTAAAAAAAAAATTCAAGCTTTTCGAAAAGTTCTTTTAGTCGTTAATTTAAAGTAATTTTGCTTTAAAAACAATGTTAAAATAATCTGTTAACTACAAATAAGTGATACAGCCTTTTTTGTTGCATTTATAGAACAAAAAATGTGTAGGGGAGGGTGGGGGCTATTGGGACAATTTTTTTTCAACCTCTGTATTTCAGCAAAAATAAAAGAATTTTAATTTCTTTTTTCACAAACTCATAAACTGAACATTCATTTACTTAAAAAGTCAGTCGGCAAATGTTAAAACATCACCATATTTTGGTTACTGAGCATTTTAAACAAACATGTAAACGTCCCATTAGCCCCCATATGTGGGGGCTAATGGGACAGGGTGCAGGGCTAATGGGACATGCTAAATGTTGCCTTAATAAAATATTAAAAAAGGGGGAAATGAATGAGAAAATGACCAGAAAATAAAATTTTAAAGCAAATACCATTTATATGATGTTTACATAACGAAATTTTATTTTTTAAAACCATTATTTCCCATTGAAAGATGAAATAACCAAGTTATAACTCAAAATCGAAGATGCTCCCATAATTTTTGTTGAATCACTGGAAGGGATAGTTTTATAACTAAATCTTTAGTTTGTATAACTAAATCTTCTAAAATTTATCCCAAACTTGTCCTCTTTTTTTACGGTACAAGGACTTAAAAATCGTCTTTATCTTCAAATAGCTTACCATCGTTCGCCTTTTTCATATAATTTTAACGAACATTTTCAGTTCATCGCCTTTTTCAGAAATAAATAAAACGAATAAAAAATAGCTTGCTTCCTAGCAATATTTACCAACAACAATTTATTTATCTTCACCAAGCTCTGTTCAGATGTAATTATTGAAATTGCAGGTGGAAATATGTCACCGATAAAGCTACTTGAACTTTCACTCATTATACAATGAAAAAAGTTCAAAAAGTTTAAAACTAAAGTTTAAAAAAGTTTTTGGCAACTTGACTGAATAAGATATTATAGATGTATATAGATTCTGCGAGAAAGAAGCATACAAAGCTAGGTTTATTCGTGTCCCATTAGACCCCACTGTTTCTGTCCCATTAGACCCCACAGTGTCGTTTTTTATAAATGACCCAACGCAGAAGCAATTTTATTTCACCACGATATTTGACATATACTATCTTAATCTAGGATATTTCATCTATCTAAAACTGTAGTTTAATTCATAGAAAGTTATTATTCAATACTTCAAAAGTGAAAAACAAGGTACACTTTTAATTAACTTTCAATTCTCCAAAACAACAATTCTTCTCTCCACTTCACCACATGCGTTTAATGGCTGATATTTGGTTCTTAAAATGTGAAGTCTTACAGTTACTATGCTTTAGTGTAGAAAAATTTGTAAAAAAATATATTTTCCCCAGCTTTAGGGCCCTTGTCCCATTAGCCCTGCGTCCCAATAGCCCCCACTCTCCCCTATATTTAGAGTTTAGGGCTTGTCCCTAGTAACTATTAAACATATGTTTTGCAAAGTAATTTTAAAAAAAAATACTTGTTAGCATACATTTGTATCAAAAGTATGTTTAGATTAAGAATATAAGTGTACGATTTTGCTCGGGTCTTCAGAAGTTAAGAGGTTGCTTTGAAAGTGGGGAATGGACCAAAAAGCAGACTAATCTATCATAACACCTTACACTTTTTACCTTTATGAACAGAATGGAAGCTAAAATTGCCTAATGCAGAGTTTGTCTAACAAATTACTACAATTTCAACATGATATGAGGCATATTTAGGGGTGAAATAAATGAATTTAATAGTTACTATTGTGCTCTCTTTTACATTAATCCTTATTAAGAACTGGGATTTTATCATTATTTTGGTGGTGACATCTATGTATAGAATAAGTAAATAAAAGTGTCGTTAACAAATTCGTTGCCGATAATAACACTGCTCAACTAATTCGGGTAAACTACAACGCCCAAGCCTACATTGATGCCACGGTTACGTTAAGGTTAGTCGAATGGTTTTATCTGGCCCAGGTTAATTTTACTCACTTTAGGAACATTTTTCTCAAGAAATATGAGATATCACTATGATTTTTTTTATAGTTTGTTCCTTACATATATGACTCTAAGATTTAAACTGAGAATATTTTTTAGTATAAAAAACTTTCACATTGATTTTTTAATAATATGTATCAAAAAACAAAAAAAAACATTGAAATAAAATAATTCAATAGTTTGTATTGTGCTCCTTTTACATTATTCTTTATTAAGAGCTTGTTTTTTATCACTATTTTGGTGGCGACATCTATGTATAGAATAAGTAAGTAAGTGCGTCATTAACTAATTCGTTACCGCTAAAAACACTGCTCAACTAATTCGGGTAAACTATCATTATGAATTTTTTAAAGGTTGTTCCTTTCATATATAACTCTATGATTTAAACTGAGGATATTTCACAGGATAAAAAAAACTTTTACGTGATTTTGAACCTTTAAGTGATTTTTTTTTAAAACATGTATCAAGAAACGTTTTAAGTTGCAGAACTTTTTAAACGGAGATATTCAAAATACTTAGGGGGATGTCGGTTTACAGAGAGTTCTGAATAAAAGGACTATAGATATAGAAAGTAGTACGTAGAAGTAGTATATAGAAAGTAGTACATAAAAGTAGTATATAGAAAGTAGTACATAAAAGTAGTATATAGAAAGTAGTACATAAAAGTAGTATATAGAAAGTATTACATAAAAGTACACTCTTAAAACAAACACTCCTAATTTAACTCAGTCTGAGTGGATTTCACTCCTCCAGACTGGAAAATGCACTTCTCCTTTTGGAGTGGATCCTTTGTGTGTTAAACCTCCGACAGGATCACTCCAAACGAGTGATTTTAACTCAGTCTGAGTAAATATGCATATATTTACGGTGTCGAAAATGCACTTCTCCTACTGGAGTGGATTTCACTCTTTTGTTTTAAGAGTGTAGTATATAGAAAGTAGTACTACTTTCTATATATATGAAAAGGACAGATAATAGAGGTTCGGGACTGTACTTCGCATACACATACCGTCGTAAACTTGATCCTGGTCAATATTTCTATGACTCTCCCTAGATATGACGTATCCCGGAGATAGTCTCCCGTACCCTTGAACTCCAGTTTCCCGGCTTTGACTTTCAGTGCAAGAACAGCCGAAACTTCTAAGAGGTTCCTGACTTCCTCGGCCGAGTCGGTTGTCTCGTATCTCGAGACGGTTTCTGGCTAGGTAGGTCGGGTAATTGAAAATTCCGGATAATAGAGAATTTTCGTGTATTAGTGTAAAACTTATAGTACAGAACTTAAGGTATAAACGCCGAAAGTCAGCGGACCTCAAATTTGGAATTTCATAAAAGCCGCAACTTCCCGAATTCATAAATACCGGAGAATTCTGATTTCAGAATCGGTGGAGATTCTCCACTTTGAAATCGCCTTTGACTTCTGAGACGAGTCTCTTTTCTGAGCAACTGAGAATGACCTTGTAGAAGAATCTTTATGTTGGACTTGGAGGCGATCGGTTAACAGAGAGTTCCGGATAAAAGAGAAGCGAATAATAGAGATTATTCTGTACTTGACATGCACATACCGTTGTAAACTTGATCCTGGTCAAAATTTCTATGACTCTCCCTAGATATGACGTATCCCGGAGATAGTCTCCGGTGCCTTTGAACTCCAGTTTTCCGGCTTTGACCTTGAGGGCAAGGTCGGCCGAAACCTCTAAGAGGTTCCTGACTTCCTCGGCCGAGTCGGTGGTCTCGTATCTTGAGACGGTTTCTGGTTCTTGGAGAGTCTAAAAGAAAAAAGAAATGTTAGAAAAAAATAGGGTAGATTTTTTTAGACCTTTTCGGAGCTTTTCTCCAACTATTATTCGTCATGTAACTTTAGTTCTACAGTATTTCAAATCCAACCACGGCCAACTTCAATAACAAAGCCAGAGAATATTTCCCAAACATGAGCGTAGACGGAAATTTTGACGCCACTGTTCCTAGTGCCGAAGATCGAGAAACTTGTTCGGACTCATTCGGAGCCCAAAAAATGTGGTCAGCCGTGAGCGAGTGGTTCCGAACAGGTTTCGAGATAGGTTGTCTTCATCTTCGGAACAACGTCACTCGGAACTATGATGTCAAAATTTCCCTCTCCGATCGTATTTGGGAGAGCTTCTTCGGCCTCAGTAGTTGAGTAGGCCGTGATCCAACCCGACTGTTGGATCGGGAGCACAGGCGCAAGGCTTTTGCCTGGCAAGCAAAATGTGTCAGGTTTCTCCCGAGCATTGCCAAAATAAAGGCCAGCCTATAAACACCTTAATGGTTTGTGCAGCTAAAATGCCCGCCGAATTATTCGCCATGTAGAGAGAGTTTACGTTGAATTTTTTTTCTCTAATTTGGCTGCAATATTGGCGGTCAAGCCTTTTGCAGACTCGGCATGTTCCCCAGAACTGATAGCCATTTTTAGGGCACCATTTAGGCCGATTTTGACGCACAGATTACAATGAATCTGCGCTCTCTGTGGATGTTAAAGTATGCCGAGATTTTAATTTTGCCGAGAGAACCCAAGCCAAATGGGTCCTCCAGGGATCTTTTACATGCCACATAATCATATGACATACGAGGTGAAGATTTTCCCATACAGAAAATCCGACGACTCATGCATAATATGCTCTGAAGTACCGAAGCTGTGCACGTTGTCGCTCCTAAAAGTAGCGTTGGTTGTAGGGTGATCATACGTACAGATAAAAGCTAAAACGTTTGGTGCTGCCATCTATAGTCACAAATTGATACCAAATTGCAAGGCAACTAATACCTATAAATTGCAAATAACTTAATTTTTAAATGAATTTTTCATATAATTAAAAAAAAAGTTACAAACATCTCTTTATATATTAATGCATTAATCAATCATGAATCAATCTAAAATATTTTTTTATTATATAAAAAAATATTCGAAATTATTAGTATATTTAATTCAATAAATGCTTGAGTAATTAACCATTTCAGTCTCAGTGATGCCATTTAGTATCATCATGCTTCTGGTCATAATTAAAAAAAAATAACAGTACCGACATCTATTGGGACTAATAAAAAATATCTTCTTATAGAAAAAGTTTAATGATTCGAATGATGTGCTTTTTGATATCATAAATAACTATAGACGATCAGAATTTTTTTTTCTAAAATGATTATTGCCAAATTATCATTGGGAATGAAAGGTTAAAGAACAAAGTGTACAAAACACTTTTTTTAGTATTTTTGATTCAGAAGAATTTTTCAAAAAAATAATTTTTTAAATGTTTAATAACAGCTTTTGAGTTTATGCAATTAAAGACTAATTTCAATAAAAGTCTATTCATACCCAGTTAAAAATTCTCTTCAACAAACAAAACGAAATAAAATGATAAACATTACCCTTTGCCTGTCCAATTCCGATTGCGGAAATATATCGATTCCAACTCTATCATGCCTAGCATCGAATGTCCTGCCCAACAACATAGGCAGGATATACATGACATTCGCCAACATAGTACTATGTCTCAATTATACGTCCTAGGTCTCAAAAATACGTCCTATAGGACCGAATAATACGTCCTTGGAACAGGGACGAGTTACTGGTACAGCGAATAAGTCGCGAATAGAACAACGAAAAAATCAGAGGGTAAAACTTTTACAACATTTTGGAGGTGAGAGGTAAGAATAATGTGGTGATGGTGTTTGTGAAATAATAGTGTGGAAATGAGGTTTGCAAGTGAAGCTACTGTTTGCTTCTGAATAGGCCCAATCAGATGTTTGGCGATTTTTTGGGAGGTATTTTGTCAGGTGACCATGCCAAACTACGGAGCAAACTACACTTCTCACAACAATTAGGGGAGCGCATGGTTTAAACTCTTTAACCCCCAATGATTCCATTTCGTATCATCAGCTTCCGATTTTTTTCTCACTAAGTTGAGTTCGCGCTTATTTATCATTAGATGGAAGAATAATGCCTTTTGAAGAATTAAATAATGTTTTTTTTTTTAATTAAATGAAAATATGGGAAATACGGTACAATAAAATTACCCCCCAAAAAAAATTTTAAGAAATAAATTGACCCCACTCTTGCATTCTTAGATGTTTAAAAATTGATTTTACCTCTTTTTTAACAAATAAAGTTTTGAATATTATTTTTATAATTTAAGCAAAATTTATGATTCCAATATTTCCCACCTTAAATTTTGGCTAAAAAGTTTATATTTTTTTCCTGTTTTTTACCATTTCATTCTGGATGCATAATGAATCCCTTTGACAAATATTAGATTTTTATAATTAAAAATAAGAAAATGGAAGAGTAAACAAAAGTACTAAAAGTGCTCCCCTAATTGTTTTGAGCAGTGTATATTTTTATAAATTGTAGTTAAATTGTTACCAATGAAGATGCATATAATTATTAAAAGAACTATAGAAAGAAGAAACTATAATTATTTCTTATAATTTGTGCAGTTGTTGAATCCATTTCAAGAAATAATTAAAGTTTCGCGCTTGTGTTTTATGCCGTAGACCATTTTCGCCAAACTAATATTATTGTCAAACGCTATATATAAATAGAATTTATAATAAATATGATAATTGATAGAATACAATAATAAACACGAACTCACAATATAATAATAAAACGAACAGAACGTATAATAATTGCATAACATTAATATAAATAAAAAATATATAGAATTTTTTTATAAAGGGATATAATATGTAATATGGGGAAAGCCCTCTAACTCTTAGAACAGCCTGGATACAATCGGACTTTTTAATAAATTTAATGCTGCTATTAGAATGCGAGGAAATTGTAATATACGGGAGGAATGCTGACCAGTGGAGAGGGGATCAATTGGTATAAATTAAATATTTTTATAAAAAAAAAAACTAGCAATGATGGTAAAGGTAAGCGTACACCCGTCAAACGCCGAGTTATAAAGCTAGTCTATAATATAAGTATTTTTTTTTCTTAAAGAAAAAAATGTCGCCAAACTTAAAAACTTGCGAGGATTTGGCAAGTGATGGCAAATTGAAAGGTTAATATAATTAACAAGTACCAAATTTTCATTTATCTCTTTTTACCGTTACAATTGTTCACACCATCACCTCTTTTTTCATAACTTGAATCTATTTTTACAGAATAAAATGAACTTCTTGCTGTCAAAATATGGTTAAACTAAAGAATCGTGGCCAGATTTGGCGTCTTTTAAAAAAAAATCGCCAGGTCGAATGACAGCAACCCCTGGCGTGCCAAGACAGCCAATGATTTACCGTAGTATGGAGAAAGTAACATGATAAGAAACTTTTCCTTTGCTAATTATACCAAAGGTTGCCATAATATCAATAAATTGGGGTTCCCAGATTTGGCGTAAAATTTCCGGCCACGATTCTTTAGTTCAACCCAAAATCTTATTACGAGTTTCTTTTATGCCAATTACATTGATTGGCGACTTTTTGAACGGCTTCACTTGGCGCCAAGGAACCTATACTTTTACGCTCTTCAAACGCTAGTGTTGGTTATCTTTTTGAAAGTAGTATCAGTAATCTCTGGGAGAAATGCCATGTGTTATGAATTCTGTATGGGTACTGAATGAGCTCGGAATAAGCTGTATTTCTATGTTGTTACCTTTTAGCTTCCACACTACGTTTATAACGTAAAAAGTGGAAGGTTTTATAATCGTTCAGTCCGTCTGTCCGTTTGTCACCCACTTTCACAGAACAAACCGCAAGTCTTACAAACATGTGGAATACGTCGTTTTGAAGCAAAAAATCAGTTTAGGCTGCATTCCAAATTTCATTAAAAAAATTTAATTAGAAATTTATTTAAAATTTAAATAACTAAAAATTTAATCTACATTGAAATAACATGCGAATTCCATTTTTATTCAATATTTTCACTGTTGCCATTACATCAAACGTCCGAAAAACTTTATTTAAAATAGGAATAAAATTCTTGAAAAAATATTTATTTTTGTGATATAATTCAATTTGGATTGTTGTAATAGCACAATAAAGTTATATTGAAGGTTCATTATATATGAATGAAGAAAGATGCATAAAAAATTCTAAATTTGCATAAAAAAATATGCAAAGTTTCGCTTTTATTTTTAAGGCAAGAATTTCACAAATTAATATTTCGAAATGTAAACTTGTGGCTGCAAAAAGGTAGTTATTTATAAAATAAATCATTATTCTTCGAACTTCAAAAAAAATTAGCAAACTTATTGGGATAGCTTCTTTGGCCTGAATAGTTGAGTAAGCCATGCCTCGTCACTTGGCTGGGGTCTGAAATCTAGAGAACTGTCTCCGAAATTTCTCGTGTGAATCTAGAAGGACGAATTTAACAAAGCCAAATCACCCGTGGCTGTTGTATCTCTTTCATAAACTAAACTACAAATTATACAAACGTGTGTGATTCATGAAATAACCTCTTCCAGGCCTTGAGAGGCAACAGAACTGGTGAAAATGAAAAATTCCTTTTTTTAGGCTCGGTTAATGAAACAATTTCGCATGGAAACAGAGCACCGATTAAAGGAAAGCTGGAAGGAATTACGTCATCTGAACCCTGCCAATTAGAGCTCATTACAAAACTAAACTTAATCCAGAATTTTTTTCAAATATTTGAAAAAAAAATATTAAGAATAATATTTTTATTTTACTTGGACGGTTTGAAGTAAAATTATAATTTCAAATTCAGAAACATGATTTTCTTTTAATTCTTTTCTTTAGAATCCCAGTGCTGATTCGCAACAGATATGTTACAATAGAAATAATTTTTTCTCAAGTCTCGATTGTTAAATCAATGTCACGTGAAAGCAGATCACCAATCAAACTATCAAAGAAATGAAATCTAGAATTAATACGTCACTTGAAACAAGCGACTTTAACCATTGACGAAAATATTATTTTTGGAAGAGTTTCTATGTGACAGTTGCTATCAAAAATTAGCTAGCTCATTTCCAAGAAGAGAATACGATTTTTTTTATTAATGGTAAATAAAGTTGCATAGGTTTATTTAATGATACTATAAACCCAGTTTTTATTGCTGTTCATCTGTAAGAGCCAATTGTGTATTTAAAACATTTAAATATTTAATTTTATTTAATAACGTGATATCAAAATTCATTTAGAAAATTTTAAAATAAAACACTTTTACTTTAAACCTCGGAATACATTTCCATTTTTGTAAGAATTTATATTTTGTTTTAAGTTTTAAATAAAGTTTGAGGAAATTAGTCTTTTTTCAAAATAAATGTAGACTTTTAAAGTTGAAAACATGAGATATTAGGAAATGATTTTTCAAAGCAGCCTGGTTATAATAACGGTAAGTTTATTATTCTATTAAGATGTAGTGGTAAATTATCTTAGTTTAATTCTAAGTCGTAATTTGAATGTGAAAACATCTAAAAATATATACTTCGTTATTTTATAGTTATATATTTTGTGATCTCTACAGTATAAAAATTTAATTTTTTCCATTCCAAATAGCGTTTTAGATAGTTATCTAGAGATGTACCACATTTTTAAGTAATAAATTCGGCATTTTCGTTCAAAAATATCTGTTTTACAAATAACAATTTTCTAAATAAAATTTGCTCTCTATTTATGGAATCTTTCAAATTATATTTACCGTTGAATCTACTTTATGGTAAAATTACATGAATTTGGCACTAGTTAAAAGTTATTTCCAATAAATCACGTTAATTTGTATAATTAAGAGTTTGTCTTTGTAAATGCCTTTTATTTATGCTTAGCGACCATTTTGATTGCCAGAAATTGAAATGCAGCGTAAGTATTTGGATCAAATGATAGAAGAAGCGGAATATGCAAAGTATGTATTCGAATTTTTTCGCTAAATTAATTCAACTTTAGCCTTAAGGACTGGTACACTATAAGTCGCCAAATAATTTTGTGTTTAATTTTTAACGTCAGATTAAATTATTTACACTTTTGTTAAACGAAATACGATAATCTTTGGTGAGATAATTTCATATTTACTAAATATTTTCAAAAGTGTCCATTAATGGGAACACCTATTTGGCGATTTTTGGCATTCGGTTTGGCTAGTACGTTTTCGCTACTTGGCTACAAAAGTTAAGCCGCCAAATCGAAACCGGCCCGAATACGCTAGCAGTACCCATTAATGTTATAAAAATAGAATAATATCAATTCTTAAAGTTAATTGTTAAACTCTTTAAAAATACTATTTTCAGCGTTTGGAAAAAGAAATATTCATTAGTAACGATACATTGTATAAACCAAATAACCATGATTTATTTACGTGAATCTTTTTCTCGCCAAAGCGATGGAATTTCTTTTGTTCATAGATAAATTAGCGTCAATTTTCGGAAGTTTTAACGTTGCTATTTTGCGATTTTAATGCAATCAAACAAAATTGACCGCTTACTTTTAGCAAAAAATTTTAACCTACTAACGACGTATTTGTAAAATACCAGTAATATCTACGTTAACGAATAAAAGAGTTTAACTGCAAGTTTTTAAAATTCGATTATCGGATAACTCATTTTGCCCTCCATAAATAGTTTCGAACGAAGTCTTTCATTTGTATGATATTTTGCTTATTTAGCTAAACGTTCAACTCTAGCCTATTTTCCAGTGTGGAACACATAGGCGTATTCGGCGATATGCTATTCGGCGATATGCTATTCGGCGATATTGCTATTCGGTATAATGCTATTTGGCGACTTTTGGCGTTCGGTTCGGCTAGCACGTTTTCGCTACTTGGCTGCAAAAATTAAGCCGCCAAGTGGAGACCGGTCCGAATACGCTAGCAGTACCTCCAGTGTCAACTTTTTTTGCTAATCATCGTTGTTATATTTTTATTTTATTTTTTTTTGTTTCGTTTTGTTTCAAATGGGCTCTTTTCCATTGCGCGGGCTCAAATATCTACAAACTTAAACTTTCGAGACAAACGTAATTTTTTAGGGCAAAAACCCAGTATACACAGTTAAAGGTGTTTTAATTATAAATATTCCGTTTTGGGGCTGTGGCTCATTTTTGCGACTTATCACTTGGGTCTGCGAAATAGAAAAATACTGAAAAATGTGTAGAGCATTTCCGTTAGAAGTGATTAAGTTGCCATAAATGTACAACTGCCGCCAAATATTTCTAAAGATAATCTTAAACTGTGTACAGTATGCCCCTTTAACTGTGTTTTGTTGCCAGAAAAAAATATTTACCGCCAACGACCCCGTTTGGCGAGATTAAAGCCTGCGAAATGAAAAAGTACCAAACATTTTTCGGGTTAAACTAAAAATTCGCGCCCGGATTTGGCGTCCTTTCAAAAATATCGCCTGATCAAATGACAACATACCCTGGCGCTTGCCGAGACAACCAATGACTGACGCAGTATGTAGAACGTGATATGATAAAAAACTTTCCAATTGTTAATTTCGCCAAAAGTGGCCACAGTACCAATAAGTCGGGGTTCCCAGATTTGGCGTAAAATATCCGGCCACGATTCCTTAGTTTAACCCATTTTTGTTTGATTGCTTGATTCTGATAATCTTCCACTGTCGAACAGCTATCAAAGAGGGCTGACTTTTCAAACCAACAGCGTACCTCTGTACTGCCCACAAGTGCATACAGAATACCTGAACTACTTCAACAGATCTGACAGTTTCTTAAGAGGATGTTACGCGCCACAGCTTGGAACCGTAAGTGCTTTAATAATTTATAATCAATAATAATAAGAATAGCTATGATATTATGTCCAGTCTTTATTTGGCGAATAGAGTAACGTTGCCAAGCAATGAAAGTACCCAAATGTGGCAAACATTTCACGTCATATTTTGTCATAACGATAAGTACAGCAACCCAACTTTAAACTTTCAAGTTCGCCAAAAGTTGCCAATGTACAGACCGGACATTATATCACAGCTGTACCCCGTAATTTGTAACCATTAACCACTACGACAGCCGCAGTTCGATTTTAACAACTTAAAAATTGGGCTCTCTTCGGAGATAAAACCAGTTTTTCGATCTTGCATAATGTTATACACTTTTCCCAACAGCATGATGTTCACTTCGAATGGATCCCATCCCATGTCGACATCTACGGTAATGATTTAACAGACATTCTAGCGAAGCAGGACTAGACCAGTGGTTCCCAACCTGGGGGCGATCGCCCCCAAGTGGGCGATTTGTGCTATCAAGGGGACAATAAATAGTTGGGGGGGGGGGGGCGATCGGAGGGCGATGAGTATTCAAAGGGATAAATTTAAAATAATACTGTACAGTAGAACCATTCTCTAACCACACCCAACCAATCAATTTTTTACTATCAACTTTCTTTAATTATCCAGAATTCATTTTAAAGATCTTAGTTATTTCACTTTTGTTCTTTAAAAAATCTGTTGAAAATATACGGTTTTTTTTTAATTTAACAGTGACCATATGAAGCTGCTTTGGTTATTTTATGTATGTTAATATAATAAAACTGTTTTATTAGTTACATTTCAGCTCAAATTATAATTAGACATAATATGAAAATTAAAAGGGGGCGATGGGTGTTAGTCAACCTAAAGTAAGGGCCGATGGTTCAGAGAAGGTTGGGAACCACTGGACTAGACAATTCAGTCCCCTTCACCTCAAAGCTCACATACCTTGAATTATTTGCAAGGCAAAAGGCCCAAAGCAAACAAATTTGGCTTCAACCTCCTACTCACTACTGGTACTAGTGAAAACAAAACAGGCATCACCTGAAAATATCATAAACTGCTTTAGGACTGGATTGGGGCGACGCAACAACATACTTGCTTAATTAAAATGGTTTTATTTTTTAAGAACAACTTTTATTTTCCTTTCAGATCGCTCATACGTCATGGAACAACCAAGGTTCCTTCTTCAGGGTAAATAGAGATGAGCAAAGAAATGACTACAAAAGTTATCACCATGACAGATATCAATGGAAGGAAAACGAATACAAACCAAGGAGAAAGGTAGAATGATTTTTAACTAGCTTTTATTGTTAACTCTTGTTTTTTACTGCAAATTTTTACTCATAAGTTGAGTATTAATTCATTTAATGCATTAATGGAACTGTTTTAACGTTTGTGTTAAGTGTAATACTGACTGTTAACTTTATTTTTTTTATTACTTTTTACTGAAAATTTTCAACTACGCATATAGTTCAAATGAAGACTATTTTAGCTTGATAAAGTCAATTAACTAATTTATCGTTAACTCATTTTTTGCTGTCTGTTTTAACCTCTTGTGACCTGGCGTCCCCATTTAGGGGCATTTTTTAAAACCTCGGCACAAACAATTAACGAGTATATTAGTTCCTAAATTGACCTGGTCCTATAGAAGAAGATCCAAATATCAATTTTCAGACTTTGATTACAGGTATCAGTCATTTATTTCTATAAAAAAACTGGAGTTCAACGAGGGTCAATATGATATTGAAGTTCTTAAAAAAAAAATTATTTTCAAACTTTATAAAAAGTTCTTTTAGTAATTAATTTTAATTGCATTTTGCATCAAAAACAATGTTAAAATTATCTGTTAACTACAAATAAGCGATGCGGCCATTTTTTTGCATTTCTATCACCTAAAATGTGTATTTTTAGGGTTTAAGGCTTGTCCCTGAATACTAATAAGCATATTTTTTTTTTATTTCTTTGAGAAGCATATGTTTTTTTGCATAGATATTTTTAAGAAAATTATGTTTAGATTAAAAATATACGAGTAGGATTTTGCTCCTGTCTTACGAGATTAAAACTGTTTTTTTTTTTTTTTAGTTTGACCGCGATAACTATCAACCTAGAAAACGATGGGACGAATACTCCACAAGAAACCAATTTTCAGAACGCTCCAGCGAACGTCGTCGGTATTACAACAGAAGAACCAGATACATAGAAGAGGATGTGAAAGAACCGGAGGACTATGGAAACAACTCTAAGCTATGCAGTAACGAAAGGTAAGAAAGCTGGTTGTTACTGTTAAAATACTGTATGACATATCGCGACTTAAACCAATCAAAAACGTTCCCACAGAACTTTGCTGAATCATCTGCCCACGTTTCGACCTTTTAAAACCTTTCTTATAACAGAATCTTTAACTCTGATTGGTCAGTGAAGAAGCGTTCGACAGTGTTTGCCATATTTGTGGGGCACTTCGTCACGAACTATCCTCGAGTAGACTCTAAAATCTATCCTCTCGTGATGCGTACACTCTTAAAACAAAAGAGTGAAATCCACTCCAGTTGGAGAAGTGCATTTTCGACACCGTAAAGGCATGCATATTTACTCAGACTGAGTTGAAATCACTCCTTTGGAGTGATCCTGTCGGAGGTTTAACACACAAAGGATCCACTCCAAAAGGAGAAGTGCATTTTCCAGTCTGGAGGAGTGAAATCCACTCAGACTGAGTTAAATTAGGAGTGTTTGTTTTAAGAGTGTATGTGATACAATAAAAGATTTAATTCTAAGTTTCCCTGTCGACTTATTTTACATGTACATGCTTTATTTTTTTTTTACTTCGCATGTTCTGTCGGATAGTAACAATGGGTCAAAAGAAGTTTTGCTAAAATGTAAAACAATTCGAAGGGTATCTCTCAGACGTTGTTGTTGTTGTTTCTAATGCTACTCGGTAACCTAGCCCGGAGTAGAGAACTACCCGATTTTAAGGCGAAGAGGGACGGCTTCCGTTTTTATTGAGAGCGACAATGAAGGACGTCCGACTTTTGCTCGTCAGCATGACACATCCGTTTTACTGGAAGATCCCTTTCACATATCCATTCTTACTCGAATAACGGAATTTTGATCCAGATCAAAGGCCGTTAACCCCCTGATCTGTTACATCCAGAGGCATTAATTTGATATAGGAACATGTAGGACTTTGTAACCACGACATATTTAACGTGCCCC
Organism: Hylyphantes graminicola; assembly: GCA_023701765.1. Classification (NCBI taxonomy): domain Eukaryota; kingdom Metazoa; phylum Arthropoda; class Arachnida; order Araneae; family Linyphiidae; genus Hylyphantes; species Hylyphantes graminicola. The sequence goes on from CM043112.1 coordinate 72,403,460, forward strand.
AGCCACCATTAGCGCAACACGGCTGTCTTTAGTCGAATACAAGAGCCGACCCAGCAACCATCAGAATTGCGAGCACCGCCGAGGACAGAACCCACAACCCAGTCCGTTATCACCACGACCTACTCAAATGTAAGGCCAAAGAAGCTCTCTGTGATGTCCAAATATCAGTCAAATGGGGTTGTCTGCTTTACTGAAAAAATAGTGGGTTTGGGATAGCACAGTCAGTAAGTTGCCTTGCATGCAAAAGGTCCCGTTGTCCCAAATACTGGCTTTCTTTGTAATGTAGCCTGAATCGGGATCGGTGACTGTCTTTCACTCTCAGAAATAACACTTTCATTTTTGACGATTCATGAATCTTCAAGCCTCATTTCGTTAATTTTGAGGATTGTTTCATCAAACTATGACGTGACTTTTGAGTAAACGCGAATCCTCACTTTTACGATCGTGATTTGACGATTCTGTATCTTGATTTTGAGGAAACTGAATCTTATTGTTGTACTCACATGCTCAAAAATGACGAAATATTTCTTTAGATTAGACGACATTAAAATCATCATAAAAATGACGATTCAAATTTCCTAACTTTGAGGAAACGAAAACTCGGAGCATTTGCCAGTAAACGGATAGTCAAAATTAAGGAAAATTTCGTCGTTTTTGAGCATTCATTTTTAAGAGTTTTGACATTTCAAAACACAATTAGCGATTCTGTACTCTGAACAGGTTAGAACCACCAGAAAACCCAGAAGTGTTGTCCGTTGATTCCGTACATGAGTCCGTTGGAATCGGTGGAGATCCGGACAACGACCACATTCAGATTGGGTCATCTTCAAGTGAATCCCTTGCTTCGGAATCGACAGAAATTACTCCACAAGTGGCAGCTTGGTAAGTTAATAACTACGCTTTTATATTCCACTGTGGTTTTTTATTCTTTTGTTCCATGGACAGAGTAAAAAACCGTAACTTTTACTGAAATTTCCTCCATACTTTCTAATTGGGTTTAATACCTCTTTACTTACTTTACAGCTTGATCCGTTTTATCAAAACTGTTTCTACAAAACTTATTCTTAAAAATGCCACTTTTGGAACGTCGCACAGTGTTTCAAGATACCAAATTAGCTGGCATTAATTCCCTAGAGTGATTTATAAAAATTTTAATGGTTGTATTTAATGTAAAATAGTTCATTATGAATAAATAAGTACACTTTAAAGATTTTTTTTGGTAATTATTTTGTTTTAAATAAGAATTCTTACTTTTTTAACCAGTTTTCTATGAGACGCATCGTTGTAAAATGCGAAAGAGTTTTAATAAATAGCTTGATTCACTATCCGGGCCATTTGTACACTTTTTGAGATGTTCTGATTAAAAAAAACGAATTTTTCGTATAGGGTTTTAGACTCTATATAATTCTATTCTTTTTTAAACAAGTTCTTTTAAACATAATTCTGCGATAAAAGATGCAATAAATCAATCTTGAGACTTGCTTAAGAAGCAAAACATTAATTAAAACCCTCAAGAAGTTACATTATTCTTTCATTCCAACATTATGAAGACATATATACATACATATATATCATATAAGTTGAAAGATAGCCTGCTATACTAATTTTATAATAATCAATTTAAAAAAATCACTATAGATTTTTCTCTAGATCCAAGCCTTTTGGAGATTGGTGAGACAGTTTCTGAGGCATCGTCACAACTCTACTTTATACGCTTGTTGCGAACAAAAATCAAGTTGCGTGACTTTTTCTTGATAATATATTTTATAATTAAACATATTTTACCAGAATTTTCCCAAAAGAAATTTCTAGTTTAATGTAATTCAAACTAAAAGCTATTTATATGCGTTTTTTTTTTAATTTTTGGAGCTATATAAAAAAGTGAATAAATCAAAATGGGGCAAACATAAGCAACAAATTCCTGTTGGACATCAATATATGAAGTATGCACTACAAGTTCCTGTAAAAAAAACCGAGGGGAAATGCGGAGAAGTTTACTTTTGCACTCAGAGAAAATAAATTAACAAGGAAAAAAATCAAATTTTCTTAGCTACAATTAGAACTTTTTTTAAATATAATTTTAACTTAGATAAACTTTAGAAAAACAGTTTATATTATCAATATCATACCTGAGGGTTCAGGATCCATCTTTTTTAAAAATTTAGAAGTACTATTTTTATCGCAAAACAAGCTGAAAAAGTAGAGACCAATTTGCGAAATTACTTCACGTGATTAAAATTCAACACAAAATGTTTTGTTCGTGGTGGTGTGGGGGAGGGGGAAAGCACTCAAACCGAGAATAAGTCATAACACCAGGTGCCCCGAACTATATTGTTTATATTTATAAAGTATTCGCAGCTGAATGCTTCATTTCATTTTTTGATTTTTTGACAGCTAAATCGTGATTCTGGCACACTGTGCGTCGTGAGCGTAAAACCTATTACTTTCTTCGGCTTCAATATATAGAAAGGTTTATAGCTAGGAAATCAAGTCGGCTTGTCTTACATGCCGAATATCTCACGTTTGGGCAGGGCATAGCCAAATTAACAGCTGACCTATAAAGAGTAAGTGCAGCCCAAATGTCGATAACCGCGATAAAATTGATAATATACCCAACGCGTAAAAATTCGTTGAGTTGCTAATTCAGGTGTTGGCTCTTTACTTGACTGTGACTCGAAATATATGACTCCCGTCGCCTATAGCCCTAGAGCCTTCTTGTGCGACAATCATTCAACCTAAACCAAGCCCACTCCCAAAACCTTCTTTAACCCTTTAGTGCATACTGTTGCCATATGGCAAGAAGTAACACAAAACACTTTATATCTTCAAAAATATTGATAAGCAGCTGACTTGTTTCCTTCGTTATTTGTATGAAAAATTACTTTGTTTTTAACGAGTTGCTAGCATTGATGCTGTTTAACGCATTTTTTTTTTCGATAAAATTACACATTTAGTCTCATAATTTTAAATCAGCGCCATCTGACCGCCGGTCTAAAGGGTTAAGGTTTACCGACAACGTTCACCTTTTCCTAATTTTCCAGGTACGATGCTGAAGAACAGGAACAAATAGTCGAAATGCTACGGGAAGTCAACCTGCGACACGATCTCCAGCTGCAAAGGGACAGCCTCCACAACAAAAGCGAACTGTCCTGTTCGGACGATTCTAGAAATTTGGAAGAAGGCCAAGATTCATCTTCAGACGATGACGGGATTGTTTTGATTCTATCGCCTGATGACTTCGTACCCTTACCAGATACGACAGTCAACGAAGAGATAGCCAAAGATTGCGATTCGATCGAAGGTATCAAGACAAAAATTGCTGTTGACCCTGCAACCAAATCCGCCAACGAAGAAGTAGCCAAATATTACGATGGCGTTGAAGCTTTCAAGAAAATAATTGTTGTTGAACCTGCCATTAAACCAGTCAACGAAGAGGTAGCCGAAGGTTACTCGGATCCTAACTATTCCAAGAAAGAATTTATCTTTGAACCTGTAATTAACTTAGAAGACGTTACGGTAGAAGGCCCCACTGAAGAAATTCAAGATAGCTTAGAAGATCGAAAACTCGGCTTGTCAACCAAAGATAGATTCGAAAAGTCTGAGGCAGGTTTTCTTACAAAACCATACGCAAAAACCAACGCTATCATTAACAAGTGTGAATCCTCTGACGAAATTTCAGATACATTGCAAGATAGACAACTAAACTTGCTTACGAAAGACAGATTTGAAGAGTTTCCAACTAAAATTTCTGAAGTAAAATCTGACTTTATGACCTATAAGTTTGTGGAAAATAAGTTCGATGAAAATAACGGCAGTATCGAAGAGTTTAGGAATGAAGAAGACGGAAAGAAACTCTTTGACACTTTTCCAAAGGTACCGTCTGAAGCCACCATGAGCATTATTATAGAGGGGACAAAGGAAGAAGATATTTATACTCTGACAGAAAGTTTATCAGATGGAGGAAAAGAAATGAGTAAGAATAAATTGAATCCGTCTTCAGAAAAGCAATCTTCGGAAATACCAACAGCAGAAAAGGATGATGAAGCTAATAAAGAATTGAGCCCAATCTCAGGAAAATGCCAGAACACTGAAAGTCATATGAATAAAGATACCTACATTGAACGATCGCAGATATCTAGTACTGAAGATGTTAGAGATCAGTTTTATGCCTCAACTGAAAGTGAAAAAGCATTAGACATAGAAAACGAATCTTTTAGACAGACTTCTACTAACCAAAGAGCTTCAGCAAACGAAGCAATTTCACACATAGTGGGAGATGATACATCGAACAACAATATAAACATGATTTCGGGAAAATATTCATTTTCTGAAAGTTCTGTAGTGAAAACCGGTGGCGTTGACTTGCTGATGAACAAGGAAGATAAAATTTCAGACTTATCTTCGATTGAAAAAGACGCCATTGATGCAATGAGCTTGAAAAATATCGAACTTGCTGCAGGCGACTCCATTATAGAGATAAATTCTGCAATAGATGTCTCATCTTCTCTTTTGAAAATGAATTTTAATGCTATCAGTAAAAAGCAAGATAAAACTTCACCAAAATCAACTGTTGCTTCTGAAAAAGATTCAAATGGTGCCATTTTATCGGACACTAAACCATTTAATTTGCCAACTTCGTCAAATGAATCTTGGAAAAGAGCAGGTTCTGCAAAGAACGATAAGAATGTTTCTAAATTTGGTCATAAAATGGCAAATAAAACACAATCAACTGGATATAATTCTGCTGTAAAATTCAAAGCAGATAACAGAATTTCCCCACACGCAGCCGTTTTCAGTCCCAGAAGACACTCGCCCAAACAATATCCGATGCCTTTTATCAAGGATCTGAAATCCATCCAAGAAGACGCAGCGAAGATATTGACATCTCTTGGCAGTGCCACGAACTTTGAACAAGCTCCCTATTTAGGCGACTTTGATCATAAACAACACCAACAATTCAGCCCGCCGAACTTCGAAACTTACTCAAATCCTCGGAATTCACAACAGCACCAAAATATATCGCCACCATTTGCGTACAGTGTTGAAACAAATGGCACACCGTTCATTACTAATCCAAACGATGAAAGGAATGGTTTTGTTACTAATTTCCACGTCCTGTCACCTAATAGTTATGCTACTAACTGTCGTGCCTCTTCATCGCATAGTTATGGCACTAATTTCGGTGTCCCATCGCCATTCGATACAATAAGAAACGTAAATCCGAATATTATTACTGAAGCTACTCCAAGACAAGATGTTCTTCTCAAAACCTTCGATTCAAGCAGTGCCTATGGAGGTTATAACGGACCGAGCTACGTCAGGAAACCTTTTCCTAGCTTTCACGTCATCAATACCTGCAGTCCGAAATCAAGAAACGGTCAGTTGCAAATGATTTCGACAAATGAGCACAATGTAACACAACACAACTTCAACGAAGTTAATATCTCTTGTACAGACTCAAGACTTCAAGGAAACAATCACGGGCAAAACTTTTACGCAAAACAGCGAAACGAAACACAGAACATCAACGAGAAACGCTCCAGCTTTAGCGTAGTCAATATCTGCAGCCCAAACTCACGAAACGGTCAATGGCAGAGGTTTTCGCCAAAACATCACAACGAGCTGTACGGCAACTGTCATAACGCTTTCTGGAGAAAGATACCACACTTTGTACAAGAAACTGACATAAGTCGGAACCATGGTACCAAGTCCGTACCCGTACAGCGGAAAACGCAACCTCCAGGAATAGACCAATGCAAGACCTCTTTATCAGAGAGCAGTTTGCCATACATAAACTCTGAAGTTCACTACAAGCGGATTTCTGTTGATGAGTTATTTAAGGAAGTAAAGAAACATGAACTGAACACAAGCAGCTATGTCCTGGAAAAGCCATCTGAGTTTACAATGAATAATAAACGTGGTGACACAATGCGAGCGGAGCCTGTTAATGCTAAGCAAAAGGATCTTGAATTGAAAATAAAATCTGTTGATTCCACTACAGCGAAGCCTGATATTATCATGAGAAAGAAACCTGATAGTACAATGGACAGGATATCTGGTGATACTTTAACAATGAAATTCGATAATACTATCAAAAAGAAGTCTGTTGATTCCACATCAGTGAAGCCTGGCAATATCATGAGAATGAAACCTGGCAATGAAATGGGCAGAATATCTAGTGATACTTTAACATTGAAATTCGATAATACAGTCGAAAGGAAGTCTGATGTTACTAGGACTGTAAAGCCTGATAATGCTTTTAAAATTAGATCTGGGGATACCCCAGCAGTGAAATCTGGTGATACTACCTCATTGAAACGTAATAATAATACTATTAAAATGAAATCTAGTGATATCATGAAAATGAAGCCTGGCGATAACATTCAAATATTATCTGGTGATGCCACCAAAGTTTCCTTATCTGACACCGAACTCAGTTTGGAGTCAGCCACTAACCAACTGAAACATATTTTAAGAATCGGCAGTTGTTCTGATCAAAGTCTACCACCTAAATCTAATTCCGTTCCTCAAGATAAATTCCCCAAAAGTCGTTCATGTACGAAAATCCAATCTAATCGAAATGTTCAGAACGCTTCAGAAAAGTTTACTAAGAAACCAGTTATTACCAGTTCTCAAAGCTTTAATTACGAAAATGATCCCATAATCGAGAAAAGGAATATTGTTTCGAATAAGGATGTATCAATTTGCGCGCTATCACATGATATTGAAGAACCAAATGCATCTGGTGATAAGAATGACAGAAATTCAAACTTTGAAAGAAGTAGTAAAAAGGAGAAATTTAAATACTCAAAAGTGGAAGCAGGATTAACCACGTATGCTGTAAAAGATAGTATCCAAACTTTAAAAGATAAAGATAAATCAGAGGTCAAAACTGAAATTAAAACTTCACAAGTAAATGTGATCGATGAAAAATCTGTGGGCAACGAAATACCTAACGGAAAGTCAGCCGAAACCAAATCCAAGCCCAAAAATAAAAGAAACAAGAATAAAAACAAAATAAACAGTGACAACTTTCAAGAAACGGATATTAAACCAGTAGCAAAGGTTGGTGAAGTCGAGAATGATAGAACAAACTCTCAGTTTGAAAAAGGACAAAGTCGGGGTAAAATTCCAAAAAGTTTGCCACAAAATGTTGCAGAAAAAGAATCAAGCAGTCTTGATAACAAAAGACGACAAGGACCAAAGAAGAACAATGTTAATTTGTTAAAAACGGACAATATAACGAGCGAAAATACACAGGATATAGATAAAGCTTTAAATAAAGAAAAACGAGAGACTCAAGGCAAATGCCCAAAAGAAAATAGTACTACTAAGGATAAAAAGGTTAACCAATCTAAAACGATTTTTCGGGAACCCGGTAATTATGACAATTCCACTAAGTATCAAAACATCGAAAAGGGGCACAATAAGGATTTTAAAAAGACAGTATCTAAAGAAAAATCTGAAGTTAACGTCAGAGGCTCGCCAGAAAATAAAAATTTGGTTGTTAAAATTGTAGACCAGGCCAGCAATTCTAAAGCTGTCCGTAATAAATCAAATGAAAGCCCTAATACTGTCTCTAAACAAGAAAATGTTGATAAGAAAAGTAAGGCAACACATTTGAAAAATAAGACATTAGACTTTAAAGAAAGCCATGAGATGAAGCAACAGCAACCTACAGAAAAGACAACCACTTGTAGCACAGAAACGACTGTAAAGCATGTCGATAAATACAATGCGGATGAAAAAATAAGCGGTAGTACCGACTCAATGAATGAAAACAAAAGAACTAATAGTCAACAAGATGAAACCAGATACCCAAATAATGGAATATCTGAATCATATAGGAGGAGAAATGTTTATCATAGTGAGCCAACACTATCGAATAGTTCTTATACTACCTTCTACCCGATTCGAAATTATTCGTCGAACAACCATTATGAAGATAAATATTTGTGCTCAAGATGTAAAAAGTTATTTGAACATGATGGTTATTACGAAAGGCAACAAAATGCATATTACAGATCAAGAGACTACTATAATAAGTCTCGAGGAGAAAATAACCGAAATTTTCGTATATCAAATAACGATTGGCCGGATAGATTTGTATACTCTCGATCAAGTAATCGTCAAAAGGAAGACTATCGTAAAACCGAAACTGATAACCAAATTGAAGACAGTCATACTCACCGAGACAGTCGTGAAAGTGAGGCTACCGGTATGAAATCAAACATTAGACAAGATGAGGACAGTCGCAAAACTGAAAACTGTTGTTCGCAGTCAAACATGCTTAAAAATGAAGAAAATAATAAGAAGGTACACAATCGTAAAACTGGAGACAGTCGTATTGGTCCAAACAATCGACAAAATGAAGTTAGGAGTACCCATTTGGACCGTGGTCAGAATCAAGACGTTCCTAACGATGAAGACCGTATTCAGTCAAACTGTCGTAAAAATGAAGACAAACGTTACAACTTAAACAATCTCAAAAGACAAGATAGTTGTATACCTTCAAACCAAGATCAAACTGAAGACAGTCGTACTAATTCTAGCAATCATCAAAATGAGCATTTGAGTACGCATTCGAACCATGGTCAAAATGAAGACAGTCGAAAAACCGAAAATTTGTCTCAGTCAAACACTTGTAAAATTGAAGACACTCGTAAAACCTTAAGCAATCACAAAAGACAAGATAGTGTTATTCCTTCAAAGCAATATCAAATTGAAGACAGTCGGAGAACCGAAAAGAGTCGTCAAGCGGAAGACAGTCGTTCTCGATCAAACAATCGTAAAAAAGAAAACAGCGGTATGCATTCAAAAATTAGTCGAGATGTAGACAGTCGTTCTCGGTCAAACAATCGCAAAAATGAAAACAGCGGTATGCATTTGAAAATTAGTGGAGATGTTTACAGTCGTAAAAACGAAAATAGTCGTAAGAATATAGACAGTATGCACTCGAACTTCGTTGAAACTGGAGATAGTTGTAAAAACGAAAGTAATCTCAAAAGTGAGGATACTCATACTCCGACAAACAGTCGTAAAAATAAAAACAGTAGTATGCGTTCAAACAGGAATCAATATGAAGATAGTCGTACTAATGAAGAATATGTGAAAAGCAAATACAGTCGTAAAAGTGAAGATGGCCATGAAATTGCGGGCAATAGTATGGATTCAAAAGGTATAAAAAATGAAGTCAATCGTAAATATGAAGACTGTAGTGAACGTGAATTCAATTGTAAAACCGTAAACTGGCCTTCTCAGCCATTTAATCATCAAAGCAATTTTCAGGGCTTTTCAAAAAATAAACAAAGATGTGAAGAACCTTATAAGGATAGTAAAACTTCATCAAGCAAGAAACCAGAAGCACAATCTGTGGAAAATGATAAAATCTACATTACCAAGAATGGAAAGTATGAAATAGTAGAAGGCCAAAAACATATTTCTTCGGATTCGGTAGAGTATCATAGACAAACAGGCAAGGGTTATTCCAAACACTTTGAAAATAACGAAATATCTAAAATTAATAAAACAAGTACATTTTCTGAGCCTGAAAGTGTTGGAAACTCTGAAATCGCAGGAAAAACTAATGGAGATATTTCCGAAGAAGGCAATCTTACTGAAAATATCAAAGTTATTAGTGAAAGCTCTGAAGTTTGTGATGGCGATTTAGACTATGAGAATGAAAACATCATCTATTTGGAAGTAACCGATAAGTGCACCCAGACCTATATGTATGATCAAGACATAGACAATACCGACTTGAACCTTGTTGAAGAGGATTTAATATTAGATTTGGAAACATATTTAAAGATTAAAGTTAGCCCAGATACAAATAAAAATTACCAGGACACTCCCCGTTTCCAAACCGATATTAAAAAAGGAAATATACGTGATACAGAAGAATCAACTGATAATATTTTCAATGAATTTAGTAATGGAGATTCAACATTCCTTAACACCGAAGATAAAGAATGTACTAATCAGGATTCAATTTCACCTAACATTGATGTCCACGAATGTATAAATCAGGATTCAATTTCACCTAACATTGATGTCCACGAATGTATTAATAAATATTTAATTGCAGCTAAAGAAGAAGACGATAAAAGTAGTAATGAAGTTTCGCCAAACGCAAAAGATGATGCATGTAGTCGTGAAGATTCAACTTTACCTTTCATAGAAGAAAATAAATTTAATGAAGATTCGACTTTATTTAACACAAAAGTTGATGAATGTAGTAATGGAGATTCAATTTCTCCTAACATAGAAGACCAGGAATGTATTAATGAATATTTAATAACGCATAACGTAGAAGACAATGAAAATAGTAATGAAATTTCGCCAGAGGCAAATGATGTTGGATGTAGTAGTGAACATTCAACGCAATCTAACATAGAGGACAATAAATATAGTGAATATTCAGCTTCGTCTAACACAAATTACAATGAATTCAGTAATGAAGATCCAATTAACATAGAGGCTCAAGAATGTATTAATAAATATATAATTTCAACTAACGTAGAAGACAATGAAATTAGTAATGAAGTTTCGACAAACGCAAAAGATGATGGATGTAGTCATGACGATTCAACGTTACTTAACATAGAAAAGAATGAATCTATTGATAATCCAGCTTTGCCTAATAGAAAACATATTGAATACAGTAATGAAGATACTTCTGAAGTAACTTCACCTAACTTAAAAAAGAGTCAAAGTACTGAAGATACAGCTTCGTCTAACACAAAAGACAATGAATGTAGTAATGATGATTCAATATTACCTAACAAAGAACAACAAGAATATATTAATGAATATTTAATTACATCTAACGTAGAAGACAATAAAAGTAATAATGAAGTTTCACCAAACGCAAAGGATGCTGGAAGTAGTAGTGAAGATTCAACTTTACTCAACATAAAAGAGAATGAATGTACTGAAGATTCAACTTTACTCAACATAAAAGAGAATGAATGTACTGAACATTCAGCTTCGTCTAACACAAAAGACAATGAATGTAGTTACGAAGATTCTATTTCACTAAAGATAGAAGCACAAGAGTGTATTAATGACTATTTGATTACACCTAACTTAGAAGACAATGAAAGTAATAATGAAGTTTCAGCAAACGCAAAAGATGCTAGATATAGTAGTGCAGATTCATCTTTACCAAACATAGAATTAAAAGAATACATTGAAAATTCAGCTTCGTCTACAACAAAAGATAATGAATATAATAATGAAGAGTTGACTTCGGCTAACGCAAATGACGTTGGATACGGAAAAGAAGAATCAACTTCACCTAACTTAAAAGAGAATGAATATGCGGAAGAATTAGCTTCGTTTAACACAAAAGACAATAAATGTGTCAATGAAGAATCAATTTCACTTAGCATAGAAGCCCAAGAATGCATTAATGAATATTTAATTACACCTAACGTAGAAGACAATGAAATTAGTAATGACGTTTCGCCAAGCGCAAAAGATGATGGATGTAGTCAAGACGATTCAACTTTACCTAACATAGAAAGAAAGGCATGTGTTGATAATTCATCTTCGTCCAATACAATAGATATTGAATACAGCAATGAAGATTCGAATTGGCCTAACGCATATGATGTTGGTTGTATCAGAGAAACATTAACTTCACCTAACTTAAAAAAGAGTGAATGTACAGAAGATTCAGCTTCGTCTAACACAAAAGACAATGAATGTAGTAATGAGGATTCAATCTTACCTAACATAGAAGCCCAAGAATGTATTAATGAATACTTAATTGCACCTAACATCGAAGGCAATGAAAGTAGCAATGAAGTTTTGCCAAACGCAAAAGATGATGTATGTAGTCGTGAATATTCTACTTTATCTTTCATAGAAGAGAACAAATGTAACGAAGATTCGGCTTTATTTAACACAAAAGACGATGAATGTAGTAATGGCGATTCAATTTCACTTAACATAGAAGCCAAAAAATGTATTAATGAATATTTAATAACGCCTAACGTAGAAGACAATGAAAATAGTAATGAAGTTTCGCCAGAGGCAAAAGATGTTGGATGTAGTAGTGCAGATTCAACGCAATCTAACATAGAAGATAATAAATATAGTGAATATTCAGATTCGTCTAACACAAATTACAATGAATTCAGTAATGAAGATCCAATTTCATTTAACATAGAAGCTCAAGAATGTATTAATAAATATATAATTTCACCTAACGTAGAAGACAATAAAATTAGTAATGAAGTTTTGCCAAACGCAAAAGATGATGGATGTAGTCATGACGACTCAACTTTACCTAGCTTAGAAAAGAAGGAATGTATTGATAATTCAGCTTCGTCCAATACAAAACATATTGAACACAGTAATAATGATTCAATTTGGCCTAACGCATATGATGTTGGGTGTAATAGAGAAGAATCAACTTCACCTAACATAAAAGAAAATGAATGTAATGAAGTATTGTCTAATGCAAAAGGAAATGAATGTAGTAATGAAGATTCAATTTCAGTTACCATAGAAGTTCAAGAATATATTAATGAATATTTATTTACACCTAACGCGCGCGTAGAAGACAATGAAAGTAGTAATGAAATTTCGCCAAACGCAAAAGATGCTGTATGTAGTTATGAAGAGTCAACTTTACCCAACATAAAAGATAATGAATGTACTGAACATTCAGCTTCGTCTAACACAAAAGACAATGAAGGTAGTCATGAAGATTCAATTTCACTTAAGATAGAAGCCAAAGAATGTATTAATGAATACTTGATTACACCTAACGAAGAATACAGTGAAAGTAGTAATGAAGTTTCACCAAACGCAAAAGATGCTAGATGTAGTAGTGCAGATTCATCTTTACCTAACATAGAAGGAAAAGAATACATTGAAAATTCAGCTTCGTCTACAACAAAAGATAATGAATATAGTAATGAAGATTCAACTTCGGCTGACGCAAATGACATTAGATACGGAAAAGAAGAATCAACTTCACCGAACTTAAAAGAGAATGAATGTGCTGAAGAATTAGCTTCGTTTTACCCAAAAGACAATGAATGTATAAATGAAGATTCAATTTCACTTAGCATAGAAGCCCAAGAATGCATTAATGAATATTTAATTACACCTAACGTAGAAGACAATGAAATTAGTAATGACGTTTCGCCAAGCGCAAAAGATGATGGATGTAGTCAAAACGATTCAACTTTACCTAACATAGAAGGGAAGGAATGTATTGCTAATTCAACTTCATCGAATACGAAAGATATTAAATACAGTAATGAAGAGTCGACTTGGCCTAACGCATATGATGTTGGATGTAGTAGAGAAGAATCAACTTCACCAAACTTAAAAAAGAGTGAATGTACTGAAGATTCATCTTCGTCTAACACAAAAGACAATGAATGTAATAATAACCATTCAATTTCGCCTAACATAGAATCTCTAGAATGTATTAATGAATATTTAATTACACCTAAAGTAGAAGGCAATGAAAGTAGCAATGAAGTTTTGTCAAACGCAAAAGATGCTGGAAGTAGTAGTAAAGGCTCAACTAAACCTAACATGGAAGAAACTAAATATAGTGAAGATTCAGCTTTATCTAATACAAAAGAAAATGAATGTACTAAGGAAGATTTAACTTCTTCGAATACAGAATTCCTTGAATGCAGTAATGAAGATTCACCTTCGTCTAACACAGAAGATCATGAATGTTGCAATGTAGATTCGAGATCCTCTAACACAGAAAACTCTGAATGTAGCAATGAGGATTTAACTTTACACTTAGAAGCCCGTGAATTTAGTAATGAAGATTTAACTCCGTTAAATGCAGAAGTCCAAGAATCTGATAATGAAGATTTACCTTCAAATACCATAGAAGATCAAGTATGTTGCAATGAATTTTCAAGATCGCCTCGTACAGAAAACGAAGAATGTAGTAATGAAACTTCAACTTCGCCTCACACAGAAAACACTGAATGCAGAAATGAAGATTCAATTTCCCCTTACATAGAAGCCCAAGAATATAATAATAAATATGGATTTACATCTAAACTAGAAGACAATGGAAGTAGTTATGAAGTTTCTCCAAACGTAAATGATGCTAGATATAGTAGTGAAGATTCAACTTTGTCTAACATAGAAGGAAATGAATACATTGAAACTTCAGCTTCATCTAACACAAAAGACAATGAATTCAGTAATGAAGATGCAATTTCCTTTAACATAGAAGTCCAAGTATGTATTAATGAATATTTAATTACACCTAACGTAGAAGCCAATGAAAGTAGTAATGAAGTTTCGCCAAACTCGAAAGATGCTTTATATAGTAGTGAAGATTCAACGCAACTTAACATAGAAGAGAATAAATATAGTAAAAATTCAGCTTCGTCCAACACCAACGACAATGAATATAGTAATGAAGATTCGACTTCGCCTAATGCAAGTGATGTTCCATATATTAGAGAAGAATCAACTTCACCTATCAAAAAAGAGAATGAATGTATTGAAGATTCATCTTTGTCTAATGCAAAAGAAAATGAATGTAGTAATGAGGATTCAATTTTACCTAACAAAGAATCCCGAGAATATATTAATGAATATTTAATTACACCTAACGTAGAAGACAATGAAAGTAGTAATGAAGTTTCACCAAACGCGAAAGATGTTATTTGTAGTAATGAAGATTCAACTGAACCTAACACAGAAGAGAATAAATATATTGACGATTCAGCTTTGTATAATGCAAAAGAAAATGAATGTAGTAATGAAGATTTAACTTCTTTGAATATAGAAAGCCGCGAATGCAGTATTGAAGATTCGCCTTTGTCTAACACAGAAGATCATGATTGTTACAATGGAGATTCAAGATCCTCTAACACTGAAAACTCTGTAAGTAAAAATGAAGATTCAACTTTACCTGATACCAAAGAAAATGAATGTACTAAACAAGATTTAGCTTCACTCAACTTAGAAGCCGATGAATATAGTAATGAAGATTTAACTTCGTTTAATGCAAAGGGCCATGAATGCAGTAATGGAGATATACTTTCTCCTAACATGGAAAACCAAGAATGTTACAATGAATTTGCAAGATCGCTTAATACAGTAAACGAAGAATGTAGTAATAAAAATTCAACTTCGCCTAACACAGAAAACACTAAATGTAGTAATGAAGTTTTTATTACACCTAACACACAAGAGAATGAATTTATTAATGAAGATTCCACTGTATCCAAATCAAAGAATAATGAATGTACTAAGGAAGACTCATCTCCTTCCAACAAAGAACCCCATGAAGACTTAGGCAATCTTCAAGCGTCATTACAACATTCTAGAAAGAAAAAAGAAACATCTAGCACAGAAAATATTGCGTGTGGTAATGACAATTCTACTTTACCTAACACAGTAGACACTGAATTTACTAACGATGATTCAATTGTACTTGACATGGAAGAAAATGAATGCAGTAAGGGATGTTCAACTATACCCAACACAGAAGAAAATGAATATAGTAATGAAGTTTTAACTTCACTGTACATTGAAAACTACGAAAGTAGTTATGAAGGTTCAACTT
The DNA here is from genome assembly GCA_023701765.1 of Hylyphantes graminicola. Classification (NCBI taxonomy): domain Eukaryota; kingdom Metazoa; phylum Arthropoda; class Arachnida; order Araneae; family Linyphiidae; genus Hylyphantes; species Hylyphantes graminicola. Next base: position 72,419,031 of record CM043112.1, read on the forward strand.
CATCTAATCCAGAAGACCATGAATGTAATAATGAAGTTTCAACTTCAATTAACGCGGAAGACATTTCAATGACGTTCTCGGAACAGTTTTCGATGATAGCCACAGTTGGTTCTGCCGACAATTCTGTTTGTTCCACACCTGAATCTGTACTCTTTGACTCCAAGGATGAAGTTGGTGAACTAATTCAGATCACGGGACCATGTATGATGGATGTTTCAAAAGAATTTCAAAAGACCAAAATAGGCGACGATTTCATTGCTGGAAGAGATTCGGAAATTTATAAGGAATCCTTATTGGAACCAGGAAAAACTATCTTTACCAATACCTTGGAAGATTTTAACAATACAAATAGTTTTTTTAATGAAAATTTAATGAGCTTTGAAGACTTTGAAAAAGAAATAACTCATTTAAATTTATCAGATACGTTAGTTTATAAAGTAGGTGATTTTGGTTTAGTAAACCACAATCATTCTTCAATAGAGAGTGTAGATGAAACTTACCATCCGTCAACGAATGAAATTTACAATTTTTCAATACGAGATCTTTACCCAGATACTTATGAAAAGGAAAATTCAAAAAGCCCAATTCAAGTGTCTGATGTTTGTGAAAGTGATCCTTTTTTGTACGAGACACCCTATTTCTCTAGATTGACTGAAGATGACTTGTTCTTTGGTCATGAAGAAAATCCTGAAACAAGTCAAATATCAGAAATGGACCATCCTCGGTTGAATGAAGGAACTAATTTTGCCAGATTAACTGAAGATGATTCAACGTTTAGCCCCGAAGAAAATCCTGAAACAAGTCAAATATCAGAAATGGACCATCCTCGGTTGAATGAAGCAACTAATTTTGCCAGATTAACTGAAGATGATTCAACGTTTAGCCCCGAAGAAATTCTTGGATTAAGTCAAATATATGATATCAATAAAGACGATCAGTCTTTGACTGAGGTAACTACTTACGTCAGCTTAGCTGAAGATTGTTCGGTGTCTAGTCCCAAAGAAATAACAGTAGCAGGTCAAATATCTGATATTAATGAGGACGATCAGTCTGTGACCGGGGTAACTAGTTATGTCAGTTTAGCTGAAGATGGTTCGGTGTCTAGTCCCAAAGAAATATCAGTAGCAGGTCATATATCTGATATTAATGAAGACGATCACTGCTTGAATGTGACTAATTACGTTATAATGACTGAAGATGGTTCAATGACTAGTCCCGAAGGAATTGCTGGAACGAAAAAAATAGCTTGTATTGGTGAAGACTTCTTGTACTTGAATAAAACACATAATTATGTGGGGTTAGCTGAAGATAGTTCAATTTCTTGTCCTGAAAAAGTTCCTGAATTAAGTCAAGAATATGATATCAATGAAGACGATCGGTCTTTGACTGAGGTAACAAGTTATGTCAATTTAGCTGAAGACGGTTCGGTGTCTAGTCCCAAAGAAATATCAGTGTCAGGTCAAATATCCGATATTAATGAAGACGATCGCTGCTTAAATGGTACAACTAATTACGTTATAATGACTGAAGATGGGTCAATGACTTGTCCTGAAGAAATTCCCGGAACTATTAAAATATATGATATCAATGAAGACGATCAGTCTTTGACTGAGGTAACTAGTTACGTCAGTTTAGCTGAAGACGGTTTGGTGCCTAGTCCCAAAGAAATATCAGTAACAGGTCAAATATATGATATTAATGAAGACGATCAGTCTTTGACTGATGTAACAACTTACGTCAGTTTAGCTGAAAATGTTTCGGTGTCTAGTCCCAAGGAAATATTAGGAGCAGGTCAAATATCTGAAATTAATGAAGACGATCCGTGCTTGAATGGGACAACTAATTACGTTATAATGACTGAAGATAGTTCAATGACTAGTCCCAAAGAAATTCCTGCAACGAGTAAAATAGCTTGTATTGGTGAAGGGGACTTCCTGTACTTGAATACAACATCTAATTACGTGAGGTTAGCTGAAGATAGTTCAATTTCTAGTCCTGAAAAAGTTCCTGGAATAAGTAAAATATCTGAGATTTGTGAAGATTACCCCTTCTCGAAAGAAGAACCAAATTATGCCACATTGGCCGAAGAAATGCACGAAAAAATTCCTATATCTGATATTTATGAAGACTATTTTAGCTTGAATGAAACATCTAATTACGCGGGGTTAGCTGAAGATAGTTCCATTTCTAATTCTGAAAAAGTTAATGGAATAAGTAAAATATCTGGGATTGGTGAAGATCACCCCTTCTTGAATGAAGCACAAAATTATGCCACAATGGCCGAAGAAATGCCTGAAGAAAGTCCTACATCTGATATATACGAAGACTATTTTAACTTAAATGAAATACCTAATTTTGTCAGTTTGGATGAAGATGTATCATTATCAAAACATGAAGAAATTTCTGGATCAAGTCAAGTATCTGATATTGGTAAAGAAAGTCCTTGCTTGGAAGAGACAACTAATTACCTTGCACTGAATGAAGTTGCCTTGTTCTTTGTTCCCGAAGCAAGTCAAATGTCTGATATTGGTGAAGGCAGTTCATGCTTGAATGAAGCACTTAATTGTGACAGATTACCTGAAGATGTTTCGGATTCTAGTCCCGAAGAAATATCGATAGCAGATCAAATATCTGATAATAATGAAGAAGTTTACTGCTTGAATGAAAATTCTGAAGCAAGTCAAATATCTGATATTGGTGAATTCAGTTCATGCTTGAATGAAGCTCCTAATTGTAACAGATTATCTGAAGATGTTTCGGATTCTAGTCCGGAAGCAATATCGGTAGCAGGTCAAATATCTGATAATAATGAAAATTACTGCTTGAAAGAGGCAATTAGTTATGTTAAATTAACTGGAAGTGCCCAGTTGTTTAGTCTCAAAGAAATGCCTGAAGAACGTGAAATAACTGACTTTAGTGAGGACTATCCTTACTTTAAAGAGGCAACTAATTATGTTATATTGACTAATGATTCAATGTCCATGCCCGAAGAAATTCCTGGAGTAAGTCAAATATCTGATATTGGTGACTCCCTGTATAAAACACCTAATTATATCAGATATTCTGAAGATATCTCAATTTCTGGTCCTGAAGAAATTCCTGGATCAAGTCAATTATCTGATAATATTTCATACAATTATCAAGACAATATTTGCCTGAATGAGGCACCTAATTATGTCACATTGGCTAAAGATAGTTCAATTTCTAGTCCCAGAGGAATGGCTATAGAAAGTATTACAAATGAAATTAATGAAGGCTATACTTACTTAAATAAGGCAGCTAATTTTGTCAGATTAGCGAAAGATAGTTCGGTGTCTAGTTCCGAAGAAATATCAGTAGCAAGTCAAATATCAAAAACTTATGAAAACGGTCACTTCTTGAATGAGGTAACTAATTGTGACAGATTAGCTGAAGATGGTTCGATGTCAAGTACCGAAGAAATATCTGGAACAAGTCAGAAATCTGATATTGGTGATGACAATCCTAGCCAAAATGAGACAACAAATTATGTCAGATTATCTAAAGATAGTTCGATGTCTAGTCCGGAAGAAATTCCTGGATCAAAACAAGCATCTGATGTCAGTGAAGACAATTCTTACAATAAAGAACCTAAATTTACCAGATTGACTGAAGAAGGTTCGATGTCAAGTACCGAAGAAATTCCTGGATCAAGACAAGCATCTGATGTTATTCAAGACAATTCTTGCCTTAATAAAGAGCCTAACTTTAACAGATTGACTGAAGATGGTTCGATGTCAAGTACCGAAGAAATTCCTTTATCAAGACCAGCATCTGATGTCAGTGAAGACAATTCTCGCTTGAATAAAGAACCTAAATTACCAGATTGACTGAAGATGGTTCATCTAGTTCCAAAGAAATGCCTGGAGAAAGCCATCTTACCCGACATTGATGAAGCACTTAAATGTATTAGATTGGATGAATACGCCTCTCTGTATAATCCGGAAGAGCATAATGAGCCTGCTATAAAATAATCTTACCAATAACTTCATTGGACTACTTCAGAAAATGGCGTTAATTTGGAAGAAAAGAAAATTTGAACGAAAGGGCCCTCCCAAGTTTAGAAAAAAGACACTGCTTACTAGTCCATAATGACGTTCGCAAACTGATGGAGGCATTAAATATCACCCTTTCTTTCCTCTGGCGAATGGCATAATTAACTTTTTCGTGCCAATTATCACCCATTGACTAATTAACGAAAAGGACGTTAACTATTTAGCATAACATGGTGAAGTGATAATCTTTGAACTAAGAAAAATGTTGAGGGCTTATTGGTTCTATAGTTAAACTCATCGTTTCCTTGCACAGAAGTCACAACCATGGGCTGAGCTATAAAACGCGCGAAACAATCAAATGAACACAAAATGAAATGGCTGAAATTTTCTCTTCGTCTGATTGCTCCGTGCGTTTTATAGCTCTGCCCATGGGTGTGGCTTCTGTGCAAGGAAACTTTGAGTTTAACTATAAAAGACGTCTGCTTTAACTATAAAAGACGTCTGCGTCCATTTCAAACAAATGACGCCATTCACCAATTCAGATAGTCGGTGTCATTGTAGTCAATATAGTTGTTTGTAATGTTTTGTCATTGTAGTCAATATAGTTGTTTGTAATGTTTTGTCATTGTAGTCAATATAGTTGTTTGTAATGTTTTGTCATTGTAGTCAATATAGTTGTTTGTAATGTTTTGTCAATGAAGTTGTTTTTTAGTAAAATAGCAAAGTGTAAAAAAATTAAGATAAATGTCATGACATTAACTGGCTTTTACAAAGTACATGTCATTTTTATACCAACGGTATTCACCTAAAAAGTTAAACTTGGTCAAAAACGAAAGAATTAAAAAAAAACTTATTTTGCATTTGAAGATGACTTTCAAAATTGTTTTACTACGTAAACAACTGCATATTTTTCTTGCTCATAAAGTGAAAAACGACACGATTAGAAAAAAAAATTGTAGCATATTTTTGTAAATAATTCTTATGATTGTGTTTCTAAATTTTAAATGTGTATAAGAAGAGTCTTGACTGACAGTATAAGGTATTTTAAGAAAAAAAAAGTATTGTTGTTTTTTATTTAAAAACAATTTAAAATGTTTTGTGAATTGGCGTTTAACCGTGCACTTGAAATTATTTGACTCTTTAAAAACGATTCGACACCTAATAAGGAAACATTCTTAGTGACTTAGCTCATTTAAATATGTTTTTCATGAGATATTTTTATTAAGTTATGCATATATCATTGTTGTGATTTTCTTTAAACTTATGTAGGCTATTAAAGTTTCTTTGTAAAATTAAAGTGCATTATATATGCATTTGTAAATATGAGTTGGAGTATGTTTATAGACGTATCTTTATTAAGCTTTACATACTGGGGTTTAAATGTTTTAAAATTGTATTGTATCTACTTATATTGTATTGTAATGTAATGTATTGCATTGTATTGTATTGTATGTATGTGGTACTTGTCTACAATAAAGAGCTGTTTCACTGCTTGAATAGTTTTTATGTCACTTCAATACTCAACATTTCAGTTATAGTACAATTTTAAGCAAAATGCTTTTGGCCATACTGCGCTGAGCATCTGTTAACCTCGGAACGATTCCGTTTATTTGGTAGACACATATTTTCAGGCTTGTGTGCTTGATTAGAGACCCGCTTATAAACCTTCGTCAAGTAAGACAGACACAACACACACGCATACGTGACAGATGCTGCTATCTATCGCACGCTACCTCCACAATTTAGACATGTCCCTGAAGGGCAATTATGGTTGCACACACTAGGCGCGTTTACGTGAGCCATCGAATCCATGGATTGAAGAGCACACTCAGCAGTTTTTCCCTCTTTAGTCCGGTCAAAATAGACAAAACAATAGGGGTAGGTTTGCATAAATTCGCACCCAGCTAAATTTTGGTATACATCTTTGGTACACTATTATAAGTAAAATATCAAAAGTCCTCATCGATCCCACGTCTGCGTTTTCCGCCATCTTGAAAAAACGTTCGAAATTGCGCCCATTTTCCAGTTTTTGGCCTATAACTTTTTTCCTAAGCATTTTTGAATATAACGTTTTGACACAAAGTTGTAGAAAACAAAATTTTCTTCAAAATAGGTATGAAAAGTTTTTATGTACGACAATTAGTTAAGGAGCTACGAAGCAGCAAAAAGGGTGTAAAATCGAGTGTTTCGAAAAAATATTACGTTCTAACGACTTTCTATAGCCGTAACTCACATAAAATTTCATTTGATCAATAAACAAGGATTTTACAAGTTGTAGAAAATTTAATTTCCTATAAAATACACTTATCAAAAATAAGTTTTTTACATATTCCAAGAGGATAGGTTAAATTTACACAAACCTAAAAAAGGTTCTATTTTCACCCGACGATACACTGTTTTATTTTTTTGAAGGTAGCTCTTTCCCATTCTATTTTTTACTATTTTTGTGAATGCAAAACTTGTGGAAAATAATTTTTTCTATAAAATGGTTCTATTTTGTGTTAAATGCGATAAAATGTAACGGAGCTATGGTGTTCGAAAAAGGGCGTAAAATCTTGAATTTCGCCAAAAGAGTTTTTTACCACTTCAATTCCCAATAACTAAAACAAAAAACTTCATTTTAGTGGAACATAATTATTGTGGAACTTGAAGACATCATCATTTATTATATTGGTACGGTCTTAAAAGTTATTTTAGATTCAATACCAAAGAATTTTGGTATATTTAAAAAAAAAACGAAGATGTTTATTTATTCAAATGAAAAATACATGTGATTTTGATAAAAGATTTCAATTTCATTTCAACAAATAGTTTGAATAAAAATACTTTTAGTTTAAGGAACATCTACTAATTGAACTATGAAAAAAATAATTTAAAGAGTATAATAGAAAAGGATTAATTTTCTATTGTACACTGCATTACGTTACGTTCATTACGTTTTTCAACCAATTTAAATACTGATGTTTTACCCCATCTGAACATTGCTGAATGCTGACGTAGTATCGCAGCCAGTTATTGCACATCCAGAAAAAAAAAGATATGATTTTGACATTTTGGATAAGCAGATAAATTCTTCGATGATTATACTTTTGATTATTCATGAGTATTACTAGGTTTCAAAAAATAAACAGTCTTATCAAGTGGAATTCGTGCATTCAGTAGTATTTTCTATTAGTTTTATTAGATAATTATTTAATAAAAATGGTACAATTAGTCATGAATAAAATAAAAAGAATTATTTTTTAATTTTGGGAAGATTTTAATCTGATAGATAATCTTCAAATCCTTCTTCAACGCAAATGTCAACAAAAATGTCTTCGCTTTCTTCTTCATCTTCTTCCTCTTGCTGAAGATCTAGGAATAGTTCACGTAAAGATGCATCGGTTATCTCCCATATAAGAATCCTCATATGTTGCATTTGAATCAACATTTAAACAAGATTGGTCATGGCAATTGGTACATACTAAAGAACAATATAATCCGACTTTCTTACAGCCACAGTTTGCACTACAACCCTTTTTACAATTACAAAATATTGTATGTTAAGCAGTTTTTCTGGAGCAGCTGGGAGTAAAGCTTGAATTGGCCCCATAATATCATTTACTAATTTCCAACCCCAGTCTTCTGGGTTCAAATTATTGCAGATGATTCAGTTGATATATTCCTACTGGGTAAGTCATTTTGGCTGTATTCTAATGAATGGTTCCTTCTCGACCGGTTGATGTTCACTTCGAGTTATCGAGACAGTTTTTTAAATAAAAGTATAGAAATGATCCGAGACTCGACTAACAGTTCGAGTTAAGATATCCGATTACCTTTTTTCAGCAAAAATCGACTAAATATCAAAAAAAAAAATTTTTGCATTTTAATATAAAATAAACGTTTAGCATTCTTAATCTGTTTCATTTTAGTTTCTAGTTTTTAATAGAACCGAAGTTATAGCACTTTAAAGCTTTTGTTTGTTTTTGCATTTTTTTTCAAAACGCATTACGCAAAACATAAAAACTGAAGTTCTTTATTATTAGTCCAGTCATTAGGTAGTTTTCAAATGCAAAAGGTGGGGTCAAAGGTTTTATGCTTTTAAGGGGTTAATATTGATGCTAATAAAAAGAAACTATGGTTGCCCACCAAAATTTCCAAAGGCGCAATTTTGGAGAGCCAAAAAACCGCGAATTTTTTGGACTTTTTTTAGGTTTCTTAATATAACTCTGTAACTAGAAATCCAATGGCTTAGCCATCAATTACTATTTTATAGAGCATAAAATTCTCTACAAACTGCATTATCTAAAGTTCCCCCTAACCCCACCAGGACGTAATCTACAGCTCTTAAAAAGGGGTGTATTTTCCAACATCTAGCAAAATCGCGAAAAATCGCACCCCTCCACTTTCGGATTGATTAAAGGCATATTTTTTTTTGGTTTGATTATTTTTACTTTTAAATAATATATCGAAAGAAGAATGCTTTTAAAATATTTATGATTAATTTTTTTAAACTTATATTTTTCTTCGTAAAAAAAAACGCAATGTAAATCGAAGTTTAGAAACCATTTTTGGTGCGCTCGCTTTTAAAATCAAGCGACTATTTTGTCACGTGAAATGCTGTCTTCTGCCTGAGCTGTTGACATTTAAGGGCAGCTATTTAAGGGCAGCTACAAGCAACGAAGTATAAACAGTATCACACTGCTTAGATGGATGGTTGATGAATGGGAGAACCTTTATTTTAAAACGTTCGTATTCTTTGTTGGCTGTCCTTTGCTCCAGAAATCCGTTCCAACCAGGTATGTTTACTTTGATTGACCACTTTCCATAAAGTGGTGCGAGTTGAGTTGTCATTGCTTCAAAAACCAATTTAAAATTCAAAGTGAAAAGAATTTAAATTTAAGACTGTGATAGGATACTGATTTGAATTAAAGTAAGGCGTTCTCATTGATAGTTGATTCTTTAAAAGACAGGTGAAGAACCGCTTGATTTATTGAGAGTCTTCAAGTAATTGTGTCTGTTTGGCGAACATTGGCAACAAAAAAGAACGATTTTTCTTTAGCTTCTTCATTCGTGGTACAAACGTGTGTCTCGTGTCCACTGATCTCTGGCATGAATCAGGGTTGCAGCGAAAGAAAAAAAAAGCGAGTAACCGGTTTCTTTACACCAGTTTAGGCGATTTCTCGCTATCATCACCTAAGAGGCCTATTGAGGAAAGCCTTCTACAAAATCAAACGGTGTTTCCCGTGTACTCTTCAGATATCAGTTGACTAAGTATCTAGTGCAGTGGTTCCCAACCTTTTCTGTAACATCGCCCCCTTCGTTAAGTTGACTAACACATATCGCCCCCTTTAATATTTATAATTTGTCCAATTATAATTTGAGTTAAAGTGTAACTAATAAAGCAATTTTATAATTTCACACACTTACTACCATATTTAAAAACAACCAGAGCTGCTTTATCAGGGTTACTCTTAAATAAAATCGAGAAAAAAATGTTTATTTTTCGATTTTTATTTAGATTTTTTCAAAGAATGAAAGTGAAATAATTAACTAAGATCTTTCAACTCAATTCTGGAAAATTTAAGAGAGTTGACAATAAAAATTAAAGAAAAAAATTAACGTTGAAAACTTTTTTATTCATTTTTTTCACTGAGTATATCAATTATTATTTTTTCAAGCTCATACGCAAGTCTTTAAGGCAAATGCCCAATTGATTTCTTTGTTTGGTGAGGAGCTGGATAAAATAACTAACATTTTTTAACTAAATATATTGACGAAACGAGATGAGAAGTAGTTCAGCTTTTTACCACAGTTAAGGATCGGTATAAATAACACACAACCCACAGATTCAAAAGGGAATGTATCGACAAAAGAATCAGGAATTTCTAACTTGGTCAAATCTTCAAACCTTGTAAGAATGTCAGTTTGAAACTTGTCACGATGATCAAAAAATATTAGAATGGTTTTACTGTACTATAGTACAGTATATTTTAATTTTCCCCTTTTGAATTCCATCGCCCCCCTATCGCCCTCAAACTATTTATAGCCCCCTTGATAACGCAAATCGCCCACTTGGGGGTGATCGCCCCCAGGTGGGGAACCACTGATCTAGTGCGTCCAAAGCATTTCACGTGACAAAATGTCGCTCGATTTTAAAAGCGAGCACCCCAACAATGGTTTCTAAACTTCGATTTACATTGCGGTTTTTTTTACGAAGAAAAATATAAGTTTAAAAAAATTAATCATAAGTATTTTAAAAGCATTCTTCTTTCGATATATTATTTAAAAGTAAAAATATTCAAACCAAAAAATATATGCATTTAATCAATCCGAAAGTGGTGGGGTGCGATTTTCCGCGATTTTGCTAGATGTTGGAAAAATACACCCCTTTTTAAGAGCTGTAGCTTACGTCCCGGTGGGGTTAGGGGGAACTTTAGATAATGCAGTTGTAGAGAATTTTATGCTCTATAAAATAGTAATTGATGGCTAAGCCATTGGATTTCTAGTTACAGAGTTATATTAAAAAATCTTAAAAAAGTCCAAAAAATTCGCGGTTTTTTGGCTCTCCAAAATTGCGCCTTTGGAAATTTTGGTGGGCAAACATAGTTTCCTTTTATTAGCATCAATATAAACCACTTAAAAGCATAAAACCTTTGACCCCACCTTTTGCATCTGACAGACTATTTTTCTGACAAAATGACTGCACTATATCAATTGCTTCCAAATTTTTAGAGTAGTTTTGTAACAGTATGAAGAAGGTTTTGAACTAGAATCGTGTAAAATTAAGAATTGGATATTTCAAAACTATTTATATGCTTGTTACTCTCTTGTTCCTATGTGTTTTCGATGTAATGCTTCAAACTTTCGCCTATAAAAAAATTTGGGAGCTGATATCTTAATGATTTTAGTTCATGACCTATATTAATGTTTGTTGTGCATATTTAAATTTAAACGATGAATTTTTTTTTTTTAAGATATAATGTTTTGCGTAAGCGTAATTTTTGAAGCAAATTTTACTATAATTTTCCACAAATACAAAAAGAATCCAAAGAAATTCTAATCCAACGATATGGTTGGAATAGAATTTTCAGAAACTTGCTGTCAAAGCTGATTGGCCACCTTAATGGATTTTTCGACTTATTATAGGAAGTCGAGTTATCGAGGTTGGACTGTATTTGTGAACATTGAATTACAATAATTCCACATTATAGGCACACACATTATAGGTACAATAATTCCACATTATTACATAAGTTCCACAATAATTATGTTCCACTAAAATGAAGTTTTTTGTTTTAGTTATTGGGATTTGAAGAGGTAAAAAACTCTTTTGGCGAAATTCAAGATTTTATGCCATTTTTCGAACACCATAGCTCCGTTACATTTTATCGCATGGAACACAAAACAGAACCATTTTATAGAAAAAATTATTTTCCATAAGTTTTGCATTCACAAAAATAGCAAAAAATGGAATGGGAAAGAGCTACCTTCAAAAAAATAAAACAGTGTATCGTCGGGTGAAAATAGAACCTTTTTTGGGTTTGTGTAAATTTAACCTATCCTCTTGGAATATGTAAAAAACTTATTTTTGATAAGTGTATTTTATAGGAAATTAAATTTTCTACAACTTGTAAAATCATTGTTTATTGATCAAATGAAGTTTTATGTGAGTTACGGCTATAGAAAGTCGTTAGAACGTAATATTTTTTCGAAACACTCGATTTTACACCCTTTTTGCTGCTTCGTAGCTCCTTAACTAATTGTCGTACATAAAAACTTTTCATACCTATTTTGAAGAAAATTTGGTTTTCTACAACTTTGTATCAAACAGTTGTATTCAAAAATGCTTAGGAAAAAAGTTATAGGCCAAAAACTGGAAAATGGGCGAAATTTCGAACGTTTTTTCAAGATGGCGGAAAACGCAGACGTGGGATCGGTGGGGACTTTTGATATTTTACTAATAATAGTGTACCAAAGATATATACCAAAATTTAGCTGGGTGCGAATTTTTGTTAATTGAAATGTCTATTTTGACTGGACTACTTGGGGATTTTCTCCCAGACAAAGCCGGAATCGCAGGGTTCAGTGGGGAGTTTCGCAAACAATCCAATGAAGGAGGGTTTGATGTAATGTTTCATACCAGGGATTCGGCCACAGACTATCATTTGGGTTAGAAATCCTGAACGACCTCTTTTTTCCCTATATTGGATTTTGGAATTCCATGGGATTCGATGGCTCATGTAAACACGCCAACTGTTCATAGTCTTGAAGTAGGTATTGGAAGCCCAGTTGGTAAAGCGTTTGTTTTCTCCAGAGGCTATTTGATTTATTAAACACAAAGACCGTCGAAAAAAAAGATTTTTGAACTCTTCTAGTTTATTTTTTACTGCAATTTATTATAATACCCCAAAGTCGAACTATGGTAAATGTATCGAAGGAGAACAAAAAAGTTTGTTCAAGTTTACAAACAGTAGAGGAACGGCTCGAACTGAACCGCCATCGGCAGCCATGGCTCACCACGGATCCCGAATAGAGTGGCAAAAGTTCTAGTTAATTTATAATTTTGATATGAGAAAGCAAAGAGTTCTATATTAGGGTAGAGACTGAACCTTCTAGCAGAACCCTGGACCAACACGAAGACAATATAGGGTGGCGTGTGGGACCCGATGACCGAGTGGTTTGGATCGCAGGCCATAACGCTAGCAGTCCGCGCGCTGTAACGGGCGCAGGTTCGATTATCGCCTTTGCCCGGGGTGAACTTCCTTTATCAGTATCAAAATTATAAATTAACTAGAACTTTTGCCACTCTATTCAGGATCCGTAGTGAGCCAAGGCTGCCGATAGCAGCTCAGTACGAGTCGTTCCTCTACCTTATTAAAAAAAACTAAACTATTCGGCGCAACAGCCCATTACTGGGTCAAGGTCTGCCATGCCCATTTCAGCTTTCATGACCTAGGGCTCTGGGGTACAAGGCATATGTCCCAGTAATATGGTTATTCTAACGCGGAACAACCAGTGCTTAGTTTCCAACATGCTTGGTACCCATTTTATCGACCCACTATCGATGAAAGGATGGGTCGATCTCGCCGAATCCGGGATTCGATCCCCGGACCTGTGGCGTGTCAATGAGAAGTACTACCACTGAGCCTCCCTCTACCTTATTATAGAACTCTTTGTGAGAAAGGAAGTACATCCAGAGCAAAGGCGGGAATCAAACCCGCACCCATTACAGCGCGCGGACTGCTAGTGCTATGACCTGCGATCCAAACCACTCGGTCATCGGGCCCCACATGCTCCACTATTGTCTCCGTGTTGGTACAGGGTGCTGTTGGTATGTTTAATCTCTACCCGGATTATAGGCGCGTTTACATGAGTCATCGAATCCATGGATTGAATTGCAAACTCAGAACCGGAATTGCAGGGTTCATTGGGGGTTTCGCAAGTCCTCCAATGAAGGAGGGTTTGATGTTTCATGCCATTGATTCGGCCACAGACTATCATTTGAGTTAGAAATCCTGCTAGGCGGGGGCTGTAAGGAGCCTAGTGGTCAGGATCTCGGACACGAGATCGGAAGGTTGAGAGTTAGAGACCCGGTGCCACTGGAGACTTACCGAGTATATGCGGAGTACGTGCTCGTAAAATCTGTTGGGTCCAAAAGTCCTGTGGTCAGTCATTGCGCAGTTCACCATGGGTACAGGTTCCTGGAGAAAATTTCCCTCCCCTTCAGGGACATGTCTAAATTGTGGAGGTGGCGACAGTTGGCAACATCTGTCATATGTGTTTGTGTGTGTCTTGTGTTGTCCTACTTGACGATGGTTTATAAGCGGGTCCTTGCGACCAAGCACACAAAGCCTGAAAATCTATGTCAACCAACCAACCAATCCTGCCAGGCCTTTTTTCCCCTAATGGGGATTTTAGCATTCCATGGATATTCGATGGCTCATGTAAACGCGCCTAGGCGCGTTCACATGGCCTGGGAAATCGCCGGCGTTTAGCTGGCTATTTTGTGAAGCCTTAATCCCGTTCACATGAAAACGGCAGCGTTCCGGAAAAGACGTATGTTGGTACGTGGTACGTCACATCCTGTCGGGGTATTGTTTGTTTGTTTTGATTTGATTTGATATTCGAGATGGTTTCTGTACTGTGTTTTCTTTTTTAACGTTACTTTGTTAGTGATGTCGTCGCAAGAATAACTAAACACAATTCTTTTACTAAAAATTGGACTGACATCTATCGATTTTATTGATGATGAAGAAAGTAGGAGGTTGATGCGAATAATTAAAATAATTTTAGAATATTGCAAGTGGCGATATAAATGTAGTTAATATCACAAAATACAAATCATACTTCATGATTTTTTTCAGACTAAAAAAAAAGATTTATAGCATGCAATACTGATTGATTTCAACAGGCCCGGACTGGCCCATCGGCCCTCAGGCCGGTGCGCCTTTCCAAAAAAAAAAAAATAAAAATAAGACTAAAATTTTTTTGAAGCCTAGATTCATCTTCTCGTAAGTATTCCGCACTTTAATGATGTGCACGGATACTTATTTTCTAAAGGGGATCTGCTTTAGGGAAGGCACGAGAACTAAACATTGCAGCACCGAAACCTAGAAAGGCGCCTTCACTCGGAGCCTCTGCTTCACTTCGATACAGGGCGCTGATGAGCCGGTTAAATAACGATTGCATTTTCATATGCATGGAATTTCTTTAAGGTGGTATATGTTCGGTCTTACGTGATCTATTAATTAGATGGTTAGACGAAATAGAACTTTCAAAGGCAATCACCATGGCTTGACGCCTTAACACACTCGGCAGAATCAATTGTAACTATAAATTTTAAATGGGACATTTTGTTAAATATTAAAAAAAGATCTTATTAAGGCACCTTCCTTTACATACAAGCGCCAAACGGCCTCCTAACGCGTGCATTTCCCAAAATATTATTAATCTTGGGTGCTGGGATGTAAAAAAATCCAAACACAAAAGAAGTATTGGGATGCCTATGATATCACTCGCATATCATGGGTGGTTTTAAACTTCTTTTGATACTCTTTGCGGAATCGTATTAATGATGTATCATCCATACACACTATCATCGGATTTTTTTTTTATTATTTTTTTTTTTTTTTAATGAGGGATCTAAAAAAAACATGCGCCAAGGAGTATTAGGGCGCCTTTAATTTCACACACCGTTTTAAACTTTTTGCAAATATTTCTCAATTTTCTGAGTAAAATAGCGCCCTGTATATGAGACTTATGCACGCTAAAGATGGTGTGGTCTACAGCCCTGACGCCGTGGGCTCTAAGTTTGCGTTGGGTGCCAGGTTAGGTTTCGGCCACGCCACTTGACCGCGTTCCTAAAATGTGAGACTCATTGTCAATAACTCTAGAGTACTTCTAGTGCAACATTCTCAATAAAACTAAATGTTAGTAAAAAAGAATTTTTTTTAAAACCTTTTATAAATGTGGGTCTTGTTTATCAATCTTGAAAACCTGGTGCTGAATATTATTTGAATTGTTTCCTTTTAACGCTACGATATCACATAAAGCGCCCTTGGACTTCGCTGTTTAAAATATCAATTCTTGGTGCCGAATATTATTTAATTATTTAATGGGGAACTTGCATGTATTTTTTTTTATTTTTTTAAATGAATCTCTATGCAATTTGAAAGCCAACAACATAAATTTTACCTCAATCCGACTTTTAGTTTTTTTTAAAATTAATTTTTAAAGTTGGAGCTTAGCTCCGCCCCCTGAAAACGCAGCCTTCGGCTTCTCTCCTCCGCGTGACGTCACACGACACATGGAAGATAGCTGGCCGGCAGAGATGATCGGCTGCTACCGTGCTTTGCGAACGTTTCTTCTTAATGCTTCTCTAATCTTCTTTTAACGATTGAAATTATTTTTGTAATTCATTAGACTAAGTTTTAAATATATATTTGGTATATATACTCTGGTATTGCCTTTCTTATGGTGTACTACTTTATCCAAAAATCTGAAATAGCTATTTCTCAGGGTAGAAAAACAATCACGATTTTTAAAAAAATCGGATTTATTTGATTTAAATCAGATTCGTTTGATTTTTTATAATATTTAGCATACTAATTTGCGTATTCTTGGGAATTTGATTAAGGACTTTTTAATTATCACTTAAAAATTAATGTACAAATGAAATACCATGAATGATATCTAAAATGAAGAATATTTCAAATTTATACTTTTAAAAACTTTGAATACTAAAAATGGATTAATTTTTAATTTTGCAATCTGAACTATTTAAATTAACATTCAGTTTTAAAAACTGTAACAGTAATCGACATGCTTATAAATGAAATAAATGTTGAAAAATGCTAGACTGAAACCTAGATAAATCTGAAAATCAGGTTATTTTGATTTAAATCAGATTTGTTTGATTTTTTTATTTAGCATACTATAATTTGCGTATTCTTGGGAATTTGATTAATGACTTTTTAATTATCACTTAAAAATTAAGGCACAAATGAAATACAATGAATGATATCTAAAATGAAGAATATTTCAAATTTATACTTTTAAAAACTATCAAATGAATTATATTTTTAATTTTGCAATCTGAACTATTTAAATTAACATTCAGTTTTTTAACTGTAACTATAATCGACATACTTAAAATAAGTGAAATAAATGTTGAAAAATGCTAGACTGAAACCTAGATTTATCTGAAAATAAATACTGATCGTAATTATAACCAAATCTAAATCTTAAATTAAAACTTATGATTCCACATATAGAATAAATTTAGCAAAAAAAGGACAAAATTAACATGTGATGACGTTTCATTTATTAAGAACATTATACAAAAATACTTATTTTGCTGCCTTTTCATCACTCAACCCATTTCTTACAGTAAATGCACCAATCCGTAGGCTGAAAAACCCTTTCTACTGATGCCTGAGTTAATAAAAAAAATATTTAAATCAATGATTTTTTTTTAAATCATACGATTAATCTTGATCAAAAATTTTGTGATTTAAATCAAGTTGATTTAAATCGATCCATCCTGCTATTTCTTCTTATTTTTTTTTACTTCATTTTAATTACATTGACTTGATATTCTATTAACTATCAAAATATGTAATGATAATAAATCTAGCTATTAAAAGGTGTGACAATAATGAAGAAGATTCCAGGTAGAGAAAAGTTTTTCGAATGTTGAATCATCATGAATAACTGTAATAAGATATCATAAAATGAAGCTATAATTTTAATATAAATAAGAATGGGATAAACTGAATCTTACTGCAATAAATCTCAGACATATTAAGCATTAAAAAAATTAAAATATTGCATTAAGTTTGGAAAAGTACATGAATTTCAAAGCATTTACAAAAGTTTCATTATGTCAGACCTCAACTGCTGTTACTTCCGATGCAAGTACAAAATCTGCATGAGCTACGCAAAAAAGTCTTTTATGAATTTTGTTCATAACATTTTATATTGGGTGAGCATGTTTCGAAGACACAGTTCCACTAAAAAATTAATTTCTCATTGCCTCTTCTGTGCTTGGGCACTTTATTGCAGTATCTTGGAAATTGCTGGACCCCATCAAAACTTCAAATAGAGATGGTTCCTCAATATGTCGAGGGATCCAGATAATAAATGCAACTTCCTGCTTGCATCCTCCTAAAACAGAAATTTATATACTTAGAAACTTCAACAGATTCCTTTTCAGTAACTCAACATTAAGTTTTCAATTAACAAATAAATTTAGAATTTTAAAATAAAAGTAATAATCGACATAAATAGTAAATAAAAATATGCCGTTGGATACCAGGCCAAATTAATACTTGTTGCTTCACTAGTTTAAGTTCAGCTATAGTTTGGGACGGATTTTCAGTTATAGAATGTATTCTAAAATGTGTCAACTATTAAATCTAAGGCCTTTCTGGTATAATCTTTTTTCAACATAATTTCATTGCAGCACTTATCTAAATGCTTAATTTTTAACAGAATAATGTTACTTAATCTAGTTAAGGAAAGATAAGTTGAAAATTATTTACAATTTTATTTTACTGACTGAGACCAAGAGTTTTTTAGGTTCATAAAAAAAATCATAATTTTTGAAGATCAGTTAAGTCAGTTTGTCAGACTAAGATTAGGTGTAGAGGGTTAGTTAAACCAAAAATCCTAATCATTTAACACCATTATTCATAATTATAAATTACATAACACTCATAAATTTAAATGTTCAGATTATATGAATTGCATTGCAAGGATTTTCATACAAGTGTTATATATACCAAACACAATCTATATATATATATATATTATAAATTTAATCCTGTTAAAAAGTCATAAGTTAAAATGCAAACACATATCAGAATTTTCAAATATTTTGGTAGACACTCTCTTTGGCCTATTGTCACAATATGGCAAGCCATGTGTCGTAGAATAAAATTATCCCTATTATCATAGAAATTTGGTACTGTTTAATATACATTATTAAAGCAGCATGTAATTATGTAAAATATCCGGGTATTTATAAATACGTACAGTACCCAAAAGTAACTCGTTATATGGAAACATAAAATAATAATTTAAGAATCGATAAAGCTGTTTATAGCATTAATATTTTAAATATATGTACTTTACAACTATATATTCAACAAACTCAATTAATTTATCCGAGGGCCTGGGAATGAAAATTTTAAATACACCACATTTAGAACATTTAGAAAAAATAATTACAATGAATATAATTGGATGGTTGTATCTAGTATACAACCATCATAAATAAGTGTAGGTATCATAGGTAAGTAACAGTAATAATAAGAGGCGATGAGTGGTTTGTTTGTTTGATAAGAGACAATGCTTGATGTAGCTTTGGCGTCACCATAGTCGTGTCCGTTGTAGCTTAGACGACTTAGCTGCCGGGTGGTTCCATTGTTCGGCTAAGATATATGTTAAACGTTCTGATAGATCTGTCTACTCAATATAGTACGAGAGCTAGCAACGTCGGAAAAACAAGCATTTCAGGTGGGCCAGTTTTAGGATATGCTATCTCTCTCACTCTCCCAGACATCATAAGGGCTATCTGGCTGGCGGTAGTGGTTGCGTTCCTCAGTGCGCATCCTACTAATACAAGTAAAGAGGTGATTTTTCAAAACATTTTAGGACGTTTTATTTTTTTATTGTTATTTTTAGTGAACTTTTTGCAACATAAATCTATTATTGCCAGACATTTTTATTGTTGTTTAAGCTGTGCCAGACGTTATTTTGATTTTAAAAGCTCAAGCGTTGCCCAAATTATCAGATCATTACAAGTATTGCCACATGGTACTGGGCAATGAATGACGATGACGTAATTACAATGATCGGTGAATTCACACCTGAGCTGGTAATTTGTGCAACACTTGAGCTTTCAAAATCAAAATTAGCGTCTGGCACAGTTTAAACAACAATAAAAATGTCTGGCAATAATAGATTTATGTTGCAAAAAGTACGCTAAAAATAACAATAAAAAAATAAAACGTCCTAAAATGATTTGAAAAATCAATTTTTTACTTGTATTAGTAGGATGCGCACTGATGAACGCAACCACTACCGCCAGCCAGATAGCCCGTATGATGCCCGGGAGAGTGAGAGAGATAGCATATCTTAAAACTGGCCCACCTGAAATTCTCTCTCAAAAACGTTGCTAGCTCTTAGACTAATAGTTTTCAGTTAAGATCGCAAAAAGAATATTGCAAAAAATGACTCTGTCTAAGCAGTTAGCTGCCGCGGTTGTCACTAAACATTTTTTAATATGAGGAGGAATTAAACAACATTAATTCGGATACGAATATTTCGATACAAAATGGTATAAGTATATTTGACAAATACTCAAATTACTACGATTCATTTACAATGAATGCTTAAATATACACAATTTTAAATAAAAATTTATAAATATTTCATTTTCTAATCGACTCTGTTTTAACTACAAACAATTGCAATTCAACGTAGCACCAACGAAAATTGTCCATTTGCGAACAGTTTGTCCAAATAATGGTTCAACATAGGGTTAAACCAAAAGTGTAAAACCAGTAAATCAGAAAGTACTCCAAGATTTGGTTTAACTTCGTTTTATCAATCGTGGCCAATGCCAAATACTAATTCAAGTTGATCGTTTGTATAAATACTGGAAGGTTGGTTGGTTAATACATATTCCGGTTTGTGCGCTCAATTAGATACTTGCTTATAAACCTTCGTGAAGTGAGTTGCTTATAAACCTTCGTGAGTTTTTACTGACGCAATTAGAAGAAGTGAACCCAGTGCGAAGAGGGGAATTGAACCCGCTCCCTTTACAGCGCTCAGACTGTTATCGTAATGGTCTACGATCAAAACTACTAGGCCATCCGGGCCCCATACTGTTGTCTTGATGCAAAAGG
Source organism: Hylyphantes graminicola (assembly GCA_023701765.1). NCBI lineage: Eukaryota > Metazoa > Arthropoda > Arachnida > Araneae > Linyphiidae > Hylyphantes > Hylyphantes graminicola. The sequence goes on from CM043112.1 coordinate 72,439,438, forward strand.
CACTCTGCCCACTTTGAGGCTACACATAGACGTTACTTTTTGGCTAGCATATTGTTTAGCATTATCTTATTTTAATTTTGTTGTTTTACCGTAATAAACTTCTTGGTTTTTAAATCTTTGTTTTTCGTCTTAAGGGGTCTAAGGAGTCTTAAAAATGTGCAAAGAAGATACTACAAAGCAAAGTTTGATCTTTTATGTCATTTTTGAACTACTCAATGTATAAGTATAATTTTTTTATGTGTAATTCTACATGATTTATTTATTATAAAACAAGTTTTAAAATTTATGAAACTTTAGCCAAAACTAAAATAAATGATATTAAACATGAAGCTATTTGAACACAGTGTGATTAGGCTTGCGCGGCAAATTGTGAGGTCAAAATTGAAAAAATGACCAAGAAAATGACTTTATATTGTACAAATATGTACAAACTAGGACTTATACCTAAATTCTCAGCTCAATTTAATTAGAAATTATTTTAAAAACTTTTTTCTAAAAAAATTAATAAAAATTTAAAAATTTTGATTTTAAATTATTTTTAAAATAATTTCTAATTAAAATTGAGCAGAAAATTTAGGTATAAGTCTTTGTTTGTACATATTTGTACAATATAAATCCATTTTCTTGGTCATTTTTTCAATTTTGGCCTCACAATTTGCCGCGCAAGACTAATCACACTGTGTTCAAATAGCTTCATGTTTAATATCATTTATTTTAGTTTTGGTTAAAGTTTCATAAATTTTAAAACTTGTTTTATAATAAATAAATCTTGTAGAATTACATATAAAAAATTATACTTATAAATTGAGTAGTTCAAAAATGACATGAAAGATCAAATTATGTTTTGTAGTGCCTTCTTTGCACATTTTTAAGACTCCTTAGACCCCTTAATTCCATTTTGCGATTTGTGAGGGTTCCAACTCACGCGTTGAACACTTAGTTAAGTTTTGGATGCACGCAGATTAATAAGCTAGCCCAAAACATACCTTTCCATTTATTCCGGTACTGAAACTAATGCAAATGCATGTAAGGCTTAATTGCAACTAATACTAAATGAAAAGTCGATAGATATGTTTGAGGTTTACCCTTTATAGGCTATATATAATAGGCTGTTAAGACAAAAGCTCAGAACTTGAACGATCCCATGTAATTGAAATTTAAGACAGGTAAAGGGCATCTTGTATATCATCATCTTCCCAAGGTAAGATAACCTTTTTTTTATTTTGTTTATTTTTTAAAATTCATAAATTAATAAACGAAGTGGATGCCTATTTCTAACCTTCCTGATGTATAAAATAAACAAAGTGGTCACATTAACCCTGATTAAAATATATATTTAAATGTATTCCATTTCTTCACAGATATTTTGATGTAGTTTTTGGTTTTTAACATTTAAAGAATATTTTTTTTTCTCTAATGGGGCTGCAACGTTGGCGGTCAAGCCTTTGCAGACCCAGCAAAATCCTCAGAACTGAGAGCCATTTTTTGTGGCACCAAGTAGGCGACTCTCGCAACCAATTTTTACGCATAGATTACAATGAATCTGAGCTCTGTGAATGTTAGAGTATGCCGGGATTTAATTTATAATAATATAAAGAATGTGGAGCAATTTATTCGATAAATCTTTGCTACTGCACTTAACCTGAGGCAGTTGAAGCGTTTTAATAACTATTTAATTAAATACCTCACTCAACCAAGTTGTCATTCTAACTAGCACTAAATGTTTTAACACAGACGGCGAAAACAGATGTTAAGAAAAATTTTGAACTTTTTAAGAAGTAGAATATTATTTTATGTTTGTTAAAATTACAGTTTAACTAAGCGACGAACCATTTGTGAACACTATTAACGTTTTCCTTACACAATAAAAACATTTTTAAAATTGTGTGTCATTTAATTTGTCCTACAGAAATAATGCAGTACTATCGTTTTCGTTTGGCTTATATTTTGTTTATTTAGATGAATAAGAAAGGTTTTCTCATGACATATTTTCTATCTAGTCCCCAACGAGTTAAAAAAAAAAACTACTGAGTAAATACTGGTACTACAATAGCTAATCTGTTGTAAAGCAATGTGTGCTGTGTTTTTTTTTTAATTTATTATCTGTACAAAAATGCCTGGTTATATAATGACTATGTTTCTCGCCTGGAGTGGCAGCAGTTCCACACGATCAGTTTCACACGGTAGCTAGTGATTAAAAACAGATATATAACACTTTCGAATTTTTAAGGGAAGAAAGCGCAGCTTCGATTTTATTCATGCTTTTTGAAATTAATATAAAAAAAACAAGTTAGCTGAGTGGTCCAAAAAATATCGTAAACATTGCTTAAATAAAAGTATGAATTGTCTTCACAAACTGTGTATTAATTGATGAAAGACTTTTTTTGTTTCGTTTATCTACACTCATGCATAAAGGTATTATTAAAATATGAAAAGCGACATTTCACAAATGTGATGAGGCTTTACAGATTTAGTGACGAAATAAAATAATAAAATCAGTCATAAGTCACTTCGAAATATAGAATGTTCACACTTTTTAGGTGTATTCTCTTTAATTTTATATTTTTAGTTCTTTTTAACGTAACTATACCAATAAAGAGAAAATGTTTTAAAAACCATTTTTTAATGATTTATTGTCCTATAGTACATGGGCACAAATGAAGACCCTTTTGAGGAAGTGTAGACTCCTTGGTTGTCTATAACTTCTGAAGTGTTAAAATCATATACAACATAAAAAATTGGGTGTAAAATGGTATGCATATTACTACTCTCACCTAAATATTATTCTATACAATGACTAATCCCCCCCCCGCCCCGCAGAACTCTTTACAGAACGAATATCTTTGCAATTGATATATTTATAATAACAAAATTCTTATTGCCGTTTTAACGATATTCACCCCTCCCTCCCCTGGTGATATTTCTTGGTATTTGCAGCTCGAATACCCCCCCCCATCCTAATCTCGCGTGAGACTTTTCAAATTCCTTTTTTTTTTTTATTTCAAAGTATTTGATCTGGGCGTTTGATACCCCGGAAACTTCATAACACATACTAATAAGCAAATATCCAGTCACAAACTAGTGCAATCCAAACAGCAGCTGCATCGCACGATCATGGCGGAAAAGTTCTTAAAATTCACATATGTTGCACATTTTGCCTACTTTTCTTAGTGAAGTTTTAAGGCGTCACAGGAGTCTTAAAAATGTGCAAAGAAGGTACTACAAAACATAGTTTGATCTTCCATGTCATTTTTGAACTACTCAATGTATAAGTATAATTTTTTTATATGTAATTCTACAAGATTTATTTAATATGAAACAAATTTTAAAATTTATGAAACTTTAGCCAAAACTAAAATAAATGATATTAAACATGAAGCTATTTGAACACATTGTGATTAGGCTTGCGCGGCAAATTGTGAGGTCAAAATTGAAAAAATGAGCAAAAAAATGACTTTATATTGTACAAATATGTACAGACAAAGACTTATACCTAAATTCTCAGCTCAATTTTAATTAGAAATTATTTCAAGAACTTTTTTCTAAAAAAATTAATAAATTTTTTTTAAATTTTGATTTTAAATATTTTTTTAATAATTTCTAATTTAAATTGAGATGGGAATTTAGGTATAAGTCTTTGTCTGTACATATTTGTACAATATAAAGTCATTTTCTTGGTCATTTTTTCAATTTTGACTTCACAATTTGCCGCGCAAGCCTAATCACAATGTGTTCAAATAGCTCTATGTTTAATGTCATTTATTTTAGTTTTGCCTAAAGTTTCATAAATTTTAAAATTTGTTTTATATTAAATAAATCTTGTAGAATTACATATAAAAAAATTATACTTGTATATTGAGTAGTTAAAAAATTACATGAAAGATCAAACTAAATTTTGTAGTTCTTCTTTGCACATTTTTAAGAGTCCTATGACCAATACTTTGAGCAATTATCCGTTTATCTGAATTGAGAAAATAGTAGAGAAAACAGGAAGAAACAAACGCCCATCGCAACTATCTAAACAAAAAAAAAACGGACCAATTTTTAAACCTTTGAATACTTATAGTTATGCTCAGAAAGCCACTAGAAATATTATAACGTAAGATTTTATCAAATTTAAGTTCAGAAGCAAACGTTATTGAAATTTAACTCCATTTTCTCGAAATTCTATGTTGATATTTTTAAGGAAAAAAGTAGGTGATATTTGACGGGACCCCTCCTCCCCCTCTTGATATTTGATGATATTCTTCTCCACAACTTCTCTCCCAAAAACGTCGCACAATATATGGACACCACCTTAAAATATGCAAGCGTGTGAATGAATTACATTTTTTTAACTGGAAGTATTGACACCTTACTGGCCAATGGTCTGCCGCGAGTTTTTAATAGGGTATAAAGTTGTCCTTTCAAGCTTTTTATGCAACATGGTTTCAGTTAAGGATAATGAAAATTTAGGGAAAATATATATACGAAAACACAAAAATTCGCTCCTTTTTTGTTGGTATATAAAATCAGATTATCAATTGAATTAACCAAATATGTGAAAGTAACAATTACTTTAAAAATATTTGTTTTAATTATTAGATTTAAAATAAATGCGTTAACAATGTATTCATAAATATCAGCGTATCATTGTTGCAATTTCAGCCATCTTTAAAATACCTGTCGACGCAATTTGGTTGCAGCTCATTTCGAAACTTCGCTGTCTTTCTTGAACAGCTAAAATACAAAAATTCACACTGGTATGTTACAGTTTTAGAAATTTTTCGTCATTTTAATTTACATTTACACAATAAGCACAAGTTTCTTGAAGTTAACAGTTTACTAAAATGTGTGACAAATTTTAGGGTAAAGTTAACGGATTGTACTAAGCATTTTTAATATAAGGAGAAAGAATACAATATTAATAAAGATACGGAAAACTTTGTTAAATATGAGTATTTCTAGACGAACTGGAATAAGTATCATGGACAATAAACCAAAAATGATGAATGTTATTGAGATGCATTATAATAAGTGTTACTAACATCTAATGTTAACCGACATCTAATTGTTACTTTTCCAATGACAATTATTAGTACTTTAAAGAAATTAGTACCTATACTTTGGAATTTTGAAGTATGTGAGGCCAAATTTAAAATGTCCCTTTATTTATTTACTAAAACTAAGATACATCTTGTAGCTTCAACCTGATTAGATTTTGACCTTTTTTTAATAGGACTAATTAAAAATCGTGGAGGAGTCAGCATCTTTAAGACATTTGGAATTTGGTTCAGCAGTGGAAGGAAAACACAACTTCAGGCATCAAGAAAACGGAGGTAAGTTCGAACCATACCTGCCAGTATTGGCCAAAAGTTTAATTGTAGTTGTTTTAAAAATCTATTTTGGAAACGAAACACGTAACCTTACATAAGGGAATCTAAAAGAATGCTGTCATTTCAGTTTGTTATTTATAGTGTAATTTAATGAAATGATTATTTAAACGTAAGCCCGTAAAATTTAAAATGTATGTTTGTACTAATATGTTTCAATTTGTACAGTAAAATCCTTAAAATATATTAAAAAGAAAAACTTAACTAACTTTATCTGAACTAGAGAAGTAGATAAATTCACCCAATCTCGGAATTGTACCAATACTTACGGAATAGTCACAGCAAGTCACAGTTTTGGTGAGTAGCCTAACGCATCCCCTTACCAACTAAGGTATTTTAGTATCCTCTACACCAATCGAGTTCAACCGTGCGGTCACCCCAGTTACTCCAACTTCCTAGAACATGGGCTTCGGGCTGTCATTTCGTCAAGGTTGTCAAAATATGACTTTGTAAGTGTAGATTTGTTATGTAGGGATTCTAGTTTTAGTAGTAGGCAGGTGTGGTTTTTTTTTTAATCTTCAATTCTTCTTCCTCACCACCGTCTACTTATCTACTTTGAATCATGTTCTTCGAAAGGTCAATATATATATATATATATATATATATATATATATATATATATATATATATATATATATATATATAAAGTTTGGTTGAATGAATGCTGCACTAGAGACTTGCAGTAAAGCCTCGTTAACATGAACTAGAAAGAAAAATATCCCGCTTTTAGCACCCATTTGCGACGACTTGGTAAACATCATTAACACCTTCCTTTCCATATAAACGCATTGACTTTAATTTTTTTTTGCAAGCAACTTTATTTGTCATAGATAAATTGTGAAGGACAACGTAATTCATTTGTTTTATATTCAATTTACTTAGAAAAACTTAAGCAGATAGCTCAGTTTCGCTTGTCAAATTTTCTTGCTAACCATCGTTAATGAGTTAAATTTCTGAAAGAACGATTCAAATGTGGCGACGAGTGGTTTGTTTGTTTGATAAGAGACAATGCTCGATCTAGCTGTGACGTCACCATAGTCGTGTCCGTTGTAGTTTAGACGATTTAGCTGCCGGGTGGTTCCTTTGTTCGGCTAAGAGATATGTTGACCATTCTGATAGATCTGTCAAATCAATAGTTTTCAGTTAAGGTCGCAAAAAGAATAATGCGAAAAATGACTCTGTCTGCGCATTAAGCAGCCGCGGTTGGCACTAGCATTTCTTAATATGAGGAGGAATTAGACAATATTAATATGGATACGAATATTTTCATACAAAATGAAATACGTATCTTTGACAAATACCCAAATTACTACGATTTATTTACAATAAATGCTTAAATGTATGCAATTTTAAATAAAAATTTAAGTAAATTTTCAAATCGACTCTGTTTGTACTGCAAACAATTGCAATTCAACGTAGCACCAACGAAAATTGTCCATTTACGAACAGTTTGTCCAAATAATGGTTCAACATAGGGTTAGACCAAAAGTGTAAAATCAGTAAATAGCAAAGTACTCCAAGAGGTTGTTCAACTTCCTTTTATCGATTGTGACCGATATCAAATACTTATGACTTGGTGGGGGGTACTTCTTGGTGGGGGGCAAGTTCTCCGAACACTGCGACCTTAGGTCTATTGTATTCAACCCCAGAAATGATACAGTCACAAGAGACACACAAAGAAAGAGACGACACAAACACTTAGACAAATAACAACATTTATTGACGGACACAAACATCCATGCCATGACCGGGACTCGAACCTGAGCCCACCAGCTCCATGGGCCAACACGTTAACCAGGTATCAAAAACTACTTCAAGTTGATCGTTTCTATATATACTGGTTGGTTGGTTGGTTGGTACATATATTTTCATGTTTTTGTGCTTGATCAGATAATCGCTAATAAACCTTCGTCAAGTAAGACAGAAAAAGACAGAATTTCTTCTGACATAGTGAGAGAAAGTACACCCAGGGCGAAGGCGGGAATCGAACCCTCACCAGTTACAGCGCAAAGACTTTTAGCGTAATGGTCTGCGATCCAAACCGCTAGGCCATCCGGGCCCAATATATACAAGTGTCTCGATGCATGAGGAACCCAGCTCACTTTCTGGCTACACATAGTCGTTACTTTTTCGCCCTTACTGCACATTATTTCTGCATCGTTTTTATTTTTGTTTAGGTTAATTTAATTCTAGTTGTTTTTAACGTAATAAGATTGTTTCAGTTTATAAGTCTTTTTTTATTTCGTCTTTATTCATTTTGTGCTTTACGAGGGTTCCAACTCACGCGTTGAACAAATAGTTTTGGACTCACCGATTAATGAGCTAGACCAGGGGTTCCCAACCGGTGGTACGCGTACCACTGGTGGTACGCGGGAATATTTCAGGTGGTACGCGTGAGTGATGTGAGAAACATGATGCTATATCAGCTTCTGCACGCATGTGCAGTGAGCACGCAAACATATTACTCTATTACTCATTAGTTTAGGCACACTAGTTTTATTGGTAGGCAAGCATGGTTTTTTTTTTTTTTAAAAATCTTCAATTCTTCTTCTTCACCACCGTCTACTTTTCTACTTTGGAAGATAAGTGAACAGTTTTCATTGTTTTTATGCTTTTAAGTTTGGTTGAATTAATGCCGCACTAGAGCCTTGAAGTCAAGCCTCGTTAACATAAACTAGAAAGAGCTCCGAAAAATATATCAACATTAGCAACCATTTGCGACGACGCTGTAAATATCATTAGCACTTTCATTTCCAAATAAAAGCATGAACTTTATTTTTAAAAAAAAATCATTTCATTTTATTTGTCATAGATAAATTGTAAAGAACAACATTAGTCATTTGTTATATATTCAATTTACTTAGATAAACTTAAGCAGAAAGCTTATTTTTCGCGTGGAAAATTTACTTGCCATCGTTAATGAGTTAAATTTCTGAAAAGACAATTCGAAAGGGGTGGCAAGGGGTTGATAAGAAACAATGCTTGATGTTGCTGTAATGGTTTATAAGCGGGTTTGCGACCAAGCACACAAGCCTGAAAATATATGTCAATCCAATGTTGCTGTGACGTCACCATAGTCGTGTATTCGTTGTAGCTTAGACGAATTAGCTGCCGGGTGGTTCCTTTGTTCAGCTAAGATATATGTTGACCGTTCTGATAGATGTGCCAACTCAATAGTTTTCAGTTAAGATCCCAAAAAGAATAATGCTTAGATTTTATTCATCCTTTTTGAAATTAATATAAAAAGCAAGTAAGCTGGGTGTTCCAAAAAATCTCGTAACCATTGCTTAAATAAAAGTATGAATTGTCTTCACAAACTGTGTATTATTATGACAAAAGAATTTTCTTATTTGTTTCTTTGGTCTACACTCATGCATAAAGGTATTAATAAAATATGAAAAGCGACAATTCACAAGTGTGGTGAGGCTTTACAGATTTGGTGACCGAAATAAAATAATAAAATCAGTCATAAATTAAATCACTTCAAAATATAGAATCTTCACACTTTTTAGGTGTATTACTTTTTAGGTGTAATGATTTATTGCCCTATACATGGGCACAAATGAAGACCCTTTTGAGGAAGTGTAGACTCCGTGGTTTGTCTATAACTTCTGAAGTGTTAAAATCATATGCAACATAAAAAATTGGGGATAAAATGGTGTGCATATTTTATACTCTCACTTAAATATTATTCTATACAATGACTAATTCCCCTAACCCCGCGGAACTCTTTACAGAACGAATATCTTCGCAATTTATCTGTTATATTGATAATAACAAAAGACTTAATGCCGTTTTGTCGATTTTCACCCCTTCCTCCCCGGTGATACAGAAGACGCCGCTTAATGCGATCACGGTTAATGTTATCAATCGTTTAATGTTATCAAAATCTCTTAGTCCCGTCCCCTTATATCAACATACATTGAAAAATCATCGTTTATTGTAATCAAATGTTCGTTTATTGTTATCAGTTTTTATGCAATTTTTTTTTCCTGAAATCAATAAAAACAAGAAGGGAAACTTTTTTTTGTTTAAAGTGTTTCATGAAACTTACTCTTTGGTGTGCAAAACAACGACGACGCGGATCACTTTCATAAACATTATGATATGAGCGATTCGTTAATGACTTGCTTCGAAAGAATGCTAATTGATCGACAATTGATGATTTCTTTATCAGTTAGTAATTAAGCTTTTGTATTGTTTTCTAAAGTTCATCAAGTATACTAACTAGTAATTCTTTTTTTTGTGCATTAATTTCTATTGAATACTATAGTGTTTTACAGCAACAACTCCTAATTTAAAATTAATTTTTATTTTAATACGTATGTAAAAAAATCATTTTTTAGTTTAAACCTTTCTTTTCGTGTATTGTAATCAATCGGTTATTGTTATCAAATCACGTTCGTCCCGATGTGATCACATTAAGCGGCGTCTACTGTATTTCTTTTTATTTGTAGCTCGAATCCCCCCCCCCCTTCTTTAATCACCCCAGGTTGTGGGGGTCGTGGAAAGCTCCACGCGGCAGAGACACGGGATCCCAGGTTGAGGAAACGTGGCAAGCTCCTTAAGGTATCCGACTACCTTTCAAACGTTAATTTCGATGAAAATGTGCAATTTGTTTTATTTTATTTTTTGATAATATAAACATTTATCTTTTCAAATCTGCATTTAGTTTTAAGCTCCGTTGAGTAGAAGCTTAGATATGTGGATTTCAAAATAGGCATAATGGTAAATCAAAACCGAAAGTAAGCTTAAAAAACATTTTTTTTAAAAAAAATTTAAACCATTTTTAAATAATTAAACATAAAAACATATTGCTAGAATAAGGCCAAAACGAAATGAATAATTTTTAATTTCAGTTTGGCAACACTGAAATGTTTACAAACAGTGCCTTTCTGGTATGCCTTTTTTGAAATTTTTACTTTGATCGCGTTTTCTGAAGAATTGCTTTTTCACTAACTTTGCCATACCGCTTTCGCTGTATCTCAAAATGTATTCAATATAACAGTCTGATATTTTATATGGTGGTTCGTTATAGTTCAGAGAATGTAATGAACTAAAAGCGTGTATGTAGTTACATATTTTAAATATTTATTGATGAATGATTCAAAAATAACCTTGAAAATATTTGAATTTTTTATGAAAATTTACATTATACCCTGTAAAATTAAAGTTTTTTATAATATCAATTAGCTTTTAGTTCATTACACTTCTGAATATGCTGGTAATGTATGGTTAAAATTTAAATGAATTATATTGATAAACTTTTCTTCTACATTAAAAGCCGTTTCTGCAAATTAATGGTCAATTTTCACTAAAAATCGCTATTTTTGTAAAAAAATAAAAATTTTACAGTTATAATTTGTGTTAAATTCATGTTTCAATAGTACATTTTACCTTTCCATTGCATTTACAGTTTATGATTTCGAGGTTTAAAAATAAGTGCACGAAAGGTAGTCGGATATTAAGAGGCTTATTTAAATTTTATATCAAAAGAATAATAGGTTATCTAAAACTAACTTGCATTTCAAAATTGTTTAATTCGAGATTTTTTAATTATTCGGAAAATTATTAATTTTAGTTATGTGGGCCTAAGTTTACTAAGGTTCTGACTTTATTATAATTATTGACATAGAATGATTAAAAATTATTTTAAAAAAAATTATTTTATATTTCATTATATAATAGATTTCATACAAATTTAAACAATATTGGATTACAGCAGCATTGAAAATTAAGGACATGCAGTGTTGTAACAATACTTTCTGTTTATAACAATACTTGATAACAATGAAAATGATCGATTTTTCTCATTTCACCCAGAGACCTCACGCACTAAGCTGCTTGTTAAAGTTAGTCTTCAAAAGTTAAGTTATTTTTTGCAAAATTGCCCTTCTGTGGCAAGCACATGCCCTGATTATGAAAGAGGATCTACAGTTTAAGGGTATGTTGTTATTTTTTAAAGTCTAACATTACTACTTTTTTTTTGTAGAACAGCTATGGTGAATGTTAGGCGCTGTGGATTCAGGCGTCTTGCCAATGAGGATGCATCAGGAGTTCAGTCTTCACCTTAACAATCCTATAAACGGATCGTGCAGGGCAAATAGTTTTTCGTCATTAATTGACGCCGTGTGTAGGGGAATGATTCACTTTAAGGGGTCACAGGAGTCTTAACAAGAAGTTCTATAAGAACTAAAATAGCCTACTTTCCTGTTACTTAAATACTTACTAAAATTCTTATCTTGAAAAACTAGGTTCGTTACAGTAAGTGACATCAGCAACCGTTTCTACATTAAATTCACATGCATTAGAATAAATTTCACTAAACACAGCATCCAGCTATAATTTCAACTTCTTAAAGTCAATTATTTTCATTAATTTTCTATCGCCAATAAAAAAAAATATTTATCGTCCGCATGATGATTTGCAGTTATAAATAAATATTTAATTATTAGTAGAACAAAAACCATAAAACTACTCCAAAATACACCTAAAATGGGACATGTAAATTAACACGTAGGTTTGTAACAGAATCTTTCGCTTAACCCGCTTCAACACAACAGTAGTGTTGAACAGGTAAAAAGGCGCCAAACACAGCATTAATTCTGTATTAAACATTTATGCGCTAAATTCGGCAAGTTTCATTAATTTTATTTCGAAAATTAAATAATTATTTCTTAAATCGTTTGCAAAAATTTATATTTCAAGGAATAAATGTGTAATAGTTCTCGCTTTTAAATATAATGAAAACATTGCATACCAACATACAGAATCTCAAAGTGAAATATATTTGACGTCATTTCAAACTGATCGATGTCGCAAAAATAAATTTATTTTAATTTATTGTCTAAAAGAATTAAAGTTTCTTGAGCGATTGTTGTGATGGCAATGGTGATTTAATTCTAATAAAAATGGCTTCCTATGCTTTTTAAATGAGCATTAAACTTTGCAGTTTTTTAAATAATTGAAGTACTTAGAATTCGAATTCTTTTCTGAAATTTTCAATGTATTCTCGTTTCGATGCGCTGAATTTTTTGACGTATCTCACTTGTCCGTAGCATTTCTAGTTGAATTCAGCGATTTAAATGACTCGAAATTGAATTTCAATGCTAGTTCAATGGGAAATTCGTCGACAAATAGTAGATTTATGTCCGTCCGATCATACAGACAGACGGACAAAAAGTATGAAAGTTGGGTCTCTGAGGTCATAGCTTTCCTACAAAAAAAGAATTTTTAAGATCGGATGGATAGAACCGATTTTGGAAGGGGGGTACGGACAGACGGACGGACGGACAGACGGACAGACAGACAGACGGACGGACGGACATCGACCGCATGTCAATACCTACTTTTTTATTTTTTTTTAATTCTTCGAATTAAAATAAAAGAAAAGTAGGCTAAAAATGTGCAAAGAAGATACTACAAAGCATAGTTTGATCTTACATGTCATTTTTTAACTACTCAATAAATGAGTATATATTTTTTTTATGTAATTCTACAGGATTTATTTATTATAAAACAAGTTTTAAAATTTATGAAACTTTAGCCAAATTTAAAATAAATGATATTAAACATGAAGCTATTTGAACACATTGAGATTAGGCTTGCGCGGCAAATTGTGAGGTCAAAATTGAAAAAATGACCAAGAAAATGACTTTATATTGTACAAATATGTACAAACTAGGACTTATACCTAAATTCTCAGCTCAATTTTAATTAGAAATTATTTTAAGAACTTTTTTAGAAAAAAATTAATAAAAATTTTAAAATTTTGATTTTAAATTTTTTAAAAAATAATTTCCAATTAAAACTGAGCTGAGAATTTAGGTATAAGTCTTTGTTTGCACATATTTGTACAATATAAAGTCATTTTCTTGGTCATTTTTTCAATTTTGACCTCACAATTTGCCGCGCAAGCCTAATCACAATGTGTTCAAATAGCTTCATGTTTAATATCATTTATTTTAGTTTTGGCTAAAGTTTCATAAATTTTAAAAACTTGTTTTATAATAAATAAATCTTGTAGAATTACATATAAAAAAATTATACTTATACATTGAGTAGTTCAAAAATGACATGAGAGATCAAACTATGTTTTGTAGTACCTTCCTTCTTTGCACATTTTTAAGACTCCTGTGACCCCTTAATCCAGTTATGGTCTAAATTCTTGATGCCGCTTATAAAATCGTTAAATGATTGTGTTAGGTGATAACACTGGTCAACTGTGAAAATGCGAATGAGATGAAAGTACCCAATTCTAAATGATTTCGACGTGCTAAACACGAATATCACCTTAAAAATGAAAGTTAGCTCTTGTTTTTGAGTTACGGTCGTCTTTTCATTGCATAAGATACAGCGAAATGCATGGGCGCACCAAACGCAAAATTAATTAAAGTCCATTTTGTTTACAGGAAACCTATTAATTTGAGGCTCATACTGATTTTATTTCATATTATCAACCTGGGGGTGGGAGAAAATTATAACTTTCAAGGTTTTTATAACCTTATTAGCAGCTAAATTACCCTTCTAAGCAATGTAATTGTTATCTTAAGAGGTGCAGAATAAAAAGCAAAAAATTCCTTGTATTTCGTACTTGGCTTTTTTAGAAGCTGTAGAATATCAAAAATTAGTGCTAGTAATAAATCTATAACTGTAATGCCTTGCAAATGCATTAATAGAGCTAATAACTTCTGTTATATTTGGGGCAAAATGCAATTTTTTTGCAAAAAAAGAGCATCACTGCAAAAAAGAGCATCACTGCAAAAGTAAAGAAAGCTTATCATTTGTATTTTGGTTACAAGATAGGAGACCAGGAATAATTTCTGGGCTCCTAACGTATGTAGTTAAACTTGTGTAGCAACTTCGTCCTTGGGCAAATTTCATCTGGGGCAACAGATAGTGCCGTATGCTGGGAAGAAAAACGAATGCCATTTAAAGGAACAAAACGGAATGTCATTTTAAGATTAAGTGGGAACCAACAAATCAGATTAATGACTTATTTCTGCATCATCTAATCAGTTAAATCAGGTGTTTTTTTAGAAAAAGATAAAAGTTAAATAGCCTAACACTCCTTCAACTAGGCGTCCGGTCCAACACGACACTATTTACTAAAAAGTCTCCACTATTTTTTTTTAAAATACTTTTAATGAGGATAATAGCCATGCGTCTGCCAAATACGCTACAGCTTCTAAAAACAATCATGGAGAAATTTGAGGATTTTATTGATCTTTTTTTCCTGAACCTCTTAAAGTGAGATTAATTATGTTGCGTAGTGGGGTATTAAGCTGCGATTGTGGGTGAAAAATCTTGTAAATTATCATTTCTTATCACCCCCATGTTGATAATATAAAATAAAACCTGTACGAGCAAAAATTAGGAGAGTTTCTGTAAACAAAATTGACTTTAATTAATTTTGTGTTTGGTGCGCCGCTGCATTTCGCCGTATCCTATGCAATGAAAAAAAAACGACCGTAACTCAAAAACAAGAGCTAACTTTCATTTTTTAAGGTGATATTCGAGTTTAGTACGTTGAAATCATTCAGAATTAGGTACTTTCATCTGATTCGCAGAAAATTTTTCAAATTTTGTTGTGCAGTGTAATTGAGGTGTTGGATTGTCACTTCACTCCGATTCTAAATGATAAGGCTCGTCGTCATTAGTCTCCAAGTGAGATTCTACAAACAAATTAAAGAACAGCTGTAGTACTGTTTGGCAAACTGGCACGATTATCAAAGTTTTATTGGCGACTTTTGTTCATCATCAATGTAAAGTTAGTTAAAAATCAGAGACATAACGTAGAGTGGACTGCGCATTGGCAAACCTAAAGTGTCCTAAACATCTAACTTACACAGTCACATGACTGTGTCGCGTTTGGCTCGCATCTATGGCGAGTTTACCATTTGGCGAGTTTTTCCACAACGACCTGAACACAGAGGCCGACAATCTAATGTTATGATAAAGAAGCTTGGAAAGGAGCAAGGATGAATCGCTAGTATTTTAAGATCCTCTTAAGATTATTTCTTTGATTTTGTGCGTCTATTTAAGATTACTTGAACAATTGAATGTGGACTCTTTATTAAAAATTAATTTAAAAGAACATTAGTAGGTTTATGTGGAGTGTTGCTGTAATATAAGTTGGTATTGACATGGTGAATATTTTCTGCCGTCTCTATAAAGCCCATTTCACACCTGAACAACTACTTGCAACTGCAACTCGCAACTTGTGGTAACCTGGTTTTTCGGGTTCCACAAAAAATTATTTATCTCACAATTTGGCAAGTTTCATCTTTTTGAAAGCAAACTTTAATCAAACTATAGGCATCGTTTGCATCAAACAGAAATTTATGTTTCCGAACTTCCTTAATTATATCAATTTCCATTATTGCCATCCATTTACCACTCATTTTTAATTGCGCAGATTTTAGCAAGCAAGGAAAGTTGGCGTCGTAAAAAGTAAACAAACAACCATTTGGCGAAGTCTAGTTCTCTACAATGCAGCCAAAGAAATACTGAGTGCTGATTGGCTAAGGGTACATGCAATTGAGATTTTTTCGTGCTTGCACGAAAAAATCTCACGACTTGAGTGCGACTTTTTAATGCAGGTGTCCTATGGGAGTTGCAAGTAGTTGTGACAAGGTGTGAAATGGGCTTAACTTTCGTTCTAACGGTCCGATTTTTAAAAAAAAAATCAAATATATATATTTTTTTGAAATATTGCTTCTTCCTTTATTTAAAAAAAATCAAATATGTATATATTTTGAAATATTGCTTCTTCCTTTATTTCACCTGGAATAAATCAACTTTCTAAAACACATCAACATATTCCAAATTCAACAAATGCTCTACTTTTTAAATATAAATAACTCAAAAACTACGATTGCAAAAACAGGTTTCGTTTTGACCAAATTGTAAAAAAAATATTCTACTTCTAAGCTGTCAATGTTCAGACCATTAATTTAATTGACTTGGCCCAAAATATTTATTATAATTAGAGTTCTAACAACGTTAATTTAATCATGAATATGATTCTTCAGTATAAAAGAGCTTTTAGAATAAATTCCCTCGATAGAAATTATAGTTTACGACGAACACACAATTACTAAATGTATGCAGAACTAAATAAATTTTACCCGTGAAAGTGTGACTAATCCTTTTTTATACCCCTCTTTACAATTAGGAATTCACAAGCATTTGGCATCTTGCACAAAACGTTACTGAATAAAGAGTACAACATTCACGATTGTTAACATGCTCAGAGATTAAAAGAATGTAATTAAATATTTATTATTTAAGCCAAAAGAGAAAAATTCCAACAATGCTCAAAAAATCGTCTGCAAAAACATTAAAAAAAATTTCAAGCTGCCGTGATTGGTAGAAACCCACGTGACATGGATATTGATGGTAGTCTCCACTTCGGTTTGCTAGCTGATATTCAGGTCTTGCGACAATTTGGAATAGTTCGTAACGAAACGGTAGCGTTAAGTTGCCATATGTAGCAACCTTTCCCCTCTTGGCGATTTATGATGTTTAGGACATAATGCTAATCTGCAAGGGATAGCGGTTTTTTAGAAAAAACTGGTTTTCCATTTTCCATCGGTTTTTTCCTAAAAAACCGGTTTTCGGTACCGTAGGGCCTCATACAAAAAAACCGGTTTTCATTCAAAACCGGGACTACCGGTTTTGGTTTTCCATCCCTAAGCTGCTTTACTATGACTGCGCAGTCCACTCTATGTTATGTCTCTGTTAAAAATGCTATTACAAAAGATGAAAAGAAAGGTTGTCGCTTCCTAACGCTTTTGCAATTTGGCAATCGCCCAGATAACAAAGTAGTTTTTGAGAGTTACAAAAGTGTACGGATATACAGGGTGGTTATAAAATAACGCTCGCTCTTCAGAAAGGTCTGTGGCTTGAATGAATAATCCGAATGCGAAAAAAATTGAGACACTTACTAATCAAGAAGGGGGAAAAATAATGGAGTCATAAAAAATGAACTCGTCCCTTGACCAGGGTTCTAAATTATGAGGCTTAATTGGCTGTGTTGGCCATAATTGGCTACGCCTCATAATTTAGAACCCTGGAAGAGTAATTTAGAATTTTTAAAATTAGAATTTAGAAGATTTTTCATGATTCCATTAATTTCCCCCTTCTTGATTAGTATGTGCTTAAATTTTTGATGCATTCGGATTATTCATCAAAGCTACAGACCACTCCGAATAGCGAGCATTATTTTATTACCACCCTGTATAGTAGACATTGAAACACTATTGACTGACACTAGAGTTCTACAACGGCACCAATAATGTTACTTTTAGTGTTGATGATATTTTTTTCAGGACCGGACCATCTTGTATAAATTATAAGTAAGAAAATGTATTTAGAGGTCGAAGAAGAATCAGATTTATTGTTTATAGTTTATAAATATTACCACAGCATTTTGTTTTGACTGTAGTTCAGAAGTTTTTGGACGGTAAAAGTATCGCTAGAGCTCTACAGTGTTGTACTTTAGATCCAGGGTCCAGTGAAAAAGACCAACAACTGTTCTTAGTAAGGGACGATCATTTAATAATTTAGTTCCTTTTATTGTGAATTAGAAGAGTAGAGTTTAGAGCTGTATGTTTGAGCTCGTGTTTAGCTCTAATTGTGCTGATAGACATCATAGTGTTTAAACATTGGTGCTTAAGGGGTCTAAGGAGTCTTAAAAATGTGCAAAGAAGATACTCAAAGCCTAGTCTGATCTTTCATGTCATTTTTGAACTACTCAATGTATAAGTATAATTTTTTTATACGTAATTCTACAAGATTTATTTATTATAAAACAAGTTTTAAAATTTATGAAACTTTTGCAAAAACTAAAATAAATGATATTAAACATGAAGGTACTTGAACACACTGTGATTAGGCTTGCGCGGCAAATTGTGAGGTCAAAATTGAAAAAATGAATAAGAAAATGACTTTATATTGTACAAACATGTACAAACAAAGACTTATACCTAAATTCTCAGCTCAATTTTAATTAGAAATTATTTTTTAAAAAATTTAAAATCAAAAATGTTAAATTTTTATTAATTTTTTTAGAAAAAAGTTCTTAAAATAATTTCTAATTAAAATTGAGCTGAGAATTTAGGTATAAGTCCTAGTTTGTACATATTTGTACAATATAAAGTCATTTTCTTGGTCATGTGTTCAATTTTGACCTCACAATTTGCCGCGCAAGCCTAATCACAGTGTGTTCAAGTACCTTCATGTTTAATATCATTTATTTTAGTTTTGGCTAAAGTTTCATAAATTTTAAAACTTGTTTTATAATAAATAAATCTTGTAGAATTACATATAAAAAAATTATACTCATTTATTGAGTAGTTAAAAAATTACAAGAGAGATCAAACTATGCTATGTAGTATCTTCTTTGCACATTTTTAAGACTCCTGTGACCCCTTAATTGCTTTGAAGTTGAATGATTGAAAAGGTTGCGAAGTTGCATATATACATTTGCTTTGTCAATAATTTGAACAGAAGAAATTTTGGGAAACGTATATGATTAGTTTCCCTGGCGTGTCAGGCGAGTGGTCCCGGGCTCGAATCCCGGATAAGACATGGATATTTTATATATTTATATTTAATAGAGTCGCCCAGCCGATATGGTTGTCGAGTTGAACGAAATTGTACTACCAGCACATTCTGACTTGCTACTCACACTCTCGACGTACTACTCTCACGACATCATCCTTCCCAGGTAGCATTTCGATGACAAGTCCTAAAGGCCATTAATTACACTTTACGTTGTCGCTTCCAATCAGCACTATATCCCCAAGTTGTATCGTCCTATCATGTTTTTTACCGTCGTTTTTTTTTAATTAGGAGACCCAAATATTATGACCGAAACCTTTTTTTGATATCTGTTATTAATTTGTGTCGATATTTTAATCTGTTGTTTAAAAACATTCCACTTGGTCAAGGTCTGGAACTCCGGGATGTCGAAACTCTTGTAAAAATGAATTTGGAGATAGTGCCATCAGCTCGTTATCACTTTCTGCTATGTGAGTGAGGGTTCTTGAATTTATTAAGAATTCTGTCTCGCACAAGATGGTGGTCATTTCTTCATAGGAATGCATTGCCTAAAACTCTTCTTAAAATCTGCTTCATCACGCCAACTTGTCTTTCCCAAAATCCCCCATACCATGATGCGGTAGGTGGGTTAAAAAGCCATTGAATTTTCTTAGTTGTGGTGTACCGAGCAATCTCATCCCAGTCTACAAGCATCAATTGGTTCGATGCTCCCACGAAGTTAGTTCCGTTGTCACAGCACACTACAGAAGGCCGTCCTTTTCTTGCTATGAAACAGCGAAAACTTTGAAGATAAGCCTCGGTGCTTAAAGATGAAACAAGTTCCAGGTGAACTGCCCTGTAGACTGCACATGTGTAAATATAAATCCAATATTTGGTTCCGTCTTTCGAAGGAGTGGTCCAGCCATGTCAAATCCAACTATTTGAAAAATGGCAGTGTCTTTTATTCGGTTTTCTGGGAGAGGTGGTATTGGCGCTGTCAAGTTCTGTATGGCATGTCTCAAACAAATGACACATTTTGACACTACCGATCTCACGGTTTTCCTTGCGTTTAAAATCCAGTAGTGTTCTCTTAATATATTTGTCGACATCTGAGATTTTGCATGAGAATTTTTCAGGTGCTCAGTCATTATTAATCTTTTAACCACTTGGTGATCAGAAGGTAGAATCATGGGGCTTCTAAAAACCACGGAATCCTTCTTATATGTGAGTTTGGTTCGCAATCTGAGCATTCCTTCTTCATCAGTATATGCAGACAAATTCTTTAGTCAATTCATTTTGTCTTCGTCAAAATACTCGTTTTGAATTAGCTTCACAATCTTCTTTTCTGCAACTTCTACTTCTTGATATGACAATTCTCCAGTTATTCATGAAGATGCTTTCTGCCTACAATTATAAATGAACCTTTGTATCCAAGCGACCATGCGAACAATTTTATCATAGTTCAAAAAATAACGGTAAAACCATTTGGAATCAAGATATTGGTATTCAGTGATCTTGTTTCTACTGGATGTTTGATTACAATCTCCGCACTCAGTTGATGGGTTTAAGGCACATATAGTCGAATCTGTTTCAACTTCCTTTCTTATTTCCTTTCTATCTTGAGAGATAGCAGCTTCATCAAGGACTTTATCTGTAGATGGCCAGTTTTCTTCTGTTATCTTGAGCCATTTAGGGCCCTCCCTCCATTTAAGCGTTAATAACTGCCGAGCCGAACACCCTCTCGAAGGTAAATATGTTATATTATGAGTCCCAGGGACATGCTTCCACGAAGCTGGATCGGTTAGCTTTCTGGTGTCCTGAACACGATTACTATTGAATACTTTCCAGGAGTCATTTTGCTGCATCCAAGTCAAAACAGTCGTTGAGTCCGTCCAAAAATAATTCTCCGCGGTTTTCCATTGTAGACCTTCCAGTACAGATATGCATTATCTAACTCCCCTTCCCCTCTTTGCTGCAAGTAACTCTAGTCGTGGCATGGAAATTGGTTTGGTCGGAGCGATACGAGACTTTGCCGCCAACAAATTAACTGTCACTCCTTCAGAATGTTCCACTCTAACAAATTATGCTGCTGCATACGCATGGACGCAGGCATCAACAAATGTGTGTAGACCAATACCATCAACACAGTCAGGGTCTCCGGAAAACCACCTGTTTATAGTGACTTCTCTTAGAAGGTTAAGTTCGCAAAACCAATCCAGAAACTCCTTTTTTTTATCTTCTTTCAGTTCGCTTCAGTGTTATATTTCCACGTTCTCCGTAGCAGCATCTTTGGTAACATTAGCACCGGGCATAAGAATCCAACGGTATCGAAGACTTTTTATGCTACAGAACGGATGACTCTTTTGGAAATGATCGCCAAGTAATAATTTTCCAGCCAATCAAGATTTATGCTGAGCGTATCTTCAGCACGATCCCACTTTAACCCTTTCAGTCCCAAAAATTTACTACACTACAGAAAAATCTGATATTCACAAAATAAGTTTATTTTAGGTCAAATATACGAATTGCACTAGAAAAAAAAATAATTTAAATTTTTTATATGGTTTTTGAAACAATGCCAAAATTTTTTAATTGTGGAAAACAACAAAATAAAAATATATATATATATTACCTAAAAACACTTCGAGTTATATATTTAAAGGTATCTGACCATATTATTAAAAAAAAATTTAGTAATTTTTTAAAACCGAAATAGTTTTAATTGTGTTTTAAATATGTGGAACTGAAGTGAACTTATCAAAAATCAAGAGAAACGCTTGTTGACTATTTTCAAAATAAAAAAATAGTAGTTCTGACATCTATTGAGATTAAGGGGTCTAAGGAGTCTTAAAAATGTGCAAAGAAGATACTACAAAGCATAGTCTGATCTTTCATGTCATTTTTTAACTACTCAATGTATAACTATAATTTTTTTATATGTAATTCTACAAGATTTATTTATTATAAAACAAGTTTTAAAATTTATGAAACTTTAGCAAAAACTAAAATAAATGATATTAAACATGAAGGTACTTGAACACACTGTGATAAGGCTTGCGCGGCAAATTGTGAGGTCAAAATTGAAAAAATGACCAAGAAAATGACTTTATATTGTACAAATATGTACAAACAAAGACTTATACCTAAATTCTCAGCTCAATTTTAATTAGAAATTATTTTTTTTTAAAAATTTAAAATCAAAATTTTTAAATTTTTATTAATTTTTTTAGAAAAAAGTTCTTAAAATAGTTTCTAATTAAAATTGATCTGAGAATTTAGGTATAAGTCCTAGTTTGTACATATTTGTACAATATAAAGTCATTTTCTGGGTCATGTGTTCAATTTTGATCTCACAATTTTCTGCGCAAGCCTAATCACAGTGTGTTCAAGTACCTTCATGTTTAACATCATTTATTTTAGTTTTGGCTAAAGTTTCATAAATTTTAAAACTTGTTTTATAATATATAAATCTTGTAGAATTACATATAAAAAAATTATACTCATTTATTGAGTAGTTAAAAAATTACTAGAGAGATTAAACTATGCTATGTAGTATCTTCTTTGCACATTTTTAAGACTCCTGTGACCCCTTAATGTAAAATATTGTCTGATAGAGCAAAGTGTGAAGAATCGAATGATGTGTGTTTGGATGTCGTAAAGGGACAGAAAAATTTTGAAAAAAATATTGAAAGCGATGATGCCAAATGGCATCACTGGGACTGAAAGGGTTAATCCCAGTAAAAAAGAGGCAATTTATGGATCATCATCTCCGGTGTATTGCCACTCTCGTAAGTTTAACTTTCCTTCCGACATAATATGACGAGACTCTTCAACGTGGGGGTCGTGGTAAGCGCCACGCGGCTGGGGTAACGGGATCCCAGGTTGTGGGGGTCGTGGTAAGCGCCACGCGGCTGGGGTAACGGGATCCCAGGTTGTGGGGGTCGTGGTAAGCGCCACGCGGCTGGGGTAACGGGATCCCAGGTTGTGGGGGTCGTGGTAAGCGCCACGCGGCTGGGGCAACGGGATCCCAGGTTGTGGGGGTCGTGGTAAGCGCCACGCGGCTGGGGCAACGGGATCCCAGGTTGTGGGGGTCGTGGTAAGCGCCACGCGGCTGGGGCAACGGGATCCCAGGTTGTGGGGGTCGTGGTAAGCGCCACGCGGCTGGGGCAACGGGATCCCAGGTTGTGGGGGTCGTGGTAAGCGCCACGCGGCTGGGGCAACGGGATCCCAGGTTGTGGGGGTCGTGGTAAGCGCCACGCGGCTGGGGCAACGGGATCCCAGGTTGTGGGGGTCGTGGTAAGCGCCACGCGGCTGGGGATACGGGATCCCAGGTTGTGGGGGTCGTGGTAAGCGCCACGCGGCTGGGGATACGGGATCCCAGGTTGTGGGGGTCGTGGTAAGCGCCACGCGGCTGGGGATACGGGATCCCAGGTTGTGGGGGTCGTGGTAAGCGCCACGCGGCTGGGGATACGGGATCCCAGGTTGTGGGGGTCGTGGTAAGCGCCACGCGGCTGGGGATACGGGATCCCAGGTTGTGGGGGTCGTGGTAAGCGCCACGCGGCTGGGGATACGGCCGCGCGGCTGGGGTAACGGGATCCCAGGTTGTGGGGGTCGTGGTAAGCGCCACGCGGCTGGGGTAACGGGATCCCAGGTTGTGGGGGTCGTGGTAAGCGCCACGCGGCTGGGGATACGGGATCCCAGGTTGTGGGGGTCGTGGTAAGCGCCGCGCGGCTGGGGATACGGGATCCCAGGTTGTGGGGGTCGTGGTAAGCGCCGCGCGGCTGGGGAAACGGGATCCCAGGTTGTGGGGGTCGTGGTAAGCGCCGCGCGGCTGGGGTAACGGGATCCCAGGTTGTGGGGGTCGTGGTAAGCGCCACGCGGCTGGGGAAACGGGATCCCAGGTTGTGGGGGTCGTGGTAAGCGCCACGCGGCTGGGGAAACGGGATCCCAGGTTGTGGGGGTCGTGGTAAGCGCCACGCGGCTGGGGAAACGGGATCCCAGGTTGTGGGGGTCGTGGTAAGCGCCACGCGGCTGGGGAAACGGGATCCCAGGTTGTGGGGGTCGTGGTAAGCGCCACGCGGCTGGGGAAACGGGATCCCAGGTTGTGGGGGTCGTGGTAAGCGCCACGCGGCTGGGGAAACGGGATCCCAGGTTGTGGGGGTCGTGGTAAGCGCCACGCGGCTGGGGAAACGGGATCCCAGGTTGTGGGGGTCGTGGTAAGCGCCACGCGGCTGGGGAAAACGGGATCCCAGGTTGTGGGGGTCGTGGTAAGCGCCACGCGGCTGGGGAAACGGGATCCCAGGTTGTGGGGGTCGTGGTAAGCGCCACGCGGCTGGGGAAACGGGATCCCAGGTTGTGGGGGTCGTGGTAAGCGCCACGCGGCTGGGGTAACGGGATCCCAGGTTGTGGGGGTCGTGGTAAGCGCCACGCGGCTGGGGTAACGGGATCCCAGGTTGTGGGGGTCGTGGTAAGCGCCACGCGGCTGGGGTAACGGGATCCCAGGTTGTGGGGGTCGTGGTAAGCGCCACGCGGCTGGGGTAACGGGATCCCAGGTTGTGGGGGTCGTGGTAAGCGCCACGCGGCTGGGGAAACGGGATCCCAGGTTGTGGGGGTCGTGGTAAGCGCCACGCGGCTGGGGAAACGGGATCCCAGGTTGTGGGGGTCGTGGTAAGCGCCACGCGGCTGGGGTAACGGGATCCCAGGTTGTGGGGGTCGTGGTAAGCGCCACGCGGCTGGGGAAACGGGATCCCAGGTTGTGGGGGTCGTGGTAAGCGCCACGCGGCTGGGGAAACGGGATCCCAGGTTGTGGGGGTCGTGGTAAGCGCCACGCGGCTGGGGTAACGGGATCCCAGGTTGTGGGGGTCGTGGTAAGCGCCACGCGGCTGGGGTAACGGGATCCCAGGTTGTGGGGGTCGTGGTAAGCGCCACGCGGCTGGGGATACGGGATCCCAGGTTGTGGGGGTCGTGGTAAGCGCCACGCGGCTGGGGATACGGGATCCCAGGTTGTGGGGGTCGTGGTAAGCGCCACGCGGCTGGGGATACGGGATCCCAGGTTGTGGGGGTCGTGGTAAGCGCCACGCGGCTGGGGTAACGGGATCCCAGGTTGTGGGGGTCGTGGTAAGCGCCACGCGGCTGGGGATACGGGATCCCAGGTTGTGGGGGTCGTGGTAAGCGCCACGCGGCTGGGGATACGGGATCCCAGGTTGTGGGGGTCGTGGTAAGCGCCACGCGGCTGGGGTAACGGGATCCCAGGTTGTGGGGGTCGTGGTAAGCGCCACGCGGCTGGGGTAACGGGATCCCAGGTTGTGGGGGTCGTGGTAAGCGCCACGCGGCTGGGGTAACGGGATCCCAGGTTGTGGGGGTCGTGGTAAGCGCCACGCGGCTGGGGTAACGGGATCCCAGGTTGTGGGGGTCGTGGTAAGCGCCACGCGGCTGGGGAAACGGGATCCCAGGTTGTGGGGGTCGTGGTAAGCGCCACGCGGCTGGGGCAACGGGATCCCAGGTTGTGGGGGTCGTGGTAAGCGCCACGCGGCTGGGGAAACGGGATCCCAGGTTGTGGGGGTCGTGGTAAGCGCCACGCGGCTGGGGAAACGGGATCCCAGGTTGTGGGGGTCGTGGTAAGCGCCACGCGGCTGGGGAAACGGGATCCCAGGTTGTGGGGGTCGTGGTAAGCGCCACGCGGCTGGGGTAACGGGATCCCAGGTTGTGGGGGTCGTGGTAAGCGCCACGCGGCTGGGGTAACGGGATCCCAGGTTGTGGGGGTCGTGGTAAGCGCCACGCGGCTGGGGATACGGGATCCCAGGTTGTGGGGGTCGTGGTAAGCGCCACGCGGCTGGGGTAACGGGATCCCAGGTTGTGGGGGTCGTGGTAAGCGCCACGCGGCTGGGGATACGGGATCCCAGGTTGTGGGGGTCGTGGTAAGCGCCACGCGGCTGGGGTAACGGGATCCCAGGTTGTGGGGGTCGTGGTAAGCGCCACGCGGCTGGGGTAACGGGATCCCAGGTTGTGGGGGTCGTGGTAAGCGCCACGCGGCTGGGGTAACGGGATCCCAGGTTGTGGGGGCCGTGGTAAGCGCCACGCGGCTGGGGAAACGGGATCCCAGGTTGTGGGGGCCGTGGTAAGCGCCACGCGGCTGGGGAAACGGGATCCCAGGTTGTGGGGGCCGTGGTAAGCGCCACGCGGCTGGGGAAACGGGATCCCAGGTTGTGGGGGCCGTGGTAAGCGCCACGCGGCTGGGGAAACGGGATCCCAGGTTGTGGGGGTCGTGGTAAGCGCCACGCGGCTGGGGAAACGGGATCCCAGGTTGTGGGGGTCGTGGTAAGCGCCACGCGGCTGGGGAAACGGGATCCCAGGTTGTGGGGGTCGTGGTAAGCGCCACGCGGCTGGGGAAACGGGATCCCAGGTTGTGGGGGTCGTGGTAAGCGCCACGCGGCTGGGGAAACGGGATCCCAGGTTGTGGGGGTCGTGGTAAGCGCCACGCGGCTGGGGTAACGGGATCCCAGGTTGTGGGGGTCGTGGTAAGCGCCACGCGGCTGGGGTAACGGGATCCCAGGTTGTGGGGGTCGTGGTAAGCGCCACGCGGCTGGGGTAACGGGATCCCAGGTTGTGGGGGTCGTGGTAAGCGCCACGCGGCTGGGGTAACGGGATCCCAGGTTGTGGGGGTCGTGGTAAGCGCCACGCGGCTGGGGAAACGGGATCCCAGGTTGTGGGGGTCGTGGTAAGCGCCACGCGGCTGGGGAAACGGGATCCCAGGTTGTGGGGGTCGTGGTAAGCGCCACGCGGCTGGGGAAACGGGATCCCAGGTTGTGGGGGTCGTGGTAAGCGCCACGCGGCTGGGGAAACGGGATCCCAGGTTGTGGGGGTCGTGGTAAGCGCCACGCGGCTGGGGAAACGGGATCCCAGGTTGTGGGGGTCGTGGTAAGCGCCACGCGGCTGGGGAAACGGGATCCCAGGTTGTGGGGGTCGTGGTAAGCGCCACGCGGCTGGGGAAACGGGATCCCAGGTTGTGGGGGTCGTGGTAAGCGCCACGCGGCTGGGGAAAACGGGATCCCAGGTTGTGGGGGTCGTGGTAAGCGCCACGCGGCTGGGGAAACGGGATCCCAGGTTGTGGGGGTCGTGGTAAGCGCCACGCGGCTGGGGAAACGGGATCCCAGGTTGTGGGGGTCGTGGTAAGCGCCACGCGGCTGGGGAAACGGGATCCCAGGTTGTGGGGGTCGTGGTAAGCGCCACGCGGCTGGGGAAACGGGATCCCAGGTTGTGGGGGTCGTGGTAAGCGCCACGCGGCTGGGGAAACGGGATCCCAGGTTGTGGGGGTCGTGGTAAGCGCCACGCGGCTGGGGAAACGGGATCCCAGGTTGTGGGGGTCGTGGTAAGCGCCACGCGGCTGGGGAAACGGGATCCCAGGTTGTGGGGGTCGTGGTAAGCGCCACGCGGCTGGGGCAACGGGATCCCAGGTTGTGGGGGTCGTGGTAAGCGCCACGCGGCTGGGGCAACGGGATCCCAGGTTGTGGGGGTCGTGGTAAGCGCCACGCGGCTGGGGAAACGGGATCCCAGGTTGTGGGGGTCGTGGTAAGCGCCACGCGGCTGGGGCAACGGGATCCCAGGTTGTGGGGGTCGTGGTAAGCGCCACGCGGCTGGGGCAACGGGATCCCAGGTTGTGGGGGTCGTGGTAAGCGCCACGCGGCTGGGGCAACGGGATCCCAGGTTGTGGGGGTCGTGGTAAGCGCCACGCGGCTGGGGCAACGGGATCCCAGGTTGTGGGGGTCGTGGTAAGCGCCACGCGGCTGGGGCAACGGGATCCCAGGTTGTGGGGGTCGTGGTAAGCGCCACGCGGCTGGGGCAACGGGATCCCAGGTTGTGGGGGTCGTGGTAAGCGCCACGCGGCTGGGGAAACGGGATCCCAGGTTGTGGGGGTCGTGGTAAGCGCCACGCGGCTGGGGCAACGGGATCCCAGGTTGTGGGGGTCGTGGTAAGCGCCACGCGGCTGGGGCAACGGGATCCCAGGTTGTGGGGGTCGTGGTAAGCGCCACGCGGCTGGGGCAACGGGATCCCAGGTTGTGGGGGTCGTGGTAAGCGCCACGCGGCTGGGGCAACGGGATCCCAGGTTGTGGGGGTCGTGGTAAGCGCCACGCGGCTGGGGAAACGGGATCCCAGGTTGTGGGGGTCGTGGTAAGCGCCACGCGGCTGGGGAAACGGGATCCCAGGTTGTGGGGGTCGTGGTAAGCGCCACGCGGCTGGGGAAACGGGATCCCAGGTTGTGGGGGTCGTGGTAAGCGCCACGCGGCTGGGGAAACGGGATCCCAGGTTGTGGGGGTCGTGGTAAGCGCCACGCGGCTGGGGAAACGGGATCCCAGGTTGTGGGGGTCGTGGTAAGCGCCACGCGGCTGGGGAAAACGGGATCCCAGGTTGTGGGGGTCGTGGAAAGCGCCACGCGGCTGGGGTAACGGGATCCCAGGTTGTGGGGGTCGTGGTAAGCGCCACGCGGCTGGGGATACGGGATCCCAGGTTGTGGGGGTCGTGGTAAGCGCCACGCGGCTGGGGATACGGGATCCCAGGTTGTGGGGGTCGTGGTAAGCGCCACGCGGCTGGGGATACGGGATCCCAGGTTGTGGGGGTCGTGGTAAGCGCCACGCGGCTGGGGAAACGGGATCCCAGGTTGTGAGGGTCGTGGTAAGCGCCACGCGGCTGGGGATACGGGATCCCAGGTTGTGGGGGTCGTGGTAAGCGCCACGCGGCTGGGGAAACGGGATCCCAGGTTGTGGGGGTCGTGGTAAGCGCCACGCGGCTGGGGAAACGGGATCCCAGGTTGTGGGGGTCGTGGTAAGCGCCACGCGGCTGGGGATACGGGATCCCAGGTTGTGGGGGTCGTGGTAAGCGCCACGCGGCTGGGGATACGGGATCCCAGGTTGTGGGGGTCGTGGTAAGCGCCACGCGGCTGGGGATACGGGATCCCAGGTTGTGGGGGTCGTGGTAAGCGCCACGCGGCTGGGGATACGGGATCCCAGGTTGTGGGGGTCGTGGTAAGCGCCACGCGGCTGGGGTAACGGGATCCCAGGTTGTGGGGGTCGTGGTAAGCGCCACGCGGCTGGGGTAACGGGATCCCAGGTTGTGGGGGTCGTGGTAAGCGCCACGCGGCTGGGGTAACGGGATCCCAGGTTGTGGGGGTCGTGGTAAGCGCCACGCGGCTGGGGAAACGGGATCCCAGGTTGTGGGGGTCGTGGTAAGCGCCACGCGGCTGGGGAAACGGGATCCCAGGTTGTGGGGGTCGTGGTAAGCGCCACGCGGCTGGGGAAACGGGATCCCAGGTTGTGGGGGTCGTGGTAAGCGCCACGCGGCTGGGGAAACGGGATCCCAGGTTGTGGGGGTCGTGGTAAGCGCCACGCGGCTGGGGAAACGGGATCCCAGGTTGTGGGGGTCGTGGTAAGCGCCACGCGGCTGGGGAAACGGGATCCCAGGTTGTGGGGGTCGTGGTAAGCGCCACGCGGCTGGGGAAAACGGGATCCCAGGTTGTGGGGGTCGTGGTAAGCGCCACGCGGCTGGGGAAACGGGATCCCAGGTTGTGGGGGTCGTGGTAAGCGCCACGCGGCTGGGGAAACGGGATCCCAGGTTGTGGGGGTCGTGGTAAGCGCCACGCGGCTGGGGAAACGGGATCCCAGGTTGTGGGGGTCGTGGTAAGCGCCACGCGGCTGGGGAAACGGGATCCCAGGTTGTGGGGGTCGTGGTAAGCGCCACGCGGCTGGGGTAACGGGATCCCAGGTTGTGGGGGTCGTGGTAAGCGCCACGCGGCTGGGGAAACGGGATCCCAGGTTGTGGGGGTCGTGGTAAGCGCCACGCGGCTGGGGAAACGGGATCCCAGGTTGTGGGGGTCGTGGTAAGCGCCACGCGGCTGGGGAAACGGGATCCCAGGTTGTGGGGGTCGTGGTAAGCGCCACGCGGCTGGGGAAACGGGATCCCAGGTTGTGGGGGTCGTGGTAAGCGCCACGCGGCTGGGGAAACGGGATCCCAGGTTGTGGGGGTCGTGGTAAGCGCCACGCGGCTGGGAAACGGGATCCCAGGTTGTGGGGGTCGTGGTAAGCGCCACGCGGCTGGGGTAACGGGATCCCAGGTTGTGGGGGTCGTGGTAAGCGCCACGCGGCTGGGGTAACGGGATCCCAGGTTGTGGGGTCGTGGTAAGCGCCACGCGGCTGGGGTAACGGGATCCCAGGTTGTGGGGGTCGTGGTAAGCGCCACGCGGCTGGGGTAACGGGATCCCAGGTTGTGGGGGTCGTGGTAAGCGCCACGCGGCTGGGGTAACGGGATCCCAGGTTGTGGGGGTCGTGGTAAGCGCCACGCGGCTGGGGTAACGGGATCCCAGGTTGTGGGGGTCGTGGTAAGCGCCACGCGGCTGGGGAAACGGGATCCCAGGTTGTGGGGGTCGTGGTAAGCGCCACGCGGCTGGGGTAACGGGATCCCAGGTTGTGGGGGTCGTGGTAAGCGCCACGCGGCTGGGGAAAAGGGATCCCAGGTTGTGGGGGTCGTGGTAAGCGCCACGCGGCTGGGGAAAAGGGATCCCAGGTTGTGGGGGTCGTGGTAAGCGCCACGCGGCTGGGGTAACGGGATCCCAGGTTGTGGGGGTCGTGGTAAGCGCCACGCGGCTGGGGTAACGGGATCCCAGGTTGTGGGGGTCGTGGTAAGCGCCACGCGGCTTGGGTAACGGGATCCCAGGTTGTGGGGGTCGTGGTAAGCGCCACGCGGCTGGGGAAACGGGATCCCAGGTTGTGGGGGTCGTGGTAAGCGCCACGCGGCTGGGGAAACGGGATCCCAGGTTGTGGGGGTCGTGGTAAGCGCCACGCGGCTGGGGAAACGGGATCCCAGGTTGTGGGGGTCGTGGTAAGCGCCACGCGGCTGGGGTAACGGGATCCCAGGTTGTGGGGGTCGTGGTAAGCGCCACGCGGCTGGGGTAACGGGATCCCAGGTTGTGGGGGTCGTGGTAAGCGCCACGCGGCTGGGGAAACGGGATCCCAGGTTGTGGGGGTCGTGGTAAGCGCCACGCGGCTGGGGAAACGGGATCCCAGGTTGTGGGGGTCGTGGTAAGCGCCACGCGGCTGGGGAAACGGGATCCCAGGTTGTGGGGGTCGTGGTAAGCGCCACGCGGCTGGGGAAACGGGATCCCAGGTTGTGGGGGTCGTGGTAAGCGCCACGCGGCTGGGGAAACGGGATCCCAGGTTGTGGGGGTCGTGGTAAGCGCCACGCGGCTGGGGAAACGGGATCCCAGGTTGTGGGGGTCGTGGTAAGCGCCACGCGGCTGGGGTTACGGGATCCCAGGTTGTGGGGGTCGTGGTAAGCGCCACGCGGCTGGGGAAACGGGATCCCAGGTTGTGGGGGTCGTGGTAAGCGCCACGCGGCTGGGGAAACGGGATCCCAGGTTGTGGGGGTCGTGGTAAGCGCCACGCGGCTGGGGTAACGGGATCCCAGGTTGTGGGGGTCGTGGTAAGCGCCACGCGGCTGGGGTAACGGGATCCCAGGTTGTGGGGGTCGTGGTAAGCGCCACGCGGCTGGGGTAACGGGATCCCTGGTTGTGGGGGTCGTGGTAAGCGCCACGCGGCTGGGGTAACGGGATCCCTGGTTGTGGGGGTCGTGGTAAGCGCCACGCGGCTGGGGTAACGGGATCCCTGGTTGTGGGGGTCGTGGTAAGCGCCACGCGGCTGGGGAAACGGGATCCCTGGTTGTGGGGGTCGTGGTAAGCGCCACGCGGCTGGGGAAACGGGATCCCTGGTTGTGGGGGTCGTGGTAAGCGCCACGCGGCTGGGGTAACGGGATCCCAGGTTGTGGGGGTCGTGGTAAGCGCCACGCGGCTGGGGTAACGGGATCCCAGGTTGTGGGGGTCGTGGTAAGCGCCACGCGGCTGGGGAAACGGGATCCCTGGTTGTGGGGGTCGTGGTAAGCGCCACGCGGCTGGGGAAACGGGATCCCTGGTTGTGGGGGTCGTGGTAAGCGCCACGCGGCTGGGGAAACGGGATCCCAGGTTGTGGGGGTCGTGGTAAGCGCCACGCGGCTGGGGTTACGGGATCCCAGGTTGTGGGGGTCGTGGAAAGCTCCACGCGGCTGGGGTTACGGGATCCCAGGTTGTGGGGGTCGTGGTAAGCTCCACGCGGCTGGGGTTACGGGATCCCAGGTTGTGGGGGTCGTGGTAAGC
This sequence comes from Hylyphantes graminicola, assembly GCA_023701765.1. Classification (NCBI taxonomy): domain Eukaryota; kingdom Metazoa; phylum Arthropoda; class Arachnida; order Araneae; family Linyphiidae; genus Hylyphantes; species Hylyphantes graminicola. The sequence goes on from CM043112.1 coordinate 72,471,529, forward strand.
GCCACGCGGCTGGGGTTACGGGATCCCAGGTTGTGGGGGTCGTGGTAAGCGCCACGCGGCTGGGGTAACGGGATCCCAGGTTGTGGGGGTCGTGGTAAGCTCCACGCGGCTGGGGTAACGGGATCCCAGGTTGTGGGGGTCGTGGTAAGCGCCACGCGGCTGGGGTAACGGGATCCCTGGTTGTGGGGGTCGTGGTAAGCGCCACGCGGCTGGGGTAACGGGATCCCAGGTTGTGGGGGTCGTGGTAAGCGCCACGCGGCTGGGGTAACGGGATCCCAGGTTGTGGGGGTCGTGGTAAGCGCCACGCGGCTGGGGTAACGGGATCCCAGGTTGTGGGGGTCGTGGTAAGCGCCACGCGGCTGGGGAAACGGGATCCCAGGTTGTGGGGGTCGTGGTAAGCGCCACGCGGCTGGGGTAACGGGATCCCTGGTTGTGGGGGTCGTGGTAAGCGCCACGCGGCTGGGGTAACGGGATCCCTGGTTGTGGGGGTCGTGGTAAGCGCCACGCGGCTGGGGTAACGGGATCCCTGGTTGTGGGGGTCGTGGTAAGCGCCACGCGGCTGGGGAAACGGGATCCCTGGTTGTGGGGGTCGTGGTAAGCGCCACGCGGCTGGGGAAACGGGATCCCTGGTTGTGGGGGTCGTGGTAAGCGCCACGCGGCTGGGGTAACGGGATCCCTGGTTGTGGGGGTCGTGGTAAGCGCCACGCGGCTGGGGTAACGGGATCCCTGGTTGTGGGGGTCGTGGTAAGCGCCACGCGGCTGGGGAAACGGGATCCCAGGTTGTGGGGGTCGTGGTAAGCTCCACGCGGCTGGGGAAACGGGATCCCAGGTTGTGGGGGTCGTGGTAAGCTCCACGCGGCTGGGGTAACGGGATCCCAGGTTGTGGGGGTCGTGGAAAGCTCCACGAGGATTGGAAACGGGATCCCAGGTTGTGGGGGTCGTGGTAAGCGCCACGCGGCTGGGGTAACGGGATCCCAGGTTGTGGGGGTCGTGGTAAGCGCCACGCGGCTGGGGTAACGGGATCCCAGGTTGTGGGGGTCGTGGTAAGCGCCACGCGGCTGGGGTAACGGGATCCCAGGTTGTGGGGGTCGTGGTAAGCGCCACGCGGCTGGGGTAACGGGATCCCTGGTTGTGGGGGTCGTGGTAAGCGCCACGCGGCTGGGGAAACGGGATCCCTGGTTGTGGGGGTCGTGGTAAGCGCCACGCGGCTGGGGAAAACGGGATCCCAGGTTGTGGGGGTCGTGGTAAGCGCAACGCGGCTGGGGAAACGGGATCCCAGGTTGTGGGGGTCGTGGAAAGCTCCACGCGGTGGGGTTACGGGATCCCAGGTTGTGGGGGTCGTGGTAAGCGCCACGCGGCTGGGGTTACGGGATCCCAGGTTGTGGGGGTCGTGGTAAGCGCCACGCGGCTGGGGTTACGGGATCCCAGGTTGTGGGGGTCGTGGTAAGCGCCACGCGGCTGGGGTAACGGGATCCCAGGTTGTGGGGGTCGTGGTAAGCTCCACGCGGCTGGGGTAACGGGATCCCAGGTTGTGGGGGTCGTGGTAAGCTCCACGCGGCTGGGGTAACGGGATCCCAGGTTGTGGGGGTCGTGGTAAGCGCCACGCGGCTGGGGTAACGGGATCCCTGGTTGTGGGGGTCGTGGTAAGCGCCACGCGGCTGGGGTAACGGGATCCCAGGTTGTGGGGGTCGTGGTAAGCGCCACGCGGCTGGGGTAACGGGATCCCAGGTTGTGGGGGTCGTGGTAAGCGCCACGCGGCTGGGGAAACGGGATCCCTGGTTGTGGGGTCGTGGTAAGCGCCACGCGGCTGGGGAAACGGGATCCCTGGTTGTGGGGGTCGTGGTAAGCGCCACGCGGCTGGGGTAACGGGATCCCTGGTTGTGGGGGTCGTGGTAAGCGCCACGCGGCTGGGGTAACGGGATCCCTGGTTGTGGGGGTCGTGGTAAGCGCCACGCGGCTGGGGAAACGGGATCCCTGGTTGTGGGGGTCGTGGTAAGCGCCACGCGGCTGGGGTAACGGGATCCCTGGTTGTGGGGGTCGTGGTAAGCGCCACGCGGCTGGGGTAACGGGATCCCTGGTTGTGGGGGTCGTGGTAAGCGCCACGCGGCTGGGGAAACGGGATCCCAGGTTGTGGGGGTCGTGGTAAGCTCCACGCGGCTGGGGAAACGGGATCCCAGGTTGTGGGGGTCGTGGTAAGCTCCACGCGGCTGGGGTAACGGGATCCCAGGTTGTGGGGGTCGTGGAAAGCTCCACGAGGATTGGAAACGGGATCCCAGGTTGTGGGGGTCGTGGTAAGCGCCACGCGGCTGGGGTTACGGGATCCCAGGTTGTGGGGGTCGTGGTAAGCGCCCCGCGGCTGGGGTAACGGGATCCCTGGTTGTGGGGGTCGTGGTAAGCGCCACGCGGCTGGGGTAACGGGATCCCTGGTTGTGGGGGTCGTGGTAAGCGCCACGCGGCTGGGGTAACGGGATCCCAGGTTGTGGGGGTCGTGGTAAGCGCCACGCGGCTGGGGTAACGGGATCCCAGGTTGTGGGGGTCGTGGTAAGCGCCACGCGGCTGGGGTAACGGGATCCCAGGTTGTGGGGGTCGTGGTAAGCGCCACGCGGCTGGGGTAACGGGATCCCAGGTTATAGTTTTCATTGTCAATAATGATGAAAAGTGATTTGAGTGTTCCTATGAGAAATAAAACTAATTTACAAAATAAACACATCCAAACACTGAAACAAAAATTCTAAACAATTCAAAACTTTTGTTAAAAATAAGTTGTTCAGGAAAAAAATCAAATTTAATCAGTGCCAACCCTGCTCAAGATACAAATTAGAAAGTAATTTGGGACCTTCTTATACAAGTTAAAAACAAAGTAACAGCAGAAACTGCATCTTCATTCTAAACTCCAAAGCCGAAAGCGGTTCTCTGAACAAGCACACAAGCTGGAATATATATGTACAGCTGTGGAAATAAAAAAGTACCCACTTGAGGATATTTCATCCGTTAGTCACCCTAAAGAATCGGACCTTTTTGAGATTGTGTACAATTAACATTCTGAGTTAATTGCACGATACAAAATTTGTATAAGGGGCTGTCTTCATATTAAAAATATTACGATCTTTGAAATTTCCAATAGCAACACCCATTTTTAATAACTTAGAAATGTTAAGCACTCTTGAAAACCCTTAAATATAAGTTTTTGTTACATTTGGATGAATATTTGACGAGTTATTCAATCGAATCACTTGTGGACCTTTTGGGGACCATCTCTAAAATGACAAGCAAGCATGTATGCAAAGCCGTCTTTATTTATCAATTACACACGTAATCTTATACACAGTCCCCTAAAGGGTAATTAAAAAGTATTTTGTGATTTACTCAGCAAATTATGAATAAAAATTTTTAAAAATTGGTATTTTGCTTAAACTTCTTGTCTTGAATTTATTTCTTTAAAAATATTAAGGGGTTTCCATTCATACATTTTTTAAAAATTAATATAATAATTATTTAAAAATATAAAAATTGTTTTAAATACCCCAATATTGAATGCATTTTGTTTGGGTTATTATAATTTCTTATCAGTAAAAAATTCGTTTCATTATCTTAATTATTTATAGATTTGGATAGTTTTTTATGTGCAACTAATTTAACATTATGGAACCTAAACTTTGCACGTCTCTAACTCCTCCAATTATGCTTAAAAACTTAACATAATTTGGCATTTCGTATTAACATAGGTCAGAGATTTGAAATATGAATTCAAAAAGGGGTGTTGCTATTGGAAATTTTAAAGTTAGTAACATTTTTAATATGAAGATGGCCCCTTATGCAAATTTTGAGTCGTTCAATTAACTCAGAATGTTAATTGTTCACAATGTCAAAAAGGTCCGATTCCATAGGGTGACTAACGGATGAAATAACCTCAAGTGGGTACTTTTTTATTTCCACAGCTGTACCTACCATAACATGCCAAAGCCGAAATGCATCATGGGGGTGGTAGTGAAATCGCTACTACTCAGGGAGTGGGTCCATTTTCGCGCCTGCAATTTTCCCTACAAAGGGATTTTTTCCCCAACGCCGGTGAATCGCCGGCGTTTGCTCTGCATGAGAACGGGCCCGAAAGGCGCGTTCACATGGCCTGGGAAATCGCCGGCGTTTAGCTGGCTATTTTGTGAAGCCTTATAATCCCGTTCACATGAAAACGCCGGCGTTCCGGAAAAGACGTATGGGCACGTCACATCCTGTAGGGGTATTGTTTGTTTGTTTTGGTTTGATACCCGAGATGGTTTCTGTACTGTGTATTCTTTTTAACGTTACTTTGATAGTGATGTCGTCGCAAGAATTACTAAAGGCAACTCTTTTGTTAAAAATTCGCTATGCTAATGCTTATTCTTTGCTTTTGTTGTGAGTGATTTAACAAAGCCGAAATGCATCATGGGGGAGGTGTGAAATCGTTACTATCCTGAGAGTGGGTACATTTTCGCACCCGCAATTTTCCCTACAGCGGAAATTTTCCCCCAAACGCATGCGAATAGCTGGCGTTTTCTATGCATGAGAACGGGCCCAAAAAGACGTCAATTTAAGGGTGTTTTATGACTTGCGTATACAGATTTAAAGTTAAACTGAGTTACGTTATTTTCTTTGTGTGCATTTTATATGAACTAATATAATTTAATTTTTAAATGGTTTGCACGTTGTTACCCCGATAGGACAAAAGGCGCGTTCACATGGCCTGGGAAATCGCCGGCGTTTAGCTGGCTATTTTGTGAAGCCTTATAATCCCGTTCACATGAAAAAGCCGGTGTTCCGGAAAAGACGTATGTGGGTACGTCACATCCTGTAGGGGTATTATTTGTTTGTTTTGATTTGATACTCGAGATGGTTTCTGTACTGTGTAATCTTCTTTTAACGTTACTTTGTTTGTGATGTCGTCGCAAGAATAACTAAAAACAATTCTTTTACTAAAAAATCGTGGACTGACATCTATCGATTTTATTGATGATGAAAAAAGTAGGAGGTTGATGCGAATAAATAAAATAATTTTAGAATATTGCAAGTGGCGATATAAATGTAATTAATATCACAAAATACAAATCATACTTCATGATTTTTTTCAGACTAAAGAAAAGATTTATAGCATGCAATACAGATTGATTTCGAAATTAAGGGATAACATTTTAATTGAAAACATGCATTCTGGTTAATTGCAACTAAAAAATTCTCTCTAATATAATTGTGATGCTGAAATTGTTTGAATTCTTTTATGGAAAGTAGAATTTATCTACAAAATAAAATTTGAAACACCTAATAATGAAACACAAGGAATACTCAATAAAAATTTATTAAAAAAAAACATAATCAGGTTTATTTTAAGTATGCCAAACCTTCAGGTTCTTTGGTTTGGTTTGAATTATCGTCGCACTAGAGCTACACGAGGGCTATTGGCGACGGGCGTCGTATTTCAGAACCACAGTCAGGTGACGAGCCAGGCCAACCCCAGAATAGGCACCCAACGCAACCGTTAAGGGCGACATCGTACGCAGCGTTAGGACTTTGAAGGGTATTTAACGTGCACTCCCTTACACGGGGCCTTCAGGTTCTTTAATATATACACATTAGAAAGTAATTTGGGACCTTCTTATACTAGTTAAAAACAAGTAACATCAGAAACTGCATCTCATTCTAAACTCCAAAGCCGAAAGCGGTTCTCTGAACAAGCACACAAGCTAGAATATATATGTACCTACCATACCATGCCAAAGCCGAAATGCATCATAGGGGTGGTAGTGAAATCGCTACTACTCAGGGAGTGGGTACATTTTCGCGCCTGCAATTTTCCCTACAGAGGGATTTTGTTTGCCAAACGCCGGCAAATCACCGGCGTTTGCTCTGCATGAGAACGGGCCCAAAAAATATTTAAATTTAGTGCTGTTGTTGCCGTGTGCCTCCAGGAAGTCCAATGAACCACCCTTCAATGAAGGAGGGTTTGATGTTTCATTCCATGGATTAAGCCACAGACTATCATTTTTTTTGTTAGAAATCCTGCTTGCTCATGTAAACGCGCCTTATGTAAATTTCCCGGCGGACCTCGAGTACACTGGACTGCAGGACAGATGTCAGAGAGATTTTTTTTTTATTTAAGCCATTATTTTGTTCACCAAGTGGATCCCAACCCAACAAACTTATTTTCAAAATCTGTAGTTTTCAAAGTCCCATTGGAATGGATTGAAGTTTCATAGGGTGCCAGCTCAAGTGTCGATTTCTTCGCTTGGATCATGGTTTTAAATTACGAAACATAGTTGGCTACGTTCAAGCTCTTTATGGAAGTTTAAAAATAGACAACCGGAAACGATTCGCTCAGGCTCAGCTGTTTCGATTTATAACTGTCGTTTCATAACAAACAAAAATTTTAATTTAAAAATGGAAATTTTCACCAGTTAATAGTTAGAAATGATTTTACTATCTAATTTTACATTAACAAACACTTTAATATTTCTATCCCAAAGGTTATTTGAAAAATACAACCATGCTGGTCGCTTATCCAAATAGTGTTTTGATTTTGCATTCACTTTTCTACTAAATTATCATTATTTACTTAACTATCCAAATATGAATGAATACTTAAGATTCGTATCAGCATAGCAGTTTTAGAAAACCCTCCCGCAATCATTTCTGGTCGACGTCGAAACAAATTCAAAATGATTAAGTTCAACTTCATTTTATTATTCATTTCCCAATATTTATTTCTAACGACGGCTGATCTACTGACAAATGAATTTGCTGTTCACATACCGGGAGGAGAACTTGTGGCTGACGAAACGGCACGAAAGTATGGATTTCATAATAAAGGACAGGTAACAATATTTTTTATTGAACCCTTCACTGTGGGGTACAGCTAGGATATAATGGCCGGTCTGTTGATTGGCGACTTTCAGATAGTTTAAAAACGCAAAGTATACTTGCTAATCCTATCTATACCAAAACCGACCTTAAGTTTGCAGCAGAGAAATGTACTAGGCGGAGGAGACTGCGTAAACAACGCTGCAAAATTTCGCCTGATCCCATAGGTTGCTCCTATGACCCTGATATTCGTGCTCCTTGTTACGTCAAAATCGGAGGAAAAAATAATTAAAATAACACCATAACTGAAGCTAAACTAATAAAAATAATAAGTTCATGTCTTGAAATAACAAATAAAATTGTTTATTGAATGTGAAACACTTTTTTTTATTCGATATTCACACTCGGAAATGGGAACTATTTACCCTTTTTCTTGTAGAACATTTGTATACTGGAAACTTAAGGTCGGTTTAGGTGTAGTTGTATAGGTTAAAGTAAACATAAGGACTCGGGTTTGGCGATAAGTTAGTTAGGTTTTGAATTATTGTCGCACTAGAGCTACACGAGTGCTATTGGCGACGGGCGTTGTATTTTTGGCGATAAGTCAAAAAAGACAACAAACTTAGTGCAGCCAAGTCTGTTGCCATATTGAAATGGCAGCAAATACTTACCAAATATATTACTGATGCCGAAAATATCCGTCAAAAAGACCAGGGGTAAATGAAAAAATTTCATTAAATACTACTTGGGCATTAATGATAGAACCGGCCATTACATATTCTAGCTGATTCCCTCGTAATTTTAGAAATAACTTAATATAACGGAAGGTCTTGCTATTGAGTTAATTTTTTTTAATATTGATACTAATGCAAGCGACTTGTATCAGTCTTTTATTTGTTTAAGAAATGATATAGTTTTTAAGAAGTTGCTGGCATTGATATTGTTTCGGGCAACTTTCAGGTAAGGTCTTAAAGAGTGATATAACAATATTGATTTTTTTATTTTAAATGTAAATGGGGTACACCTATGATATAAGGGCCTTTTTTGCTCATTGGCTACATTTGGCGGGTTTTCAAATTTTTCATAGGGTTGCTCTACCCATAAAGTTGAATGAAATATAAAGTAAAATGTTTACTACATTTGGGAATTTTCATTGTTCAGCAATATAACACAATCACCAAATCTAGACCGACAGTTATATCCTGAGCTGTTCGGAAAATGATTAGTTACAAGGATACTATATTTTTGTTGAACAATTTTACTTTAGAAGTATATGATTAGTAATAGAAGGCTGCAAAATTCGGCAAATTTTCCTTATGTGTTTTCGATATATTGATTCAATAAGTTTGATTTTAATGTGGGGATTGTAATTTTGGGGAAAGCTATGACATAACAACGTATCTTGATTTTGCAATTTGAGTTGCATTTCCCCGCATTGAAAATGCCCAAATGTCGTACAATATTCCACTTTATATTTCATACAATCTCGATAGGTATTACAACCCTGCAGTATATTTTCAAGCTCGCCAAATGTCGCCAATAAACAGATCCGCTGTTGTGTCATAGGTGTACCTCATTTTTTAAATGTGATCAAGTGACTAAGTCAACTCTTGGTTCAGCTATGATATTAAAAAATATATAAATTATTATAAAGCTCGTCAATCTGTTCTTTGGTGAGTTTGAAACGTAAAAGTAGAATTGTATGAAATAGGAAGTGGAATGCTTACCACATTTGGGCATTTTCATTGCTTGGCAACATTACGCAAATCACCAAATCAAGACCAACCAATAGCTGTTCTCTGTTTGATTGACATGTTGAGTTTTAGTACATTAAAGTCCATAAAAGTAAATTCTTATTCAAACTTTTACTTAAGCTATTCTGTGCTAACTCGTGATGTACTGATGGTACACTTACAAGTACAAAAAGAGTATAGTTCCAAGTATCTTTTTTAACGAATCTGAGTGCAAACATAAATTTTAAATATAATAAAATTTAAAATGCTATTCAATTTACAAAAAGACTTAATTAGGTGCATTAAGAGTTATATATATTTCAAACAAATGTATATTTTCAACCAAAAAATATGTGTATTTTACCTTTTAGATTGGATCATTGGAAGGATATTACCTCTTCGAGCATCATCACGTCCAAAAGCGATCAGCTACACCTAGTTCTGTCCATTTGGATATGCTTCAAAATGACGACACAGTAAGAAATATTTGTATTCTTATGCAATTTTGTATATTTATTGTTTATGGGTTTTCCCCAACGTAATAACCTAATTGCAATGCTTGTAACATTTTATATGAAGAAATTAAAAATAGAAATCAGGGATCGGAGTAATGCGTTACTTTTAACTATAACTTTATTTAGGTAATGTCGAGTAATGCAGTTAGATCTTTCAGAAAGTAACTGTAACTTAGCCAATTTTATCAATAAATGAGTAGCAAGAAATTTTATTACTTTTCGGTTGCTTCTCATGACGATTTTCACTGATTTTCGGCACAGTATTCAATTTAATTATTTAAAATTAAACTTTCAGCAACCTTAAATTTTCATTTTTAACTTTCTTACGAATGTCTCTGTTTATTTAGCCATGATTCTCTTGTGAAAATTGGTAAGATGGCTATGTTTCAATTTTTCTTATAACTTGAAATCTCTAAAATTAACTGGGAATTATTACTTTTCAAAAAAGAAACCACCGTAACCGAGATTTTTTTTTAAAATTAAGTACCGTATATACTCGTGTATAACCCGACTCCGTGTATAACCCGACCCCCATTTTTTTAACCAGATATCCTTCCAAAATCGGTAACCCGTGTATAAGTCGAGGTAGGAAATAAGCTTGAGCCTTCTGAAAAAACTATTAGAAGAAACCGGCTTATGACGGGACCGTAATTTTTTTTTTTACTTGCAAGCAAAATTTCAACCCCAACCAAAACAGGTTTCCGCTTTGTCCTTGACATTGCTGACCCTGAATGGAGAAGCTAGGTTTAAACTATGTTCAGTGAAGCGTGAAGACCTCGCTTCCATGCTGCCAAGGTCACTGATTGACAATGTTTCTTGAAGACTGGTTGACTGAACTGCCATGTGCCAGAGCTACACGTGCAAATACGCATCACACAAAAACAGGTTTCGCTTTGATGTCCTTGACATTGCTGACCCTGAATGGAGAAGCTAATTTTAAACTATGTTTAGTGAAGCGTGAAGACCCCGCTGCCAAGGTCACGGACTGACAACGTTTCTTTACGCCTCTTGAAGACTGGTTGACTGAACTGCCCTGTGCCAAACCTACACGTGCAAATACGCATCACGCCGAGAACTAACAATTAAGCACGTTTATGGTAGAGATTGTGATCTGATCTTTATTTTCAATAGTTAGTAGTTAAACCTTAAGTTTGATTGAAATTTAGCTTTAGTTAAGGATTTTTCCCCCTCGAAAATTTGATGTCTCGTGTATAAGTCGACCCCGTTTTTTACGGCCCTAAATTTGACCAAAATTTCTCGGGTTATACACGAGTATATACGGTAACTGTAACAAGCCAATTTTTTTATTAGGTAACTGTAACCAAGTTAATTTTTTGATTAAATAACTGTAACACAGTTAATTTGTTTTAATAAATAACTGTAACCAAGTTAATTTTTTGATTAAGTAACTGTAGCCAAGTCAATTTTTTTATTAAATATCTGTAGCTGTTACTTTTTGATTAAGTAATTGTTACTGAGTTACATTTTAAAATTAACTTTCCAATCTCTTGTAACTTGACTGTTTATAATTTTAGGTGTTGTGGTTCGAACAGCAACAAGTACTGCGACGAGTGAAGAGAAAAGCATCCAATAGCGGAATGGATTTTAAGGATCCTTTATATCCCGAGCAATGGTTCCTTGTAAGATATATTGCCATAACCTAGTATACCTTTTTCGTTATAATTAAATCTTTGCCTTAAAACTTTTTGAAAATTTCTTGTAAAGTACTTAGAAATTTCTGTAAAACTACTTTAAAAATCTGCTAGATATTTTGGTTAAAAATTGTAAAAATTAGTACCTTGTAAGATGTTTTGTCATAACTATTGTAAACTTCTTTTATTGAGTAAATCTTTTTTGTTTAAACTATTTTAAAAATTGTAGTAAATAATTAAAGCATTTTTGCTTTGGTGGCAACTTTTTGTGCTTTAATTCACTTTGAATTGCTTTGAATTTTGTGCTTTAATTTAATATTTTTAAAGAAATTACTTGTCATCTGCAATCAGTTGCGTAATGTTTTATTTTAAAATAATGAATGACCCAAATTTTAAAAAATATGGGAATGTTTCAGGTAATGTAATGCTCTTTTTTTTTCATTTATCCATACTGGATTTCATTGGTTGATTTGGTTTCACTTTAAAATAACTGATATGGATGAAAAGAAACTTTTCTTCCTATGCAAACATATAACAAATATTTTAAACAACCAACAGCGCAGCAAGAAGTTGGCATTTAAAAAATTTAATAGGTAAAATATTCTTAGAAAACTCAAAACCAAAACATTCCTACATACTTTTGGAACACCAAAACATGATTGATTTCAACAATCAAAGTGGCAACAAATAACGACATACCATTGGAGCTGTGGCCATCCACGACCTGAAACAACCTCATTGAAAGTTTTTTTTCTTTTTTGAGATTATTTGCCTTGCAATGATATACCATTTGCATGTTAATTTTTTTTAATTTGTGTAGAATTCGGGTGATGGAAACGATATGAACGTTATTCCCGCTTGGAAGGAGGGAATTACTGGAAAAGGTATCGTGGTCACCATCTTAGATGACGGAATTCAGTTCAGCCATCCAGATTTAGCACAAAACTATGCAAGTATATGTTTGACATTGTACTTGAAAATATCTGTTTTCATTTAGACCTTTTATAATATATTTTATAGCCATAGTGTTAATTTATCAATTAAAATTTAACAAATACAAACTGTTTTATTAAAAGTGCATTTTTTTATAATTTGGATAGGTAAACACGTGTTTAATTTTGCTCATACCTTTATGTAAAAATAAGGTATTTTTTGACTGAAATTCTCTTTTTTTTTAAAGTTTTATTTCGATAAAAAATTAAGTTGAGCGAGGGTCTTTTTTGTTGCATTTATAGCACAAATAATGTGTATTTTTAGAGTTGAAGACATGTCCCTTATAAATATAAATTTTAAAAATATTTCTTTGCAAAACATACTTTTTAGCATATATTTGTGTGAAAAGTATGTTTAGATTATAAGAGTAGGGTAGACTGACCTGTGAGTGAACAGGCCCCAGTGAATGAACATTTGGTAAATACAATTAAAAAATAAGGATTGAAAATAATTCCACTAGATGGATTGGCAACTCTGACTTCCTCCCATGTAGTAGGAAGCTATCTGACATATGGTTGGTTGTCCTGGTGTTTATTCACTGGCGAACGCAGCTCTTTAACCCCTTTCAGTCCCAAAAATTTACTGCACTACAGAAACATCTGATATTCACAAAATAAGCTTATTTTAGGTCAAAAATAAGAGTTCAATAAGAAAAAAATTAGTTTTAATTTTTTTATATGGTTTTTTAAATAATGCCAAATTTTGTTTAACTGTGGAAAACAACAAAATAAAAAAAAATATCTATATTACCTAAAAACACTACGAGTTTTTTTATTAAGGTATCTGACCATATTAAAAAAATTGTAATTATTTAAAACGAAATAGTTTAAATTGTGTTTTAAATATGTGGAACTGAAGTGAACTTTTCAAAAATCAAGTGAAACGCTTGTTAGCTATTTTCTAAATAAAAAAAATAGTATTTCTGACTTCTATTGAGATTAATGTAAAATATTGTCCAATAGAAGAAAGTGTGAAGAATCGAATGATGTGTGTTTGGATGTCATAACGGGACATAAACATTTGGAAAAAAAATATTGAAAGTGATGATGCCAAATGGCATCACTGGGACTGAAAGGGTTAAACGTTCATTCACTGGTTAGTCTACCCTACATGTGTAGGATTTTGCTCAGGTCTTAAGAGATTAAATCTAATCAAATATTTGTCGTCTTTTTTAGGACAAATATGCAAGCCTGGATATCAATGATCAAGATGACGACCCTTCACCGCGTGATGACGATGATAACAAGTAAAGTACCTACAATTTCAATATCAATCAATCAATTTCAATATCAATAGATTTATCCTTATGCATTTATTGGTTTTTATTTAACTGTAAGCAGACAACCACAGTTCAATTGTGCCACATCAAATTCTTAAAAAAAAATACAAAAAAAAGTTTATTTACCAAGATGTAAAGTTAACAAAAGCTTCGATGACGATGCCTCCTTTACAATGACGATGATAACAAGTAAAGTACCTGCGATTTCAATATCAATCCTTTTTTGGTTTATTTAACTCTAAGCAGCCAACCACAGTTGAATGAAGAAGCTCAGCATTTTTTAAATGTTTAATTTTGTCTAGGGGAAGTATTTAAGAAAGTCTTTGTGCTGCATTAAGTTCTCCAAAAAAAAATAAAAAAGGTTTATTTACTAAGATATAAAGTTAACAAAAACTTCGATGACGATGATAACAAGTAAAGTACTCCTGTGATTTCAATATCAATCCTTTGTCGGTTTATTTAACTCTAAGCAGCCAGCCACAGTTCAATGAAGAAGCTCAGCATTTTTTTAGATTTATAATTTTGTGTAGGGGATGTATTTTAGCCCTCTTCTGTCCCAATGACAATTTAGCATCATCATTTTAGATCACTAAAATTAGCAACTTATGGTAATTTTTTTTGCTTGGCTAATTTTTTTATCAATCATTTAGCCAAGTGTATTTCAGCATATATTAAAAAAGCCTTTACATGATTTTTTTATTTAGAGCATTTTTAAAGGCATGGTTAATATTAATAGATAAAATATACTGCAAGTGTCAAAATAAAAGTTATCATTGAAGAGCTTAGTGTACATTTTAAAAAAAATTAAGATTATTATGTCAATGAACGTGTTATTCCATCTTCTAACTACAACAAGTTTACCTTTTTCATAAAACTTATAGTCGAGTATATTTTTTACCATTTGCAAGTATCGTTTTTAACAATTTTAAAGCAAACTAAAAAACTTTTAAAGCTTACTTTCTTGTTTTCACCTTTTTGTCACTTAGCACGTTCTTCCACTAAGCTCTTCAATTGACTTATTTTGATCAGTAACTTGCTACACTGCTCAAAACAATTAGGGGAGCACTTTGCGTACTTTTGTTAACCCTTTCAGTTTCAGCGCTTTGTTTTTCATTCTAAAAATCTAAAATTTGTGAAATAGATTCCTTATGCATCCAGAATGAAATGGTAAAAAACAGGCAGAAAAATATTAATTTTTTTAATTAAAATTTAAGGGGGGAAAATTGGAATCAAAAATTAAGAATAAATTAAAACAATAATTTTTTCGAATTTTTATTTGCAAAAAAGAGGTAAAATCAATTTTTAAACATCTGAGAATGCAATAGTGAAGAATTTAGGGTCAATTTATTACATTAAAATTTATTGGGAGTGAATTTTATTTTACCATGTTTTCATATTTTCATTTCATTAAAACAAACATTATTTACATCCTCAAAATACATGATTCTTCCATCTAACGATAAATTAGTGCAAGCTCAACTTAGTGAGAAAAAAATCGCTAACTCATGATTCCAACTGGAAACTTTGGGGTTGAAAGAGTTTAAACCATGCGCTCCCCTAATTGTTGTGAGCAGTGTATATTTTGCACATTCCATCTGGCAATCTTCGGCTTAACCCTCTAATGCATGAATTTTTATTTTCACCCAAAAAAAATATGTATGTATCTTTAATACTCATACATGAAGTGAAAAAATTAACTGCATTAGAATTTAAATAATTTCAATTTTTAAAATTTTTTCCATGTGACAAAAACCCCAACTACAAAATTCCAATTTCGATTAATAACTTGAAAACAACTAAATATATTTCAAAATAACCCTTTTTAACTATACTTAATTTTTCTAAACAATTTATTTGTATTTAGTACTGATGTTACTATACTTTGAATACAGCCATTTCACAACAGTAAATAACTTCACTCTTTGAATACACTTTTACTACTGTAATCTATGAGGATTATTAGTAACTAAAACTTCAAAATGGAGTGGAATAGATGAAAAAACACAAATGTGTTGAGAGGGAGATCTACTTTAATAGAATAAAGTGGATTATGTTACTTGTTGCCAACCGTCAACAGTATGCATTAGAGGGTTAAGTTGTTTATAAGCCAGTTATTGCTTGTGTAAATTCGCTGTTTAAAAATGAATGCAACAACTTTATTACTAATTATAAATTAATTTTTTTAGGCATGGTACGAGATGCGCCGGTGAAGTTGCAGCTACAGCTAACAATGAATTTTGTGGCGTAGGAATAGCCTACAATGCTAGTATTGGTGGTATGCTTTAAAAAAAATTTTGATGTTTACATTTATAATAATATATAATTTCATTTGTTTTACACTCCGTGCCAACCTTACTTGGGTAAAAACAAAGAGTAAAAAGGAAGAGGGAAAAGTGTGATTGCTCTGTTGGTTGAAAACTCTTGTAAGGTAATATTTACATACAAAATGATCTTAATGCAATTTAACCAAAATACACTTTTCATTCCGATAAAACTGCAAAATTTTCCCAAATAATATTCAAATCTGTTAGATCTTAAATGAAATTAATGTTTTAAACGTGTTTTCTGGATGGATTCACAAATAATTTATGGAACTCTTTGCATCCGCAAAAGGATCTTCTGCATAGCATATTTCTATTTACCCAACTTAGGTTAGCAGCTAGTGTAGCCAAGAAAGATGTTATTGTTTCTTTCCCAAACAAATTCTAACAATCCTGTTCCCAAGACAACCCCGATTTTTTAATGCATTCGTCGAATCACTTTGGTTCAAATATGAAAGTCAATTTTATGAAAAGTATTTTTATGAGAAAGTCTCTTCACTACAGTACCATGTTTAAAGTTTTGCTGTAGTATTCTAGTGCTACACAAAATTTACATGTAGAATAAGTAGACAGGGAAAACTTAGATAAAGTTAATCTTCTTTATTTAGCTGCGACATTGATAACATATAAATTAATCGACTTAAGTCAACAAGGGTTAAGGATGGAATGCTCACAAAAAATGACGAAAAGCCTAGAACTCTGTCAGATGGACCAATCAGAAAATAGTTAAAAGGTCAATGTGTGGGGAGGATGAATCAAAAAGTTCGTGGGAAATGATTTTATGAGGCGACTGTGTGTCGCGGCAGGGTGTGGTTGGGATGTTAAAGTGCTAAGTGATAAGGATATTTGAAAAAAATGAAAAAGCAATCGAAGTTATTAAGTTTAATTGAGGATTGAAGTTTAGAAATATAAGTTTTTGAGGTGTTTAAGTCAGGATATGTCATCCATCTTTGTCTAAAATATTGATGAATTTTATAATATCAATATTTTGCAATCCAATTTACAACCAATTATTTCAATACAAAATAAATGTTTTAAACTCCTAAACTACTAATCACTTAACTGTCCGATTTTTCGAGAAGTTAATTTACTCCCTGTATGTTATAATGCTTTTTTTTTCAAATTTGCTTGCATCTTAATCCAAATAAATCACTCTGTGAGCTTAATTAAAACTTTTATAATAACATATCAAGGAATATTTTCCGAATTCCAACATTTTCCAAAACTATATTTACTAAAAAAAAATTCTATTTTGCCCCTAAATTGTATATTAAACTGCCTATTAACTTAACGAATACAAATAAATATTATTACTTTAAAAAACAACTTTTTGAGTTTTTCATTAATATTGACGACTTGGATCTTTATTTTTTACTCTAATTTGAAGCATTTTAATTATATCTGTATGCCAGCTGATTGCCACATCATATTATGTTTGATTCTTATTTGTTTCCGTGTTTTTGTTTGTGTTCAATTCTAATTGCTTTGTTCACCTATACGGGACATTTTCCCCCTAGGTGCACCATATTTTTTATTGGTTATGTGTTATTTTTTGTTTTTTGTAATAGTAAAGATTATTATAAACAAAAAAAATACTTTCTCAATTTTAATAAAACATTGCTTTAAAGGTGTACGGATGCTGGATGGATCAGTTACAGATTCAGTCGAAGCTACAGCCTTGAGTTTGCGACCCGATCACATACATATTTACAGTGCTTCTTGGGGACCAGATGATAACGGAAAATCCCTTGATGGTCCTGGGAAATTGGCAAGATTAGCGCTAGAAAATGGAATTAACAAGGTAAATAAAGCCAATGTTGAGGTGAAAAATTAAGCTAAACCTTTTGCCAAATTGTCATAACTGTAAATACACTTCTTTTTCAAAGACTTTAATTTTTGGGGCTTTTTTTAGCATACTTTTCTTTTTATTTTAATTTGAAAGAATAAAAAAAATGAAAAGGTTGGTATTGACATGCGGTCAATATCCGCCGTTCTTTCCGTACCCCCCTTCCAAAATCGGTTCTATCAATCGTATCTTAAAAATTCTTTTTTTTTTGTTAGAAAGCTAGGAAATCAGAGACGCAGCTTTCATACTTTTTGTCCGCCTGTGTGTACTTCCAGGTGGACATAAATCTACTATCTGACGTCGAATTTCCCATTGAATTAGCATTGAAATTCAATTTTGAGTCATTTAAATCACTGTTGCCAGGTCAACAATGGCATGGAAACTTTATTTAAAAATATTTGATGCAAAATAATTTTTTCAAGAATAATTTTTAGATGACGTCATAAAATGTAGCACGATGGGATTCTTTGATTGTTCATTAATTGTGTACCAAGAAAGCAGCAAGGCATATTTTTTGCATACAATTCCGCTTAGTTTTAATTTTTATTTATTTTTTTAATGCAGCTAGGAGTAGTTTCATTATTTTGTTTATTAATAAATATTTCATTATTCTTTCTTTAAACTACAAATAAATCGAGAGGACGATAAATAATATTAAGGAAAATAGTTGATTTTAACTTTTTGAAGTTTAAATTATAGAAGAATACTGTGTCTAGCTGTTTTTTTCCTAATGTGTATAAATGTAGTGTAGAAACTATTGTTGATTATCTGTTTGGAACCTAGTTCTTTCCCGATCACAATTTCAGTAAACGTTTAAGTAACAGGAAAGTAGGCTAACTATATTTTTACAAAAAACAATGATACAAAACTACTATAATCAAGCTAATTTGCTTAAAAAATATTTTCTTTCTTTTGGATGCGTGATTTAGGGTTTTTTTTATCATATTTGAGAGAACAAGAATGTCTGTATGATTAAAACTATTTCTTTTTCTTTCAGGGCCGCAAGGGCTTGGGTTCTATATTTGTGTGGGCTTCCGGAAACGGCGGAAAACATTTCGATAACTGCAACTGTGATGGGTACACAAACTCAATCTACACAATATCTGTCAGTAGCGCCTCCCAAAGGAATTCTATGCCCTGGTATTTGGAGAAATGCTCTTCAACTTTGGCGACGACTTATAGCAGCGGGGCCAATCGTGATCCAAGTATCGTAAGTTTTGTTAATGTAATTTTTTTTAAATTGTTCTTGAATCAACTATAACTACTTCTCTTCTGAAAAAAAAATCCTGTACATATACACAGTAGAACCTTGATACAGCGACCGCTCTCGGAACCAACAACTTACGGTCGTTAAATCAAAGTTAAGTTATAAAGAATTTTAATTAAAAAAAATCTGGAGTGTCCCACTTTTTGAAAATCTGGTCACATTAACTTTAACCGGCTATCTTTTCACCAATGGTTTCACAAATTTTCTTATGGTATGTATTGTTTTGATAAATCACAATTGAAAATTTAAATCTTCGAGTTAGCTTCGATACCTGTTTTCTCCAAGCAGAGCTCGGTCACCCGCTGGTATTATTAACATTTGCTCTTAACTGGTATGCATTTCAAGTCTATACTTTGTTTGGAATTAATATAAGATTCTGATGTGCCAACCAGAGAGAAAAAATTAAGAAATTTATAAATAGTAAAATATTATGAATATTTATTAGCGTGACTGGTGTGACAAATGTGACAGACATGACCAAATTTTGATGTTCTATATTTAACTCAAATTTTAAATTAAATGTTCGAATTTTTTACGAACTGCTTATTTTGAGGTATAAAAAGAGAAAATAAAGTGTCAAGAATTTTTGCCCAGCAGATTTTGTATAAAATAAAAAAGTTGAAATTTCAAAATGATGTCCATGACGCATTTTCGTGGAATCAACCAAAATCGAGATTCTACTGTCTTTTTATGTACTTAGAAGCATCTTTTGTGAGCAATTAAAAAAATAACATTTAGCATTTTCCAAAGGTATCAATTTATTATAATTTGAGGTTATGAGTGTTAAAAAGGCTAATTTTTTGTGTGCTATGAATAAACAAACATGCTGTATATTTTTTGTGATTAATAGTCTATCTGTTTAATTGAATCTCCACTTTAATCGGCTAAATAGTTTTTTCTTTAAAATGTAAAAAATAATTAAATGACTTGTTATTGATATCCTTTCCCCATGATGCTGATGAAAAAGTATTGAAACTCTATGGCAAGTTTCTGATTTTCTAGGCTTCTACCAAAAGAAATTATTTAATTTTTTTATAGCTATATAACTTGTAATGCTTTAATATGTTAAATAAAGTGAAACATTACTTAAATTGTAAATTTATTTATAAGGCAAATTTTATCAATGTATAACATGCAATTCAAAAAATTATCAATGTATAATATGCAATTCAAAAAATTATCAATTTATAACATGCAATTCAAAAAACTATCAGTGCATAAATGCATATCCAATCCTTAATTAATTCAACTGCATCTGTTTAACTCACTTGCCCTTCGTCCTATTAAGCCAGTTTGTTTAAAGGTTTTCAATACATATTTTTGAGACCACTTTCTTTTCTTTAGATAACTGTAGACGTTGACTACGCATACGTAAACGAAATGCGAAATTCACCAAATCCTCCCTCGCCTAATACCGAAAGACTTTGCACAAGGAGCCATACTGGGACTTCAGCGTCTGCACCAATCGCTGCCGGAATCTGTGCCCTAGCTCTGGAAGCAAAGTATGTTGTTTGTGCAATATTTATAGGGATCGACCGATGGCGAATTTCGGCTGATGACGATTGTTGACCGCTTGGTCAAAAGTTACATCGGCCGATGGGCCGATGTTTCCCGCTTTCCATCGGCCGATGCCGATGGGAAAAACCAAAATGCAAAATTAGGTAAATCCATATAAAAACGATAAAAAAATAGGAAATTTTCCTAGGATTCCCATATTTTTTTTAAACTGTTTACGAATCCGTAAGTCGCGAAACTCCGGGGATCCGAAAGTCTCGAAACTCCGGGGATCCGAAAGTCGCAAAACTACGCCGATCTGAAAGTTTCGAATCTGCGGCGATTTGAAAATTGCGAATCTACGGCGATCCGAAAATCACTAAAATATGGCGATCTGAAGTTAAAAAAACAAATTGTAAAGCTTAAAAAAAAACACAGGCTTACATCGGTTGGCCGATGTTTTTTGAAGCCGATGGCTGATTTTTTTCACCAAACTACCATCAGCCGCCGATGGTAAAATTTTCAAACAATCGGCGCCGATGCATCGGCCTGTACAAAATAATCTGAATATAAATAAAAAACGAAGTTGTATGATCGGGCTTGGTAGGTAATTTTTTTCTTGTATATTTTTATTTCTCTTTGTTTGGTTTCGGAGGTGTCAGGGTCTGTGGGCTGCTGTTTTTGCTTACAGCGGGCAGTCCATTTCAGAAACGCCTCCTGAGATCTTGGCTGGCTAGACCCCCTGATGAGAGGGTCAGTCGGGATCTCATTTCTTCACATTTAATTTCTTTTTGTATTTGTATTTATCAAGTAGATTTATAACATAATCATAACACAACATCAATCAAGTAGATTAATTATAATATGCCAGTCCGCTTCCACACCAAATTTGTTTTCAACAGGGAAAGAGGCCGCAAACAAAGAAATAATTCTGTATTAAACATCTATACGCAAAATTTGGCTCCATTTATTTTCTTTCAAAAATTCAACAATTCGCTAAACTTATTGTTTGCTTACTTTGTTCAATTTATGCTTATTAATTTGTGTATGATAAGGACTTAACATCAGACTCTTTGAGTGTCGGGGGCTGGGGAGCCCAGTCAGTTAAGCACTCGCTTAGCATGCAGAAAGTCCCACGTTCGGGTCCGGGCATCACCAAAATAGCTGCCGACCTATAAACGGCCCATGCAGCCCAAAATGTCCGACAAATAATACCCTGTGTAGGGGAGTGCGTGTTAAATATCCTTCAAAGTTCTAACGCTACGTACGATGTCACCCTTAACGGTTGCGTTGGGTGCCTATTTAGGTGTTGGCTCGTCACCATACTGTGGTTCTAAAATGCAACGCCCGTCACCAATAGCCCTCGCGTAGCTCTAGTGCGAGGATAATTCAAAACCTAACCTAACCTTTGAGTGTCACTGGCTTTTTCACTCTCAACAACCTGACTGCTGTCAGACAAGCTGAAGATTAGAAACAACAACATTTATGTTTAAAAAAATGTAATATTCCTTGCTTTTGAATAGATAATTCAATCAAAGCAAAAGATTTCTTATCAACATACGATCAAAGAATCTTTTTGTAAAATATATATGATGTCATTTCAAACTTATTTATGTTGCGAAAGTCAATTTCTTATAATTCTTTATTTTGAGGAAATAAAGATACTCAAGCGATTGTGAATGGCACTGGTGATTTAGTTCTAATAAAAATGGCTCCTTATGCTTCTTAGCTGAGCATTTAATTTTGCAGTTTTTTTTAATGAAGTACTTCGAATTCTAATATGCTATCAATGTTGTCTAGAAGCTAAAACAAAGAAAGCTAGATATTTAGGACCAAATTTAAAGGCATGCCACTTATAGGCTATAATTTTCTACCACCTTTATAATTCTTATATGCTTAACATATATCCAGTAAAGAGATCAAGTTCATTTAGTTTAAGTAATACTGCAATGTTAATAGTTTACGTCATAAATTTTAATTTTTAAATAAATTGCCAAACTTTACCGCCTCTTTATAGTTTAAAACCCTAAACTGTAGCCAATTTAGAAATTTGGCACTGATAGTATTGCATTAAAAATTATTCTTTTGGTTGCCTTTGATTTTTATTTGAATAATTTTATTCATTATTAATAAATATTTTTTCTCTAGTCCTAAGCTTACGTGGCGAGATATGCAGCACATTATAGTGAGGACTTCCAATCCTAGACCTCTGTTAAAAGAAGATGGATGGATAACAAATGGCATTGGGTTACAAGGTATTTTTTTTTACCACATTTTGTCATTTTTGTTCCTATTTTTTTTAATTGGTAAATTTTAAGAAATATGTGTAGCCCCTAGTTTAAACCACAAATGTGCAAGATGTACAACTACTTATTAAAATTTTAATGCAAATTTGTAAACCTTGTTAGTATAAACTCAAGCTTGACATTTTTCTAATGCTGAGCTGAAAGCATTTAACGTTCTGCACTATAATATGATGAGCTGAAATAATATTAAATTACTTAACAGTTAATCTGTCCTTACAGGAACACTGAAATTTAAATGTATATATTTTTTATTTTAAAATAAAACGCAATAGATTTTTGCAACAAGGTCACCCTGTTGGATATCACAATTAAAGTTTTTGAGAAAATCATGCTTGCATAGATAGTAGCTGCCATATAACTTTTTAGGTTTCAAGGTTATTGAAATCTCTTTATAGTGTATCTAATTAGGCAAATAAGGGCATTGGCATGCCACAGATCTGGGATTCAAATCCGGGATTGGGCAAAGTTCACTCAACCTTTTATCAATCAATTGGGTCAATAAAATATGACCAAGTATGCTTGGGAACTAAACACAGGGGTCCAATGTGGGGTTGACCCATTCATTGGGACATGCGCCTAACAACCCAGAGCCCTTGGTCTAGTAAGCTGAAATGGGCACTGTTGGCCTTGACCATAGGCAATAGGCATAGATTTATTAAATGGCAGGAAAGCTGCTTGCTGTTAAACCCCCCAGTTTTTATACTGTGTATAGGCATGTATGGTTTTACCTTATAAGCTTAAGTAGTATATATTTTTTGTAAGTCAATTAGAAAATATGTCCTTTTATATATTTCATGATATTTAATTTTGTAGTGAGCAATAAATTCGGATTTGGAATCATGAACGCTGGAGCTATGGTAGAGTTAGCCAAGAGTTGGCGGACGGTTGGTGCACAGAAAATTTGCAAACAGCTTGGAAGCAATACGGAAAAGTAATGGCATTTAATTAAAAACTTATTTGTAATTGCACAGCTCTGAAAAAGTTTTAAGATACTTTTGAATAAATCTTTAAATTTTCATTTTGTTAAGTAGTTAAATCTTTAATCACACTAAAGAGACTTCATTTGTTTTTAAATTTAATAAAAATTTGATGTTTAAGCTGTTTCACAAGATTAGTATATACTTAAACATATTTAAATGTCTACAAAATGTTTGACAAACTGTAAACAATGTAAAAAACATATTTATGATTGTCGACATTTAATACTGTAATAACATATGAAGAATTTAATTGCAAAACTCTTATGCTCCAAAGTATAACTAAGATATAAAGTCTTGGTGACTTTGTCCATTTCAGTTTAATATCTTCAGCAGTCTCCAATAAACAAAACCTATATCTTAGTTATACTTTGGAGACTGTGAGTTTTGCAACTAAACCATTTTACATAATATTTTTACTTAAAGTAATACTTTTCTGTTTTGTGTTACCTTAAATTAGTTGAGGCTATTTTTCTTAATTATTATATAACTATCATCCAGCTATTTATAAATTGGTAAAATGTAAACATATCATTATCTATTATTATTTTTTTGTCATTTTAAACTTTAAAAATTAATATTTAAATTTAATTTCACTATTTTTAAATGCAATAATTAATTATTATTTGAATAATATGACATTGCAAACGAGTAATGTTCTAGTTAAGGTTGGATATTCAGAGTAGTTAATGATGTAAAATATGTATTATATACTCGCATTATTAAAGTTATATTGCATAAATTTTAATCATATGCTCTATTAGTAATAGCAGTTTAATTCCAACTTCTTTGGTCAATAATTTTTTTAAGTATAAATAAACCCAAAACATATCTTCACTTGACCAGGGTTCTAAATTACGAGGCGTTATTGGCTGTGTTAAAGCTCCTTATAGAGGCTAGAAATAGGCATCTGGAAACGATTACACTACACTACAACCCTAAACATAAACATATATTTTTAGCATTATAACGGTGGATTGGTAACCAAGGATTTAATTAATAAAACATTTGTTATATAAGCAAGATAATTCAAAATTAAGGCCAACAAGAAATTCAAGGGACCCAACATTTAAGCTGTTATAAATAAATTGTTGTTTTAAACAAATTTAACTGTATTATACCTTGTCTATCTAGAATACGAGCCTTGAAAGCATTTTCTTCCCTTATCCCCACATGCTGTTTTCTTCGAAACAGCGTGAATGTGTTTTCTCCCCACCCTGCTTGGGTTTGAACTGTTCAGATTGTTAACCTCACTACAGAACCTCAAACACATAAGGTTTAGAAAAGCAATGCCCTTCCGGTTTTCTAGCAAACCAATCAAAGGGATGGGAGAAGAAAATCTTTTCGAGGCTCCCATAGTAAATAGACGGACTATAACTCTGGTATCGCCTCGTTACTTGACTGTGGTTCTAAAATATGATGCCCGTCGCCAATAGCCCTCGTGTAGCTCTAGCTCGCGATAATTCAAACTAAACTGAGCCAACTGTATTAACACTTGTTATTATCTATCTATTCTAGAAAGATACCACGAGAAATCGGTTCAACCGTAGACTCAGTCAACACAACGGCCTGTCAAAACGGACACAACCACATCAAGTTCCTAGAACACGTACAAGTGGTGATATCCCTGGAGTTTGAGCCCAGAGGCTACATGAACATCAAGCTGATTTCCCCAAGAAATACAGCCTCTGAAGTACTCCTTCCCAGGCCTCACGATAAGACGGATGGACCTTTTACGGACTGGCCGTTCATGTCCGTCCAGTTTTGGGGGGAGGACCCGAGGGGGGAGTGGTTGTTGAAAGTTGTCAACAGCGGAGATTCTGATAAAGATGGTAATTATACTTTGGAATGTGTGTGTCAGCTTGTCGCTTGACTATGGTTCTAAGTTACATCCTGTCAGCTATAGCCTTGGTATTGCCCTCTAGTTCTAGTGTGATGATAATTCAACCTTTACTTATTTAAAAATTCAGTATCTTTAGTATCCACAGTGTTGGCCAAAAGTGTGGAAATTTTTGGAAGTTTTACGTTCCTCAGTTTTTGTGGTAATAAAATATATGAATTTCACATTGAATACAAACGTTTATGTATCAAATTGAAAGTAATTCAATGTAGAATTTGAATAAAAATACAGTATTGCAATATTTGTACTACAAAAAAGTTATGCAGCTAATAATATGATCTACCATAGTTTTGCTAGTCACTGAACCACCAACTTGCAATTTCAGCATAAGAAAGGCCATTGATTACGCTTGTTTGTTCTACTAAAATGTGCATACTTTTTTTTGTAATGCTGATATTTTAATTCTGTTTTTGTTATTAAATTTCCTACATTAAATTACATTCAATTTAATATCTAAATATTTGTATTTAAGTGAAAATTAATGTATTT
This sequence comes from Hylyphantes graminicola, assembly GCA_023701765.1. NCBI lineage: Eukaryota > Metazoa > Arthropoda > Arachnida > Araneae > Linyphiidae > Hylyphantes > Hylyphantes graminicola. The sequence continues at coordinate 72,497,129 of CM043112.1, forward strand.
ACAAGCACACAAAGTTTAAAAACAGGAAACTTTAAAAAAATGTCCACACTTTTGGCCACCACTGTAGTAAACTTTGTTTCGTGAGTGTTTAAATGTAACTCTTGTGTTTTTATGATGTGAGGATTATACTATTTATCATGGTATCTCATTAATTGATTTTTAAATTATCTTATTCGACTACTTATACCTTGTCTATCTAGAATGCGAGCCTTGACAGCATTTTTCTCCCACATCCCCTCATGTGATTTTCTTCAAAACGGCGTGAGCATGTTTTTCCCCACCCTACTTGGGTTTGAACTGTTCGGATTGTTAATCTCACAACAGAACCTCAAATGCGTTAGGTTTAGAAAAGCGATGCTCCCCCAGTTTCCTATGACAGACATGACAGTGATTGCGCCCTCTAGAAGGGAGAGTGTAGGCTTTATAGCCCATTACCCAGCTCGCCAGAAGAGACAGTCACAAGAGACACACAAAGAAGGACGACACAAACACGGACAAATAACAACATTTATTAACAAGCACAAACATCCATGCCTTTACCGGGATTCAAACCCGAGCCCAGCAGCTCCAAAGACTAGTACACTAACCATTGCACCAGCGGGCCCCTGTTTCCTTGAAAACCAAGCAAAGGGATGGGGGAAAAGTCTTTTCGAGGCTCGCTTAGTTAATACAGACCATAATTAATGAAAATCTAATGATACTGACTAAGGGAATCACTTTGTATGTTGTGTAGGTCGACTTATTTCGTGGTCTCTAGTTTTTTACGGAACTGCTGACCCACCTCCAACTGATGTGAGCCCGGAAAGAGAAGAACAGCCTACCCGGGTCCTTAAAAAATATGCCGAAAATGTAAGCTTTAAATGTTTAAGATTTCTTTTTTAATTAATTTATCAGTCTTGTTTGGTAGGACTTTTCATATCTCTATGAAGCAAAAATAGGAAAACTTTTAAACTTATTTTTTTAATAAAGTATGCTATTGGAACTAAGAAAGATTTTTTTAAAAAAATGCAGGTGTTTGCTATATAGTTGGTAAAGCAATTAATAAATATTGTTTTAAATGCTTAGTAACTTTTTCGATACTCTCATTTTTGGTACAAAGACTTTGATTTAGCAAAAAAAGAATTATATCTTCTTAATTATTTACTCTCTATTATATATTTAATCAATTTAGCAACTAAATACTGATTTGTACAAATTTTTAAAGAAAGTTTTACTGAGTATTGCATAATTTATTCAGAAATAAGTTCATAGTTCCCCCCATTGGAACTATATAGCGATATGTTTTGATACAAGACACCTATAATCAAGTGTCCGCTCATCACTTGACCGTGGTTCTAAAATACGATGCCCGTCGCCAATAGCCCTTGTCTCTAGTGCGACGAATTCAAACTAAACTAAACAGGACTCTTAAATTCTTTTTTAATTCATAATTTTGGCTTCTTTTTTTAGAATATCTTAACAATTTTAATATCAGTTACCTTTATTATTTATTTAAACACTTTAATGTAATCTGATCCAGCTTATTTATTCTCTATAAAATTTGTATAAATATGATCTTCCAAATGTTAATTTTTTTTAAGTAACTGTTTAAGTTGACTAAATATGAATATTTTAGAATGAAAATTTCTTCGATTATATCTATTCCAACCATTTTGAAGTATTTAATAAGATTTTTTATATTTTTCATTTTAGAATGAATGTTTTTATAAGAAACAATTTCAGATTACCCTAGAGGGGGAAAGGTAAGCTTGAAGCATCTTTAAATATTCATTATAACATCTTCTATCAAACAAAATATTCATTTATAGTATATTTTTATTTATGTGTAATTGATTTTGTGTACAAAACAGATTTTTCAATGCTATTACCAATGACACAATACTATTATAACTACTGTTGCTAATTTTATGTTTTAAAAACGTTTGTAGCTTAGAAATACTTACAGTATATACTCGAATGGAGCGACTCAGTGGCTGAGAGGTTTAACGTGTTTGCCATGAAAGCCCAAGATCGCCGGTTTGAGCCCCGGCTGAGTCGTCAGATTTTCTGGATGGGAAAATTCTGGGCATGTATGTCATATGATTATGTGGCATGTAAAAGATCCATGGAGGCCCCATTTGGCTTGGGTTCTTTCGGCATACTATAACATCCACAGAGAACTCAGATTCATTGTAATCTGTGTGTCAATATTGGTAGCGAGAGCCGCCTAGATGGTTAAAAAAAATGGCTCTCACTTCTGTGGAATATGCCGAGTCTGCAAAGGCTTGACTGCCAATATTGCAGCCCCATTCAAGGTCATCACACTAGAGCTGCATATTAGAGTTTTATGTCTTCATTTTTTGCCAAATACTTTTCCAAACTCGCCAAGTTATTACAAAAAAAAACAATTGAGAACGGTTTTTTTTAAATAATGTATAAACTGGTTGGTTGTACGAAGGTCATCGCACTAGAACTGAATGTTTGTGTTTGTAGCTATATATTTTCCTCGCCAAATTGAACCTCACCAATGAAATTACGATGGCATTTATCTGTGAATTTTTAATTTTCTTGGTAATATAAGTAACAGGATTCTACACTCAAGCAGAAACAATAAACATATGCTTATTGTCCTATAACGGATTAAATGATACATATACAAGGATCCATTTGAAAATTTTTTAGTCCGTGCAAAGAACGGGTATTTATTTGCTAGTGTTGTTAAATATATTGTAAAGTCCTTATGCTGCTTATGAGGTTGTCCTTAAAAGTCATGTTGGGTGCCTACTCAGTTGTTGAGTGATTATCTTTGGCTCTTTGGCAATAGAACTTGTGAAGCTCTTGTGCAACAGTAAGTCTAACCTAAGCTAAAACCCATGTTTTAAAAAATCTAGTCATACTGAAATATTTTTTTTTCAGTGAGTGCACATCCAAGTGCCCATTAGGTCAGTACGGCGACCTAAGCGACTATACATGCCATGCATGTGACGAATCCTGTGCTTCATGTTTCGGACCTTCCTACAAGAATTGCCTTTCTTGTCAGAAATACTTTCTTTCTAATAGCATATGTGCCAAGTCCTGTCCAGATGGGTTTTATCCTGGTAAGTGATAGTTTTACATATTTTTTGCTTTTATTACAATTCTTAGGAAGTACAAGGTTCCTTAATATAACTGACAGTATAGCTTTCACTCACTTAATTTATAGAATGTAGAATCTAATAATTAGTCTTAATAGAAATATAATCTAATACAGGGTGAGGCAAATAAAAGTGGCCCCAATGTTGAGATAAGAATACGACAGAAAAGTTGCCAAGTCAATAACCAACACAAAAGCAGGTTTGCTAACTGAAGCTATTAATCGCTTCAATATTAAGCCCAAACAAACGCTTGGCGACTTATTTAAGCTATGGTTTGAGAAGCTAGTTGAAATGAAATTTAAACAAGGTTTGTAGAGCTGATAAAAAAAGTTCCAACTAGTGATTTTTTCGGTCGTTATTTATCCTAGAGAATCGGGCCTTTTCGTTTTTGGCTATACAAAACATTCTAAATTTATTGAAAGACAAAAAATTTGCATTATGGGACATTTTCATACAATACGAACTAAGATCTAAACTCACCACTAGTCTATGAGTAGCTCTAATGTGAAGCTAATCTGATCCAACCAATGCAAAAACAGGTTTCAGGTTTCTGGCCAAGCATTTCAACGTATTTCTATCTCTAGACCGGGGCCACTTTTATTTGCCTCGCCCTGTATTAGTCTAATAGAATCTTCTAATAGAATGAATATAGAGTCTTACTAGTTTACCCGAGGAATGATATTTATGCAGAATTTTGTTTTCTCGGTTCTCATGAAATACCTGGTTTATTAACGAAACTGACAGTTTACACATGTATAGCTTTCACTGACTTAATTTATAGAACATTACTATAATCCTACTGTACTTATTATACTTAATACTTACTTATTACTTTTTGTTTTCATTTAATTTATTCAGTTTTAAGACAGATTGTCTGTCCCATTGAGCTAACTGCATTAGTTTTGGAATCACAATTTCCGCAAAAGTATTGCTTTGCCATGTTAGCTCTTTTTCCCCAGATATGGAAATCGACGTAACATCGAAATGAAACAAATTTGAAATGAAAATGCACACTAGTTATATAATTACATATTTTTGAAATTTTAAAATGCCAAAAATATACATCAGATGACGACACTATTTTAAAACTTTATCAATTTATAATTCGTCGCTTAAGTTCCCACATGTGCTATCTAACTTCGCAAAGCAGTAGAAATTTACTGAAATGTAACCCTTGGCGAACTTTCCAAAATCGCGCCAAAAGTCGACCGAAAACCCAACCGAAATGATAGGATATGTTAGGATAGGTTTGAATTATCGTAGCATTAGAGCTACACGAGGGAGATCCGAAAAACGTGTTTATTTAACAACGGCTGTTCGGACTTTCTTGTTACATACCTCAGCTTTACATTATGTAGACCGATATTATGTAACAGAAAGTCCTAACAGCCGGTGCTAAATGACCAAACACGTTTTTTGGTTCTCCCTCGTGTAGCTCTAATGCAACGATAATTCAAATCTATCCTAACCTATCCTATCAAACAGGTTGGGTTATCAGCCGACTTTTGGCGCGATTTTGGAAAGTTCGCCAAGGGTTACCTTTCAGTAAATTTCTACTGTTTTGCGAAGTTAGATAGCACATGTGGAAACTTAAGCGAGGAATTAAGTAACCGGATGTTATTTTCTTTTCACTTTTGTTTTAAATTGATGTTATGATGATTCCCATGGCTGGTGGAAATGGGATAACGAAGCAAATCAACTCTTTTGCAAAAGTTATGATTTCAAATCTAACAAATTACCTCAATGGAACTGACAGTCCCTCTTAAGGGGGAATGGGCGCGGTTGAACGGGGTCTCCAAACTCAAGTGTCTCAATGTTAATCCAATGGGAAAAAATTATTTTCGCTGCCACATTTCTCCGGCTGTACTGAATATTTTTACAAGCAGATTTTTTATGTGATAAATGTAGCTGACTTACAGGTCTCTATAATCCCACTTTTTAAAATTGCTTCGAATATTTTGTGCAAAACAATTTATTGAATATTTAAAAAAAAATTTCATACTAATTTCAAAAAGTGGGATTGTTGGGACCTGTAAGTCAGCTACATTTATCACATAAAAAATCTGCTAGTAAAAAATATTCAATACAGCTGGAGAAATGTAGCAGCGAAAATAGTTTTTTTCCCATTGGATTAACATTGAGGCACTTGAGATTGGAGACCCCCGGGACAGCGCGCCCATCAGTGGCGGATCTAGGATTTTTCTGAGGGAGGGGCGCACCCAAAAACTTGCCTGAAACCCCAACTATGCTATCACAAAAGCTGGGACGCAACTAACAAAAATTCTGGGGGATGGGAGGGGGGTTAAATTTTATCCTTTTAGTTTTAAATTCATTTTTTTTAATTAAAATTATTTTTTATTAACATTATTTTATTTTTCATTTACATTACTTTATTTTTGATTTACATTATTTATATTTGTTTTACATTATTTTTAAAAACTAATTCTAAATGGTAAATACATATTTGTACTGGTATTTTTTTACTAATTACTACTTATGAACTAACACTAGTTTTTACTTTACCTAACTAAAATTTATATTGTTAAATCGATAATTGATGAATAATTTAAAAAATAAGTGCAACAAATAATGAAAAATTAATTAATGGGAATGTTTCATATGATGGAACGCTCTTCTTTTCACTTTTCTATGTACTGCGATTGCATTGGTTGCTTTGGTTTCACTCTAAAAATGACCGAAATAGATGAAGTAGATGATATTCTATGCTAACAAATGTTTTGAACAAGCAACAGCACAGCAAGAAGTTGACAATAAGTAGCTAACATATATGAACAAGGCAAACAATGACTATATCTTGAAAATAGCATACTTATTCGAAGTAACTATTAAATTAAATACGACGTGTGAAAGCTCAGTTATAAAATAATCCAATGATTTATCATTTTAAACTTCACCGAAGTTATATTTTTAGTTAATTTTAGGACGTCGTACAGGCGCGAATCACCGATGTGAAATTTTTTTCAAATTGTGTGCATGTATGCCGTTATACAAAAATTGCAACTTAATTTTAAGGTGTTTAAGTTCCTATTAATATCCCAAAAATAACTGCCGAACGATTAACTGCTCGTGCTGCCAAAAAATGTTCGATGATTAGTAATCTGTGTAGAGGGTTGTGTGATGATTTAATTTTGTCTAAATTTTTCCTTTAATTTTTTTTCAACAATAAAAAAAAAACGGTCAACAGGTCTTGAGGAGGGGGCGCGCGCCCCCTGGCTGGATCCGCCACTGGCGCCCATTCCCCCTTAACTGCACATTACAACACATACCTAATTACAACTTACAATGAACAAAGCAATTTGAATACGAAATCATTGCAGGACATAACAAAAATATCAAGTTCTTACGAAATGCTATTGTAAATTTTAGAAAACTTACATAGAAATTTTGGCTATAGTTTTACTGTAAGTAATGCTATGCTTATAAATTTTTCTATATTTAATACTAATTAAACATATTTTATGCAATATTAGATATATTTATTTAAGAATTTCAATGGCCTAAAATAAAAAGACTGTTTTGACTGTATAAGTTCAGAGAGAAAATTAATGTTTCCAAACCTTATAATAATCAAATGGTATTGTTTTATTTGGACTAATTTCATTAATATTGACAATATGTGATGTCCTGTTAACCCTTTCAACCCCAGTGATGCCATTTGGCATCATCATGTTTCTGATTATAATTAAAAAATAATAAGGCTGACAACTATTGGGATTAATAAATAATATTTTCTAATAGAAAAAAGTTTGAAGAATCGAATGGTGTGCTTTTTGATGTCATAAATGGATAGTTGATCAGAAAGATTTTCTAAAATGATGATGCCAAACGCAAAGATCATTCTAGGCGTTTTTCACGGGGCGCGGCGCCCTGTCCGCCTTTTTTTAATATAAATCCCGCCCTCGTTGCCCTTTTTTACAAAATAAATCCCGCCCTCGTTGCCGATTTTCTTTTAAAAATGTCCGCGTTTTCCCGAGTTTTTCAAAAATTACTCTTATCCATTTTTCTTTTTCAAAAGTTTATTTAACCCAGGTTATGTTATATTATACTTTTAAACCCGTTTTTCTAAACTTAATTATTAAAAAATACCTAAGATAATCGATTTTAGAATTAGATAGACGATCGAGAATTTTGAGCAAAAATAATTGCCGTGACAAGGGGTTTCCACAACACCCCCAACCTAAAAAAAATTCTTTCCTTCATTCTCGGTCTATATCGATGAAAACTAAACTTAAATTTTGATAAATAACAAGTTTAAATAATAGATTTTAATAATAAAAGTAAAAATTTTAATTAAAATCTAAAGGATGAATTAGGATTGTATTACAATAAGATGTATTCAAATATCGACCAACGGGTGCAATCCCCCATTGAAAGAGGATCATCTTCATCCGGACCAAAAATATGCAGTTCATGCTTCCTGATTTGATTATTTTGCGGCCTAGTAATTTTTTAGAAATCTACTGATGACGTCACATTGCCTATACTCAATGATTGATGGTTCGCTGGCTTTGATGCGTTTGCGTGATCGGGAAGAGTGTCGCAATACTTTTGTAGCTCTGGTACAGGACTAATTGGACCAACCAGAATCTTTTCTTCTATCTATCGTTTTGAGTCTTGACCTTGTGATCACACTGAAATGTTATTTTTTTTTTACTTTTGAAACTTGGGCTCTTTTTTTTTATTTTGTCCTATACTGGGGTTTCAGATTGGTTTTAGTTGTTTTTTTATGGAGTGTTGGCTTATACACGCTATATATAAATAAATTTTCGTTTGTAATTACTAGTTCTTGAATTTTTATGGAAAAAATTCTTGAATAGTATGCAGTAGAACTCCAATTATCTAAGCAATTGGAATTGGAACCTAACCACGTTCATATAATTGGAAATTTGGATAATTGGAGTTAATTGGAGAAAAGATATATTGTAATCAATTACTCAATGTATTGTTGGGCTGTGGGATAATGAAGTTTTAATTTCGGTTTAACCAAATCCAAATTATGATGTTGTTTGGGTTATAGTTTCTGTTTCAGTTTGAGTTGTATCTTTTTATAATAGTTTTTTTTTCTTTCAACTTATATTAGAATATTGGAAAGAGTGCACTAAATTTTTTATGGGATCATCTATAACAAACTCGGCCTATTTTTTTGTTTGTCTCTGTTGGATGTCATGCTTAGTAATATTTTTGGTGGGTACAAAAAAAATTACTAGACATGACATTGAATAAAGAGGAACAGTAACAGGTAGGCCAAGTTTAATTTTTCTGGTATTCTTATAGTCAGCACCTCTTTGAATAATTGGAGTTCTGCTAAACTTGGAAAAAGTGTATGAACCATGCTTTTAATTTTAAATGCTAGAGCTGAATGCAAATAAAATCCATGTTTGTTTGATTAGTAGCATTAATGATTTTCACCACTTCGCTCGAGGAGATCTGTTTGCAGTTCTGGCTCGTTGTTAGGCATAAGTGCCTCATTATATTCCTTCACTTACTAGAAAAGATGTTTCATAAAATGATAGAGTAGAAAACTAATAAATATTTAATTTGGTATGCGAGTGTATTTTCTATTTTCTAAAAATCCGAAACAACTATTTTATCGCATTTTAGATGCCCTAAACTTTTTGCAAGTGCCCTTTTTATATTTAAAAGCACCCTGCCCTTTTTTAATTCTAGAATGAACTCTGCCAAACGGTTTTAAAAGTTTTAAGTACCTGGTTAAAATTGTATTGTATATCACTTATTGTGATAGTACTTTTTTTATTTCGAGGGTGCAAATCTCGCCAAGCTGAATCTTTGGGAATAAACATAATTTTTTGATGACAAAACACAGTATACAAAGTTAACCCTCTAATGCATACTGTTGCCGTTTGGCAACAAGTAACATAATCCACTTTATTCTATAAAAGTAGAGCTCCCTCTCGACAATTTTGTGTCTTTTTATCTATTACATTCCATTTTGAAGTTTTAGTTACTAATAATCCTCATAGATGACAGTAGTAAAAATGTATTCAAACTTAAAGAGTGAGGTTATTAACTGTTGTGAAATTATGTTTTTGGCAGTATTCAAAGTATAATAATATTAGTACTAAATACAAATAAATTGTTTTGAAAAATTAATTATAGTTAAAAGGGGTTATTTTAAAATATATTTAGTAGTTTTCTAGTCATTATTATCAAAATTGGAATTTTGTGGTTGGTTTTTGTCAAATGGAAAAAGTTTAAAAATTGAAATTATTTAAACTCTAATGCAGTTAAAAAAAATTTCAGTATTTTTCCCATAATGTATGAGTATTAAAGATACATATAATTTTTTGGGGATGAAAAAAATATTCATGCATTAGAGGGTTAAAAGTTACTACTAGAAACAATCTGTTTTTGGCGGTGGTTATATATTTCAGGACTTGCGCTTACAAAATGGTCAGAGACTTTAAGAATTTTGTGTTTTTATTTATTTTAGACACTCAAACTCATCAGTGTTTGCCTTGTAAACCATCTTGCGAAACATGTGATTCAAGTAAAAAGTGTATTACTTGCAAACCAGGTTTATTTTTGTTCGGCAAAAAATGCCTGCCTACTTGTCCTCCAGAAACTTATATTCATCAGCAAAGGTATTCTTTTTTCATTCTTCTTTTATTTTAATATTAAAAGCCCCTGAGAGCACAGCAAAATCAAACCCATATATTTCTTTTATAAACATACTTTACATGTAAATATAAATTTAAAGTATGTTTTGTGAGGAGTTTTTTTTTTTTTTTTTAATTTATGTTGCTGAAGGTTGCATTAATTTGAAAAGATTTTGAGTTCTTGAGAATTAAAGATATTTGTTGTTAAATGGGTACACAAAAAAGCTTTGTAAATTTTCTCTAATTAATAGTCCATTTCAGTATTTTCTTATTGCTATGTCCACACTACGACAATAAAAATGACAAGAAATTGCGCATGCATGGAAATACCTATACAAATTGGTCACGCATGCGCGCACACTTACCTCGAATGGACCAAATTGCATATACATTTCCATGGGCGCGCAATTTCTTGTCATTTTTATTGTCGTAGTTTGTGGACATAGTATTTACAAATATCTTAAATGACGTTTGAAAAGCAAACTTTTGCAAGAATTAGTAAGAGTTTTTGCGAGACCTTGGAAATCATGCTAGACACTCCTGCAAAATGATGTTTTCTACAAATAAACCATTGATGTCTTCAACTAAAATCTAAAAAAAGGATTTTCTTAAAAATTAAAATGAATTCTGTAGTCATAGGATGGCAAAACCAAAACACCATTTTAATTATACCAGATCTCGGCATTGTATTTGTAAGAAAATTTATTAATAAAATGATTTTTTTTTTACTGTATTGAGCTTTTTAATCTGTTTTTCATTGCAAAAAGTGTCGCCATACTAAATTTTTATACAAATTTAGGCAATCAAAGTAATTTTAGTACAATCAAAGTAATTTTTTATACAAATTAACTGATATCTGCTATCAAAATCTATAAAGTAATTTTTAAATCCTCTTCTACATTCTATCGAATCCTTTCCGTTCTAAAGTTTAAAATATATTCTGTAATAACAAAAACCTAAAATAAAATTTAAAGGATATCAGATCTCGGGAAAGTATTTGTAACAAAATATATTACCAAAACTGTTTTTTTCTCTGCTTTATTAAACTTAGTGAATCTATTTTTTCAGTTGCAAAAAGTGTTACCATACCTGTGCCACATGTTTCGGACCTCTAGCTTCACAGTGCATTACTTGTCCTCCTCTGCACTATATTCACAATAGCACTTGTGTGATAAAGTGCCCTGGACATTATTATATGGGGGAAAAAGAACCTTCTTGCAACAGGTAATGTATCAGCAGGCATTGGAGTAATCATACTTATAAGAGTTACTTATTTTAGGATTGCAGTTACTTATTTTAGGATTGTTGTTACTTATTTTAGAATTCCAGTTACTTATTTTAGTATTTCAGTTGCTTATTTTAGTATTTCAGTTGCTTATTTTAGTATTACAGTTACTTATTTAAGGATTACAGTAACTTATTTCAGGATTACAGTTACTTATTTTAAAATTACAGTGACTTATTTTAGTATTACAGTTACTTATTTTATGATAAGTTACTTATTTTAGCATTACAGTTACTTATTTTAGGATTGCAGTACTTATTTCATTATTACAGTTACTTATTTTAGGATTGCAGTTACTTGTTTTGGTATTACAGTTACTTATTTTTACAAGATTATATATTTTTCAACTTAACTTACTTTTAAGCAGCAATGAAAATTTGAATTTATTTTCTGTTACTTCATATGGCAATCTTCATGAAAAGTCTTTTAAAATTGAATTAATTTTTTTTAATTAATTCTAACTGCAGAGTGTTTTGTTTGTGCTTTTGTTTCTTCAATATCGTTTCATGTTGAAAAACGGTAAAAGGGTTTAATTGCAATTTTCTTATAACTTGAAATTTCTAAAAGTAACTGTAACTAGTTACTTTCCATATTAAGTAAATGTGGTGATTATTTTTTAACAGTAACTTTCCAATACCTGTTTATCAGTTTAAGAGGGTTGATCAATGACATACACCTTATGCATTATGAAGATACATAAAGAAAACAATGTTGATTCTTTTGCAAATAGTTTTATTGTGTTATAATTTACATATTTATACTATTCTGATGAAGAAGGACCTCTGTACTGTGAAACATGGCATTTTTTATGCATTTAAACTATTTACACCTAGAATCAAGTTGTTTTCATCATGTATCACGCTCTAACTTGTGGATATTCTGTGAATATGCCTTATTTAACCTACGAGGTGAGGCAAATAAAAGTGGCCCCGGTCTTGAGATGGGAATACGTTGAAATGCTTGTCGAGAAAAACTCTAGAAGCCGCCGGAAACTTCTTTTTGCATTGGTTGGATCGGATTAGCTTTACATTAGAGCTACTCATAGACTAGTGGCGCGTTCAGATCTTAGTTGGTATTGTATGAAGATGTCCCATAATGCAAATTTTGTTTCTTTCAATCAAGTTAGAATGTTTTTACCAAAAACAAAAAGGTCCGATTCTCTAGGATAAATAACGACTGAAACAATCAAATAATCCGTTGTGGGAATTTTTTTTGATCAGCTCTGCAAACATTGTTTATATTTCATTTCAACTAGCTTCTAAAACCGTAGCGTAGTTGTCGGCAATAAGTCGCCAAGCGTTTGTTTGGGATTGATATTGAAGCGATCATTAACTTCAGTTAGCAAACCTATTTTTGCATTGGTTTTAGACTTGGCAACATTTCTGTCATATTCTTATCTCCACTTTGGGGCCACTTTTGTTTGCCTCGCCCTGTATCGGTCCGAAAAGAGCCCCAAAAGTATCTAGGCCTTGGACCCGAACTTGTAATGGTAAGGCCCGCCTGTAAAACATGTTTTTTTTTTACATAATACAACTATTTACACTAAGAATCATTGTTGTTTTCTACATTTATCAAGCACAAAGTAGTGGATATTCTTTGAATACATATTTATTTTCTCTGTATTGAATTATTTCAAAGTATTTGTACTTATTATCTATATTATGTTTAGATGCCATCGATCGTGTGAGTTTTGTACTGGCTTTACTTCTTGCACAAAATGCACTCCTAACTTTGAGAGGGTTTCTATTGATTCGTGTGCCCTTGAAACAAAGTGTAAACACAGTGGTAAGCAAATTGTTAATTTACTTAAATAAAAAATAATTTATTCTTACTTCATACTTAAAATAATTTATACTTAAGCGAATTTTTCATACTTAAATAAAAATTATATCTTTATTTCCGAAAAATATCGTAAGAATATATTTTTTTATAAACATGTTTTTCAAATAGTTATATTTTAAGGAAATTTTGTAAGTAAGTTTGAAAAATACTCCTTTTTTTTGTGGTGTAAATAAACAAACAAGCTCAGTGAGTTTTTTTTTTTTTTCATTCTAAAAAAAGTTTCAATGCATTGTGTTTGATAATTTTAATGCTTAAAAAAGCTGTGGAAAAAGCAAGACCTTGGAAATCAGTTTGTTTTGCTATTGGTATTGTATTTGGATACCTTAAAGCATTATAATTTATAATAGAAAATTTAATGTTAGAATTCTTTTTAAAATAAAGTTGTGAAGTTAATTCTGAAAAGGTCTACGTATCTGTAGCAAGAAAGTCAATGCTTCACTCGGTTTGGACATGTTTAATTTTGAAAATGTTTTAATTATTTTTTTGCTACATGTATACTAGAATTTTGTTTCAAATTCTTTAAGATGATATTTTTTTTAAGTCAGACCTTAAATATTATAAACTAAACTTTGTGAAGTCTTCTTATAATTTTTCTCTATCCCTTACAGGCTGGTACAATCCTCAATTAGGGTCTTGTGATGATTGTGACCCGAATTGTGAAGAATGTTCACTGCCAGATACACATAATTGTGCTACTTGCAATGCTGGGTAAGGCTAAATAATATAAATTTTTAAAAATTATTTGGTTAATTTTTTTAATAAAGTTAAATATACACTATATGTAGATTAAAAAAGTCTTTTGAAAAGTTGCATCTTAAAGCTTGCCACCATGTGTTTTCTGATTACATTTTTGACAGGTATATATATTTTTTTAATTTTAAGATAGCCCCCATTCCCTCAACCTAACCATTTTGTGTGCTTTTGTTTTTATTAATCCATGATATATTACAAATAAGGGTTAAACTAAAGAATAGTGGCCAGATATTTTACGCCAAATCTGGGAACCCCTGCTTATTGGTATTATGGCAACCTTTGTCGAAATTAGCATTGGGAAAGTTTCTTATGTCATATTCTCCATCTGCGTTCATTCATTGGTTGTCTCGGCATGCACCGGGGTTTGTTGTCATTCGACCTGGCGATATTTTTTAAAAGACTCCAAATCCAACCATGATTCTTTAGTTTAATCCAAATAAGTACTTTAATTGCTAAGTAAGCGCTTTTAAGGAACTTATATTTTGGACTTTGTGAAACTTTCTGTGTGAGATTTCAACTGAAATTTGCAAACCTAATTTTAAGGTGTTGGCAAGTTTAATTGCAATGCAGTAAACTCCCGATTATCCGCGGAATTGGGTGACGCGGCTTTCGCGGATAAGCGAATTCGCGGATAATCCGCAAAAATGAAGAAAATGCCTACACCTACAAACAAAATTTCTTCTGGGTTTTATTAAAGTAAATTACAGTAATCGAATATAGTATGTACAAATTTACTTACTTCAAAATGTCTATTACTGTAGTTTCTCCTCTGCCATACTTCAAGCACATATGATTTTTCGAGGATCTGTTTTCCAACTTTTTAAAGAGTTGTAGTTCGTCTTGAATTGTCAAGACAACTTTTTTTTAGTTTCTCACGCATTTGGATAGTATCAAAACAATTAAAGCAATCCAATTAAAATAGCGGGGAGTTTATTTTTTCAAGTGACACTTTTTGACTAAAACCTGTTCGTGATGTGCACCTGGCTGCTGAACACCAGGTTTCCTATATTCATTCTTATTTTAATGTATTCGTTGTTCTTTGAATGAATTCTTCCAAAAAGTTTTGAAACAAATAAAATTCATTTATCGTGTTTTTTTTTTAATTTTTATATTTGAACTGAAAAATTGGAGGGAGCGGGGGTGGATAGTGACACGCGGATAATCCGCAAAGCGGATAATCCACCCGCGGATAATCGGGAGTTTACTGTATTTAAAAAATTTCTTTTTATTTCACTCCTTTGAGGGATACAGACATAAATTAATCACCAATAATATTCATAATTTTTTGTAAATTTGATAATTTTACTAGATTTTTAAATTTGAAGCATGGAAGAGTCATTTATAATCATCTACTTAAAATGTATAACATGGTTCGAAAAACTGCCTGTCTTCCCGTCCTCGGCAGTCGAAAACTCCCCGAAAATAATTTCTCAAATCAACTAAGCTCGTCAATGGCCATTTCACCGTTAATATTTGTGATACATTTTAAATTATTTCTATTTTAAATTACCTCCATTTTAAATTATTTTAACGAAAATACTAGGTTACTATCGTTAACCTAATATTTCTTTTATTACTGTATAATGTAATCCTAGTAAGTACTAATCCATTGTGCAACTTATATAAATGCCTGTAATAAATAAGATAAAATCATATTTATACAGTAAACTTCCGATTATCCGCGGGTGGATTATCCGCTTTGCGGATTATCAGCCGGCGGATAATCATCCCTCTTTTTTTTTCCCATGCAAAAATAATCAAAATGCAGAGAAATGAAATTTATCTGTTTCAAAACTTGGAGGAATGCATTCCAAAAACGAAAAACAACGAATTCCTTTCAAGAACGACGAATATATTTAAGGGGGTATAGGACACAAAATCTTCAAAAAAATCAAAAAAATTATTATTATCATAAAAAATAACACAAATATTTTAGAATAATTTAAAACAAAAATTTTATTTATATCTGCAGTAGAACGTGAGATGTGTAGTTTTTTGTGTCATGACATCTGTGTTGGCCAACCACGTTTATAATCTTTGCTTCCTCGTAATATTAGATAGGAATAACGTTATCGAATCCTTAGTTGTTCGGTCGATTTGGAGAGCTTCAGTAAGGAAAGTGATAAACTTCAAAGCTGTTTTTCTCCTTGATCGTGTTTTCGATGAGTTTTTGACTTTAAATTGATATAACTTAAAATCTACTGCCCATAGAGTGTCAAAATTTTTTACTCATATTTTTCAAACATATATCTTTAATTTGTCTTTAGGGATTAGTTGTAAATAGCTTATTTTTTTATTTATTAATTTTTATAAAAAAAGTGAACATGTGAAATTATTAAAAAAAACTTCAATAATTTTTTTAAAAAAAACTATGGCAAATATGAAAAATCGGTAAAGACAATTTGTTAAATACATTTTCCTGTTTATAAAAATGCTAAATATTTGTTTGCCAATAAATAAGTTTTTGACTTATAACAAAAATAAGAGACATCACTTTTTGACACATTTTATTTTTGTAAAAAATAAATAATGATAATTTAAAACCTTTGACTATCTAAAAGTGTAAGTATATTTAGTATACATTTATAGAAAAAAAAAATTATATTGATATCTGCAATATTAAAGAAAAAAGTTGAAAGTGTCCCATACCCCCTTAAAGTACGAAAAATACATTACAAAAACAACGAATGCACTTAAATAAGAATGACTATATTAAACCTGGTGTGTGTCAAAATGTGTTCGGCTAGGTGCACATCACTGCTATTTGTCAAAAAGAGTCACTTGTAAAATAAACTGTCCGCGATTATAATTGAACTACTTTGCGTGATTCGTGCGAATTTCTCTTATATAATACTACTATTACTTTACTTTACTTTTATAAAACCCAGAAGCAATTTTGATTATATTTTCTTTACTTTTGCGGATTATCCGCGAATTCGCTTATTCGCGGATGCCGTGCCACCCAATTCCGCGGATAATCGGAAGTTTACTGTATTTATATAATTAAAGTTTGGCGAGTTAGTTTCAAAGGAGGATGAGTACATTGTTGGACAAACCGTCCTCTGGGATGGAAAAATTGTCTGAGTTTGTTTTTTTTTAGCCCTGATGTATAATCAAAAAGAAAAAATATAATAAAATGGAGTTTTTTAGATTAAAATTTAAATTATGATATCATGCAGCAAATTTACACTTCAGATAAACAAATTTACACTTCAAACAATTTGCTTATCAATCAGTGTATTTTATTGAAATTGAGTATATTATCACCCAGTTATAGCATCATTCAACAGAATTGCACTGAACATTTTGAGTTGTTAATTTATTTCTATCTAAAATGCATATAATTTATTCTGAAGTTTTTTTTATACTATCCTTTTATTAATTATATGCTTAATGATTTTAAATAATTATTTACTCTTTTTAAATCAATTTCTTGGCATTCTAACGCTCCACTTTTTTTTATAAATCTGGTCTGCCATTTAATGAATTTTTCCTTTGGTTTTAAGTCGGTTATTTTGAAATTAGTATTTTTGGTCGTTTCTAAATGGCAACTATCTCGACAAGTGCCAGAGTTTGTTATCATTTCGAATCGGTGACATTTTCAGAAAGTCGCCAAATCCAGCCACGATTCTTTAGTTTAACCATATTTTTAACTTGGTTAATATATACAGTGGTGGCCGAAAGTGTGGACATTTTTTCAAAGTTTAATTAACTTTGTGTGCTTGAAAAAAAAATATTAGTTTTCACTTAAATACAAATGTTTGTACATTAAATTGAAGGTAATTTAATGTAGAATTTAGTAATACAAATTGCCAAAATTGAAAATTTATCTATTCTACAAGCACACAATGTTGAAAAACATGAAACTTTTTTTAAAAAAAGTCCACACTTTTGGCCACCACTGTATGAGGCATTCATAAAAACAAAATGTGTATTTCAGATTTGTTTGGCACGAGGGACACTGCACAGGGATATGTCCTGATGGTTACTTCGTTTTCCAAGACGAGTGCTCACCATGCGACGAACTATGCTCCAAATGCGAGGATAGAGACAAATGTATGCTGTGTAAAGATAATTTCCTGCTTCATTTCGGAAAATGTTATCCATTTTGTCCACTCGGGTAAGTTTATACTCTTGCAACCTTTCGTCCTATTTTTGAAAGCCTCCCCACAATTAATTAACATGTTAATTAGTTCGAAATTGACCTGGTCCAATAGAAGAAGATCCAAATATCAGTTTTCAGCCTTTGATTACAGGTATCAGTCATTTATTTTTATAAAAAAATGAAGTTGAACAAGGGTCAATACGATATTTGAGTTCTTAAAAAAGTTTTTTAAGTAGTTAATTTTTAAGGGATTTTGCATTAAAAAAATGTTTAAATAATTTGTTAACTACAAATAAGTGGATGCGGCCTTTTTTGTTGCATTTATAGCACACAAAAAATGGTTTTTAGAGTTTAAGGCATGTCCCTAAGTAACTATTAAGCATATTTTTTTTAAATTTCTTTTCAAAGCATACTTTTTAGCCTATATTTGTATAAAAGTATGTTTAGATTATATACAGATAGATATTTAGATTATATTTTAAAAAGTGTGGACACTTTTTAAAAGTTTCTTGTGTTTAAAGTGTTACCTGCTGTGCTCTTGCATCTATTAAATTTCGCTTAAATACAAACATTTAAATATTAAGTTGAAGGTAATTTAATGTAGAATTTCATTAAAAAAACAGAATTAAAGCATCTGTATTACAAATAAAGTTATGCTCATTTTAGTTGAACAAGCAAGCACAATCAATGGATTCTCTTATGCTGAAATTGCAATATAAGTTGGTGGTTCAATGACTTGCAAAACTAAGACCGATCATACTATTAGTTGCATAACTTATTCGTAATACAGATATTGTGATACTTTATTTATTTTTAATTCTACATGAAATTACTTTGATGATGATGATGTTGCGTCTATGGATATAGATTATATGAGACCAAAGGTCTCATAGACAGCTTCAGCGATCTGCACACAGTGGTCCTCGTAAAGATTAAATTACTTTTAATTTGATGTACAATTATTTAATTTGATATACAGTTAATATATTCTGTAATCACACAAAGTTGAAAAATATGAAACTTTCAAAAAGTGTCCACACTTTTGGCCACCACTGTACAAGAATATACATGAAAGATTTTGCTTGGGTCTTAAGAGGTTATACTCTTTACAATGACAATGCAAGCTTTAAAAACTCTCTTTTCCCCTACGCTGCTGTGTGGTTTTCCAGAAAAACGGTGTGATGTTGGTGTTTTAGTTCTTTCCTCACCCCTACTTGGGTTTAGAATGCAATTGCGATTAAAGGGGGAAATATATGTAACAGCTTGAATTTTGATTGTTTTTCAGAGACGTTATTAAAAGGGAAGAGATGCATGAGTCATTTTAGAAATCAGTATGCTTATACATTATACATTAAAATACAAAAATTAGATTTTTTTGTTTTGCTTTTTTAAAAATGGCCACCGTAGTAACTCATCTCCTGAGACCCTCTCCGATAAAAATATCAAACGGCAGGATTTCTAGCTACTCCAAAATTTATCTGAAATCTAAATATTTTATGTGAAAATGTTCATAAAACTTCATCTAGTTAAACCAATCATCTTGTAAGCATCTTCTAGCTAAACGAATAAAAAATCAAACAAGTTAAAAATTGTAAATCGGCAAGCCTCAGAATTAAAAAAAAATGATTTTTTTCCAAGGGTTTTTGGGTAAAAAAAAACTGTAGTTTTTAAAAAATAATTGACATTTTTTAGGTTCAACTAGAAGAAAATTCTATACAGAAGACTAAGGAAAATTGTATAAGGATCAATTTAGTACTTTTTGAGTTGTGTTGCCCGCCAATTTGAAAAAAAGTAGTTTTGAGATAAACATGCGTACAGTTTTGAAAAAACCCTTAGCCGTCAAGTTGAGATAAAACATTCAAATGTGTTTTTTATCAATAAAAAAAATGCGAATCTCATTCTAATAATTTGCTGGCATATTTTTAAAATGTTATTTTAGCTATTTATGAAATAAAAAATATTGATTATTACATGTATCGCCCCCCTCCCCCCTTAACGTTTTAAACAATTTTGATACCTCTTCCTGTTAGGTATTACGATGGTGGCAGAAGAAAATGTGAAGTCTGCCACTCAGCATGCCATCATTGTACAGCCGGCTCCGAAAATAACTGTGCCTCCTGTTCCACTGGATATTACCTTGCAGATAACAGATGCCATACAACTTGTCCAGGCGGGTTTTTCTCGACGAAGGAAAATGATTGTTTTCCTTGTTATTCGACGTGTGAAACTTGTACAGGTACGTTTTCCTTTTAAAATATTGATGTGTGGTTAGAAGTAGATATAATGCATGCAGGGAAAAGCTCTGGGAAATTTCAGACTATAAGCCTATTTTGGGGGCCCTTTACGAAAAATTGTACGTAGGATTTCCAGTAATGATGGTGCTATATGACCTATGTATCAAATTTTTGCTACAATTTTATAGGCTTCCTTATAAACACTGATCAAAACAATCACATTTGGTCAATTTCTCAGTCAAAATCCTTCAGAAAACAAAGTGTAGCATCAATTTTTTTTAATTTACTGATATTTAGGAAATTTATGGTATTAAGCATAAAAGAAACTAACGTATAGGGTCTCAAAAATTTGGGGCCCTAGGACCTGGGCCTTGTGTAAGAACAGGCCCTGAATATGTGGTCTGTAAAAGGATGTCCCAAGTTTTAATGGTATATTACAAGAGTTTATTTTATTCTAAATATAACAAATCATGTATGAAATTGATGGAAAACTAACCTAGTTTTTCCTGTAAGTGCTCAATGTGTGTGCCTTTAATGATATGGCACACATCCAAACAAAAATGCAATTCTTCTCATACTGTCTGCAGCAAGTCCAGAGTAATGGAATAGATGACACTGCAATTGTGAAAAGGATGCAGCGGTACAAGCGCATGCTCTTATCTGAAACTGTTGGAGTTATTCTTTATTTGTCACCTTCAACCACAACTGTCGGACGATTGCAGCTGATACTATTACAATTTGAAACTCGGACATTCTTTTAATTTATGTGTGATTTGTGATAAGAAGTAGATTTTATATTAATATGGACATTTGATAGGCAAAATATATTTTTTACCCTTTGCTGCATGATTTTTGTAAATTAAAACTAGGATTTAGTATCTTTAGTAGGGTGGGCCAAAAAAAACTTTTTATTTTATTTCGGATAGCTATAGTGCGGAAAAGTTGCCATTGGTAAAGACATGAAAAATGCACTAATTATTACTTTTTTATTAATATATCTTCCGTTCACGCAATGCCATCAAAGTTGGCAAAAATTGTCAAAAACCGTAATTTTTCATAATTTTTTTAAACACGATATATGTTTTTAATTGCTTTCCTATTTCATGTTGTATGATTAAAATTTACAAGAAGTTAAAACTTTGAAATTTAGCCAAAATACGAATTTTTCCTCATTTTATACTACGTTGTGTGGCCGGAAGATCTGACACAAATGTATAATCACTAATTATACTGTATATTATAGCACTTATTATTAATAAGTGCTATAAAATATTGATTTTACATACTTTTAATAGAAAATTCATGATAGGAACCTAATTAAAAACATCTACAGTGATTCAAAAAAATTATGAAAAATTACAGTTTTTGACAATTTTTTTACCAACTTTGATGGCATTGCGGGAACGGAAGATATAATAATAAAAAAATAATAATTCGGGCATTTTTCATGTCTTTACCAATGGCAACTTTTCCGCACTATAGCGATCCGAAATAAAATAAAAAGTTTTTTTCGGCCCACCCTAATATTTAGTTAGCTTAACCTGTTATTTTCGTAGTTTTAATTGAAATTTTCACTTCCTTACTTGTAACCCTTATTGTCATTTTAAATGGTATAAAATATTTAAAGAAAAGTAAACCTACTGCCCCATGGCTCAGAAAGTACAATTTCCATTTTGAATTCTTTTAAATAACAATCTTTTATTTATTTTATTTATTATAGACTTTGGGCCTGAATATTGCACAAGCTGTTTTGATAATTCAACGCATTCTGATGGTTTTTGCATACCGTGTCTAGATGGTGAATTTTATAACAAGATTTCTAGGGTATGTTTCTTGCAATTTTTGCTCAATTTGTTTTTAAAGTATTTTTAGATACGTGATGCTTTTTTGTCTAGTTCATATTTTCTTTCAGTTTCATTTTATGACAGACAATACGTAATTTTATTTTTAATCGGAAATTGCTACTGTATCAATATTGTTCTAATTTACTACTGTATCAATATTAGTTTAATTTGCGACTGTATCAATATTGTTCTAATTTACTAGTTTATCAATATTGTGGTTATTTACTGTATCAATATTGTAGTAGTTAAATACTTATCAATATTGTTTTAATTTACTTCTGTATCAATATCGTGGTAAATAACTACTGTATCAATATTGTGGTAATTTAATAGTTCAACCATTCAATACTTTTAGTAATACAGGAACCTTATTGATAACAACAATATAAAGACATTTTTAAAAATTAATTTTGAAATGCATTTTATTTTTATTGCAATGCGTTTAAAATGAATTTGAATTGTCCCTTGTTTTTTCTATCTCTGGATATACCTAGAACTGTTGTTGCTGTTTGCCTCCAGGGCCACTGTCTTTAGGGAAGGACTGTTGCTGTAGCTTTTGTTAGCTCAAGGCTTTGAGCACACGTGAAGGTTGAAGTCTGACTTCTGTTCTGAAAGGGTGCGACCTCCTCAATTTAGGCGCATCATTGGAGGGGAGGGAAATCAAAATAATAAAAAAAACTAAATGAGTCTTGATCACAGGGTTGCCAGGGTCCTTGAAAAAGCATTGATTTTCAAAGTCTTAAGTACTTGAAAAACATTATCAACATTGAAAAGTCCTTAATTTTTCAGGGCCCATGAATTTATTTTTAGGTGACCCTGTTTTCCATGGAATGGAGTAACGTGTTACTTGCATCAGTTAATTTTTTTATTAGCCCCAAGTAATGCTATTAGATTTTTCAAAAAGAAACTGTTATTGTAACTCAGTTACTTTTATTGTTTACGAAGTAACCAAAATTGTCATTACTTTTCCGTTATTCCTCGCGCCGTTCTTCACCGATCTTTTTGGTAGCTAAATGGTTATTTTATAGCGTGTATTTAAGTTCATTTGAAAGTTTGAGAGCTCTTATTCGTTTTCTGAATTAATTTTTAAAAACTATCGTGGAATTTACGTGCATTTTCGAATATTCAGTCCTTGAAAATGGATAAATACGTCCTTAAATAGTCCTTGGTTTTAGCTTCCGCACTACGTTTATAACGTAAAAATTTGGAAGGTTTTATAATCGTTCAGTCTGTCTGTCACCCACTTTCACAGAAAGAACCAAATGTCGCAAAAACAAGTGCGATACATCATTTAAAGCAAAAAATCGAGCTAGGTTACATCACAAATTTCATTAACAGATTTTAATTAGAAGTATATTTAAAATTTAAATAACTAAAAATTTAATCTACATTGAAATAACATGCAAATTCCATTTTCCTTCAATATTTTCACTGTTGCCATTTCGCCAAACATACAAGAAACTTTATTTCAAATAAAAATAAAACCTTTGAAAGAATACTTATTGATGTGATATAATTCGGTTTGGATTGTTGTAATATCACAATAGAGTTCTTTTGATGGTTCGTTATATATGTATGAAGAAATATGTATACAGAATTCTAATTTTGCATAAAAATATTGAGGTTTTGCTTTTAATTTTAAAGCATCAATTTTACTGATTATATATTTTTGACCTGTAAATTAAAATGTGGCGACTAAAAGATAGTTATTAAAGAAATTGCATCAGTATTCTACGAATTTCAAGCAAATTTACCAAATGATAATGAGTAATTTTTAATTTGCGAATAAATGTTAATGAAAATAGTTAATTTTGGCATTTAAAATTTTGAATTAGAAGTCCATGTTTGATGAATTTCTTTCTGAGGTGTATAGTGTGTTTCCTGTAAGCATAAGTACTTTGTGGAAGCGGTTTAAGTGACAGATTCTGTAACAAACCTACTTGTTTTTTTACCAAATAATGTTGTAACCCTGTATGCATATTCAGATTTTAAAACATTTAAAATGCATTTTTCTCTCAACAGAAATGCGAACGGTGTCACACAAACTGTGGCAGATGCTTTGGTCCCGATGAGAGCAACTGCTTATCGTGTACGGCCCCTCTTAGACTGGACGAGGTGAAACACTTGTGCCTGCCCTGCTGCCAGGGTCCGAAGAAATCGGACTGCTGTAGTTGCAGTGAGCATTTGGGTAAGCGACAGTTTAAAATAAATTGCATTTATTGAAAACTGATAAGACTGAAACAGAGTACTGTTGTCATCTATCAATTTTTATAAATGCTTAATAATATATTGTATTAGGATATATCGAAAATATGTGGGTCATTTTATGTACATAATTTATGTATATGTACGTTTTTACTTTTAATTAATGATTGAAACATTGTGGTGGTGTTGAAGTGAAGTTTTGTGTTTTCTACACATTTTTTTTTTTAAATCGCTGATTGCGAAAAGAAGTATTTTTTAAACATTGGATTTCTAACTGTTTGAATGCACTTTACAATTCGAACTCATAAAGCTACAACTTTTAACTTTTTCACAATTGTTATTATCTGTCAGGTGTCATAATAACGTTTTTGTAAGTCCTGCATACATGAAGGTTAGCACCCATAGAACTTTTTGATTTCCAAGTTATTGAAATTGCCTTATAAAGTGCATAATTAGATTAAAATCCTTGAAAAGTGCTTGAAAAAAGATCAATTTTCAAGATCTTGAAAGTGCTTGACAAACATTATCAACCTTAAAAAGTCCTTAATTATTTAAGGCTGGCGCATTTATCTTGAAGTGATTGTTTTCCTTTCTCCCTTCCGATGACCTCACTGATTTCCACCAATGAGGGATTTTTTTTATTTCTTTTTATGTTTTATTCAAGAGGACAGAACAAGTGATTTAGATCGATTTTTTTTTTTTTTTTGACAACTAAATTATTATTTTATAACACATACTGAAGTTCATTTGAAAGTTGGGGAGCTCTCATTCGTTTTCTGAATTTTAAAAAATTATTGTGGAATTTAGGTGTTGCATGTTCAAATATACAATCTTTGTGAATGGAGAAATATATCCTTAAAAATTCCTGAAATAGTCCTTGATTTTTTTTACCAAAAAGTGTGGCAACCCTGGTATTAGTTTATTAAGTGGTTGTTAAAAGTCTTTGGTGTTACTCATTCATAATTTAAAATTACTTTGACTAATTTACGTACTCTTTTCAGACGTGTGCATCCTTGCCGACTACCCCAGGAGCATTGCCGTAAACTCGTTGATCGACGGATCGGGAGAAATCGTCATTCCAATGAAGCACGTCGTTCCCATCGTGATAGCTGTCTGCATATCCGTCGTTCTGCTGTATGTGATATTGTTTGGACTACTGCAGGCAAACTCGATGGGGCTGTTTAGTTTCAAGTTCGGGGGACAAAAGTACGAGCGTGTACCTAATATGACGGCTAAGTTCGACGCGGACATGGAGAAGGTTTCCCTCACACAGGAGTTTGACGACGAAGACGAAATCTATGAAAAGGTTTAACAGATTTTAGAGTCGAAAGTCAGTATGTATATTTTGATGGATGTAATGAAATGTACATCAAAACAGGGCTTTGCAAAAAAAATTGAGTTATATTGAACTGCAAAAAAAATATAGGATATTATTCATATAAAAAATATTTATTAACAGGAATACATTGCATCGAAAGAATAGATTTTCCTAGGTAGCACTTTTAAAATTGGCTTTTTTTTTTAATGTTGTAAAAATGAAAGGCCATTTCGTTGTGAAACGGTAATCAAGAAGCATAAAGTAAAGTCTCAAATTTGTTTTGTCCAATTCGCAAGGTTTTAAAATGGTTGCAAATCAAATGGGTTCAACCTGTTTGCAACATTTAAAAATCTATTCTGTGCTACCCTGGTCAAATGTTTCTCACCCCAAACAAAATATATTGATGCAATTTCAAAAAGAGTCTTTAACCAAAAGAATTCAAACGGTTTGCAACGTTTTCAATCTACTCTGTGCTTACCTGAGTTAAAAATATTTCTTACCTCCAAATTCCAAACTATAATGATGCTATCTCTAAAAAAAATCTTGTTAAAAAGGAAACGAAGGTTGTTTGTGCCTGACGTGAACAAACACTGTCTTTCATTAGCACTGTATTTATTAAATTAGACAAAGTTATTACAGAGCTTGACATGTGAATAAACTTATTTATTATTTATGAATTTTTGTGTTGTCAGTCCAAATGCAAAACCTCAAATGGGAAGAAAAAAAAACAGGAATGGGAAAATTGGAGACGGTTAAAAGTGACTTTATTACTTAGGGGAAAACATTGAACTTCTTGTAGCACCCAGAATCCGGAAAATGGTCATTACTGAGTTAAATTCTTAAAATTGGCAGGTTGATTTAGTGTCATGCTAGAGCCTCTGTTAGAAAGTGCTAAGATATAGAAATATCACATTCGTGTTTTTACCTTTGGACTGAAAACCAATTTGCCATTTAGTTGTATAATTTTTTATATGAATCATCCACTGAACTGAAATGAACTAAAACTCTGGAAGGAGCATATCATGAAATAAGGAGCATCCCAGCTGGTGAAGCCTATTTTTGGGTCACTGGGCGACAGCTTTAGGAAGAATATGTGGCGAGCGATTAGACTTGTGCCGACAACATCCAATGCAAACTTTTAAGTCAAGTGTCAATTGTGATCCCCGAATTCATGCCGAATGTGGCACATATTCTCCCGAAAGCTGTCGCCAAGTGACCCAAAACTGGGCTTCACCAGCTTTTCATTTGATTCTCCTTCCAGAGTTTCAGTTCAGTTCAGTGGAATCATCAAGTCTGTATGATGTGTGACCCACATGAGTTGTAATTTAGGATCAAATATTTAACACCAAAGAACAAATCTCATGTATACTCAGGGGTAAAATGGCTAGCTTAATCGCAATCACAAAGTGGGAACAAATTATTAAATATTATTAAGGTATGTTAGTGAACCTAGTGTTGGATTGAACAACCGACTTTTAATCGCTAATGAGAAAAACTAGGTTAGTTAGTAAGGGTCTCGGGGCATTTGAGTGAGTACTTATATCACTCGCTAGATGGCAGCATGATACATTGGTCCTGCAATTAGCTTCAATAGTAAAAAATTGCACCTCTATGGCTTTTATTCTCCTCAAATAAAATTCAAAATAAGTGGTAATCAGTATAGAATAAATTTAAAATTGAGTCAAAATTACCGATTTTTCTTTGATAATCTTCTGTGCATAAGCAATAGTAGGCCAATGTCACGAATTTTAACTACACTCCTTGCCAACCTAAGTTGAGGGTAAATAGAAATATGCCGTGGAGAAGATCCTTCCACGGTTGTAAAGAGTTCCATAAATTATTTGAGAATTATTCAGAAAACATGTTTAAAACATTAATTTCATTTTAGGTCTAACAGATTTGAATATTAATTGAGAAAATTTTGCAATTTTATCAGAATGAAAAGTGTATTTTGGTTAAATGGTATTCAGATCATGTAATGTTAAATGGTATTCAGATCATGGTCAGATTTGAATGTAAATATTACCTTACAAGTGGTACAAGAGTTTTTAACTAATGGACCAATCGCTCTTTTCCCTCTGCCTTTTTACTCTTTGTTAGGCCTCTGCCTTTTTACTGCCTTCTTACCAAGTTAGGTTGGCAAGGAGTGTAGTGGTCCAAACTTAGCCAGTCTGCCCCTGTGTATAAAATAAAAGGTGTATTTGAAGTTATTTGTAGATGCATTTCTGTTATGTGATGCCTTGCACCTGTATTCAACAACACTTATGTATTTAACTGACTGTACATTGCAACTGCAATAAAGGATTTTTTATATAATTTTGGTTATTTCTTGAATCGTATAATTGACTCTATAATATTGTTGAAAATAGGTCATCCAATTTCTAAATCTTTTTTTTTTAAATATTATTATGAATAAAACAGTTTCTGTGGAACGTTTTTTTTTCCTGTCTGCTAGAGGGGTTTTGTAAAATTAAACTGCTAAACTTGTGCTGTTATATCGGAGTTTATGGCTAGTAGATGTTTGAGTTTTTTTAAAACTTGGATCCTATACTTTTGCAAATCGTATTCGGATCATATTTATGGCAGTTCTATTTCTCTTCAATGAAATTTTATTGAGAAAAATGAGTTTAACATTAAATAACTATTTATAAATGGCATAATTAGGCATTCGTAGTAAAAATAATGAAGCATAAATGTAATACCTTAATATTTTATTTTAAATGCATATTTTTTATATAAAGAGTTCGATTTTATTTAATAATTAATCAATTAACTTAGGGTTAAAGAAGGAAGAAATAAGAAATTTCAATCGATATTATTTAATTAGTTTGTATGAAGACGAAATAAGAATTTTAAGATACTCAAAAAATTATCTTTTCAAAAACATTAAAGACGATAATAACGTTGGAGGTTGAGGGGTATCGGAGACTACATTGAAAAATCAGAAGACACGACGACTAGGAAGTTGTAGCGGCCTCTGTAACCCACAGTCTATCAAAAGGATCCTCAAATTTAAGATGATGAATTACCTCGGGTTATATAACGTAGTAATCTGGAATAGTGGTAGGAACGTGGCTGTAAATCAGCGCCACCTAGTTGTTGATGGCATATATTGAGTTTGCGTGTGTGGTGAACCGCCACAAAATCAATCATGTAAAAACTCAGAGAATGTGGATTGCTATTCTATGCAAGATCCCTATTTAATCCGTTTTTTTTTTCTTTTCAAAAAACTTTCTTTTTCTTTTCTTTTCAACGAAACAATAAGAACTTTGAGGTCGTAACTTACCATGTGTATTGAATGAAAGAATGTGAAGCTGTTAGTACTAAAATATTAAAAAAATTCACACACAAAATTATAATTAGATATTTTTATTCATATCAACTACAAATTCCTACTAAATAATAAGTCTTTATAATTGGTACAATTCATCTTTCTATTTGCCTTATATTGAGTCATTTTGAGTTCATAACTTAAACGAGTCAACTTGACCAACAGGTAGACGCTCCGATCAATTGTCTAAAGATTTATCTGTTTAATTTAACCAGAACATACGAAGCAGCTGATATATTTATTATTTTCGTTCAAAACAGGAATTTCATAAGTATTTTTATTTTTATTCTTAAAAGTATTCCCTCACAACTAAAATTCATACTAAATCATAACTAAAATTAATTTTTACATTTGGCGGAAAATTTCTTTCTATTGGAATATTTTGAATGCATAGGTTAAAAAGTCAACCTATTGATCAGACAAATGATCGAAAAGTCAAACCTTAGGGGAAACTATAGGTTGAATTTATCGGAAACATAACATTTACATTTGGCGGAAAATTCATCTTTCTATTGGAATATATTGAATGCATAGGTTAAGCAAGTCAACCTATTGATCAGACAAATGATCGAAAAGTCAAAGCCTAGGTGAAACTGTAGGTTAAATTTATCGGGAACATAACATTTATATTTGACTGAAAATTCATCTTTCTATTGGGTTATTTTGAATGCATAGGTTAAACAAGTCAACCTATTGATCAGACAAATGATCGAAAAGTCAAACCCTAGGTGAAACTATAGGTTAAATTTATCGGGAACATAACATTTATATTTGACAGAAAATTCATCTTTTTATTGGGTTATTTTGAATGCATAAGTTAAACAAGTAAACCTATTGAATGGACAAATGATCGAAAAGTCAAACCCTAGGTCAAACTATAGGTTAAGTTTATCGGGAACATTAAACTATATAGGTTAAATTTATCATTTATATTTAGAGGAATATTCATCTTTCTATTGGAATATTTTGAATGCATAGGTTAAACAAGAGTCAACCTATTGATTAGACAAACGATGGAAAAGTCCAAACCCTAGGTCAAAATAGGTAAATTTATCGGGAACATACGACGCAGCTGAACTACGAATTCCTACTAAATCATAACTAAAATTTTTTTTTAAAAATATGACATTTGGCGGAAAATTAATCTTTTTATTGGGTTATTTTGAATACTTAGGTTAAACAAGTCAACCTATTGATTAGACAAGTGATCGAAAAGTCAAACTATAGGTTAAATTTATCGGAATTTTGAAAGCATAAGTTAAACAAGTCAACCTATTGATTAGACAAATGATCGAAAAGTCAAACTATAGGTTAAATTTATCGGGAACATACGACGCAGCTGACGTATTTCCTGTTCTCGTCCTCGTCGCATTCCGGACACACCACCCACGTTGGCACGAGTTTGCCGGCGTCCCCGATCGCACCGCCGGCGGTCTCTCCCGGAATGTGAGTGTCCGGGTGACTGTCCAGGCACACCAGGGATGTCGGGCTGTCTGTACCGCGTCCCGCAGTCAGGAACCCGGAATACTCCAGCTTCATGTGTTCCGGACACTCGGTGCGACCGGCGATGGCGTAGACAGCTGTGGCGTTTTCCAGTTTGCAGAAGGCGCAGAAGACCTGTGAAGTTGAGGGGAAAAAAGACAATGTAAGGATTTGATGTGTAACCTCTTTTAACCCTCTAATGCATACTGTTGCCATACGGCAACGAGTAACATAATCCCCTTTATTCTATTAACGCTGCGTACGATGTCGCCCTTAACGGTTGTGTTGGGTGCCTATTCAGGTGTTGGCTCGTCACCTGACTGTGGTCCTAAAATACGACGCCCGTCGCCAATAGCCCTCGTGTAGCTCTAGTGCGACGTTAATTCAAACCAAACCTTTATTCTATTAAAGTAGAGCTCCCTCTCGACAAATCTGTGTTGTTTTTTTTCATCTATTACATTCCATTTTGAAGTTTTAGTTACTATAACCCTCATAGATGACAACAGTTAAAGTGTATTTAGGATAAAATAATAAATTTATTAGCTGTTGTGAAATATGTCTTTGGCAGTATTCAAAGTATGATAATTATCATACTTTGAATACTGCCAAAGACATATTTCACAACAGCTAATAAATTTATTATTATTAATTTATTATTTAGTAGTTTTATTATAATAAAACTACTAAATACAAATAAATTGTTTCGAAAAACTAATTATAGTTCAAGAGGGTTATTTTAAAATATATATAGTATCAAAATTGGGATTGTGCAGTTGTTGCCGTATGGCAAAAATTAAATAAATTAAAATTATTTAAATTCCAATGCAGTTATTTTTTTCCAGTATTTTCCCATAATATATGAATATTAAAGATACAAATATATTTTTTTCGGGATAAAAAAAAAATCATGCATTACAGCGTTAACTGATGGGTTCGACAGAAAGCCGGTTAAGCGAAAATCCAGTAAATTAAAGTGAAATTTCAAGGTTTAGATTGAACGCAACTTATACGTTGATGATATTATAACCGTATAAATAAATGCACAATTAAAGTATTGCAGGCAATTATTAAAGTATTGCAGTAAATAAATGCACAATTAAAGTATTAAAAAATGCAATATAAAGTATGCAGGCCGCCCCGGCAGCACAACGGTTAGGGAGGTTAGGTTGTTTGTGGAAAGGCTTTAAAAAATTTCTCCAAATGGGGACGCCAGGTTGCAAGAAGTCATGATTGCAATCCGCAAAAACAACTCACCTGTCCAGACTGCTCAATAGGGTACTCATAAAACAGTCCAATGATTTGGGACACAGCCGTGTCATTGCTCAAGGTTCTCTCCTCAAGGCTCGGATTGTGTGCCCTGAGACACTCGATGCTCCCGCCGTTGCCCAAGACGTTAGGGGAAGTCGCGGCGTGTTAATTATTTGTAAGAAGGTTTT
This sequence comes from Hylyphantes graminicola, assembly GCA_023701765.1. NCBI lineage: Eukaryota > Metazoa > Arthropoda > Arachnida > Araneae > Linyphiidae > Hylyphantes > Hylyphantes graminicola. The sequence continues at coordinate 72,528,715 of CM043112.1, forward strand.
GAAAAATGTCCATAAATGATTACGCCAGGTCGCAAAAGAGGTTAGGTTAGGTTTTGAATTATCGTCGCACTAAAGCTACACGATAGGTCGCAAGATGTTATGATTGCAATCCGCATAAAAACAACTCACCTGTCCAGACTGCTCATTAGGGTACTCGTAAAACAGCCCAGTGATTTGAGACACAGCCGTGTCATTGCTCAAGGTCCTCTCCTCAAGGCTCGGATTATGTGCCCTGAGACACTCGATGCTCCCGCCGTTGCCCAAGGCATTAGGCGAATTCGCATCGTGTTAATTGTTTGTAAGAAGGTTTTAAAAAATTTCCCCAAATGAGGACGCCAGGTAGTAAAAGAGGTTAGGTTTTGAATTATCGTCGCACTAGAGCTACACGACAGGTCGCAAGATGTTATGATTGCAATCCGCATAAAAACAACTCACCTGTCCAGACTGCTCATTAGGGTACTCGTAAAACAGCCCAGTGATTTGAGACACAGCCGTGTCATTGCTCAAGGTCCTCTCCTCAAGGCTCGGATTATGTGCCCTGAGACACTCGATGCTCCCGCCGTTGCCCAAGACGTTAGGCGAAGTCGCATCGTGTTAATTGTTTGTGGGAAGGTTTTAAAAATATCCCCAAATGGAGACGCCAGGTCGCAAGAGGTCATGATTGCAATCCGCAAAAACAACTCACCTGTCCAGACTGCACATTAGGGTACTCGTAAAACAGCCCGGTGATTTGAGACACAGCCGTGTCGTTGCTCAAGGTCCTCTCCTCAAGGCTCGGATTGTGTGCTCTGAGACACTCGATGCTTCCGCCGTTGCCCAAGACGTTAGGTGAAGTCGCGGCGTGTTAATTGTTTGTGGGAAGGTTTTAAAAAATATCTCCAAATGGGGACGCCAAGTCGCAAAAGAGGTTAGGTTTTGAATTATCGTCGCATTAGTGCTACACAACAGGTCGCAAGAGGTAATGATTGCAATCCGCATAAAAACAGCTTACCTGTCCAGACTGCTCATTGGGGTATTCGTAAAACAGCCCAGTGATTTGAGACACGGCCGTGTCATTGCTCAAGGTCCTCTCCTCAAGGCTCGGATCGTGTGCCCTGAGACACTCGATGCTCCCGCCGTTGCCCAAGACGTTAGGGGAAGTCGCGCCGTACCCGACGTACACCGGTGCAGAGCTGGGCAGTGAGCAGTTGGTGCTGCCCCAGTGCACGTAGTGGGAGACGGCTTTGGTGTAGGGGAACCAGTAGAAGGGTTTCTGTTCCTGGAAGAAAAATTAAAAAAACGATGTTATGCTATTCTCTCAGACTTGGTAAATCATTTTTTGCTAATTGTATATGACATAACCTGACTTAAAACCCTCAAAAACTTATATTTTTTATTTTAACCATAATTAAACTTTATAACTTAATTACCTTTTCACATATTCTTAATATCACCTAGTACTTTAACATCCTAACCACATTGTCGGCGACAAACAGTAGCCTCAAGCAATCGTTCCCACTTAACTTTCCTGAGTCATCCGCCTACACACGCACTTTGACCTTTTAAAACCTTTCTTGTAACAAAATCCTAATTTTTTGATTGGTCAGTCTGGGTGCGCTGGGCATCATTCGTCATTTTTGTGGGCATTCCGTCCTCATCCATCGTCGAATTCAGACGATAACTTAATCCTCTCTCGGAGCGTTGCTAATTCAATAAAATACTAAAATTTAAGTTTAAATGTCGAATTATTTTACATATATAGGTTTTATTCTTTGTTTATATTTTAATATGACTCATCCTTTTTGTATAGATCTTATCTGGCTGTTAGCATACGATCAACAAGGAAAAAAGAACAAAACAAGTCATGAGGAGATATTAAGACTGTTGCTGCCAACAGGGTTAGGCGGCGGACCATGACGGAGGCCCTATGCTCCATATGTTGGTGTGAAAGAGGTATAAGTAAGTAAGTAACTGCACTAATACTCACTGCCAAGTGGATGATCCTCTTCAGTTCGCGGGTGTACTTGTTGGGCATGTTGTCCTTCCCCTCGCCGTAGGCCTTGAAGGCCGCGTCGAACTGGTCCAGGTCTCCGGTGGCGTCGAGGTTGGCGATCGCGGTGGACATCTCGCTCTTGGCCTTCTTCAGCTTCCTCTGGTACTCGTTTATCTGCGGAGACACAAAGATCGGCATATAATACACTGCTCATAACATTTAGGGGAGCGCATAGTTCAAACCCTTTCATCTACAATGTTTCCATTTGGAATCATGAGCTTGCGATTTTTTCTCTCACTAAGTTGAGCTTGCACTAATTTATTGCTAAATGGCAGAATCATGTCTTTGGAAGATGTAAATAATGTTTGTTTTAATCAAATGAAAATATAACATGGCAAAATAAAATTCACTTAAAAAAATTATGAATTAATTGACTCTAAATTCTTCACGCTTGCATTCTTAGATGTTTAAAAATCGATTTTAACTCTTTTTTGCAAATAAGAATTTGAAAAAAATATTGTTGTAATTTATTCTTTATTTTTTATTCCAATTTTCTCCCCTTAAATTTTAGTTAAAAATATTAATACTTTTCTTTCTGTTTTTACCATTTCATTCTGGATGCATAATGAATCTATTGCACAAATTTTTGATTTTTAGAATGAAAAACAAAACGCTGAAACTGAAAGGGTTAACAAAAGTACGCAAAGTGCTCCCCTAATTGTTTTGAGCAGTGTACATGTAGAGATCAGACTTCATCCAAGTCATCTGGAGACGCCAGAGTGCGCGACGAGCGTCATAATCACTGAACTGAACTGAAACTCTGGAAGAAGGATCCCATGATAAGCTGGTGAAGCATATTTTTTGGTCACTTGGCGACAGCTTTAGGGAGAATATGTGCCACATTTGGCATGATTTCGCCGATCACAATGGACACTTGACTTGACAGTTTGCATTGGATGTCGCCAATCGCTCGCCAAGAATAGTACTCCAAGGAATTTAAGTGTTAAAGATTAAATGCCTGCAATTCTATTTTTTTAAAAGTACATGTTTCCGAAACTTCATTATGTAAAGAACCTTCTAAAGCAATGACCGACAGTTTCTTTCACACATTTATTCTCAAAACATTTTTGTTGTACACATCCCACGTTTTTCACAAATCATTAATCTTATCAGAAGGTTTATACAAGGCATATACTACTCCATTATATCGCTGGTTGCGCCTATTCCTACTGTACTAATTAATAACATTGCCCGATTTGTCCCACGTTGACCAACTGACTTTCATAGTTAGATACATAAAAGCCATAGCAAAGCAATCAGCGGATTTAAATATCTCAACCATACATAACCTAATAAAATCAGATAAATTCGAAGAAACTTTTCCAAACTTAGAAATTGCTACAAGAATATTGCCTAATGGTTACCAATTGTAGTGGAGAGCGGTCATTTTCGCAGCTTAAGAGAATAAAAAATTAATTGCGAATAACAGTGTTACATGAACGGCTGAGTGTCAATTATGTGCATAGAAAGTGATATCCTCCAAAAAAATTGACTTTGACGATATAATAAAAGATTTTGCCCAACAAAACCGAAAAAAAAACCGTTATCGTAATCGTAAAACCAGCAGTATTATTCATTAATGACATATTATATCATACTGTATTTGATTAACTATAATAAATGGTCATACTCAGTAAATTTTTTTTATTATAATTCGCTTTTTTTACATTCCAAAAGGGTCTCAAATTCTTGTGTGCCCAAGGGCCCCAGCCTAGTTTAAGACGGCCCTGGTGGCGGTTACTAACCACGCAACCTCAATATATTTTATCAGCAACTAGATGGCGCTGATTTACCGCCCATGTTCCTACCCCTATTCCAAATTACAACGTTAAGCCTCGGTTTCCTCGGAGTCCGTCAACAGATTTAAGGGGTCGGACAAGTGCGGTGAATGACATCATACAAACTACTGACATTGATTACGCTAGAGTGGCTTCCTCGGGAGCGTTGCCGGACAACTCAAACGACCGCCAGATTGCGTTGCTGTTGAGTGCGTTGAAGAAATCCTGATGACAACGTTTTTTGCTGTTGTCTGTTGCGTGATGTGCTTGCCAAAAGTTAAAAAAATGATTAAATGACGGAAGGCGAGATTTGTTTTACGCTTGCCGAGGAATAAATGCTAATTGATTTAGTGAGGAATCACGAAAAACTTAAATTTTCCATTTTTGACATGCAAAGACGAAAACCAAACAACAGCAGAGTTAGTTGAGTGAGTTCGCTAGGTGTCCAGTTTCGTGTCAACGTAACGTTCCAAAGAAGCGGTGGCAGGTAGAGTGACGTCATCCACGTATAATAGCGGTCGCATTTTTCTGGCGACAGACTCCGAGGAAACCAAGGCTTTAATAGTAGTACACTGTGCTCAAAAGAATTAGGGGAGCACTTTGCGTACTTTTTTTACCCTTTCAGTTCCTTCTTAATTTTTATTATACAAATCTGAAATTTGTGAAATAGATTCATTATGAACATAAAGAATGAAATGGTAAAAAAACAGGCGAAAAAATCTTCATTTTTAACTAAAATTTAAGGAGGGAAATATTTGAATCATAACTTTTGAATAAATTATGACACTAATATTTTCAAAATTTTATTTGTTAAAAAAGGTAAAATATTTTTTTAAACATCTAAGAATGTTTTCATATTTTTATTTAATCGAAACAAACATTATATAATCCTTCAAAAGACATGATTCTTCCATATAATGATAAATAAGTGCGAGCTCAAATTAATGAGGGAAAAAAATCGGAAACTGATGTTACCAAATGGAATCATTTGGGGTGAAAGAGTTTAACCCATGCGTTCCCCTAATTGTTTTGAGCAGTGTATATAAGCTGAAATAACTCATCTCCACCTCGAGGATCCTTTTGGTAGATTGTGGGTTATCGAGGCAGCTACATAGTATTTTTTAATAGCAATCGGACAACAATTCCAACATTCTAACAACAATTTTTAAGCTATCTTACTTGTTCATCGACGTCCTCAGGCCATAACTGCGTATTTTGGTCTTCCCAGGCGGTGTAATCGTTCCATGCGACACGAATGTCATCGTACTTGTTGATGGCTGAGTTAAGCATGCCATCGAGAGCACTGTAAGAAAAAAATTGAGACATACTGGTCAAGAAATACGTCAGCTGCGCCACCTTGATTCCTAGGACACCTCCCGGACCAAGTTCTGATGTCCTTCCTATGCCCTTCGATTGCGCAATCCCGTACAATGCAATACAAACCCCGCGATTGTGTGATGAAGCTACTTTTCGCCATTTTCGCAATGCATTACGGGATACTGGTTGGCAAAAAAGTGCTTTTGCCGAAGTGTTACATGCAATAAAAATTGCATTTTTAATATGCTTCTTTTATGAATATATACCTCATATCCAGCCAGAAATTATCAATACATATCAAGCTATAAACTTATGCTTGCAAAACGGGCAAAAAGCTTTAACTAGTTAACAGATTTAGAAAGTAGCAGATCTGCCCCTAGGGGGAAAGGTGAAGCCACTTGTGAACCAGTATCCCATAAGGCCGTTCGCAAGCCCTAGCACCTGGCATGCCATACGCCACCAGATGGCACCATGTGATTGTGGCAGCTACCTTGCCATCACCAAATGATAATTTGACTAATAAAAAATATATATTTAATATTAATTAATCAAATCTTTTTACCAGTTCTGCTAGCATAAGTTTATAGCTGGATATGTATTGATAATTTCTGGCAGACATGAGGTATATATATATTCATAAAAGAAGCATATTAAAAATGCAGTTTTTAATGCATGTTCGACAAAAGCATGTGCGGGATTGCGCAATCGATGGGCATATCTGCTACATTCTAAATATATGCTAGTAAATATTTAATATATTTTTTTTTTGTGGAATTTATCTCATGGTGCCATCTGGTAGCTTATGGCACGCCATGGGCGAGCGGGGTGTTTTGATTTGCGCACTGCCTTATGGGATACAGGTGGCAAAGTGGCTTCACCGATTCCCCTAGTGGCAGATCTGCTACTTTCTACAGGGTGAGGCAAACAAAAGTGGCCCCGGTCTAGAGATAGGAATACGTTGAAATGCTTGGTGAGAAAAACTCTTGAAGCCGCCTGAAACCTGTTTTATTATTGGGTGGATCGGATTTGCTTCACATTAGATCTACTCATTGACTAGTGGCGAGTAAGATCTTAGTTCTTATTGTATGAAGACGTCCCATTATGCAAATTTTGTGTTTTGCAATGAATTTAAAATGTTTGTTATTAACAAAACCAAAAAGGTGCGATTCTCTTGGATAAATAACGACCAAAATACTCACTAGGGGGAACTTTTCTTGGTCAGCTCTACAAACCTTGTTTATATTTCATTTCAGCTTCTCAAACCCTAGCGTAGTTACTGGCAAATAAGTCGCCAAGCGTTTGTTTGGGCTTAATATTGAAGCGATCAATAGCTTCAGTTAGAAAACCTGTTTTTGTATTGGTTTTTGACTTTGGGGCCACTTTTGTTTGCCTCCCCCTGTATATCTATGTGGTACGAGACATGGAAAGCAAAATACTAACTAGTTCATCAGATACGCCGAGTAGTTCGACTGCAGAGTGGCCAGCTCAACCAGCTCGATCGTTTATACAGGGTGGTTATAAAATAACGCTCCCTATTCGGAGTGGTCTGTAGCTTGAATGAATAAACCAAATGCATCCAAAAATTGATACACTTGCTATTCAAGAAGCTGGGAATGGAATCATAAAAAAAACAGAATCCTAAAGAATAATCATAAAAAAGAATAATCATAAAAAACAAACTCGTCTTTTGACCAGAATCTAAATAACGAGGCGTCGTCAATTATGGCCAATTACTGCCAACACAGCTAATTACGCCTCGCAATTTAGAACCCTGGTCAAGAGACGAGTTTCTTTATTACGAAAAAGAATGGAATTATAACACAGAAACTCGTCTCTTGACCAAGGTTATAAATACGAGGAGTAGCCAATTATGGCTAATTACGGCCAACACATCCAATTACGCCTCGTAATTTAGAACCCTGGTCAAGAGACGAGTTTGTTTTTTATGATTCCATTCTTTTCCCCCCTTCTTGATTAGTAATAGTGTCTCAAAGTTTTTTGCATTTGGATTATTCATTCAAGCTACAGACCACTCCGAATAGGGAGCGTTATTTTATAACCACCCTGTATTTAACTCTAGGCAGAAAGTGTTTAGTAACTCTTGTGGCAACTCTTCTTTAACTCTAGGTTTCAAAAGTTTTATTTGGACTCTAGGACAACAGAGAAGTAGTAAACGGCATGGAAAGCAAAATCTTTGCTTAAGTTCCTACATGTGCTATATCTCACTTTGCAAAACGGATCAGATTTACTGTATGGTACCCTTGGCGAACTTTTCAAAATTACGCCAAAAGTCCGTAATCTGGCGACTTTTGGCGTCACGCTCTCTATACTGCGCTAATTAAATAATGGTCAGATAGGGTTGCCGTAGAAAACGTCATCGTTGAAGTCAAAGAATTCTAATCATCAGTCGAAGTCAGGCAGGTAGCCGCAAAAAATAATTTGTCGCCAATTGTGAAAAATCGCGCCAAGGGTTACCGTGCAGTAAACCTGATCCGTTTTGCAAAGTGAGATAGCCAAGTACTCGTGTCACGTCAAATATGACGTGAAAATAAGGTCATTTTTATGAATGACGTCAACAAGTGAAAAATCACGAAAAAATTGACGTCAAATTTTCGTCAGTTCTGTTAACGTCTTTTAATGGCGCCATCTTCGACGTCATTTTCTTGTCAGCGAAATGACGTGATGCAAAAGACGTCAAGTAGTTAGTCTCAAATCGACCAAACTGACTATTGTGACGCCAATTTTACGTCGAGTTGTCGTGAACGAAATACGAACTACCGATGACGTCACTTCCGTCTCTGTAGAGCGGGAGCATTCAAGACGCCGCCATTTTTAGAAGGAGAATATATAATGTAGCAGCTGTCGTGTATCTGCTTGCGATGCGTTTGGCGTCCCCGAAGTAAGTTTTCATTATCTTTTTTAAAACTTTGTTGTCATATATATATAATATTTTTCATATATTTAGCAGTAAATTCTTAGTTTTTAGTGTTAGTTTCTGATTCTGTTGTTAGTCTATGCGTTTTGACAAGGCCTAACTGAATGCGCATTAGGCATAGCACATGTGGGAACTTAAGTGACGAAATACTAACTAGTTCTTCAGGTACGACGAGTAGTTCGACTGCAGGGTGGCCAGCTCGACCAGCTCGATCTTGAGGGGCGCCCCCGTCCCGTTGTTGACGTCCCTCACCTTCTGGGGGTAGTCCTTGACCAGCTGCAGGCAGTCCTCGAGGGTGGTGGGAGGGCTGAAGAGACCGGTGGTGGCGGAGGCCGTGATCGTCACCGTGGACTTGTCGGAGACCCGCTCGTTCAACATTTCGAGCTTGCCTGTAAAAGCAGATTAGGTAGGGTCAAGTGGGGTAAGTGTGATTGGGGGTAAGTGTGATAAACAGCTCTTGCAACTTTGGAAATCATTCTAAAAATCTGAAAGTTTGCAATATATAACATTAGACCACTTACAATTAAACTAAAAAGAAATATTGACCTTATTTTTTGTTTAAAGAAAGTGTTGAGCTTTTGAATTTAAGTGCAACTGTCTTCTTTTTATGTGGGTTTTCCTATGTGGGGAAAGTGTGATAAAACAGCAATGGATTTTGAAATGCAAATTTTGTACACTTAAAATTGGAATTCAAACATATAATTTTTTTTTCTACATATGTATGTTTCTTATAATAATTCACTACCAATTTTAGGATTTGGAATTTACTTGAAGCAGAGAACGAATTTTCTTAATGAAAAATGCAGAAACCCTATCACACTTACCCCACTTGACCCTACCATAAATTTTGCCTCCGAGGAAGTTAAAGGTTTTTAATTTGGGTTTTACACCATGACTGAGATTGAATAGAAATTATCAAAGAATCACGTGAAAATCGAGTCGTATTGTCATTTAAAATTAACGTCATTTGATTGCGTGAAAATCGCGTCATGTGGTCACGTAAAATTAACGTATTTGACCACGGGAAAAAAGCGTCAAAATATTACCTCTAAAGTTTATTAATAATCATTGACCTAATTTCTCCGAATACATTGTTCCCAATTTTGAGATCATACATGTTCTAATTTTGCCCCTAATGTAAAACATAGTAACAAGGAAAAGGTAGGATTGTTCTCAAATATATCATAAACGTTCTAATTTTGATGGGTCTAAGGTAAAATCATATTCAATCATCTCAAATTTGAGTTCATAAATGCTGAAATTGGCTTTTAAAAATTTTGCCTCAAAGGTACAATAAATAAATGCAAATACTATTTTACTTGGATGTTCTCATTTTTTGATAAACAAGTTCCAAGTTCTCTGCACTTACCCTTGATGTCGCCATCGAAGGAACCGGAGATGGCGAGGCTGCCTTTGACGGCCGCCTCTATCTCCTCCATGTACTCTTCCTTGGTGGCCTTCAGCTGGTACGAGATGATCAGCTGTCCACCGTACGTGATGCTCCTGACGTAGTGCGTACCGACTTTATGCTGTGCCTTGCCCTGCCAGTCTGTGCGCAGCTTGGAATACGACGGGAAAGTGACAGTTTTCTGCGGGAGCATTTTACTATTATTATTATTTCTGATTAGCTGTTACTATACCTCTCCCGACCTGAAGTTTGCAGTATACAAATGTTCTACGAGAAAGAGGGTAAATAGTTCTCATTTTTGAGGGCGAGAATCGAATACAAAAAGGTATTTCACATTCAATAAACAAATTTATTTGTTATTTCAAGACATAAATTTATTATTTTTATTAGTTTAGCTTCAGTTAGAGTGTTATTTTAATTACTTTTTCCTTCGATTTTGACGTAACAGGGCTCACGAATATCAGGGTCAAATTATCAACCAATCGGAGCGGGTGAAGCTTCGGCGCCAGCCGCGTTGTTTACGCAAATTCCTCCGCGTAGTACATTTCTCTGCTGCAAACTTAAGGTCGGTTTTGGTATACATGTCGGCTATGCTAATATTATAGTAGTTTAAAGCATATTGTTACAAACGCTCTCAGAAACGGTATCCAAAAAACGATTCACCCGTTAGAGGGCGCTGATAAATTGCCTACACTGCATGCTGCTTTATCATTGAGCTAGAACAAAAGTGGAGTGAGGTGTGTGATTCACTGAACAGGACAGCAAACGAGCCGATCCAATAGCAAAACGCGGAGGAATACTCAGCTCTGCAGCCGAAGCGAACAGGGCAGAAAACCTAGAAACTTGCCCATTATTGGTTTCACCTTCGCTTTGATTAGGTTAGTGATCCAATGGTCATTTCTTTAAAAAAAAAAGTTGGAATTTAAAGTTAAAACAAGCAAATTCTTGCGAGCTAAAAATGTTGAAATACATTTAGGAGCCCAAGTCAATATGATAGAGGTGTCTCATACTAGCATTGCATACAAAAGCAGGGGAAATAGTCCTTTTCTGCCCTGTTCGCTCAAAAGGGCGAGAGTGGGTTTTCGCCTCGCAGACACTTCACTCCAGTTTCCCTTCTAGCTCAATGGCTGATATACTGATGGCCACACTGGTGACAACAAATTAACTGCGTATGGACGAGCATGCAAAGTTCAATCCATTGCATGACATGATTGAAATGCGCCTACTCGCGCAACAATTGCTCTTTGATGCCTTTACCATCGCTATTTTTGTTAAATGAATATCCCTCAAAGTCGGATGTTGATTTAGAAACACCACCACTTTTAAGGGATATTCCATGTTTAAGTTTAAGTTAGTATGAATTATCGTCGCACAAGAGCTACAATGGGGACGTTGGTGGCGGACGTCGTAATTTACCAGTGTAGCTGAAGCCAAAAACTTTTTTTAGTTCAGCAGTTCCTAGTTTTCCATCCCTTACCCACCCCTTTTCTATTCTTAAACTTGTTTCGATTCTAGGGACATATTTATAGTTGCTTAGGCTTATACACTAATACTACTGTATCAGAATCTAGATGACAGTAGTAATCTATAGGAAATGAGCGCCATCTAGTGTTGGATAATATTTTGGGATTGGTGCGTGTGGCGAACAGCCAGTGTCAATTGGGTAAATGAATGCATTACCAACTCTTGTAACTTGGTCTAAATGTTGGACGCATGTGTTCTTACCCACTACTGTATGACGGACTCGGGGGCTAGAAACAAGATCTATTATCAGAATCAAGATGATGGTAGTAATCTATATTAAATGAGCGCCATCTAGTGCTGGATATTATTTTGAGATTGGCGCGTGTGGCAAACAGCCAAAGTGTCAATTGCGTTAATGAATGCATTACAAACTCCCTTGTAACTTAATATATTTATCAGAATCTAGATGATGGTAGTAGTAATATGTAGGAAATGAGCGCCATCTAGTGTTGGATATTATTTTAAGCGTTAATGAATGCATTACCAACTCTTGTAACTTGGTCTAAATGTTAGAAGCATGTGTTTTCAGGGGACACAAACCCATGTGATAATCGAGATTAAAGCTTAGTTCCTTGTAATTTTAGAAATTTTTAAGGAATATTTATTTGGTTTAGACAGAACGTAAGTCCAATACCCCAATAATACTGCTTTTAAGTTTATGATGTCACGCATGACGTTTTGGCTGTCCCAAATGTTGTTTGACGAGCGTACGCTCGTACCATGTGAAAAGGGCTTTAAACTGAGGGCTTAACGCCATGTGAAATGGGCTTAAACGTCACATTTGATCATGATTGACGTTACGATCAAGTAGAAAAATGGCGCTTCACCAATAACCTACACTCTTAAAACAAACGAGTGATTTTAACTCAGTCTGATTAATTTTCACTCCTCCAGTCTGGAAAATGCACTTCTCCTTTAGGAGTGGATCCTTTGTGTGTTAAACCTCCGACAGGATCATTCCAAACGAGTGATTTTAACTCAGTCTGAGTTAATATTCACTCATTTCCAGTGTCGAAAATGCACTTCTCCAACTGGAGTGGATTTCACGCTTTTGTTTTAACCCTTTCAGTCCCAAAAATTTACTACACTACAGAAAAATCTGATATTCACAAAATAAGCTTATTTTAGGTCAAATATAAGATTTCCATAAGAAAAAAATCATTTTAATTTTTTATATGGTTTTTGAAATAATGCCAAAAAAAATTTTAATGTGGAAAACAACAAAATAAAAAATATATATTACCTAAAAACCCTTCGAGTTATATATATTAAGGTACTGACCATATTATCAAAAAAAAAATTATCATTTCAACCGAAATAGTTTAAATTGTGTTTTAAATATGAAGAACTAAAGTGAACTTTTCAAAAATCAGGTGAAACGCTTGTTAGCTATTTTCTGAATAAAAAAAAATAGTAGTTCTGATTTGTATTGAGATTAATGTAAAATATTGTCTGATAGAACAGAGTGTGAAGAATTGAATAATGTGTGTTTGGATGTCATAACGGGGCAAAACATTTAGAAAAGAAATATTGAAAGTGATGATGCCAAATGGCATCACTGGGACTGAAAGGGTTAAAGCTTAATTCTTTGTAATTTTAGAATTTTTTAAGGAATATTTATTTGGTAGACAGAACGTAAGTTTGCAGCAAAAACTGTCACTTGGGACTGCTTCCAGACAAAATTCCAAGCGTGAAAAAAGCGCGTCAAACGCAACATATCTAGTTCTTAGTTTGGATTAAGGACTTATCACACGAGAGCTAGTTCATTTAACGACGTCCGTACGCCATATCAAAAACTGGCCAGTGGAGAAGTTTTTGCTGATTGAGCATTTTCGAGTCGACCTGAAAAAAAATCAGGCTCCTTTTTGCTGTTCGAATGGCTGCTCCAATCAAAAACGAAATTTAGTCGTGACGTCATGCCCGATCTTTCTCCTTGTACCTCCTCCTCCAATACGGCTATATACTGCTTTTAAGTTTGTGATGTCACGCATGACGTAGCCGTTCTCGTGTTGACGTTTTGGCTGTCCCAAAAGTTGTTCCACAAGCGTACGCTCGTACCATCTTATAAGGGCTTTAAACTTTTTATTCTTTTTAAAGGTCAAATTTTATTATGATTGACGTTACGATGAAGTAGGAAAATGGCGCTTCACCAATAACCTATTCTACTTACCGTCTTAAAGGTGCGAGATAGTACTGGTATGGCAATTATTAGCAAACTCAAACATCTTTCATCATTAAGAGAGGTTCATTTTCAATGGATCCCTTCTCACGTAGACATTTATGGCAACGAGACAGCAGACTTACTGGCTAAAGAGGGTTGTAATGAACCGCTTTACACCTCTGATTTGTTGACCCACTCCGAGTTCTTTTCGAGGGCTATGAGCTTTCATAATGCCTCTCGGAAAATTCCTCCAGTGCACCACTGGTACCAAGGTAAGCGACCCGGAGAGGCTTTATCCCTAAAGTGCTGCAGAAGCGACCAGACGGCCATTACGAGACTTAAAAGTGGACACATTAGATCTCTGTGTTACACGAATGGGAAGAAGACCTTTCCTATCTGCCCGAAGTGCTCCATCAAACAGGCGGCACCCGACCACATCCTGGACTGTCTGGGACTTTCCAGACACGATATGTATGAAAATCCAGTCATGGTTCTATACCAAAACCGAGCCTAACTTTGCAGCAGAGAAATGTACTGGGCGGAGGAAACTGGGTAAACAACCCGGCTGGCGCCGCAATTTCACGTACTATGATTGGCTGCTCCTTTCGACCCTGATATTCATGCGCCCTGTTTCGTCAAAATCGAAGGAAAAAAATTATTAAAATAACACTCTAGCTGAAGCTTTTCTAATAAAAATAATAAATTTATGTCTTGAAATAACAAATAAATTTATTTATTGAATGTGAAATATCTTTTTGTATTCGATTCTCGCCCTCAAAAGTGAGAACTATTTACCCTTTTTCTCGTAGAACATTTGTATACTGCAAACTTAAGGTCGGTTTTGGTATAGACTTTTTACGAGTGACAAACATTATAGACCTGGTTTAGCTCTGCTAAACCAAGGAGATAAGCAACAACAACAACAACACTTACCGTCTCGTGGTACACCGTAATCAGCATCTCCACCGTCTTCTCGCGGTTTATGGTGCTGGTCAGGTAGCTACCGTAACCTTGGAGACCGAACTTGCCGTTCTTGACTTTGAGCGTAAAATCCCCGTCAACGTCCAGCAGGTCGCTTGAGTCGGAAGAGGATTCGATGAGCCGGTACTGGGATTTCGTGAAGGTCCTGGGAATGTCCTAGAAATAGAAATGACATGACCTTATTGGAAATTTTCTAATGGACCAATAAAATATTTGATGGGATCCATAAAATATTGTATGGGAACCAATATATTTTATTGGACCAATAATTTTTTTATGGAACCAGTAAAGTGTTTAAGGGGACGCATTACCCAAAAATTGGTCAAAATGTCGATTTTTCTTTTTTTACTTTTTATTATTTACAATATTCTTCTAAACATTTACTGAAAGTTTCATAATGATATCTTGTGTATAGAAAAAAAGTTATTAAATATTTTCTGGAGTCATTCCTATACGTTTGAATACGCATTTCGTCTGCTTTCAACCTTTTTTTTCTGTTTCACGTTTTTCAATTCTTGTGTTTAATAAATCCCTAAGGCTTTTTTGCTAATTAAGTTAGAGTTTTGAAATTTTTTAGCTATGTTCTTACATATATTATGCACAAAATTGTGCATGGAATAAGTTCTTCTATGTATAGTTATTTTTTAAAAAAATGTTGAATTTAATAATTTGTATTTTTTGTGTATTTTTTTTTGTGATTTTCACTGTAAATGCATATTACTTTTTAACTATCGCTCACATTTTAAAATCCATGCACAGTTCTTGAACAAATAGTACTAAATAGAAACCATAAAAGTTTGGTAAAGTTATTCTTAAAATTGAAGGAGGAGTAGGGTTTAAAAAAGTTCAAAATTTTGACTTTTTTTTTTGAATAAATGAAAAACTACTTGTAAATATTCATTTTTATTGCTAGAAATTTTTTATTTAGAGTGAACATTATACAAAACCAATATAATTTACAAGTTTATGTTATTATTTCTAGAAATAATATTTTGGGTAATGCGTCCCCTTAATTCGAACAAAGAGAATTCATTGGACCAATAAATTTTTTACGGGTCCCACAAAATTTTATGGATCCAATAAAATTCTATTGGAATAAATAAACCAATAATTTTTTAAGTGTGTTATGGACCCATTAAAATTTTGCAAACCAATAGAATTTCACGGGACACGTAAAATTTTATTGGGGCCACACACATAACGCACTAAAAAAATTAATGTTAATTTCCAATATTGGAATTATTATTATTTTCTTATTTTTATCCAATGGGTCTGCAATATTGGCAGGAAAGCCTTTTACAGACTCGGCGAATTCCCCAGAACTGAGAGCAATTTTTCTGTGGCACCATCTAGGCAACTCTCTCTACCGATTTTGACGCTCAGATTACAAGGAACCGGGCTCTCTGTGGATGTTAAAGTATGGCGGGATTTAATTTTGCCGAAAGAACCCAAGCCAAATGGATGCTCCGGGGATCTTTTGCATGCCACATAATCATATGACATGCGCGCCCATGATTTTCCCATCCAGCAAATCCACCGACTCAGCCGGGGCTCGAACCCACGATCTTGGACTTATGGAGGTGGACACGTATAACCTCTCAGCCTCCTTGCCAACCTAAGTTGGGTAAATAGAAATGTGCTATGAAGAAGATCCTTCCGCTCATTAAAAAAGTTCCATAAATTAATAGAATATTTGTGAATCCATCCAGAAAACAAGTTTAAAATTCGTTTAAGGTCTAACAGATTTGAATATTACTTGAGAAAATTTGGCAATTTTATCAGAATGAAAGTGTATTTTGGTTTAATCTAGTTTAATTGTATACAGATCATTTTGTATGTAAATATTGCCTTACAAGAGTTCCCAACTAACGGACAAATCGCGCTTTTCCCTCTGCCTTTTTACCCTAGTTAGGTTGGCACGGAGTGTACACTGCAGCAACAATTACCTGTATATTGTTTTTTAGTTCTTCTTGGTCAAAGATGTATGTATTCTTGGGGGAGGCGTCTTTCATGTCGAAAGATCGACCGAGGACAATAGCCCCGATCACGACTGGGATAATCATGCTGAGGGCCTCCTAAGTCAACTAGAAGAAAAAGATGTTTTAATAATTATAATTCTGTATAATAATTATGAATATTGTATAATTAATTGTATGATAATTGTAAGTATTGTACAGAAATTATAAATATTGTAAACGTAATGGTTTTTTTTATTTATTGTAAATTTTATGCCAGCGATAATGAGCTTCGAGGCCCAGTGGCTTAGTGGTAGTGCGTCGCATTGCCACGCCACAGGTCAGGGGATCGAACCCCGGATAGGGCGAGGATGACCTATCCTTTTATCCCTTGAGTGGGTCGATAATAAAAAATGGGTACCAAGCGTGCTTGGGAACTAAACACTGCAGCTTACAATCCAAAAGCTAACGGGTTTATTGAACGCACACACAGGACCATAAAAGCGTCCTTAATGTGCTACTCTGATTCTACGTGGATTGATGCCTTGCCTTTGGTGCTTTTGGGGTTAAGAACTGCCATTCGTGAGGACTTTGGCCATACTTCTGCTGAATTAGTTTATGGACAAACTTTAAGGTTGCCTGGCGAATATTTTACCAGCCATAAGCATGATATTTCGCAACCCGAGTTTGTTTCTAAGTTGCAGAAAGCTTTTGCCGAAGTGCGCCCTGTCCCCTCTAAGTGGCATAGTTCACGCTCAATTTATGTCCCTAAAGATCTTGATTCTTGTACTCATGTTTTTGTTAGAACAGATGCTGTACGTAGAAGCCTCCAACCTCCTTATGAAGGACCATTCCGCGTTGTTAAACGGCGCCCAAATGTTTACTACGTGGAGGTAAAGGGATCTAAGAAATGGATTTCCCTTGATCGTCTCAAACCAGCATTCTTGCCCACAGATAGTTCCCAGCAGGATGCCGAAGACCCTAGTCCTAGTCCATCTCCAAGTCCACCGCCACCTGCTTATGTGACCAAAAGAGGCAGAACTGTTCGTTTCCGGTTTCCACCCGAAAACTCCGGGGGGAGTACTGTGGCAGCACCGTGACGGCGTTCTGACGTTGGACTACTGCGGCGTTGATATTGTGACGTTGGACATACGGGGAATTGTTAACTTGTATTTAAGAAGCATGCACTGTTTATGTTTTGGAGCTATTGCTTTGATTTTGTTATGTTTTAGTTTTATTAAAGTTTGTTGTTGTTACGAAATGACTGTTCTTTTTGCCTGATCCCTACTTCCGCGTGAGACTGACCATCTTACCGGGTTTTAGAATAGCTCCCCAGAGCTCTAGGTCACGAAAGCTGAAATGGGCACGGCAGGCCTTGGCCTAGTAATAGGCTGTTGCAGCCCCCGCCCCCCTTAAATTTATCTAAAAGCACCATTTATCCTAATAACCAAAAATATAAGCCAAATGCAGTCCATAGTATTGAAGATTTTATGCAGGACAAATTAAGAAACACGAAGACTGAAATTTAAAAAAAAAACTTTAAACTCTGCGGTTTTATTCGGAAGAATAATGCCCTAATATATTTGTTTTTTTTATGTGTTAAGTTTAACTCCAAAGGTGAAAAAAAGTTATTGAGCCCTTTCACTCCCAATGATTCCAATTGAAGAGTACAGGGGAAAAACCGCTTGATTTTGTAGAAGGCTTTCCTCAATAGACCTCTTTGGCGATGATAGCGAGAAATCGCCTAGTTCAATGAAAATTTAAAAAAGGTGGTATAAAATTCACTCTGAAAGAATTTTATTAAATAAATTGGCCCTAAATTCTTCTTGTTTGCATTTTTAAAAGGTTGAAAAGGTGAAGATTTTTAACAAAGAAAGTTTCGAAAAATTATCGTTAGAATTTATTAAAGTTTCACAAAACCATCGCTAATGGGTATTAAAAAAATTCTTAATAATAGCATCTTTATATGTAAAGTTTAACTTAAGGAAGACTTAACTAAAGGAAGAAAACAGTTTTATATAATTAAATCTAAAATCTTTTTAAGCTTTCCTTAAAATTTATATTGTAAAAAAAAACCCATTAAGGTAGGCGAATACCCAAAATTCTAAAATTTTTACTCTTACTTTAATCTTTTCCAAATTTGGCATAGTGATTTCAAATATAATAAGCACTGCTTTTTAGGCATTTTTTTTATTTAAATATAATTGATTTATTTTAAACGGTGTTCTTCACCTAAAAAAAGTGGTTTGCGCCAACACTTAAAACAACACATAAAAAGTTTTACATTAATTTACCTGAAATTTTGTACAGATGCTATTTCAATATATATCTGTGCCATGAACCTCTAACATCCGGTGTAAATACATAAGTTTTTTTTTTTTTAAAAAATGTCCAAGTGTAAGTTAATCGAAAAAAATCCTTTTTTTTTTTGTGGTTAATTTATAACCTTTTTCTTAATAACTTCTTTTCTTGTAATTTGTATGCAAATCTAGAGGGTCATTGCATGCATCAGTTCAAAACGAAGATTTTAACACATAATTAATGTTTATAGGATGAAAATTCAATGTAGTAGACTTGTTAGCGCGCGCGTAAATCTCTTTTTTTTAGTAGAAAAACATCGTTTAAAATAAATAAATTATATTTAAATTTTAAAAAAATGCCTAAATAGTATTATTCATAATACCTGAAATCAATAGGCCAAATTTGGAAAAGATTAAAGTAATAGTAAAAATTTTAGAATTTGGGGAAATTTTGGGTATTCGCCTACCTTAAAGGAAGAAAACAATTTTAATTTAATTTAAAATCTTTTTCTACTTTCTTAGAATTTATATTTAAAAAAAAACTTTAATTCAAAAAAAGTATAAAGCACTTACTAGCTCTGATGTAAACTCGGATGCTCCCAAAGATGACCAGGAAAAAACCTCTTCCTAAAAACTCTCCGAAAATCTAACCTGATGACTTGAGAGATTTTCACTGATTATCGCGAGCTGATTGCTGCAGATTCGTTGATTAGTCAGTGAATTTCTTCACCAAGACGATTTGGTTTCAATTTCAATGTTTATGGTTATCTTGTCTGGGTGCACGATTGCAGTATTTAGTGCTTACTTGTTGTCTTCGGGATATAAAGTTGCTTCAACAATTTCAGTCCCAGTGATGCCATTTGGCATCATCATGTTTCTGATCATAATTTTAAGAAAATAATAGGACTGACATTGTGATGAATAAAAAATATTTTCTAATAGATAAAAGTTTGAAGAATCGAATGATGTGCTTTTTGATAACAAAAATGGCTCTAGACGATCAGAAAAAATATTCTAAAATGATGATGCCAAATTGCCGTTGGGACTGAAAGGGTTAATACATAATTGGCATGTTTCACGTCTTGAGTGGCAACAGATCCAGCTTTATTCATTTCATTTTTTTCTTTCTAGAATTTGCAAGTACAATATGTTCCTACCTATCTGAAATTAATGCTATGTAAACTTTTCTCTCAGTAGAACTAAAGCTTTATTTTCTGTTCGTGAATTATTTTAATTGATGTCTAACAATTTCTCTCATAAAACAAAATTGTTGACAAATTTATCACGAACATCAAAACTTATTATTTTTAATAAATAATTTTACACCAAATATTGCAAGCTATTTTAAAAAGTGGGATTTTAGAGAAATGTAAGTCAGCTGCATTTATCATTAAAAAAGCTATTTTTAAAACATTTAATATAGCCGAAGAAATGTGATTTAGTATTTTTTTCCCATTAGAAAAACAAAGAGGCCCGTTGATTTGAAGACCAGAGGTCGTTTGGGCCCATTATCCATTGAGACGTCAAAGTTGAGCATTTAAAAGGAAGGAAGGGACTGAACAACAATTGAATTTGTAAAAACTTAACAAATATATTTTCCTCCAGGTTAACCCTTTCAGTCCCAGCGATGCCATTTGGAATCATCACTTTCAATATTTTTTTCCAAATGTTTAGGTCCCGTTATGACATCCAAACACACATCATTCGATTCTTCACACTTTGTTCTATAAGACAATATTTTATATTAATCTCAATAGAAGTCAGAGCTACTATTTTTTTTATTTAGAAAATAGCTAACAAGCATTTCACGTGATTTTTGAAAAGTTCACTTCAGTTCCACTTATTTAAAACACAATTTAAACTATTTCGGTTAAAATAATTACTAAAATTTTTTTAATAATATGGTCAGATACCTTAAAATATGTAACTCAAAGTGTTTTTAGGTAATATATATATTTTTTATTTTGTTGTTTTCCCAAGTTAAAGATGTTGCCATTATTTCAAAAACCAAATAAAAAATTAAAATATTTTTTTTCTTCTTAAGGGAACTCTTATTTTTGACCTAAAACAAACTTATTTTGTGAATATCAGATGTTTCTGTAGTGTAGTAAATTTTTAGGACTGAAAGAGTTAAAAATTTAGATAACAGGTGGTTATTTAAGTAAAAAAAGCTTTGTTGTACGATATGGCTTTTTTAACCTTGTAAGACAAAAACAAAATCCACACAGAGCCTGGCTTTAACATCCAGTATTCACACAGAGCTCAGATTCATTGCAATACAAGGGTCAAAATAAGTAGCGAGAGCAGCCTATATGATGCCACAAAAAAAGCCTATCAGATCTAAGGAAATATGTTGAGTCTTCAAAGCTTTAACACGTTAAAGAGTAGCCCTCAGTTCTATAGAAGAAAAAAATAATGTCTTCCTTGGGGGAAAAAAATTACAGATTTGATCCATTGATAAACTACAACAACAACAAACTAACAATAACAATATGAATCTTTAAACTACGAACGGAATACTAATGCATTTCTCACTCATCATCGGTCACTGATAATTGGCTTGTTTAAGGTGACCTTCTAGATTTCATTCCTGCATTTCCTTCAATTGGTGCTCCGTTTTCACACGATTGTGATACACCAATCAAGACTCGAGAAAAAACTTGCTTTCATTCAGCATTTCTGTTGCCACTCAAGACCTGAAACATGCTCATTCATTGTACTGCATTCAATCAGTTAACAATAATTTGTCAGAACTATTTTTTATTCAAAAATTAAACTTATTCAGGCAACAAAACACACGATACACATTTATATACATTGGGATGGTATCGTAATAGAACAAGTAAGTAATGCCTAGCAGAATAGAAGCAATTGAAGAGCTTAGTGGAAGAACATTCTAAGTGACATTTAAAAAAAATTGAGACTTTTGTGTCAACAAACAACATTATTAAACTTGGCATAAAAAGCACAAGAAAAAAATAAAAACTTCAACTTCAAATAACACTTACAGTTTGAAATTCCTATAAAAGAATGAAAATTGGGCAAGTTTTCAACAAATAATAAAGAGTTACTGAACTATGTTGATTTAAAGGTTGAAACTAGGTTTGATTCAGTATTATTGTATAGTATATGTTGTATACACAGAATAGTGGGTATTGAATGTTCACATTTAGTTTAACGTGTGCTGAACTTAATCCTAGACTTTCACATCTTCAAGAAGCTTAATATTAATATTTCATTTAGGAGCAGATCGCCAAACCTAAGTATATGTTTATCCAAAAAAAATAATAATAATAAATCAAATAATATTCTAAGACAAATAACTCTGGCCTCATAATATATTTTTGAAAACTTTTTTTATGATAAATTTAGCTGGCTTACAGGGCTTGACCTTCAAACATTTTGAATTTGGATATCTTTTTAATTTTCAATCAATAATTCTACAATAAAATATTGAAACTAACAAGTTTCCCTTTATCCGCAAACTTTAAGTATAGCATATTTTCTATGGCTTGCACCAACGGTTTTCAACAGATCTGAGTGAAAATACAAACTTTAAAGCTTATTTTCTCGATTTCACCTTTTTTGCTGCTTAGCACATTCTTCTACTGAGCTCTTCCATTAAGGGGGAATGGGCGTGCAGGACCGGGGGTCTCCAAACTCAAGTGCCTCAATGTTAATCCAATGGGAAAAAATTATTTTCTTTGCCACATTTCTCCGGCTGTATTGAATATTTTTACAAGCGGATTTTTTTATGTGATAAATGTAGCTGACTTACAGGTCTCTATCTTACCACTTTTTGAAATTGCTTCGAATATTTTGTGTAAAATAATTTATTGAATATTAAAAAAAATATTCGTACTTATTTCAAAAAGTGGGAAGATAGAGACCTGTAAGTCAGCTACATTTATCACATAAAAAATCCGCTTGTAAAAATATTCAATACAGGCAAAATATTCAAATAAAAATGTGGCAAAGAAAATAATTTTTTCCCATTGGATTCATTGAGGCCCTTGAGTTTGGAGACCCCCGGTCCTGCACGCCTATTTCCCCCTTAAGACATAGCGTTACCGCATTTCAACGACTTGAAAACGATAACAGTACGAGTTTCAATTAGGACAAAGTAATATAAACAAATGAAAAAGCACAGCATTAATTCTCAGCAAATTACACAGTTAAAATATAACAACTTGGTGTGCGAATTACTTTTTGAATAAGTAAAGCTATAACACAAAACTGATTTTAAACAACTGATTTATAAATGTCTGGTCAAAAAAAAATGCTACACTTTTGGGCATGTTAAATATAAATTTGTATCAAATTTTGATACGGTGAAAAATGTTTAGATGACAACTTTATATGATAAAAAGTAGTCCAAACATAATATATCAAAATAAAAATACATAAAATGAAAATGTTAAGTTGAAAAAACATGACATGGGCTTTTATGTGAAATACAGTTTTATAATAAAATATAATTTTGTCCGTATAAATAATATTACAATGTAAAATGAATGACGAAGTTATGAAGGGGCATCAAATGATCAAAATTCTAATGTTGTTGTCTGATGAAAACATTTCAAAGCACAAAGTAAATCAATTCATATGGAAAAAATATATTAGCAATAGTTGATGACTAGTTTGAATGTTTTTTTACTTGGCATAAAAAGCAAAAGAAAAACTTCAACTTTAAATAACACTTACATTTTGAAATTCTTATAAAAGAATGAAAATTGGGCAAGTTTTCAACAAATAATAAATAGTCACTGAACTATGTTGATTTAAAGGTTGAAACTAGGTTAGATTTAGTATTATTCTATAGTATATGTTGCATATAGAATAGTGGGTATTGAATGTTTACATTTAAATTAACGTGTGCTGAACTTAATCTTAGACTTCCGCTTCTTCAAGAAGCTTAATATTAATATTTCATTCATGAGCAGAACTCCAAACCTAAATATCTGTGTCAATCCAAATAAAAATAATAATTTTCTAAGCCAAATAACTCTGGCTTTATTAAATATTTGTGAAAACTTTTTTTTAATGATAAATTTAGCTGGCTTACAGGGCTCGATATAGCCACATTTTGAATTTGGATATCTTTTTAATTTTCAATAAATAATGGTGTTGTTTCACAGGGAATCTGGCAACAGTTCCACAGTCTTGTTTTCATTTTTCTCAAATTACTTTTATCTTGGTTGGTTGGTGGAGATATACTCAAGTTTGTGTGCTGACCAAGCAAACTAACCTGTATATATGTCTACCAGCCAACCAACCAAGACAAAAGTAATTCAAGAAAAATTAAAACAAGACCGCAAAGCTGTTGCCAGATACTCAGTGAAACAACCCCATTTTACAACAAAACATTGAAACCAATTTCAAAAAGTGGGATAACAGATCCCTGTAAAGCCAGCTCACATAATTTTTTTTAATAAAAATATTCAATACAGAACAGAAATTAAACTTAGAAAATTGTTTTCCCATTAGATTAAGAGGGGCTGTCAGTACCATAGAGCTAATACATTTGTTTTGAAATCACAACCTTTGCAAAAGAATTGCATTGCCAGGTTATCCCATTTTTACCAAGTATGGGAAACATCATAACATCAATTTAAAACAAGATAACATCCGTTTATTTAATTATAAACTAATAAATTTTTTAAATAGTGTCGCCATCTGCTGTATATCATTGGCGTTTTAAAACTTCAAAAATAATTAAATAACTAGGTAACAATTTCGTTTCATTTAGATGTTTTGTTTTTACCCGTACCTGAAGAAAAATGGTTAGCATGGCAAAGCAATATTTCTTTGGAAGTTGTGATTCCAAAACTAATACATTAGTTCTATTGAACTGTCAATCCCTCTTAATACAGAGACACTTATAATGTTGAGTAAATGGACCACCAACATATTTCTCTCATCCCATGCATATAGAGTAATGGGCTACACAGCATACACTCTTCCCTTATGGGACACACTTTTTGTTATGTTAACACAGAGACATTTCGGTTTGAGCCCAGCTCCCATTCCATTCTCAACTTTAAAAAATCATACTATTAAAGTATGGAACAGTATTAGAACTAGCAGATGCAGTTTTGAAGACATGAGGCCATTTAAATATAAAGGGACAAAATAAAAAAAATTATTGTGCAAAAAAAACATCAATACTCAGTCGCGTGCTTCCTAACAGCCGCATCAAGCACAGCGAAAATATCATGGCAACCCTTGATGGCCGCCTTCCTCAACTTGTCCATGTGATCTCTGTGTATCCGAGACGCCATCTCATCACACACGATCGCCCCCGACTTCCGCAAAAGCGCCAAATTCAGTTCTGTGCCGCCAAGGAACCCTTCAAAGTGGTTTATGTCCATTAGCGGGGTTTCGTTGACGAACCCTGCAGAACAGGCACAGAGGTAGTCTTTGATGGGGATACCGGCGTTTATGAGGGCCAGTGTTCCGGCGTTGATGCAGGCGCTGATTGTACCGCCGTCTGAGTACAGTACCTGTAGGAAAATACAAACTCACTGAGTTACATCAACCTCGTTTGGAAAATCTTGTTTTACAGGGTTGGTATGGTTTAAACCAATTGGTTTAAACCATGGTTAAAAAAATGGTTTAAACCGGATGTTGTTTTTCCCAAAAAAACAGTTGTTTTTTGTGTGGTTTTTTAACTAATATTTTAAGTTTGGTTTCCATTTATTTATTCTGTTTAATGAATGTTTTCGACTTTTGGAATTGTGCAGTCGAAGCTGCACCACAAACTGGGCTTGGAAAAAGCAGCGAAACTTTTTTTTTGTTTAAAATGTTGATTCCAAATAATGAAAAATAAATAAAGTGTTGTAATATAAATAAATATGTACATCTTAGCTAAAAAAAACAGATTTTTTTTATTATCTAAAGAAAAAAAATCGAAACTTGTAATTCAATGTTATTGATATTTTTTAAACATGAACAATATACAGTAAAACTTCTCGGGAGCGACCACCCTCCGTTCTGAGGAAAATCGGTCGTTGAGGGAGGGTGGTCTCTTTGAGAAGTTTCCTCACTGAGCTGCTTATATAAATGTTCAAATCAATTTTATAAACAATGGTTTAGTAGTAAAAATTAAAAAAAGTATACAATTTTCATCATTTTATTTAGTTATTTTAATTATATCCAAAAACAAGGTCCTATCTTTTACAATGCACATTTAAGTTACAATCTTTTAAAATAGGAAGAAATATCTTTTTGTTAAATTTTTTTCTCAATTTTCGGAAAGTACCTCATATTTCAATTTGTTTTTAGGTTATGTAAAAAGACTATTTATTGAAACGTCTTTCGTGTTTCGCAAATTTAACATTCACTGGTAATTCTCCATTCTGTGAGTTTCTTGACCTCCTTTTAAATTACGACGCCCGTCGCCAATAACCCTCACGTAGATCTAGTGCGACGATAATTCAAACCTACCAATCTACCTTAAACTTCTTGCCATCAAAGTTAGCCCCTTGCTTGTGTGACAATGATCAACCCTAGTGATTTGTTTTTGGAAGGACGTTGCCAAGCGTTACCTTGGCTAGGGATGTCAACGTACATAATGGATGGCCCTACCTTGCAATTGTTAACTGCAGTAAAGTGAAAGAAGCTTCCTATTGACAACTCGGACAATTCGTGGAAGGGTCTTTCGAAATGATCCTTTTAACAGCAAACAGGGGGGGAGGGCTGAATTTGTTCAAACTTGTCATTCTGGTTAACTCTTCAGTGCGATAATATGGAGGAAGGTAATTCAAAGGTCGAAAAGAGCAAACAATGACCAGTAGCTGAGGGAAAGCAAGACTTTTTGGAAAAGTGACCCCCCGGATGAGACCTATAATGTGGTCGTAACCGGAGGTTGGCCTGGTCTGTCCGAGAGGTATTTTTAACATTAAGCGTATAGGGGAAAAATCGGTGCCTTGAAAAATTGCCCGTTTGCAGAGGTGGTCGCTTAATAGAGGTGGTCTCTTGTAGAAGTTTTACTGTAATATGCATTCATTCAATAAATATATATACATTTTCATATAAATATATAATAAATATACAACATATCTCACATTAGGTTGAAAAGAAAAATAACTTATGTTTTGTTTTAAATTTTCATAACTAGCAACAATTGAAATGTGATATTTTGTTGAAATAATTTTTTTAATCGGTTTAATAATTGGTATTATAATGTTATTTAATCTAAGATATTTCAACAAAACAAAGCATGCATAATTAAAAAAAATTAGCCAAATTAATGTTTTTAAAAAAACCCAGTTTAAACACAAAAAAATTGGTTTAAACCAAATAAACCTGCTTTAAACCAAAAAAAAAACCCTGTTACTTTGGGGGTTTTTTGGAAAAAAAACAGTATTTTTCCAACCCTGCTTGTTTATAGCAACAATTTTCGATTGACTCCTCCGTTGTAACTCTAATATTATATGTACGATATCAAAATATGCTTTATTGTTATGCTCTGAACACATACACGCGAACAACATCAGTAGTAAAAAGACAATAAGAACAATAGCTTGAACACCAGTAATTTTGTATTCGTATTCAATCCGTATTCTGAACTCATCTTTTGAGATATTGTTTCAATGAATCCGTCCTCCTTTTTGAGTATGTGTTACTTCTCTTCTTGAAATTTTTTTTAAGCGACACAATTTTTTTTAGGAACTTAACAATTTACAGCATATTCTAAAATTAAGCGCAAAATAAAAAATATTATTTTAAGGAATGTTTAGCATCTGTTTTAATGGCTAACATATGGAAAATAAGCTTTGAGTAAATATGATTCCTTTTCCTAATAGATTTAGATATTAGATTTACTATAGTTTAATCTCTCTTTATTGAAGATAATGTAAAAAGTGAATTTATTGAACATATCTTTTTATATTTAAGATAATGTAAATGGCGGAATCTTTTAAGAACTTATTTTAAGCTAGCAACTCTACAAATATACTTAGCTTTTAAATAAGGTTAGATTTGAATTATCGGCGCACTAGATCTACACAAGGTCGATTGGGGATGGGCCACTATACTTCCCAAGTCACTATACTTAGTTTTTACTTGAATATCACTATCACAGTCAAGCTGTGTTCAAACTATCCCTTCAAAACACATGATACAACTCACCAAAAAGAAGATATCAATCTGCGAATTAGGATACTGGGTAGTGAGGATGGTCGCTTCGAACGCCTCCCTTAAAATATTCGACATCTCCTGGCTTCTCCGGTCGTTTCTGGTAACCTTGTTGCGGCCGCTCGTGCTGAAGGGAGCCGACCTCAGCTCGCAGTTGATAAACGATCGGTCGTTTAAGGCTTTGGATCGTCCTTTGACCTGAAATAAGCATGAAAGATTTTGAAATGCAACACAACATTAATTTCACTTAGGGTCAAGTGGGCTAAGTGTGATTGGGGGTAAGTGTGATAAACAGCTCTTGTAACTTTGGAAATCATTCTAAAAATCTGAAAGTTTGCAATATATAACATTAGACCACTTATAATTAAACTAAAAAGAAGTATTGACCTTATTTTTTGTTTAAAGAAAGTTTTGAGCTTTTGAATTTAAGTGCAACTGTCTTCTTTTTCTTTGTCTTCCCCTATGTGGGGTAAGTGTGATAAAACAGCAATGGATTTTGAAATGCAAATTTTGTACACTTAAAATTGGAATTCAAACATATAATTTTTTTTCTGCATATGCATGTTTCTTATAACAATTCACTACCAATTTTAGGATTTGGAATTTACTTGAAGCAGAGAACGAATTTTCTTAATGAAAAATGCAGAAACCCTATCACACTTACCCTACCTAAGTCGGCTTAGGGGCTGAGAGGTTTGGTTTGAATTATCGTCTCACTAGAGCTACACGAGGGCTATTGGCGACAGGCAATGTATTTCAGGACCACAGTCAAGTGACGAGCCGACACCACCTGAATCAGGGGCTGAGAGGCATTACTTGTCAGCCTCATAAGCCCAAGATTGCTGGTTATTGTATGTATGTAAGTACAGTAACCCTTCGCTATATGGCACCTCGTTACATTGGGCATTCGGATATATTGCGCCCTGTATCATACCAAAAGTCTCGGAACTCCGGGGATCCGAAAGTCGTGGAACTCCGAGGATCCGAAAGTCGCAGAACTACGGCATTCCGTAAGTCGTGAAACTACGTCGATCTGAAAGTCTCGAAACTACGGCGATCAAGTAGCAAAACTACGGCGATCAGAAAGTCGCGAAACTACAACGGATTAAAAAAACATTGGCTTACATAGGTTGGCCGATGTTTTTTTAGTCCGATGGTCGATTTTTTTTCACTAAGTTACCATCGGTCGCCGATAACAAGGCCGATGGTAAAATTTTCAAACAATTGGCGCCGATGCATCGGTCTATCCATAGTCATGTTTTATGTTACTTTGACTTGGCGACAAATTTAGAAATGGCGCCAAATCAGAGACCTAAAGCTTATTTTTACCCAAAAACCCTTTGAAATAAAAAAAATACATGAGGAACAAGCAAGAAGTATAAAAAAAAATTGGTCAAGCAGAAGATGCATCAGTCTATCCCTTGTCATGTTTTATGTTACTTTGAATTGGCGACAAATTTAGAAATGGCGCCAAATCAGAGACCTAAAGCTTATTTTACCCAAAAACCCTTTGAAATAAAAAAAAATACATGAAGAACAAGCAAGAAATTTTTAAAAAAAATTTGCCTATCAGTAGTTATTTTTTTAAGTGGGTTTCTTATGGAAGTAACTTTTTTTTACTCTAACAACAATTGAAATTGCTAAATAATAATAATATTTAACATGGGGTTAGTACATTGCAATCATTAAATTGTTTAAATATATTGAAAGAATCAAGAGTTTTATAATATTTTAGTCAAGCAAGCGAAATTTAGTGGTTTCCATACCGGTTAAACGATATCGCATCGACTTAAGAGTTGGTAATCTTAAATACATGAATTAATCAATAATTACATCGTGTGGTCCATATACAGTCGCAAGTACTTTAGTGTTCCCCTGCTCAAAATACGACGAACCATCAGCACCAGCAGAAATGCCCAATTTGCAGGAAATTCTACGAAGTTCAGTAGGCCTCCTTCCATCCATTCGAATTCCCTGGTCGGAAAGTAGTTCCAAGCCCGCCATTTTTATTTGAAAACTGTTCAACAATTATCTTTCTAAAACGTATAAAACTTTACACGTGTATAATATACCGTTAAAAAATAAAATTCAACTGCAAACGCAAACAAATGAAAGTGAAAGTTGTAGTTAGTAGCTAGTGATAATTTACTTTCTGGTCTTGAATGTTAAATTGTTTGTTGAAGTTTATAAGCTAATAATGCGTGGCGTTAACTTTTGAAATTTATGCTTGAATGCATCACTTCTAGGCAAATAAGAGGCAACCCATAATCTCGAGGAACTTCCCTCGCCAAATAAGCAACTTCTAAAACTACGCTGGTTTGTTGCTCAATATCGCATTAGAACTACAAATTGAGCTATCCTCTTTAAGGGACGCGTTGAAAGTTTCTTATGACATCCGTTCAAACAAAACCTTTATAGTGTCCCCCAAGTCTTCAAATTACACTATTGAAAGATTATTTAAACATGATAAATTGCATTATTTTCTTGAATTACAATTTTATGTGCTCTTAATAAGAACTATTTACACAAATGTAATTTTTTTGTACTGCCGCTAGATGTCGTTGTTTTAACTACAGTGTTTGAAACATGCATAAAAATAATCCTTCAATAGCAACTTTCTCTCTCGTTGTACTTTCTCTCGCTGTGTCAATAAAAATGCTGAATGTGTTTGTTTTACTTGACAATAGTTTATAGCTGATCAAGCACACAAGCCGAAAAAATACGTGTACCAACCAACCAATCCTTGACCATTTAGCCATGATATTAAGAAGCTGTGACACAGTAAACTCGAAATGTGATTAGTGTGAATTGTAGTGTCAGTGTGAGAAAAAGACAAGTTCAGTTACAACCAAAGTGGTTCAATAACTCTGTATCAGTGCAATTCTTGCTCTAGTGCGACCATTTTAAACAAAAACAGTCGTACTTAGTTTGGTGGTAATAAACTTTTTGGGGAGAAAAAAGGTGCTGAATATCCCAAAATTGCAATTTTTCTTGGTGGCTTACGCTTACTTTTACCTAAAATATCATAATAGAATCGTCCTCGATGAAGTCACAAGTATCTTCTCGTGATAGGTAGGACTATGCCTTTAATATCGAAACAAGTTCTATAGGAATTTAACAGCTGTCCCAAATATAGTGGGCGCATTTACATGAGCCATCGAATCCATGGAATGCCAAAAAAAATGCCCGAGCAGGATTTCTAACCCAAATGATAGTATGTGACCGAATCCATGAAATAAAAGTCAAACCCTCTTTGATTGGGGGGTTCGCGAAACCCCCTAACGAACACTGTGATTCCGGTTCTGCCCGGACGAAAAACCCCAAGAGGAAAAAACTTCGATTGTTCTTAATTCCATGGATTCGATGGCTCATGTGAACGCGCCTAGTGTTGATATGTTATTAGTGAACGTGGGCGAACAACTTTGCGTAAGTAGGACGTTCTAGTTCAACTTACAATCCCGACAACCCTAATTCTCGATTATGAAACAATATTTTTTAAATACGAAACAGGGCAATTATTATTTCCGATTGGCATCTGCTACAGTGACACAACATCTTGAAATTTTCTAAACCTCAGTTTCACTTCCACATTCACTCTCCCAAAGACGTTTCAAACGAGAGCACTTCATTTTAACCCAACATGGCCTACGAAGTTGTCCAGCCGCTGATGATGCCCAACACGCGCATCTTCGAGGAATGCTCTCAGCTCGTGACCCTCATCCGCTACCAACTCGGCGACCCGAACGAGCTGATCAACAACTTCTGCTTCAAGGTCAGTAGCGGATTTCTAAATAGGCTAGCTAGGCTAAAGCCTACACTCTAAAAAATGAATGCTCAAAAACGACGAAATTTTCCTTAATTTTGACGATTCCGTTACTGGCAAATGCTCAGAGTTTTCGTTTCCTCAAAGTGAGGAAATTTGAATCGTTATTTTTATGAGGATTTGAATGTCGTCTAATCTAAATAAATATTTCGTCATTTTTGAGCATGTGAGTACAGTAATGAGATTCAGTTTCCTCAAAATCAAGATACAGAATCGTCGAATCACGATCGTAAAAGTGAGGATTCGCGTTTACTCAAAAGTCACGTGATAGTTTGACGAAATAATCCTCAAAATTAACGAAATACGGCTTGAGGATTCATGAATCGTCAAAAATGAAAGTGTTATTTCTGAGAGTGTACGGCGGCAAATTTTCGTAGGCGGCAAATTTTCAACGGCGGAATTTTGCATGTTGAGTCAATTCTTTCAAAACGCAACTGAAGTTTAAGTACGCTAATACATTGGATTATTTTTTTAATATTTCACCTCAAGCCCTATTTTATGTAGCATTAAAGTAAGAGATCAGAAAAATTACATCTAAATGATGAAAAACATACTTGCAGCATATTTAAAAGTTAATTTAGTAATTAAGGGGGGGGGCACTAACTTTCATTGAACAACGGGTTATAATGAGATAAATCAACAATTAGTGATCAACTTTTGAACCGTTTTTTACCCCCAACCTATAACACTATAGGCGGCAAATTTTGGTTCAGCCTGTAGGCGGCACATTTGGAAATCCGCCACTGTTCAAGGTCAATATTTCCTGACACTTTATGAAGAGTACATGGTAAATCTTTAGAATCCGGTGCTGCTTGGCGCTTGTCCAAAAACAACAAATAATTGGCGAAACTCGCGTACTTTATCATTGCCAGATTCTTTCAAGCCAATGCAACCCTAGTTTCTTTCACTGATTTCTAAGGTTAATGGATCGCAGATAGCTACGGAAGAGTTGGAAGTCATTTTTTTTCACGATTGGCAATCCACTTTGGTTTGAATTAACGCCGTACTAGAGCTACACAAGAGGCTATACAGTACGCAGTTTAGTTTCGTTTTAATTTTCGTCGCTTTAGAGCTACGCGAGTGGCAATCCAGTACACACCCGTTTGGGGCCCCGGGCAATTTTTTTTCTCTAAAAAAACATCAGTATCGAACATCGGGCAGTATTGTAGGGCCCATTGAAAGCCTAAATACCCGCTTGGGGCCCCGGGCAATTTTTTTTTTCTCTAAAAAAACATCAGTATCGAACATCGGGCAGTATTGTAGGGCCCATTGAAAGCCTAAATACCCGTTTGGGGCCCCGGGCAATTTTTTTTTCTCTAAAAAAACATCAGTATCGAACATCGGGCAGTATTGTAGGGCCCATTGAAAGCCTAAATACCCGTTTGGGGCCCCGGGCAATTTTTTTTTCTCTAAAAAAACATCAGTATCGAACATCGGGCAGTATTGTAGGGCCCATTGAAAGCCTAAATACCCGTTTGGGGCCCCGGGCAATTTTTTTTTCTCTAAAAAAACATCAGTATCGAACATCGGGCAGTACTGTAGGGCCCATTGAAAGCCTAAATACCCGCTTGGGGCCCCGGGCAATTTTTTTTTCTCTAAAAAAACATCAGTATCGAACATCGGGCAGTATTGTAGGGCCCATTGAAAGCCTAAATACCCGCTTGGGGCCCCGGGCAATTTTTTTTTCTCTAAAAAAACATCAGTATCGAACATCGGGCAGTATTGTAGGGCCCATTGAAAGCCTAAATACCCGTTTGGGGCCCCGGGCAATTTTTTTTTCTCTAAAAAAACATCAGTATCGAACATCGGGCAGTATTGTAGGGCCCATTGAAAGCCTAAATACCCGTTTGGGGCCCCGGGCAATTTTTTTTTCTCTAAAAAAAACATCAGTATCGAACATCGGGCAGTATTGTAGGGCCCATTGAAAGCCTAAATACCCGTTTGGGGCCCCGGGCAATTTTTTTTTCTCTAAAAAAACATCAGTATCGAACATCGGGCAGTACTGTAGGGCCCA
This sequence comes from Hylyphantes graminicola, assembly GCA_023701765.1. Taxonomy (NCBI): domain Eukaryota; kingdom Metazoa; phylum Arthropoda; class Arachnida; order Araneae; family Linyphiidae; genus Hylyphantes; species Hylyphantes graminicola. The sequence goes on from CM043112.1 coordinate 72,562,081, forward strand.
TTGAAAGCCTAAATACCCGCTTGGGGCCCCGGGCAATTTTTTTTTCTCTAAAAAAACATCAGTATCGAACATCGGGCAGTATTGTAGGGCCCATTGAAAGCCTAAATACCCGCTTGGGGCCCCGGGCAATTTTTTTTTCTCTAAAAAAACATCAGTATCCAACATCAGGCAGTATTGAAGAGTCTGTTGAAAGCATAAAATCTTGTTTGGGGCCCCCGGCAGCTAGGAGACCGGCCCTCTTCGAATCGACAAAATATTCAGAATAAAAAAATAACTGAAATATAATAACCAAAACCAGATATTCAGGAGTTAACTGTAACCGGAATTCCGATGCGCGCTCAACTTTACCCACAATTCATCGCTCGCAAGTATCAACAGCGTCGTTAGTTGGACGAAAAAATAAATTAAGAACAAAATAATTCCATTGTGCGCGCACATCATCCGGGCTTCTTACCCACAATTCCGCGCAAGTATTACCAGCGCCGACAATTGGATGAAAAGATCTTTCGCCGTATCACCAAATAAAATTGTTTATCGCTTCCTGCAATAAACGCCAAATCCGTTGGCGACAGAAGCACCGGATTCTAAAGATTAACCGAGTACATGTTAGGAACCGCTTGATTTCTTTAGAGTCTTTCCGTAATTGTGTCTGATTAGCGACCGGAAACCGGTTTTTCTTTCGGTTCTTCATTGGCAGTACAAACGCGTGACTGGTATCCACTTATCTCTGGCGTGAATAAGGGTTGCCGCGAAAGATAAACAAAGCGAGTAACCGGTTTCTTTATACCAGTTTTAGGCGATTTCTCGCTATCATCCACAAAGAGGCTATTAAGGAAAGCCTTCTACGAAATAAAGTGGTTAAATTGTTCTTCCCCTGTACTCTTCATAGGTAAAATTTGTAAGACATCCGAAAATGAGACCTGAAACATATAATTTAAACTTGCCCTATTTATACGAAACCTTCAGAAGAAAATACTTAATTCATTCTAGCTATCTTTCAGTTTTTCTAAAATTTCATAACAAAAACTATTATAATATTTATAACTACATAATATCAGTTTTAAAATTTAGACAATATGCATTCAGCTTCGATGATATAGACAATTTGTTAACTTTCTTGTGTTTCTTTTTTATGTATTCAAGTGTTTGTATTTCATTTTTTTTTTTTGTAAGTAACCTTGTAATAGATTTCGTCACTTAAGTTCCCACATGTGCTATCTAATTGTTGTGAAAGAATCAGATTTACTGTACGGTAACCCTTTGCGCATTTTTTTCGGATTTTGCAATAAATATTTTTTTTTTGTGGAAAACCATCTAACTTCGACTGATGATTCGAATTCAATGACTTCGCAACGATGACGTTTTCCGAACAGCCGGTGTTAAATGAGCAAACGCGTTTTTCGGCTCTCCCTCGTGTTGCTCTAATGCGACGATAATTCAAACCTATCCTACTTTATCATTTTGGTTGGGTTTTCTTTTCAGCCGACTTTTTGCGCGATTTTGAAAAGTTCGCCAAGTGTTATACCGTTCAGTAAATTTCTACCGTTTTGCAAAGTTAGATAGCACCTGTGGGGACTTAAGTGACAATTTATGTTAGTATTATGTATAGTCCGACCACGATAACTTGGCAATCAAAATATTTTGAATTTGGAAGATTCCACTTTGAATTAAGGTTTTAAGCCGAAGGAAAAGGGGTTGCCAGCTCAAGGCGTCTGGCGAAAAGAGGGATTGTTGGTCTAGTTCGATTGTAAATAATGTATCGTACTAGAACTACACATCAGTTATCGGCGATAGAGGATTGTCGTTGTCGATATACCCTTCAATTGATAACCTGTTTCTAAACCTTAAAGAAATATGCGCCCATAAAAGCAATGAATCACCAAATATAGTAACTCTTGCCAAAACCAAAACCTTCCTTACCTTTTTTCAAAGTGAACTGTTCCACAATCAAAATATTTTGATTGCCAAGTTATCGGGGTCGGACTATAATGGTATTGTGTATTCCTGCCAACCATTGTAGACTGGTTTAGGAGCATTACAGTTAAAATTATCTAAGTATCTTTCTTCTGCTTCAAGGCCGGGTCCGCCTTCGGGTTGGTCGAGAGGAAGCAGACCCTGTGCGACGACGAGAACGCCTACTACCGGCACACGGCCAACTTCGCCTGGGTGCTGCTGGAGGGCTTCTTCGCCGGCGGTGTGCCGGAGATGAAGTCGCCGGTCTTCTGCCTCAACGGCTGCACGAGGCGCTGGCAGGCAAGTGGCATAAATTTATTAAACATTTTATGTATTTTTCTTAAATAATACTTTACAATCATTCATGAAATGATACTTAACTTCTACACTCTTAAAACAAAGGAGTGAAATCCTCTCCTCTAGGAGAAGTTCATTTTTAGACACTGGAAAGGGGTGAATATTAACTCGGGCTGAGTTAAAATCACTCGTTTGGAGTGATATTGTAACATACTCAACAAAGGATCCACTCTTTTTGGAGAATTTAATTTTCGACACTGGAGAAGTGAAAATTAACTCATACTGAGTTTAAATCACTCGTTTGTTTTAAGGGTGTACACTCCCGAAAATGATCCTACTCGTATAATGTTAACCTAAAATTTTTATAATCAATAATTATACATTTAGAAATAGTGTTTCTTAAAAAAAAAAAATAGCGTTTAACATTAACCGAGGGCCACTTCAACTCAGTGAAATTTGAGGTTTTGAGCCCTAAAAGTACACAATTTCTGTGTTATTAATAAACCAACAAGCTCAGTCATGTTTTTTTATTAATAGTCCATTCTAATAGTTATTTCAATTCAAATATCTCGTTTTTACCTCTGAAAAGTTATTTTTGTAGTTCTCCGAAATTTGATTGACCCTCTGAACACGTCACTTTCAAATACAATTAATAAATCAGCGGCTTCGGATTGGGTATTTTTGGAAACTTGAACATTTTAGTAATTGGAATTCTGCAAAAGTTCACGCATGTGAAGCTCTGGAGTGAACAGGATTGATGCTAAAGAATCCCTAACTCAAATCAGCAATCAATTCTGAGAATTTCTTTCCAGTTGGTGGCCAACTTCATCCGGGGCAGCGAGACGATCGCCGACGAGATCGACGTCCACCTGCAATGCCTCGACGTCCACAACGGGTCGTCCATCCGAGCCGACATCACAATGGACCTCCACCGGGGCACCGAAAAGATCGGCGCCGACACGCCGACCCATGTCTACTTCGACGCGATGGTCGGCAGACATGTCATATTCACCGGAGCCAGGAAGAGGACGCCCGCCGACGAGACTGTCGATCCTGATGGATTCGCCGACGCCTACACCATCCAGGGAAGCTTCAGTTTCAAGAATTGTTGTGAGGATATGAGAGGTCATATGTTGGAACCGGACTTTCAGACTAGTTTTTATGCGTAATTGTTGTTTCGTGTTTAAGTGGTTAAGGGTTTCCAGCACGATTTTAAATTGTCATCAATGGGGCTGAACACTAATTTGATACTGTCATAGTTACATAAATATAAAATTAATATCTAATATTAAAACTACATCCCCATAAATTCAAAATATTAAGTGAATTTCTGTCTACTTCGACTCGATGGTCGGCAGACATGTCATATTCACTGGAGCCAAAGTATATTACTTATTAATGATAACTTGGACGGAATGGGTTTTGTAAAAAGATAAAGATTTTATAATTAAGTCTTGAAATATATATTAAACCTTAACAACTTCTAAATCACTTATGTGTCAGTTTTTAAATATAATTATGCGATGTCTGCAGTGACGAATCTACGGTCGGCGGTCATGTCCTATTCACTGGATTCTAGAAAAGATCACTGTTAATAGTTCTGTGGATTAAAGAATCGGGTGTAAGGTGTTGTGTTAGACTTGGAAGGTTTTATAACAATTTAGAATGTAAAATATATGTGTATAATTATGGAATTTTGTTGTATTATGCTGATTAAATTTTAAAACTATTATTAATTAGATAATAGATTTATAAAGTATTTAAACATGATTTAAGTTTAAATAAGTTTTTACTTGGAATGTTTATAGTCGAGATTAAAGAGCTTTAATATTGTGATATATTGATATCAATTTTATAAGAGTATTATATTGTATTCTTTGTATACGTCATTTATAATAAAATTTCAAGTTAAAATATGCCATTCTTTCTATTCACTTAGCATATATTGCTAATTGATAATGAAGTTAAGAAATTTTAGGTAATCTCCTAGAATTTTTAAGTTGTTTCGAAATATAATGCTGGATCAGAGCTTCGAAATAAATAGTTTACAAGAAAACCTTAAAACTTATTTTGACTCGCCTATTTACGTCGAATTAAAAAAAAAAGTAATAAATGTGGGAATCGTCCATTGGTTCGAATACCGCTTCCAAAATCTGTAATCCCTGTCATCTACACTGCTCAAAACAATTAGGGGAATTCATGGTTTAAGGGGTCATAGGAGTCTTAAAAATGTGCAAAGAAGGTACTACAAAGCGTAGTTTGATCTTTCATGCCATTTTTGAACTACTCAATGTATGAGTATAATTTTTTTATATGTAATTCTACAAGATTTATTTAATATAAAACTAATTTTAAAATTTATGAAACTTTAGCCAAAACTAAAATAAATGATATTAAACATAATGCTATTTGAACACATTGGGATTAGGCTTGCGCGGCAAATTGTGAGGTCAAAATTGAAAAAATGACCAAGAAAATGATTTTATATTGTACAAATATGTACAAACAAAGACTTATACCTAAATTCTCAGCTCAATTTTAATTAGAAATTATTTTAAGAACTTTTTTCTAAAAAAATTAATAAAAATTTAAAATTTTTGATTTTAAATTATTTTTAAAATAATTTCTAATTAAAATTGAGCTGAGAATTTAGGTATAAGTCTTTGTTTGTACATATTTGTACAATATAAAATCATTTCTTGGTCATTTTTTCAATTTTGACCTCGCAATTTGCCGCGCAAGCCTAATCACAATGTGTTCAAATAGCTTCATGTTTAATATCATTTATTTTAGTTTTGGCTAAAGTTTCATAAATTTTAAAACTTGTTTTATAATAAATAAATCCTGTAGAATTACATATAAAAAAATTCATACTCATACATTGAGTAGTTAAAAAATGACATGAAAGATCAAACTATGCTTTGTAGTGCCTTCTTTGCACATTTTTAAGACTCCTTAGACCCCTTAAACCATTTCGCCCCCAATGATTCCATTTGGTCAGCTTCCGATTTTTTTTCTCACTAAGTTGACCTCGTACTTATGTATCGTTGGATGGAAGAATCATGACTTTTGAAGAATTAAATAATGTCTGTTTTAATTGAATGAAAATATGAAAAACATGGCAAAATAAAATTCACTCCCAAAAACTTTTATGAAATAAATTAATCCTAAATTCTTCAATTTTGCATTCTTATAAGTCTAAAATTCGATTTTACAATTTTATACGGTTAAAATTTTGAAAAAAAAATTATTGTTATAATTTATTTAAAGATTAGGATTCCAAGTGCGCAAAGTGCTCCCCTAATTATTTTGAGCAGTGTTGAATCGACATGATGCAGCAAGTCTCGGTCTAGCTATCTCTCTTGAAGGGGAAAAAAAAAACTTGCTTTGCTATTAGAGAAACCAAACTGCATGGGCTTGCCTTTCAATTTTGAATGAAACTAAACAAATTTAACTTTTTTTTAATGCTTTATTTAAACAACATGCATTTTATTCTAAGACGCAAACGTTTTAAAGTCACGAATAACTATTTATAAATAATCATAAAAAAAATAACCCATTGCTAGACAAAATTTAAGATTATCACTCGATTCATCAGATAAGGAACACTAAAATCTAAAATGTCAGCGTATTTGGAGTTGGTGAAACTTAGCAAAAAGTATTGACGTGTTAGGGTTGACTATCAACAAAACAAGGTAAGATCTTTTAATGTGTATTTATTAATTATAGTATTAGTTTTCGTTAATTTGATTGCTAGATTATTACAATTAGTTTTTTTTTTTTTGTACAGTAGAGTCCCTTTTATCCGAATCTCGATTATCCGAAAATCGGTTAATCAAAAAGACTGATCGAGAATGTTGGTTAAAATAAGAAATGTATACGCATAAATAAATACACAAACATATTCGTACTAATATATATATACTGCAAATTTTGAGAAATAAATTAAACTCTGTAATTTTTTATTTTTGCTGCTCAATTTTGGTCCCGTACCTTTCGAATAAGCGGGACACTGCTGTAATTTCAAATAATTTAAGTAGAAATTATTAATATATTTCTATAACTCTTTTTTAAAGTAATGACATCAGAGCCCGATTACGGTTAATAATTATCTGTAAATTCGACCTCTTACTCAGGCGTTGACTCTTCACTTGACTGTAGCTCTAAGCTACGACGCCTTTCACCAATAGTCTCCTGTGTAGCTCTAGAGCGACGTTAGTCTGTCACCTGTCTTTTGACTGTGTTTTCAACTTTAAACCTTTCAGTCCCAATGACAAATTGGCATCATCATTTTGGATTTTTTTTTTCTGGTCGTCTCAGAGACATAACATAGAGTGGACTGCGCATTCATAGTAAGGCAGCTTAGGGATGGAAAACCAAAACCGGTTTTCAAAAAACCGGTGGTTCCGGTTTTGACTGAAAACCGGTGTTTTTGTATAGGCCCTTCGGAACCGAAAACCGTTTTTTTTTAATTGAAAAACCGATGGAAAATGGAAAACCGGTTTTTTCTAAAAAACCGCCATCCCTTGCAGATTAGCATTATGTCCTAAACATCATAAATCGCCAAGAGGGGAAAGGTTGCTACATATGGCAACTTAACGCTACCGTTTCGTTACGAACTATTCCAAATTATCACAAGACCTGAATATCAGCTAGCAAACCAATTTGGAGACTACCATCAATATCCAAGTCACGTGGGTTTCTACCGATCACGGCAGCTTGAATTTTTTAAATGTTTTTGCAGACGACTTTTTGAGCATTGTTGGTATTTTTCTCTTTTGGCTTTTATAATAAATATTTAATTACATTCCTTTAACCTCTGAGCATGTTAACAATCGTGAATGTTGTACTCTTAATTCAGTAACGTTTTGTGCAAGATGCCAAATGCTTGTGAATTCCTAATTGTAAAGAGGGGTATAAAAAAGGATTAGTCACAATTTCACGGGTAAAATTTATTTAGTTCTGCATACTTTTAGTAATTGTGTGTTCTTCATAGACTATAATTTCTATCGAGGGAATTTATTTTAAAAGCTCTTTTATACTGAAGAATCATATTCATGATTAAATCAACGTTGTTAGAACTCTAATTATAATAAATATTTTGGGCCAAGTCAATTAAATTAATGGTCTGAACATTGACAGCTTAGAAGTAGGATATTTTTTTTACAATTTGGTCAAAACGAAACCTGTTTTTGCAATCGTAGTTTTTGAGTTAATTATATTTAAAAAGTAGAGCATTTGTAGAATTTGGAATATATTGATGTGTTTTAGGAAGTTGATTTATTCCAGGTGAAATAAAGGAAGAAGCAATATTTCAAAAAAATATACAATATATATTTGATTTTTTTTTTAATCGGACCGTTAGAACGAAAGTTATAGAGACGGCAGAAAATATTCACCATGTCAATAACCAACTTATATTACAGCAACACTCTACATAAACCTACTAATGTTCTTTTAAATTAATTTTTAATAAAGAGTCCACATTCAATTGTTCAAGTAATCTTAAATAGACGCACAAAATCAAAGAAATAATCTGATATCTATTAAGAGGATCTTAAAATACTAGCGATTCATCCTTGCTCCTTTTCAAGCTTCTTTATCATAACATTAGATTGTCGGCCTCTGTGTTCAGGTCGTTGTGGAAAAACTCGCCAAATGGTAAACTCGCCATAGATGCGAGCCAAACGCGACACAGTCATGTGACTGTGTAAGTTAGATGTTTAGGACACTTTAGGTTTGCCAATGCGCAGTCCACTCTATGTTATGTCTCTGGGTCGTCTACAGAGACATAACATAGAGTGGACTGCCAAACCTAAAGTGTCCTAAACATCTAACTTACACAGTCACATGACTGTGTCGCGTTTGGCTCGCATCTATGGCGAGTTTACCATTTGGCGAGTTTTTCCACAACGACCTGAACACAGAGGCCGACAATCTAATGTTATGATAAAGAAGCTTGAAAAGGAGCAAGGATGAATCGCTAGTATTTTAAGATCCTCTTAATAGATATCAGATTATTTCTTTGATTTTGTGCGTCTATTTAAGATTACTTGAACAATTGAATGTGGACTCTTTATTAAAAATTAATTTAAAAGAACATTAGTAGGTTTATGTAGAGTGTTGCTGTAATATAAGTTGGTTATTGACATGGTGAATATTTTCTGCCGTCTCTATAACTTTCGTTCTAACGGTCCGATTTAAAAAAAAAAATCAAATATATATATATTTTTGAAATATTGCTTCTTCGTTTATTTCACCTGGAATAAATCAACTTTCTAAAACACATCAATATATTCCAAATTCAACAAATGCTCTACTTTTCAAATATAAATAACTCAAAAACAGGTTTCGTTTTGACCAAATTGTAAAAAAATTAATCTGCTTCTAAGCTGTCAATGTTCAGACCATTAATTTAATTGACTTGGCCCAAAATATTTTTTATAATTAGAGTTCTAACAACGTTGATTTAATCATGAATATGATTCTTCAGTATAAAAGAGCTTTTAGAATAAATTCCCTCGATAGAAATTATAGTTTAAGAAGAACACACAATTACTAAAAGTATGCAGAACTAAATAAATTTTTTAAATTTTAAATAATTTTTTTTATTTTTAAGTGTGACTAATCCTTTTTTATACCCCTCTTTACAATTAGGAATTCACAAGCATTTGGCATCTTGCACAAAACGTTACTGAATTAAGAGTACAGCATTCACGATTGTTAACATGCTCAGAGATTAAAAGAATGTAATTAAATATTTATTATAAAAGCCAAAAGAGAAAAATGCCACAATGCTCAAAAAATCGTCCTGCAAAAACAATTTAAAAAAATTCAAGCTGCCGTGATTGGTAGAAACCCACGTGACTTGGACATTGATGGTAGTCTCCACTTCGGTTTGCTGGCTGATATTCAGGTCTTGCGACAATTTGGAATAGTTCGTAACGAAACAGTAGCGTTAAGTTGCCATATGTAGCAACCTTTCCCCTCTTGGCGATTTATGATGTTTAGGACATAATGCTAATCTGCAAGGGATGACGGTTTTTTAGAAAAACCCGGTTTTCCATTTTCCATCGGTTTTTCCCTAAAAAACCGGTTTTCGGTTCCGAAGGGCCTCATACAAAAAAACCGGTTTTCAGTCAAAACCGGGACCACCGGTATTTTGAAAACCGGTTTTGGTTTTCCATCCCTAAGCTGCTTTACTATGAATGCGCAGTCCACTCTATGTTATGTCTCTGGTCGTCTATAACCATTTATGAGCTGATCCGGCGGCGCAGTTGTCAAGAAGTTGGCCTTTGGAGCTGCTGGGTCCGGGCTCGAATCCCGTTCAGGCATGGATGTTTGTGTTTGTCGAGTATATGCGGAGTGCGCGCTCGTAAAATCTGTTGGGTCCGAAAGTCCTGTGGGCGGTCATTGCGCAGTTTCCCATGGGTACAAGTCCGTGGAGAAAATTTCCCTCCCCTTCAGGGACATTTCTAAATTGCGGAAGTGGCGACAGATGGCAACATCTGTCATATGTGTTTGTCTGTGTCTTGTGTTGTCCTACTTGACGATGGTTTATCAGCGGGTCCTAGCGACCAAGCACACAAGCCTGAAAGTATATGTCTACCAACCGACCATTTATGATATCATAAAGCACATTATTCGATTCTTCAAACTTTTTCTATTTCAAAATATTTTTTATTAATCCCAATAGATGTTAGCCCTATTATTTTTTTAATTATCATCAGAAATATGATGATGCCAAATGGCATCACTGGTACTATAATGGTTAACTTCGTACTGTACTGACCGTCCGATTTTTTTTTTTTTATTTATTATTATTTGAGATCTGAGACCTATACTTTTTGTCTGTTCGATTTATATTTTTATAGAGTATCAAAGAAAAGAAAAGTATGCTCTTTTCAATCTTCGAAGAATTTTTTGTTATATTGCATATATCTGAAGTTTTAGCTACAAAGGATATTTATTTTAATTTCTATGCTCAGAATGATCATAATGCAAAAATAGATGAAAATAAACTTTTCTTTCTTGCAAGTTTTCTTCAATAAATGATTAAAACAACCAAGAGCACAGCAAGAAGTTATCCTTTTAAAAAAAATAACAATTAAAATATTCATAGAAAACTCACTTTCGAATAGCAAAGTAGGTTAGTTGGTACGTTATATTCCGGTTTCGTGTGCATTAACAGAGAACAGCTTATAAACTTTCGTCAAGTAAGACCGACACAGACAATTTTTTTATTGACACAGAGAATGAAAGTACACCCAGGGCGAAGGCGGGAATAGAACCCGGCTGCGGGTTCTATGTGAAGACTTTTAGCTTGATTATCTGCGATCTTAACCACTAGGATACCAGGAACATACTCTTTCATAAAAACAAAATTAAATTAAATGATGCACATTCGAAAGAGTGAGGATAGGGAAATGAGGTTTTCGTTTTTGCTTCCACAATAGTTTATAACGTAAAAAGTGTAAGGTATTTTACTAGTTCAGTCTGTCACCTACTTTCATAGCACAAACTACAAATGCCAAATACGTCAAAAAATTAAGCGTATCGAAAATAGAAGACATTGAAAATCTCAGAGAAAAAAAACGTATTCGAAGTACTTCAAATATTTAGACTGTAAAATTTAGTGCTCATTTAAAAAGCATCAGAAGATATTTTCATTAGAATTAAATCACCGTTGCCATTCACAGCAATAACTCGAAAAACTTTATTTCTTTGAAATTATAAATTAAAAGAAATTTATTTTGCTCTATATATCAGTTAGAAATGACTTCAAATATATTTCATAAAGTGATTATTTGATTGTATGTTGATATGAAAAGTTTTGTTTCCATATAAAAGCGAGGAATATTAGATATCTATTCTCCGAAACATAAATCAATTTAGAAAACTATTAGAAATAATTATTGAATTTTCAAAATAAAACAATGACACTAACCAAATTTTTCGTGTAAATGTTTAATATAAAATTATTACTGTGTTTGGTGCCTTCTTCCCTGTTGAACACATGCGGAAGCGGACTTTGTGACAGATTCTGTTGAAACCCACTTGTTTATTTAATTAAGGATAAGTTAAGTATACTCGACTGTGATTAGGTTCGTTATCTTTAATAGAAACAATCGACATTTTGAACAGAACAGAAAGCGTGGCTTCAAGGGGAGCTGTTTTTTCCTTAACAATAAGTAAGTCGAACAATAACTCAGTTGACTGTTGAGAAATGGGGTACTTGAATAATATTTTTTTATCATCGTAAATTGATCGTATGTAAAAAATAGAAATACGACTGTTTTTATTTTTTTAAAATTTTGTAAAAAAAAAGTTGACAAATTTTGAAAAATTATTCGTGAAAACGCTTTCTGGCTGTGACGTCAAAACGTTTTCCATTATCTCTATAAATCTTATTTTAATGTTAAATTAAAATAAATCAAATTAAAGTCAAGTTAAAAAAAAAATAAAAACGTCGAGGCCGATTTGTTTATTAGTTACTAGTGACGTCAGCGAAATCGACGTGTTTGCGTTCACGTAACGCATCGATTAAAAAATTACCCTTTTAAAATTATTGTTATTAATTATTTAAAGATTTATTTCGCAAAATATATATGCGTTTGTTATTTTTGAGTTTAACCTATAAATTAAATTATTTTGGAAGGTATTTTAGCGATAGTCAAGTACCCTATATTACCCTAGAATTAATAAAGCAGTACATACAATATAAAAATTAGGTTTAATTTTTTAATTTCTTTAATGTTTTGTTTCACTTGTTCTTTGAAACTATGAAATACTAGGAAAAAAATTCCAATTCTGAATTTTTTTTTTTTTTTTTTTTTTTTTTTTGGTTAAGCGGGATATCGCCTAAACGATTTTGCGAAATGATATTTTTAAAAGCATTAGCTCACAGCTTTTTTTGGCCGGGGCAACATTACATCTTAAGCGAAATTTTCTATAAAGCGAGTTCGCGTTAACGAGGTTCGACTGTATTTGTGTTCATTCAAGTTTTAATTTTACGGATTTTTTTTTAGGTCTATCTGTGCAAAATGATAACGATCCCCGCCCTCTTAGGTTGGATAGCCCTAGGTGGCGCTTTCGACTATTTCAACTTGACCCCGAAGAGCCGCTACGAGATCTTTGACTACAATGCCGTGAATCAGAGCAAAGTGGTAAGTATTCTTACTTTATTAAGAAGGATGTTTCTTCACATTTATTTCAATTCGCTGTCGCTAGGTGGCACTGCCAGCGCTGCTTGGTTGGGCGATTTGGCGATGGTGAAAGAGATATAATTTTTTCATCGCAAACTGTGAAATTTCCCCAACGTTTGATTGAAAGGTAGAGGCGAAGTCTTCTGAAGAAAAGATACTTTAGGCCAAACAAGTTTTAACGACATTTTTTTTTGTTCGAACCCATAATTTTTAGCAAGTGAGCAATAGATTTCAGCAATTTTGAACACATCTGGCTATGTAGTGATAAATTTTTTATGCTATAAAAACACAATTACATTGAAAAAATAAAATAAAAAAAATTGTGACGACATCTATGATTGACAATAAACCAAAAAAAAGTTTGCTATAAGTTTATCTCAGTGCTGCCATCTATATTACTTTTATTACTAAACAATTGACCGTTTAATCTTATACTGTAATTAAAATATATCTAACGTAATAGTAGAAAATATTATAGATCTTTGTGTTTTAGTAAAAATATTTATATTCTCATTTCAGTTTACAGCAGTAAATAGGACTGAGAGCAAATACATGGTAGTTGGAACTTTGAACGATGCTTTCAAGTTTCTGGACATGGGCAAAGATTTGGGACTGAAAGCAATAGGCGGCGGTATTCCTTTCAGAGGATATGGAAGCTACCTGAGCCACTACGTGGACAGAAGCATGACATGCGAAGTTCTGTTCATGCAAGAAATTAAAACTGTAAGTACTGTTTTTCTTTTTTTTCCTCTAATGGGGCTGCAATATTGGCGGTAAGCCTTTGCAGACTCTGCATATTCCCCAAAACTGCATATTCCCCAAAATCATTGCTGTTTGTCTTTGGTACAAATTTAGCTTTAAGTTTGAGTGCTTTCTTTGATTTGCTTGTAGATAAACGATTATAAGTTTTTTGCTACAATAAAAATCGTTTTATCTCTACAATTGGTTGTTATTGTAAAAAAAACCTAGCAACACAGAAATTTGTTACGGCAACGTTTTTAATTAGACTATTTTAGTTATTGATTTTTTTTAAAGTTCGTGTTAAATTTTATTTTGTATAAATAAAACTTTTATATAGATTTTATTCCGCTTTTGGTAGATAAACATTCTTCACTGAACTATGTACTTATGTATAGTCCAGTTGCTTCTTCTTAGCATCTCAAATATTTTGATTGTGGAGCAGTCCACTTTGAAAACAGTTAGAGAACCTAAGGAAGGCAGGGTTGCCTTTCCTATGGCGTTTGGCGAACCTGGGTTATTGGGTTAGCTTGGTTGGAAAAAATTTCAACGGCCGATGGTGGTCATCAATTGCACATGCATTTCTTTTTTTATCTTGACAGCTGGACTATATAGTCTGTCTTCTTGGCATCCCAAATATTTTGATTGTGGAAAGAGTTTACTTTGAAAAAGGGTAAGGAAGATTCGGGATTAGGCAAGAGTAACTATATTTTGGTGATTCATTGCTTTTGCTGGCGCATATTTCTTTAAGGTTTCGAAACAGTTTCTCAAATGAAAGGCAGTTTGAACTTACAACGGGTGCATTGTTATATTGCATACCTGTGTTTTAACTTACAACGTTCCCTGAGGTGATACTGAATGCGTTAAATAATACATAATACAGACTCAAATCTATTGGCGATAAGAAATGCCTGCATGTGCAATTGATGACTTCCATCAGCAACTAACTATAAACCTCCTTTCACCAATAACATGTGATTTTAGTTTGAGACATTTTTTCCAACCAAACTAACCCAAACAATCCCCTATGCTCTCGAAACAGCATGGGATGGGCAGCCCGGCCTCCTTTATGTTATCTACTTGTTACCAAAGTTCCCGAATCAATATACAGGGTGGTTATAAAATAACGCCCGCTATTCCGAGTGGTCTGTAGCTTGAATAAATAATCCAAATGCATCAAAATTGAGACACTTACTAATCAAGAAGGGAGAAAAAGAATAGAATCATAAAAAAGATTGAATCCTAAAAAATAATCATAGAAAAGAATAATCACAAAAAACAAACTCGTCTCTTAGCCAGGGTTCTAAATCACCAGGCGTCGTCAATTATAGCCAATTATGGCCAACACATCCAATTACGCCTTGTAATTTAGAATCCTGGTCAAGAGACGAGTTTGTTTTTTATGATTCCGTTCTTTTCCCCCCTTCTTGATTAGTAAGTGTCTCAAAGTTTTTTGCATTTGGATTATTCATTAAAGCTACAGATCAATCCGAATATCGAGCGTTATTTTATAACCACCCTGTATTTGAGATGCTAAGAAGTGGCAGTAGGACTATACCATACCAAAGAGTTATATAGTTGGGTAGAGAGTGAACCTACCAACGGCACCATGAACCAACACGGAGACAGTATAAGGTGGCACGTGAGGCCCGATGGCCGAGTGGTTTGGATCACAGGCCATAACGCTAGCAGTCCGCGAGCTGTGACGGGTGCTGGTTTGATTCTTGCCTTAGCCCTGGGTGTACCTCCTTTCTCAGTAATCAAAATTATAAATTAAATAGCACCTTTGTCACGCTGTTCAGCTCCGTAGTGAGCCATGGCTGCCAATGGCAGCTCAGCATGAATCGTTCCCCTACCCAACTATAGAACTCTTTGTATACCTTACAAGACCCTTGAATGTGTTTGTTTTTAGGGTACCCACACTTTCCCGCAAACCATACCACACGGTCAAGGCTGGCAAGGGCTGGCTCAAAATAAAGTCGGTACACACTTCGTCAGCGAATTAGAACTAGGTGGACAACTCTTCATTTCAGTTCAGTTCACGGCCACCAAGCCAGAACACATCCATGAAGTGAGGCAGGCCGTAATTCGCAGCATTCGATCCAGCGAGACAATTTTCGGTGAGTTTTGTGCAACTTTGGCGGAAGTAACCTTTCTTCGATAATTAGTAGTTCGCACTTTAAAGACCGGCGTCGACTAATCCATGGAGTAAAAGTCTTCTAGACCAGCAACTTAATCTTATGCCTAGCTCTCCAAAAGTGTCGAAAGAAACTAGTACTCTATTAAAGATTAATTAGTTATTGGCATAATTGTACTTTCCTATTGTAGCTACTGTTTCATTGGAATGTACTATAATATTGCGTCAGTTTATGACTGATAATTGTAATTTTTGATTTTACGACTATCTAAATACAACGCAAAGCTAATTATGTATTTGCGTTGTCGTCAAAATAGATCATTTTCTTCGTTTGACCAGGATTCTAAATTACAAGGCGTTATCGGCTCTGTTAAAACCTTAAAGATGGCTAGAAGTAGGCAGCCAGAAACTGTTATATTAGTTCTCTTAGACACAACGGGGGGCGCTAGTTTCTATGCCTATTTCAATATAGTTAGTTAGGTTAGATTTGAATTATCGTCGCACTAGAGGGTTATTGGCGACGGGCGTTGAATTTTAGAACCACAGTCAGGTGACGAGCCAACACCTGCATAGGCACCCAACGCAACAGTTAAGGGCAACATCGTACGCAGCATTAGGACTTTGAAGGATATTTAACGGGCACTCCCTTACACGGGGTATTATTCGTCGGACATTTTTGGCTGCACGTTCCGTTTATAGGTCGGCAGTATTTTGGCGATGCCCGGACCCGAACCTGGGACCTTCCGCATGCTAAGCGAGTGGTTAACCGACTGGGCTCCCCGGCCCCCATTTCAATATAGAAATTCTCCAATGAAAATCCAATGAGAGATTCAAACTTTGAGTGTTCTAAGTCTATGAATTAGTCGTCGCCGGTCTTTAAAGTGTTAAGTGTCTAAGCGTATGTGGCTATTACAACAATCGCAACCGCAATATATCATTCACACGCTAGTGGGTGCAGATTTATCCTTATGTTCAAACCAGTGATTCAGGCTGTAATACGCAGCATTCGATCCAGCAAGCGCGACAATTTTCGGTGAGGAAACTTTGGTGGAAGCAACCTTTTTACGAGAATTAGTAGTTAAGTGTATTGGCGTGTGTGGCTATTACAACAAGCGCAACCTCAATATATCAATCACACGCTAGAGGGCGCAGATTTTCCCTTGAGTTCCCATCAGTAAATTCTGAAAAGCAGCGAAAACAGTAGAATGATAGTCTGTGACCGAATCCATGGTATGAAACATCAAACCCTTCTTTATTGGAGGGTTTGCGAAACCCTCCAATGAACAATGCAATTCCGGTTCTGTCTGGGAGAAAATTGCTGAGTTTGCTCTTCACTCCATGGATTCGATTGCTCATGTAAGCGCACCTACTATATGCTATCCAGTTATATAACCCCGGATTTTCCCTGTTTCAGGCGAACTGCAGGCTGTCGCCGATTCTCTAGGCGAGAAATGCATCGTGTCTTTGGGCGCCTACAGCACAGTCGCAGCAGTCTCGGTGCCCGACAGAATAAGCGACCTGCGATACATGGTGGAGCAACACCCGGAAGTCATCGAAAACATCAACGGGGGAAGGGGGCGACCGCTGAAAATACACCTGCAGGATATCCACAGTGTCCAGTCGAACTTCACGGAGTTCAAAGTAAATGAGTAAGCATCATCTGTTTCTGGCTCTCTATTCCTAGTCCTCCTTTTCAGGAGCATTAAACAGCTCGTTAGTGGTCGAACTTATTGTTGGATAATTAAAGTATAAACAAGTCTATTCGAAGAATATGAATCTACATCAAATCCTTATTTGTTTGTAAATAGGAACTTTATGACGGGCAACTTCTCACATCGGCAGCCTTATTCGAACTGTTGCCCTTGCCATTCGGCAATTAGTATGACATGTTTATAATTAGAAAATGGTGCTGCCATTTATATCAGCAAAAAGGAAATAAAAATTTGTATTTGTTGCATATTTGTTACATACTTCATTGCTGACTTGTACCGTTCGTTATTTGTACAAAAAAATGACTCTTTGTTTCGGGAGGTGCTGGCATTGATGCTGTTTAAGGCATTTTTTTCTATAAAATACTAAAATTTAGTCTCATAAACTTAAATCAGCGCCATCTGATGGCCGGTTGTAAAAGGTCATAACAGCGTTCAACTCTTTTTCAGGGAGGTAATTGCAGCTCTTGACGACATCGAAATGATGTATGATGACTTGCGCAACGCAAACCACATATTCAAGGAATGGGATGAAGATAGGACTTATTTGTCGCCAGAGCAAGAAAGAAAAGTAAGTAGTGCAGTCGAACACAGTTACAGAAACAACTTTTGATTAAAATATATTTTTGATATAAATATTTGATTTAAGGGAGTCTGGCACTCCAAAATCGGTGAAAAAATAAAAAAATAATATTGGCTAAAAATACTATTACAACCTTTATAATGTCACAAAGTATCATGACGATTTGAAAAATATTTTTGACATTAAAAGCCATTTTATTTAACCATTTCCTTACTGAAACGGCCCAGAACGGCCGAACGACTAAAGATTCGATAATGTTATTCCTATCAAATATTACGAGGAAGCAAAAATCCTTCGTAAGGAAATGGGTTAACAATAAAAACTTTAAATTGGTTTTTCTAGGTTTTAAAATTTTTGAATCATGTGAATGTTTGGGGGCACATAACTGAAAATTTATTCATTTAAATACTTGAAATTTTTTTATGTGTAATTCACAAGTATATTTAAGCATTTTAACACAGGAAATAGTCTGTAAATTGTATACTTTTTCTAAAAAAATTCTTTTAGCTTAAAAGTATTGACATTCTTCTAGGATATTTTTTTAAAAATCATATTTCATATAATTTTTAGTTTTTCCAAATAATATTGTGTTAAAATACTCAAAAATGTATATAGATGAAACTGTGAAAATTTGAAATGAATATATTTGTTAGTTAATTCTTGAGATGCCCCCAAAGTTGAACAATTTAACATTGTCTTCTATGGAGGTGCCAGATATCCCCTTAAAATATTTTTTTTCATCGGATTACCCTGAGACACTTTGGTTTGGAGAATCTCGGTCCAACGGGCTCATTCTCCCTTAAAAGGGATTGTCAGTCCCATAGAGCTATATTGCATTAGTTCTGGAATCACCACTTCCGCAGATGCATTGATTTGCCATGTTAGCCCTTTTTTCTACCTGATATGGGAACCAACGTATCATCAAAATCTTAGATTTAGAAAGTAGCAGATCTGCCCCTTAGGGGGAAAGGTGAAGCCGCTTGTGACCCAGTATCCCATAAGGCAGTTCGCAAGCCTAAGCACATGGCATGCCATACGCCATCAGATGGCACTATGAGATAATTCTACTAATACAAAATATATATTTATGTATTAACTAATTAAAACTTTTTAAAACTTTTGCTAGCATAAGTTTATAGCTGTATATGTATTCATAATTTCTGGCAGACATGAGGTATATATTCATAAAAGAAGCATATTAAAAATGCAGTTTTTATAGCATGTAACTCTTCGGCAAAAGCATTTTTTGTGAACCAGTTTCCCGTGATGCATTGCGAAAACGGCGAAATGTGGATTCATCGCACAATCGTGCGGATTGTATTGCGTTGTACGGGATTGCGCAGTCGATGGGCATATCTGCTACTTTCTAAATCTATGTTCAAAATAAAACAAATTTAAAACGAAAATGTTATCTAATTATTTAATTATGTATTTTTGAAGTTTTAAAATGCCGAAAACATACAACAGATGGCGACACTATTTTAAAACTTCATAAATTAATAAATTAATAACCGGGTGTTATTTTCTTTTCAATTTTGTTTCATTTCGATGTTATGTTGACTCCCATACCTGGGGGAAAAGGGGCTAACGCACTGAACTGAACTGAAACTCTGGAAGGTGCATCGAAACACTTGCCAATAGGGTCGGTGAAGCCCACAGCAACCTTGTAAGAGCAACCCAACTTTTGCCGCCAATCCCTATACTTTATCTGTTAAAATAGGCACTTTAAACAAACTTTTGAAATAATTTTTTTAACTAAAAATTGATATGTTATTGCTTTAGGTGTTTCTTTACATAATGAAGCTTCGGAAACATGCATTTTTTAAAAAATAGAATTGCAGGAACAATCATTAATACTTAAATTCCATGGAGTACTATTCTTTGGCGAGCTATTGGCGACATCCAATGCAAACTGTCAAGTCAAGAGTCAATTGTGATCAGCGAACTTATTCCAAATGTGGCACATATTCTCCCTAAAGCTGTCGCCAAGTGACCCAAAAATAGGCTTCACTAGCTTATCATATGTGATGCTCCTTCCAGAGTTTCAGTTCAGTTCAGTGGGCTAACATGGCAAAGCAATTCTTTTGCAAAAGTTGTGATTCCCTAACTAATGCATTAGTTCTATGGCACTGACAATCCCTCTTTATGGCTACATTTCTTTTTTCTTTTTCAGATTAAACATTTCCTTCGACGCTTCGGGCCAACTTATTGGGCTATCCAAAAAGCAATTAATAACTTGGACGTAACCGGAAGCCCGTCCCAGTTCGATCACGCAAAGGACACATACGATTACGATGGAGAAAAAAAGTTTTATCGATACACAGTAGAAGTCAGGGAACTCATTAAAAGCCTTGTAAGTACCTTTTTTTTCATTGAGTTAATATATAAGGGTTTAGTAGTAAAACTGACATCTATACAGCCGAATTTTGCGGGTAAATGTTTAATATAGAATTAATGCTATGCTTGGCGCCTTTTTGCCTGTTAAACACAAATGTTGTGTGGTAGTGGGTTGAGTGACAGATTCTATTACAAACCTACTTGCTAATTTGCATTTCCTATTTTAAGTTAATTTTGGAGTAGTTTTATGGTTTTTGTTCTACGAATAATTAAATATTTATTTATAAATGGCAAATAATCATGCGTACGATAAGTAATATTTATTTTATTGGTGATAGAAAATTAATGAAAATAATTGGCTTTAAGAAGTTGAAATTATAGCTAGATGTGTTTAGCGAAATTTATTCTAATGTATATAAATTTAATGTAGAAACGGTTGTTGATGTCACTTACTGTAACGAACATAGTTTTTTCAAGATAAGAATTTTAGTAAGTATTTAAGTAACAGGAAAGTAGGCTATTTTAGTTCTTTTAGAACTTCTTGTTAAATTAAAATATACATGTACTTATGAAAACTTACCAAACAGTACAGAAGAAAGTTATTTAACCATTAAAATAATTGATAAGTATAATTTTAAATATGTTACTTAGTTATAAGTAAACCAAATTATTTTTCCAGATATTTACATGCCGTCAGTGCTGCCATCTGTAGTTTGTGAATAATTTCTAAAATTTTGTTTACGTTTTTCTTACTTATGGGGTGCCTGCTCAGGTGTCGTCCTCGCCACTTGACCAGTTTTTAAATTAGGAGTCGTAATTGGCCGTGTTAAAGCTCCTAATGTAGGCTAGAAATAGGCAGCTGAAAACGATTGCATTACCAATATTACAAATTTTAATAAACTACTTTTTTTTTCCCCTTTCAGGATGAAAACGCGCTTCCTCTGCTGGAAGATCAAGACGAAACAAGAGGCTACTGAGTGTGATAGTCGAAAAAAATTAATTATTTACATTCACTTTACTTAAATGTTATCAAATAAAATTTGAATTTTACGAATCGTTGTCTTTTAATTTACCACAGCACAACTGCTATTTGTTATTATACACTAACTTATTATGTGCGATTAGTCGAAATTATATGTTAAACGTTTTCCAGCGCTTATTTTTCAATGTTTCAGTTTTTCATATTTGTAATGTAATACAACGTTAAAAACAATTAGGGGAGAACTTTGCCTACTTTTATTAACCCTTTCTGCTCAAACTTTTATTTTTAATTATAAATAATATAAAATTTGTGAAAAAGGGGCATTAAATCAGGATTAAATGATAAAAAACAGGGGGTATCTTAATTTTTGAAACTAAAATTTAAAAGGAAAACAATGGATTCGTAACTTTTGAATAAATTCTAACAATACTTTTGCAATCATGAAGAATATGGGGACAATTTATTTAATAAGATTATTTCAGTGTGAATTTTATTTTACCTATTTTCATATTCACCTTCAATCATAACTTTTAAATACATTACAAGAATACTCTTTACAAAACTTTATTTGTAAAAAAAAATAGTTAAAATCAATTTTTAATCATCTAAAATGCAAGCATGAAGGGTTTGGAGTCAATTTATTTCTTTTTAAAAAATGTTTTAGATTAAATCTTATTTTACTACGTTTTTCATATTTTCATTTAATTAAAAAAAAACACTGTTTAATTCTTCAAGAGACATATGATTCTTCAATATATCAATAAGCGCGAAAAAATCGTAAGCGGATGATTCAAGAAGAAATGGAATCATTGGGGGTGTAAAGGAATTAAAAATGAAGTACATATGGTGATGGTACTGTATTACTCATACAGAAAAAAAAGCTGTGTGCTATGCATTAAAGAGTATACCAAACTGGAAAATATGAGCTGAAGGAGTAATTTTGTATGTATATTAAAATGCAATATAAAGGTGATGCAAAAATTAAATATAATTTTTAATGTATTGAAATAGTTTTCAATTGAAAATATAATCTTCTTGATTTATGAGTTATGTCAGATTATCAATATTCAGAGTGTCAAGTTTATATCCTATTAAGTTGTCTTTGCAAAATAAAATATTTTGTATCATTTTAACCTGTATGTTTCTTTATTCACCTAAAACATCTCATTCTTATTCCAAATATACTTTAAAAAAAAAAAAAAAAACATTAGAAAGATAATGTATGCCATTCAGTAATCGATTAAGTTTCATGCCATAAAAAAAATGATTATAAGCCGCAGTATTTCTTCAAAAAAAAAACACTTTATTGTGTTAAATCGCAAGTAAAACTTCATGATTTATCAAAATTGTTTTCAAAACTTTTTAGAAAATGCGAATTAAAATTATTCTCAGTCCTCAGATTATTCTTTGAATTAGTCTTCTGGTTATCTATGTGTAAATTCTATGTTGCTTTAACACAGCCAATTTTGGTATGGTGTTTAAGGTTAACTATACTCTGTCTTCTTGATTTTATGCACGTCTTCTTCGAATACTAAATACAATAAAAGAGTTTATTATGCTATATCTAAGCTATTTAATGAAAAAAAATCTGGTTTCAAAGTTGAAATTTAATCTAAAAAACAGGTTTTATTATTTTGGAAAATGAAGGGTGCAATAACAAACCAGTAAGCAATATTTTGTAAACAAACATTTGCTTAGCAGAGTTTGAGAAAAGCAAGGGCTGTAGGGAGCCTAGTGGTCAAAGGGTCTCAGCTTGAGATCCGAAGGTTGAGAGTTCGAGACCCGGTCGCCACTGAAGACCTACCGAGTATATGCGGAGTACGTGCTCGTAAAATCTGTTGGGTCCGAAAGTCCTGTGGTCGGTCATTGCGCAGTTCACCATGGGTACAGGTTCCTGGAGAAAATTTCCCTCCCCTTCAGGGACATGTCTAAATTGTGGAGGTGGCGACAGATGGCAACATCTGTCATATGTGTATGTATGTGTCTTGTGTTGTCCTACTTGACGATGGCTTATAAGCGGGTCCTTGCGACCAAGCACACAAGCCTGAAAATATATGTCAAACCAACCAACCAACCAATTTGAGAAAAGCAGTAAAATTAGTAATTATTTATGTTTTAAATAGATAAATGTCTCTTAATAAGTAACTTTATGTTAAATATATAAACAAATTATACTTTGTCCTTTGTTCGGTATGAGCAGCAGTGTTACATTTTTTAAGTGGCGTAGGTAACGCTACAACCTAAAATTGCCGACAGCGATTCTTTTTTTTTTTTGGTAAATGATTTGTTATTTATTGACCTGGATATTTTTTAAAACCATTTTATTTATAAGCAGTGCAAGAGGTTTACACCATGCATAAATTAGGAATGTAAATCTTCTATTATAAAAACCAATTTTTTATAACTTACTTTAAAAATGGTTTTAGATAATACTGTGTTTTGACTAAAAAATCAACTATATTTGAAGTTTTTTTATATTATTGTAGTACAATAATGTAAAAAAAAAAACCTTTGTAATATTATATTTGCAGATTTACACTTTTAACAGCTTCTGTAGGTGTAGCTAGATCTATATTTGGTTAAACTAAAGAATCATAACCGGATATTTTACGCCAAATCTTTGAACCCCGACGTATTGGTTTTATGGCAACCATTGGAAAAGTTAGAAAAAAGGAAAGTTTCTTGTCATGTCACGATCGCCATACTCTGGTCATTCATTGGTTGTTTTGCCACTCACTAGGGTTTACTGTAATTCGACCTGGCCATATTTTTGAAAAGACGCCAGATCCGGCCACGATTCTTTAGTTTAACCACATATTTCATCAAGATTACAATTGTGCATCTTTAATCAGTGTTAGGGCCATTACTTACAAAATATTGTGTACAAATTGAATTGACTTTATAAAAGTTTAAAAGACTGCAAAAATTGTATTCTTTTATCAATTGGAAAGTTGATGCACCCCTTCCTCCCTCATAACTGAAGAGTACAGGGGAAGAACCCCTTGATTTCTTTAGAGTCTTTTGGTAATTGTCTCTGCTTGGCGACTGGAAACCGGTTTTTCTTTTGGTTCTTCATTTGCGGTACAAGGGTGTAACTCGTTCCACTGAACTCTGGCGTGAAACAGGGTTGCCGCAAAAGATAAACAAAACAAGTAACCGGCTTCGTTACACCAGTTTAGGCGATTTCTCGCTATCATCCAAAGAGGCTATTTAGGAAAACCTTGTACCAAATCAAGCGGTTCTTCCCGTGTACTCTGCAACTATGAGTATCCTCCACTAGTTTTTAGCTTCCACATTATGTTTATAATGCTTAAACGTAGAAGATATTATAATTGCTTTTTTCGTCTGTCTGTCACCCACTTTCATAGCCCAAACTACAGATGCTACAATACTGTAACTGTTACGAGTAACCTGTTACTCCTATCCCTGGTAAATTAGAATTTTTGGTTGGAATTTTCGTCGCACTAGAGCTACACGAGGGCTATTGGCGACGGCCGTCGTATTTTAGAACCACAGTCAAGTGACGAGCCGCACCTGAATAGGCACCCAACGCAACTGTTAAGGGCGACATTTAGAACCATCGGCATTTAGAACCATCGACATTTAGGGACATTGTATGCAGCGTTAGGACTTTGAAGGATATTTAATGTGCACTCCCTTGCACGGGGTATTATTCGTCAGACATTTTTTGGCTGCACGGGCCGTTTATAGGTCGGCAGTTATTTTGGCGATGCCCGGACCCGAACCTGGGACCTTGCTAGGCAAGTGCCTAACCGACTGGGCTCCCCAGCCCACAAGGTAAATTTTAATAACATGTTTTCTTGGATTGCCTCCTTTCTTCTTAACAATTTTTTTCCTTTTTTCTTGCAGGAAAGTATTCACATTCTACTGAATTTTGACTAATCAAGCCTTACGTTTCGACAAGTCCTTCTACTACTGAAAAATACATTTAGGAAATTAAACATATAGCTTAAAAAAAGACAATGCAACACCCATCAATGGGTTAAGTTCAAGACAACAAAAAAATGCATTAGTTGGAATGAAATATATTTTTAGGTTTAAAAATATATTACTTAAACAAACTCTAGGATCAAGTAGAAGAAAACTGGCTGACAGTTTTAGACTGAAAATAAATTTTGTAGACTGCATAAGAAGAAAAAATATTTTAAGTTTTAAATAACTTAATTCAAATAAACTCATGGATCAGATGGAAAGAAATTCAGCCAATGTTTGCAATATGGATTCTGAATTTATTCCTCAAACTTCGGATCTCAGTGAACATTTAGTGTCTTCGGACCCGACAACATACAACTGTTTTGTGTGCAATGCGACATTTACAGAGAAATCTGACCTCCAAATGCATAGCCTGACGCATACTGACAAATATAGTTGCAATGTGTGCCAGGAGACCTTCTTAGCGAAAGTTAGCTATCAAAAGCATTGTGAGACACACGTTAAGATGAAGATTTACAGTTGCAATAAATGCAATGAGACGTTTAACTCGGCATCGGTTCTCAGAAATCACCTTGTAATGCATACTGCCGAACAATTATACATCTGCGATGCATGCGGCCGGGTATTTATATCGGAATCGGTTCTGGAAGATCATCTTGAGAAGCATAGACAGTATAGCTGCGAAGTTTGTAGCAAGGTATTTGACACACAGTCGGTTCTCAAAATTCATCTTAAATCTCATAATTCTAAAAAGACAAGTAGTAATAGTGAGACACTTGATAAGACCTATAAGCCACCATCAGCTATGAGAGAGCCGCTCGTAAAACGTACAACTGAAAAAACGTACAGCTGTGAAGTATGTAACGAAACATTTTCTTCAAAGTTTGTATATAAAAATCATTTGGCCGCTCACACCACTGATAATCCATATAGCTGTGAAATGTGTAGTAAAACCTTTACAGTGCAGTTGGCTCTCGAAAATCATCTTGAAACACATGTTGCTAAAAAAATATATTGTTGTGAAGTATGCAACAAAACCTGTTCCACACAGTTCGCATACAGAAGTCATCTGGCTACACATACAATTGAAAATCCACGTAGCTGTGAAGTGTGCAATAAAACCTTTACAACACAGTCGACTCTCAAAACTCATCTTAAAACACATTTTGCTAAAAAAACATACAGCTGTGAAGTGTGTAACAAAACGTGTTCTACACAGTACGCATACAGAAATCATCTTGCTACACATACTATTGAAAATCCATACAGTTGCGAAGTGTGTAATAAAACCTTTACAACACGGTCGGCCCTTAAAATTCATCTTGTGAGGCAAGTGTGTGATAAGACATTTACAGCAAAGTCAGCTCTCAAAATTCCATATAGCTGTGAAGTGTGTACTAAAACCTTTACAAGACAGTCGGCTCTTAAATCTCATCTTGTGAGGCAAGTGTGTAGTAAGACATTTACTGCAAAATCAGCTCTCAAAATTCCATATAGCTGTGAAGTGTGCAATAAAACCTTTACAACAAAGCCAGGTCTTAAAATTCATCTTGTGAGGCAAGTGTGTAGTAAGACATTTACAGCAAAGCCGGCAAACAAATCAAAACCTGCAAAACATTCTACCAAAAAAACATACAGCTGTGATGTATGTTGTAAAACGTATTCTACAGCTTTAGCTTGTAGAAACCATGTTGCAACACATGACGCTAAAAAAGTGTACAGCTGCGACATATGCGACAAGATTTTTAGCACAAATGAAACCCTTCTGGCACATATTATCACACACACTAAAGAAACGTTAGTAGAGTGCGATTTATGCAAGAAAATGTTTGCTAGTAAGCAAGATTTTGAAAAACCACATATATGTGACGCATGTCTTAATGTATTTAATCATTGACTGCTTATAACTATGTAACCTACACAACTACACGAGAAAAATCTTGTATTTGTATTTCATCATTGATTGCTTATAACTAAGTGACCTACACAACTACATGAAAAAATTCTTATATTTGTATTAAATCATTGATTGCTTATAACTAAGTAACCTACACAACTACATGAGAAAAATCTTATGTTTGTATATCATCATTGATTGCTATAACTAAGTGACCTACACAACTACATGAGAAAATTCTTATATTTGTATTAAATCATTGATTGCTTATAACTATGTAACCTACACAACTACACGAGAAAAATATTATGTTTGTATTTAATCATTGATTGCTATAACTAAGTGACCTACACAACTACACGAGAAAAATATGTTTGTATTTAATCATTGATTGCTATTAACTAAGTAACCAACATAACTTCTAGAAAAATCTTATATATAAATTTTTCGGCAGTCCTTAAAATACTATTTAGAAAGTTTGCTTTTGAATATAATGCTTATAACTAAGTGACACAACTACTAGAAAAATCTTATTATAAGTTTTTTTTTGTCAGTCCTTAAAATACTATTTAGAAAGTTTGCGTTCGACAATTGATTTTTGAGTACTTAGAAAGTGCTTAGATTTCAATTTATGTTTTTAAGGGTGTCACTGTTCTTTACTTAGTGTGTGCACTTCAATATTTGTGCATTTAATAACATATCGTCTCTTAAGTTCCCACATGTGCTATCTAACTTTGCAAAACAGTAGAAATGTACTGAAAGGTAACCCTTGGCGAACTTTCCAAAATCGTGCCAAAAGTTGGCCGATAACCCAACCAAAATGATAGGTTAGGATAGATTTGAATTATCGTCGCATTGGAGCTACAAGAGGGAGAGCCAAAAAACGTGTTTGTTCATTTAACACCGGCTGTTCGGACTTTCTTGTTACATAATATCAGTCTACACAATGTAATGCTCAGATATGTAACAAGAAAGTCCGAAAAGCCGGTGTTAAAGGAACACGTTATTTGGCTCTCCCTCGTGTAGCTCTAATGCGACGATAATTCAAACCTATCCTACCATTTCAGTTGGGTTTTCGGCCGACTTTTGGCGCGATTTTGGAAAGTTCGTCAAGGGTTACCTTTCAGTACATTTCTACCGTTTTGCAAAGTTAGATAGCACATGTGGGAACTTAAGAGACGATATGTAGAGCTTAGTGGGAAAACGTGCTAAGTGACCAAAAAGGCGAAAACGAGAAAAACAACTTTAAATATTTTCGTTTACACTAAGATACGTCAAAAACGGTGATTACAAAAGATAAAAAGTATATTGACCTCAAAGTTTATGAAAAGGTGAATCTTTAAAGGAGTGAATAACATGTTCATTGACACCAAAATTTCAATTTTTACAAAATTGTCGCTTAGCATGTTCTTCCACTTAGCTCTTCATATACTTTCCTACCAAACTTCGATTTCAGCTTAATACATCTTTAGTACATGATGCCAAAACATTTATATTTTATATATGTGCTTTATTTTTTTTAATAATAGTTCATTCTTAAAACAATTGTTAAAACTGTAAACATACTTATATTCTGAATATAATGTCTTGTATGCTTCTTGTACTACCTTTATAATCATACTTAGGGATTTTATTTGACTTACAACACCAAATGTCCTCCTTGGGAGAATAATGACAATGTGCAACATCTTTGTTTGAAAGTAATCGGGATAGACCAATGCATCGGCGCCGATTGTTTGAAAATTTTACCAACGGCGGCCGATGGTAGTTTAGTGAGAAAAAAAAATCGGCCATTGGCCAACCGATGTAAGCCGATGTTTTTTTTCTTTAACCCTTTCAGTTCCAGTGATGCCATTTGGCATCATCACTTTCAATATTTTTTCAAATTTTTTATGTCCCGTTACGACATCCAAACACACATCATTCGATTCTTCACACTTTGCTCTATCAGACAATATTTTACTTTAATCTCAATATAAGTCAGAACTACTATTTTTTTTATTTTGAAAATAGTCAACAAGCGTTTATCTTGAATTTTGATCAGTTCACTTCAGTTCCACATATTTAAAACACAATTTAAACTATTTCGGTTACAATAATTACTAAAATTTTTTTTAATAATATGGTCAGATACCTTAAAATATCTAACTCGAAGTGTTTTTAGGTAACATATATTTTTTTATTTTGTTGTTTTCCACAATTAAAAAATTTTGGCATTGATTCAAAAACCATATAAAAAA
This sequence comes from Hylyphantes graminicola, assembly GCA_023701765.1. Taxonomy (NCBI): domain Eukaryota; kingdom Metazoa; phylum Arthropoda; class Arachnida; order Araneae; family Linyphiidae; genus Hylyphantes; species Hylyphantes graminicola. The sequence continues at coordinate 72,591,113 of CM043112.1, forward strand.
TTTAAATGAATTTTTTTTCTTGCGGAATTCGTATATTTGACCTAAAATAAGCTTATTTTGTGAATATCAGATGTTTCTGTAGTGTAGTATTTTTTTGGGACTGAAAGGGTTAATACTGCATTTCGGAGTTCCGCGATTTTCTGATCCCTGGAGTTCCGTGATTTTCGGATCCCCGGATTTTCGCAACTTTCGGAATCCCGAAGTATGGATTACACATGGATTTACTGAATTTTGTATTTTGGTTTTGCCATCGGCCGATGGCAAGTGGGAAAGATCGGCCGATGTAACTTTTTGAACAATCGGCATCGGCCGAAATTCGCCATCGTTCTATCCCTAGAAAGTAACTTCAAATGTAATGTAATTTGTGTTTTTCAGTAAATATATCAAAGAAAATGTATGCATCTAACTTTGTGTATATGCAGTTCTTCTAATTTTTGTTTTGAGGTAATTTATTGTTAAGGGTTTATGTAACGTTTCTAATTTCTGCATGTAAATAACGAAAAAAGATATTCTATTAATTTTTGTAACAGATTTTATATCGTTAATCTTACAGGATTGCACATGTGTAACATTGTTGCTAAGAATAATTAAAATAACCTAAATTTGTAAGAAAAATTAATTTATTATATAAAGAGTAAAAGGACTCAAAAAATTTAACGATAAATTGTCAGCTACTGCCATGTGAATATAATTCCAAAACACATATACATAATATAATTGCAAAAGAATATACTAAAAATATTATACAAATTGCAAAAACAATTGCTGACCCAATACAATTACTAATCTAACTGATTTAAAATTGTATAAAAAGGATAAGTCGTCAGCTATTGTTATGGGAATATAATTACAAAAAAAATATTTCGAAATTTGATTTCTTCATGTTTTTATTGTATTTGACTTCATTTTTTTTGGTGTGTGTGTGTGCTTGTGTGGACGTACACATATTTTGTAAACATATGTTTTTGCTTTGTATCTGAAAGTGTTCTAAAAGTATCAGGAAAATTGTTTGCCCAATCTTATTTCCAAGTATGTTTGTTTTCCCTGCTAAATGTATTTTGAACTGCTTGTTTTGAAAAATAAATCTTGTTATAGTTATCAATTGTTTTTTTTTTTATTACCAAACATTGTAAACACTAACTTTTGTGTTGAAAGTGAGGGCGCTTGAGATGAGTAAACTCTCATTACAAGGTTGTGCTGACTTTATTTTATCTGGTGCAATAGGTCTGTGTTAGGATCTCAGGTGACTAATGTTATTGAATTTTAAAATTATGTAATATTTTTAGCTCAAAAATTATCTTCAAGTAACCCATGAATTAGGCTATTGTGTGAAAGCACATAATTAAAGCTTCAGAGTGCTTCAAACATTCATTTTCAACAATTCAATAAACACTTCAAATACATTCTAGAAACAAAACTAGGTTACTTTATTTTAAACAAGGTATATATTAGCAAAATATTTATCTCGGAAATTGTCCTTTGTAATAAAACATGCGAAAATGCATTTCTATACTATAAACGTGCTTAAATACAAAATAAACTATTTAATTACATTAGTAAAATCATATGAAATCAAAGGCATTATTGTTTTAAGGATCTATAAGTTTACCATCGTAATCTGTAACAAAAGAAATCATTGATTTATAATGTGGCGCACTTGAATTGTTAAGGTTTCCGTTTAAATGGAATAATTACGTAACTTAAAAAACCTGGTTGTCACAATTTTAGGGAATTCTGAAGTCAGATATATGCTGATGATTATTTTAATAAAATAGATTTAATGATCATTCAATAAGAAATTACAACTTTTTGCAAGGTTCTTCCTCTTTATTTAAGTATTATCAACCCAACCTTCAGTGCCAACCCGTTATTAAGTTTATTTTTAAAAAAATGCCCAATTTGCTGTTAGAGATTAACGTCGTAAGTTGAACAAGTTGCCTCCTTCGTGAAATGAACAAACAAAAAGTGATTTTGAACGGAAGCAGAAGGGATAAGGCGAAATTTTTTTTTTTTTTGTCAAGCAATAAAACGGCAAGAAATGGGAAAATATTGTATTTCAATTTCCATAAAAAAACTTATAAAGATATAGCTACTCTACATAATTTTTCACATTCACCAAAACTCGCCAACTGATAGTATCACAGTTATTAAAAGAAGAAATATCAGAGGGTTTAATCTAAACAATTAATTTGTAACATGAAGATACGACTATATACCAAAATAAGCACAGTTTGTGAACAATAACAGCCAATTTAGTATATTTTAATAATCGTTACAAATCTATATGGTTACAATGCATTTATGATTTACAAATCGAGAAAGGAAAACTAAAACATAACTTTCTGGTTTGTATGGTATAGTAGATACATATATATTCCAGCTTGTGTGCTTATCCAGAGAACCGCTTATTAAGCTTTTGTCAAGTGGGACAGACACACAAGGAGTTTTTACAAGCACAAGAAACACACAAAGAAAGGACAACATAAACACATAGACAAATAACAACATTTATTGACGGTCACAAACACCTATGCCATGAACGGGATGCGAGCCCGAACCCAGCAGCTCTAAAGGATAGCGTCCTAATGATTGCCTCACCGGAGTGGCTTTCTGGTTTGTAAGGAAAGTCCTCTTCGTTCGAAATTTCCAACAACATTTTAACTAAATTTACTTTTTTAATACTTGTTCAAATAAATTTAGATTTGTACTCTAAATTTCCCCAATTAAAATGCCGAAAAAAGCAGGTAGCAGGTTTTACCAGTTTTAATTTCTGTTCTCAAAAAAGAAATCTGTGCGATGATATTGAATTATAAACCAGAAAGTAGTTTTCAGACGAAGCGGTTGCAATCGTAAACAGCAATTTAGTGTATAAAATTTCTAAAAAATTCGACCTTATTATTGTAATTTTAAACAAATAACCCTTTTTGCTGGTCCAGATACTAGAGTTTTTTGCAATCGGTGCCTAAAAATTGCCAATTATATGATTTATTTCAAAGCAAAGTCTGCAGCAACAACGGAAATACCAACTCATGGTAAATATTTTATTTAAATTTTGCGTATTAATTTTGGTATAAACTACTAATTTTAAAAACTGTTTTTTTTATGACTTATTATTTTTTACTACTTCTGTGATTATGAAACATCGGCAAGCTGCCATGGCTTTCAATTTGTATTGAAATCGAACTGTGATTGTTATCTTTCGTTGATAAGAGATAAGGAAAACAGTGAAATACTGCTTCGTGTTAGGGCTACTTTTAAAGTATGGCAAAAAAATGGCGTAATTTAACAAACTTCGCCTAGACCCTGGTTAATTCCTAGTTTCGGTATACGGCGACTTTTTATTTCTCGCCAAACTTGTTGGCGAGAAAACATCGCGTAGCCACGCGTGATTGGACGACGCTGACGCTACTCGGAAACCGCGAAGTCAAACAACTGTAAATCACGTGACGCTGCTCTGGAAGAGTTGTTTACGGAAAAAAAATGGCCGCCATTTTCAAAGCTCGTTACATGTGACAACAAAAATATCAAATGTAACGTTAACTTCAGCCACTTTACTATGATAATAGCATGCAAACTGCAGAAAAAGGTTTTTTTTAACCAAGTCATCGCCGATTGTTAAAACATTCAAATACATTATTTTAAGAATAAATACCTATAATTATCGCATCGAATTTTCCAGTACACAACAAACGCGCGGCATAAATGCAATAAATCCAATGGGATGGAATCCGTCACCTTTTCCGTAGTTAATAAATGGTTTAAATTAAATTTATTATACATTTCGCATTTAAGAGCAATAATTGAGAAAATTTAAAATAAAATTCAGATGATTCAAGCATTTTAAACAACTAATAACCGAGCCGAGTAGCGTGCGTCTGGCTGCGTCATCTGAAAAACACCAACCGGACCGGAAATGGACGTTCACAACTAAACGAATCCCAAGAAAAAAAATCAAAAGTGACTCATCACATTGCGAATCCTCCGTCAGGTTTTAGGGTTGCCATACACTCGCGGGAGGAATTTCAGTACATGGTTGCCAGATTAGAATTATTTATCGCCCTTTTTTTGTCGCCAACATTCCGAAAAAGTCGCCGTATACCGAAACTAGGATTTAACCTAGACCCTTCCTGGTAAGGTTTTTGCATTATGTATTATACATTATTCAAATATAAGTTTTATTTTATTGAAACTTCGCAACATTTTGTGTCATTTATCGCCGGATCATGGAGTAAGATTCTAATGCGAAATCATCAAATCGGAATATGTCAGTTGAGCTAAAGAATTGTGGCCGGCAATTTTATGCCAAATCTGGTAACAACATTTGGCGAAATTAGCAATTACATTGACATTTTCGAGCAGCTGTTTTTTTTTTAATGAATTGTAAAAGTCTTGACCTGTCTGTCAACCAGGACTAGAAAAATCTCAAAATTTTTACATGCCCAAGTGCAGGCCGAGCGAAAGGGGAAGGGGGAAAAATATGTACACAGGCATGAGTTAGGCAAAAATAACAAAAGCTGAAACTAAAATGCATGATTGGACGTGTAATTTTTTTAAGCAGTTTACTAAATTCACGAAATAAACTGTTACATTATGTAAGTTGGAAAACCAAATTCTCTGACTTTTCCAGGTTTTCTCAGAATTTACAGAAAATTCCAGGTTTTATCAATGTTAATTAAAAATATATCAAACTATTATATCTTAAGAAACCCTGCCAAAGTAACAAGGACTTCAAAAATTGTAGAAAGTGGTGACATTTCCTGGCGCCCGCCAGAATTTTATTGATGAAGAATTTCTATTTGATGCCATAATGACAACATTGTAAAGTAACTAATTTAGATTTAAGATTAAAATTATCAATTTTCAAGAAGCAAGGAATGAATATGTTGGGGATTTATCAAAATGCAAAATGTTTATTTAAATTTGTGGAAAGGTATTTTTGAAATGTTTACATGCCCGGTCGGGCATGTAATGTGAAAAAATATATGCCCAATTGGAATTTTTACATGCCCCGGGCATGTCAGGCAATATAATTTTCGAGCCCTGCTGTCAACATGAAAGAAATTCAAAGAAAAGTAGAATTAATAATGTGTTTGGCATTGAACACAAATGTTGTATTTAAATAGAATAAGTGCCAGATTCTTTTACAACCCTACTTGTTTAAAACACTTTTATCATTTTCCCAATCCTTTTCTAAATGAGCATGTATTTTTTTAAGTATACCTGTTAACTTTATTTTGTAAATTTAATTATTTAACTATATTTTTTGTCATTCAATTTTCAATGAAGTAGATTTATTTATGCTAGCACATTCAATTTTCTTACTAATAATAAAATATGTGTATTTTTATATTTTCATTTTATGCAAATGATTACATGGTGCAATGACTCTTGGACATTACAAATAAAAATCCCGAAACATTTTTCAAATTTTGCCAAAAATATGAGGGTATTCTTTTTTCAATTTGATTGCACAATTCGATTGCAACATATATTTTTGGAAACATAAAATTATTTTAAACCAGGTATTAAACATTTATTGGACATTTACATATTACAGTTTTAATTTTTAAAAAGTAAGAATTGTGATAAAGTAAAACGATGGAAACCGAAGCGTAAACCACAGTTTTCATTGAATAACTTAATGAATTACTGTAAGTAAACAATTTTTTTTTTCAAATCAAGCCATTTATAAAAATTTAAAACTCAATACAAATTGTGATTGAAAAAACTTTTGCTCTAATATGATTTTGAGATTATCACGGGTTACTATTGGGAAATTTGCTATCTTTCTTTCTAATATACTTAAAGAAACATAAATTTCTGAAATCTTATTTTACTTATACAATGTTGACCTGTGGAGAAATTACATAGAGTTTTTCATGACTACCTTCCACATTTGCTTACATATTGTTTCTGAACATATTATGTTTTCGGAATTTATAACTGACGCCTAAGCTTTTTCAAAATTGTCCTTAAGTTAATGAAAATGTTTTTATAAGTTGATAATAGGGTATTTGACTGTATCACTAAAATACCTTCCAATGTCAATGTATTCTAATTTACTATTAAAATAAGAATTATGGATAATGGAAGTAGGTTTTACAGAAGTGGATAGCTCAAATTTGCTTAAGTAGATTCCAAAATGGTGTTTCAAAGTTTGTTTATAGTTGACTTATGACATTGGAAGGGGGGCTCTGTTAGAACCAAGCACTGCGACCAGGGGTCTATTGTACTGGATAGTTACTTGTGATGTCATAGATACCACGTAACAGCCACAAAGCATAGAGTAGTAGATTCCAAAATGGTGTTTCAAGGTTTGTTTATAGTTACTTGTGATGTCATGGATACCACGTGACAGTCACAAAGCGTTTTCGGGGAATAATTTTTCATTGTAATTTTAAAATTCATTTTTCTGCCTTTTTAAGGGGTATTTGAAAAAAATAAAAATACGGGTCTAATATTTTTGGCATAAGAATATTTAAAGCCGATAAAAAAAATTGTCAGATAACCTATTAAAGTAATACTTAACAGTGAAATAAAATAATTTTCAAAAACAATATTTAAATTTTTCTGCACACAAATGTGTGGGGCTTGTCAATAGCTAATCGTGCCATCGATTTCAGAAACAATCGATAAGCAATGAGGGATGCTAGTCGTCGGAAAACTCAATCCAATTTTTCCATTGGTTAACATTGGGGAAGTTGGTTTTGTTTTCAGAAATGCATAAACGCTTACTGTTTTTCTGGAAGTCTGAAAACATAATATAACTAAATTTTAATTTTTTATTTTATTTGCAGTGTGTTGTTCAGGCCGCTGGAATTTCACACGCATCGCTTCTGAAAAAAGTCTGCTTCTACAGCCACCTTGTATGTTCAAAGATCTCTTCAAATCAATTTCACAATCAATCCCCCACTTATTAATTCAACTAGGAAGACTATATATTTATAAATTGAAGCTAAAGAGGACCTAGAACATTTGTAACTTGTCACACACTTCAAAATGGAAGTTTATATGATAAAACAAGAAAAGGTTGACGATAACGAAGAAACGAATAAAAGACCGTGCTCCCTGTGCCACGAAGTTTTTCCGAATACTTCCGAGCTGGATGAACACATTTTGACGCACAGGTCAATCAGGACACGCAGCGGCAAAGCGCATTTCTTTCATGATTCAGAAGGATCACTTGATGAAGATGAGTCCTCGGATGACGTTGAAGAAACAACAGATCACAAGAAGAAGCCTTTTAATTCTAAAACAAGATCCCCGCGGTTAGATGTGCTGAGTCACATTGCAAAGGAAGAGGTGGACGTAACATGTGATGTATGTAAAGAAGAATTTGACAATAAAAAACTTTTGGATGAGCATGCATTGACTCATAAGGAAGGAGATAAATACAAGTGCGACCTCTGTAAGAAGTTGTTTGGCCGCAAGCAAAGTCTTAAAAGACACCTTTTAACGCATAGTTCTGCCAAGCAACATGTGTGTAACGTGTGTTTGAAAGAGTTCAGCGTGGCTTGGAGTCTCGAGAGACATCTTTTGACTCACACCGAAGATAAGACCCTCCAGTGTTCTGTGTGTCTCAGGATATTTCCCGATCAAGCTGAACTCCAAAAACACCAACAGGCTAAACATAAAGGACACTATTGTGCGGTGTGTGAGAAGACGTTCAAGACGAGTTCGAGTTATTCAAGACATCTGCAATCCCACACCGGGGAAAAACCTTATGCCTGCGAAATATGTAAAAAAGCGTTCGCTAGAAAAGATATCCTCGAAAAGCATGTGTTTACACATTACAATGCGGGTGAACTGTATAGTTGTGATCTATGCAAGAAAGACTTTGCTAAGAAGGAATACCTTGATGAACACATCTTGACACACAGGAAGGGGGACCAGTACTATTGCGATTTGTGCGACAAAGTGTTCGATGAACAAAGCGACTTTCAGGAACACGCTTCAACCCACGACGAAACTACGCAAAAAGGGCGTCTTGATAATAAACAGGCCGTCGAAAAACGATACCATTGTGACTTCTGCGGGAAAAATTTCTCCGCAAATTACATCCTCACTAGACATCTTTTGCTACACGGAGACAGCAAGAAAAAACCTTATGCCTGCGATTTGTGCGACAAGACCTACCTCCAGAAATCCTCGCTCAAGCTTCACCAGCTGTCGCACACTGGTGAAAGGCCGCACACATGCAGCACCTGTAGCAAGACTTTCGCTTATAAATCTCATCTTAACAAGCATCTAGAAATACACAGGGGCGTGAAAAGGCACGTCTGCGAAGTCTGCAACCGGGCATTTTTACAGAAGTCGTCCCTGAAGTCGCATATGATAACGCACACCGGGGAGAGGCCCCACGCCTGCGACAGTTGCGACCGTACCTTCAGCCAAAAATCCGCACTGACCAAACACCACTTGATCCACACGGGGGAAAAGCCTTTCAAGTGCGAGGTTTGCCAAAAGGCGTTCGCGCGGATGACCTGGCTCAAGGAGCACTGCAGGCGGCACACCGGCGAGCGACCTTTCAGCTGCGAGATCTGTGGCAAAGCTTTCTCGAGGAAGACAATCCTGCAGGAACACATGTGGACCCACAATCCGGGGGCCAGGGATCTCGCCTGCAAGATCTGCGGCAAGACGTTCGCGTTCAAGTGCAACCTGACGAAACACGTGAGGGCGCACTCGGGAGTGCGGCCCCACAAGTGCGAGTTGTGCCAGAAGGCCTTCTTCGAGAAGATCCACCTGCAAAAGCATATGCTGTATCACTCTGGAGAGAGGTCGTTTGTCTGTGCAGTGTGCAACAAGGGTTTTTACACCAAGGCCTCCCTCGAGAGACATCAGTTGGTGCACACGGGGGAGAAGGAGCACTACTGCAACCTCTGTGGCATGGTGTTTTCCCAGAAGTGTAGCCTCACGAGGCATGTTTTGGTGTGTCACTTGGGAATCACTAAAAAAAATGTTGTGGTTTAGTTAAGATAAGGTCCCTACAACAAATTTTAGAAGTGTCAGCCGTTTGCAGTCTGAACTCTACACAAAAGAAGCTGTGATAATCATTGCTAACAACCAACGCTGGCAACTTGTCTGACAGCAACCTCAATGAAACATTGAGACGGCACGCTCCAGATTGAGGCTTCATGAATGTGGTGAAAGTCAGAAGGGGGAAATTTGAGAACATGTTGTCACATGCATGAATGTCATTTAAAACATGTTAGGACACATTCTGTAGATAGACCTCGTAAATGGGAGGTGTGTCAGAAGGCCTTTGAGGAGAACCACCTACAGCAGCACTCTAGAGAGAGGTTGTTTGTCTGTGAGGGTGTGCAACAAGGGTTTTTACACCAAGGCCACCCTTGAGAGACATCAGTTGGTGCACACGGGGGAGAAGGAGCACTACTGCAACCTCTGCGGCATGGTGTTTTCGCAGAAGTGTAGCCTAACAAGGCATGTTTTGGTGTGTCACTTGGGAATCACTAAAAAAAATGTTGTGGTTTAGTTAAGATAAAGTCCCTACAACGCATTTTAAAAGTGGCAGCCTTTGCTAACTGACTTTGTGATTGGGGCCATTTGAGAACATGTCACACGCATGAATATCATTTAAAACATGTTAAGTCACATTCTGTAGTTAGACCTTGAAAATGGGAGGTGCGTCAGAAGGCCTTCTTTGAGGAGAACCACCTACAGCAGCACTCTAGAGAGAGGTTGTTTGTCTGTGAGGGTGTGTAACAAGTGTTTTTTCTCCCAAGCACAGCCTTGAGAGACATCAGTTGGTGCACACTGGGTTTCCCAGAAGTGTAGCCTAACGGGCATATTTTGGTGTGTCACATGGGAATCAAAAGAAAATGGTGTGTTTTTGCAGGTCAGATCTAGCCTCTACAATAAACTGTATAGTTGGCAGCCATTTGCTATCTCAAGTCCAGACTTTCTACTAACTCTTAACTAGAAGCTGGGATAATCGATTCTAACAGCCAAACACAATGCTTATGACTTTGGGTATTTTGTTGAGATAAGGCTTACAACAAAACTTCAGCATTTTTTTTGGCTGTTAGCAAAGATTAGTACTGTTTCATTTGAGTAGAGTTAACAAACAAAATGACTGTCACCTATAAACTGCATGTTGTCGTGGGCTACATAGTTATTCGGGAATCAAATTTTTGAAAAAAATTGTGTTTTACTTGAAATAAGACCTTCACATCAAAGTTGTTTATATTTGGCAGCTGTTGAAAAATCTGCTCGGTTTAAAAATCTTTATGTAGAGAAGGGTGATGCAGAATAAATCTGTCTGCAAATGTTTCTATGGGGTTGCGTTGGTGTTAATCAAAGTTGCAAAGTCGATCCATATCTTTGAATGTCAGATAATTGAGCTTTACTGAATTATGAAAGAAAATAATAAGTGGTTTGAATTTTTATTTGGATTATAATTTAATGGTTGGTCTTAGCAATTGATTATTGTTACTAATAGCCAATCACTATTAATAATAAGCCAAATTTGTAATTTTTTCTGTAACAGAAATACTAATATAATGATTTAAATAACCTCTTCATGCTACTTTTCATTCATTGTGCATATATTTATTAGCACAGGTTTTATCTATAGGGGAAGGTGGGTTACCTTGGACCTATTTTGACTTTTCAATTTTTATTTTCTTAATTACTTGCAAAAAGTGAATAAAAATATTTTTACTGAATACTTTATGTTGTTATATACAACATATATTTATTTCAACATGTTATTTAAATGATTTCAACTATTAAAAAAATAAATACAGAAAATTGCAATTAGGACCAAGGTACACCACCGGCGGTGTACCTTGGTCCAACCGGTAGTGTACCTTGGACCAATTATTAACAGGTAGAGATACTCGATTTACAGTCCCAAAACCAATATTTATTAGCCACATAAAATTCAAAAATACATTTTACAATCTCTTATTTCTAGCCAAGATTGTAGTAATTGTTTATGTTAGGTCAATTGACTCAGTAAGGGGTTTTATTGCCTTAGTTTTTTTAGTGCCTTTTTGGCTTTTTCAGCTGCAATGCAATCTTTCTCGGGTGTATTCGTTAAAATGCAGCATAAAATTAAACTGTTATTTCATGCCATAGAAAAACATTTGGCTATCTTTCTGTCTCAAATTTGAAAAAAACAACTCAAATATTCCCCCCTATGTTTATTTAACTAGGCCTAAACGTAAAAAGGATGTTCTGCTTAGATATTTATTATAAAAAATATCTTTTTAGATGAGCATGCAATAATTATTTTCTATATTATATCAATATGGTTAAAATTTTATAGGCTTCCATAAATCTAAATAATTAACTACAAAAAAAATCTTTATCACATCATATCAAAATTTCTTACAAATTTCCATTTTTCTAGATTTTACAAATCAGGGTTGCATATTAATTAATAGCTTAAAATACTTAATTTTTCAAAGGAAAGAATTTACTTGAATTTTAAAATGGGTTTTCAGCAATCTGAAGCACATAAGACCTATAGTAGTGTACCTTGGACCAGTCCAAGGTACACCACTTGTATTAGGTTCGAGGTACACCACTTGGATATTAAAAACAAAATAGTTAATCACCAAGTTAAGGTTAGACTTAACTTAATTTCAAGCACACTGTTTTATAGCTAAAACTTTGCTTTATATTGCATAACCATCGTTTCTGAATAAACACTACATGTTTGAGTAAAAAATTACACTAAAGAATCTGACAAAAATTTACTTTTGAACTGTGAATTTAGTTTTTCGAAACCTCTTTAATAAATTGACCTTTTAAACAAACAGATAGAACTTTACTGAGATCCCTGGTAGCAAATACTTTAACTGCATGCGGTGTTGTTTCAATATCTAAGCTAATCGAGCTAGAATCAGCATAGGTTCGAGGTACACATACGTCCAAGGTACACCACTTACCCCTATTAAAAATAGAATACAAAAAATATTATGTACTTTGGAATCGTCCTGTCAAATGGCTAACAGTCACCAAATCCTTTGTCACTTTTTACAAATTAAACATTAAAATTTAAAAAACAAAGGAAACACAATAAATTTATCAAATCTAAATGGTAATAACCGAATAAATATTATAACCAGGTGATAATATTGGGTTTTGGCAAAAAAAAATTGATGGGATGTTCCATAAGTATACTAAATATTTAATTTTTTTTATTGTGTCAAACTAATGCATGTAATTAAAATATATATATTTTATTAATCATGGACATAGTGTGTGACCAAAAAACATTTATGATAAAGTATGTAATGCAATTTAATGTTTGTAATATTCTATAATACTTTGTACTGAAGTGCCTTGAAAATCTGTTCAAGTTTGTATTGATATCTGCATGTCTGTAATTTTTTTATCTACATTTTTTTAAAACATTGACATTCTAAATTTTTTTAAAACACATGTGACTGATATTCTCAAATAAAGGTATTTATATCTAAGGGGGGAAAAAATTCATTGATAGGATACCTGTCTGTAACAGGCCTCTTTGGGAACGATAGCAAGTTATTACCTTAATTGGTGTAAGGAAAACGGTTTCTAACTTGGTTCTTCTTTCGGGGCAACCCCGATTCACTTCAAACACCGTTTGCACCGAGATTGAAGAACCAAATAAGAAACCTGTTTCCGGTCATCAATGACCGCCAAGCAGACATCAATCAGTAAAGATTCATAATCAATCAAAATCAAGTTGTTCTTCCCCTGGACCCTTCATATATCAAGGAATCGAAAACTCTTTAGTATTTGTATACTATATATGTTTGAATTTTGGTTTTTAAATTGATGTGTTATACTTAGTATATTCTGTATATATTTTAATTTTTAAAATATTTATACGTTACCTACTATTATAAGTCATCTTAGAAAATAATCATTTATTATTCTGGCTGAATATATTAACAGGGATTTTTTTTTTTGCAGTCATGACGATTACAAAATGTCATGTTGTATTATGGTTGCATGTTTTGCACAATTATATTAACCAGATTTTTTAAAAAATTCTAGTGCACATGTGTACCCTTTTGGTGAATTATTTTAGGATTTTGTGTGATTGATGTCAGAAAAATATATATTTCGACTGTCTAAACATTCTACTTTGTTAGTGAATACATTTTGATATCGTGTTTAATCAATCATCTATAGTGTTTTTCTTAAACATTATTAAATAAAATATTTTATATTAAGAAAAAGTCAAGTGTACTATTTTCATTTTTATTGGGGTTACTATATTTTAATTGGAATAGGAGAAATGAAGGGATAAAAAAAAATTTGACAAAAAATGATTGGAAACCTAAAAAAATTAAATAGCTCATAATTATTCTTTATAATTGTTTTACTGTACTTATAAAGTACTTGATTTGCACTAGATAACTTATTTTACAATAGCCGTAAAACAAAGAATTTCTGCTTTGATTTTGAATAGGAAAAGATTTTTATAAGCTAAATATGTGTGTTAACTGTAGGTTTGAATGTCTTGAAGACGTGTAAACAAAAGTATGTATTATAACAGTTTTTTTTTTTTTTTTGTATTTTGCATGGGTTTTCTGTCTGTGTGTGTGAGAGAGAGAGAGAATATTTTACTTATCAAAATTTTTAAATGCCAACTTTTGCTGGTGCCTTTGGCTTTTCAAAACATTGGCTAAAGCTTGCATAGAAAGAAAATGTTTTTTTTTCATCCATATCGGTCATACTGAGCGAATCAACCAATGAAATCACAGTATACAGAAAAATGAAAACAAGTGCGTTACTTCAAATGATCATTGATGGAAATGCAGAACCAGTAGTGAAAGCTGGGAAAAACGTCACCTGAAATAAGCCAATTTTCCATGCCAGACTGATTCCAAACCAGAAAGCATATTAATGATTAAAATGTAAACAAGTTCTGAAAACGAGGTATACGTCCTATAATTCTACTAAAAATTAATTTTATTGAAAGTATTACAACAGAAATGTTTTAAAAAAGATAGATAATAGAGTTGTAAGTATTTTTGTTAAAATAAACGCATTTGCATCATAAAAACAATGTGGTTACAACAGGTGGTATGGGCGAGTTTGAAAATTTAACTTGGGTCGGTAAACTGCTTAAACAAAACAAATGACGTTTGGCATTGTTGTGTGAGAACTCAATATCTTTAACCTACAAGAAAGTATGCTAAATGGCTGATTATTTTATTTCAAAATTGGACGAATTCATTGTTGTGGTTACTGCAGTTTACCTTCCCACGGCTAGACCTATCAAGTTCTATGAAACATGAAGTGAAATGGTTACCAGATTCGAGCATTTTCGCTACTTGACAACGTAATGAAAATCGATACCGGCCCTTGGTCATAGCTGTTCAATTCTGCAGTTTACATGCCCATGGTAGTTTAGAAGATCGATGATCATGCTGTATCCAGGAAGACCACAAAATTGTTTATGGGAAAAGGGAAAAAAAATTACTGTACAGTCATCCTTGGCGAATTTTCCAAAATCTCGCCAAATGTCGGTATTTTGGCTATTTTTTGGCAACAATGATTTAAAGAAAAGGACATTTAAAAAAAATTGACTGGAGAAAAAATGGATTGAAAAAATCATTGAAATCTTACATAATGAAAAAAACAAGCAAAAATTGCGCTAACTCGGAGAATAACTGCCAGAAAAAAACAAGTGTTGAAAAAAATCTCGCCAAGGATGACCGTACAGTAAATCTGATCCAGGTAAAAGAGTTTTCAAATCTTGTGTTGTAATCAGTAGGAGTATGGATTTGCTACAGATTTGCTCAAAAGAACATATTTTAAGAAATGTACTGACCTTTAAAAAATTAAAGGAGGTTTGAATTAGTAAAGTGTCTGGTGTCGGCTCGTCACTTGACTGTGGTTCTAAATTACGACACATGTCGTCAATAGCCCTCGTGTAGCTCTAGTGCAATGAAAATTTTATTCAAAACTAATCTAAGTGCCTTGTTAAATTTATAAGATATTTTGAAAATGTTATGCTTTGTTATAATTGAAACGCAAATTTCCCTTAATATTGTATTAATCAAGCCCCTTAGGATGTTTTTTGTAGCTTAAGTCATATCAGTTCAAATAATATTTCCAATTTAAATGTGTTTAATTTAAAATATAATTATTAATTTTGTATTGTCCACATTGAAAACTTTAATTGTTCTCTTCATTTGTCATTTTGATAATGAAATTTTTTAAAATCTAACAGTTTATTAGGTCTAATAGTATTACTATTTGATTAGAATTTTTGTCCAGCACATTTTCTAATAAGATATTTATATTCCAGAATAATCATTTTGAAGCTGTAAATAAAAGTGTTCCCGCATCATCAGCGTTCTTTTATTGTGGAAGTCATTCAGTTTCAAGTCTTTCCTTACTAAACATGGCGTTGTTGGATATTGGAATAAAACCTTTTAGCTGTGAATTGGGTAACAAGACAGTCAACCACAAGTGTTCATCAACCATTCGCTTGTGAAGATAGTCTGTTCTCCAATGTCACTTTGTAACTCACATTGGAGAGAAGCTGTTCACTGTTGAAGTATAAGCTTGATCAGCACACAGTTTAGTACTGTGAGTACCGTTAAGTGCTGTGGTTCATTTTTGAAAAAGCCTTTAAGAAATAATACCACAGAAAATCCCCAAAGCAAGTAAGCATCAAAAACCTAAAAAGACAGCCTAAATAAGAACATCAGCAGAATAATGTTGTTGCTACAAAAACAAAAATATTTAAGTGCCTTGAAGCCTTATGTGCCTTTTTCGACACAGGTCTGGACTTTCTTTGCATTTGTTTGTGCTTTCAAGAGAAAAAACGCATAGCCAAGTGTGTAAAAAGTCGTTCAGTTACAAGTCTGCTCCCACTAAACATAGTGTGTTACATACCGAAATAAAAATGTTAAACTGTGAATTGTATAACAAGACGTTTAACCAGAAGTCTGTTCATCAAGCATTCAACTGTGAAGATTGCAACAAGATGTTTAGTTTCGAGTCCAAGCTCTATATATCGGCACAGCCTCAAGTGCTGAGAGTGCCGTTAAGTGCTATGGTTCCATTTTCAAGAAGCCTATAAGAAATAATACTACATAAAAAACCACACATCAAAAAAGCATAAAAACATTAAAAAAGAAGTACCTTGAAGCCTTATGTGCCTTTTCGACACAGGTCTGGCCTTTGTTGCGATTTGTTCATGCCTTCAGGAAAAAAAACGCTAAGCTAATTGTGTAAAAAGTCTTTCAGTTTCAGGTCTGCTCTCACTAAACATGTGTTGTTGCATACAGGAATAAAACTGTTAAACTGTGATTTGTATAACAAGACGTTCAACCAGAAGTCTGTTCATCAACAATTCACTTGTAAAGATTGCAACAAGATGTTTAGTTTATGTTGAAGTTCTAGGTATATCATAAACAGCCTTAAGTACTGTGAGTGTTGTTAAGTGCTGTGGTTTCATTTCCAAGAAGCCTTAAAGAAAAACTACAGAAACGTGAAAACAAAACAAGACTGCCTAAATAAGAGCATTGTAGACACATTAGCAGAATGTTTTGTAACTACAATAAAAACAATAATTGAGTGCCTTTTTAGACACAGGTCTTTCATTTGTCCGGATTCGTTATCACAATCACGAGAAAACCGCAAATTTGCCAAGTGTGTAAAAAGTCATTCAGTTTCAAGTTGGCTTTCGCTAAGCACACATTGTTGCATACTGGGATGAAACGGTTTAGCTGTGATTTGTATTACAAGACGTTGAAACTAAAAATATGTTCTTCAAGTTCACCTTGTGACTCACTCAGCCTGAGAGAAGCCATTCACTTTCGAGGGTTGCAACTAGACATTTAGTTTGAAGTCCAAGCTCTATCAACACACAGTTTAAATACTGTGAGTATCAATAAGCGTTTTGGTTCAATTTTCAAGGAAACTTAAAAGAAAAGAATACTGCAGAGAAATGCATCTTTTAATACATAGTGGAGAAAAGCCTTACAACTGTGACGTGTGCAAAAAGACATTTCGGGAAAGCAGTGCACTAAAAAGACATCTTTTAATACACAGCGGAGAAAAGCCTTACAACTGTGACGTGTGCAAAAAGACATTTCGCGAAAGCAGTGCACTAAAAAGACATCTTTTAATACACAGCGGAGAAAAGCCTTACAACTGTGACGTGTGCAAAAAGACATTTCGGGAAAGCAGTGCACTAAAAAGACATCTTTTAATACACAGCAGAGAAAAGCCTTACAACTGTGACGTGTGCAAAAAGACATTTCGCGAAAGCAGTGCACTAAAAAGACATCTTTTAATACACAGTGGAGAAAAGCCTCACATTTGTGCGTTATGTAAAAGAGCTTTTCGTGACAAAAGCACATTAAAAAAACATCTTTTAGTACACAGTGGAGAAAAGCCTTATGTCTGTGAAATGTGTAATATGGCATATAGGCATAGAGGTAGTCTTAGTAGACATCTTTTAGTACATAGTGGGGAAAAGCCATATGTCTGTGAAGTGTGTAATATGGCATATAGGCTTAACGAAAGCCTTAGTAAACATCTTTTAGTACACAGTGAGGAAAAGCCATATGTCTGTGAAATATATAACAAGGCACTTAGTGACAAATATAAACTTCAAGGACATCTTTTAGTACACAGTGAAGAAAGGCCATGCGTCTATGAAATGTGTAAAAAGGCCTATGAGCATAAAGAAACTCTCAAAAGACATATTTTAGTATGCAGTGGAGAAAAGCCATATGTTTGTGAAATATGTAAAAATACATATAAAGATAAATATAGTCTCAGTAAACATCGTTTATTACACAATGAGGAAAAGTCACATGTCTGTAAAATATGTAAAAAGGCACTTAGTAGCAAATATAAACTTCAAGAACATCTTTTAGTACACAGTGAAGAAAGGCCATATGTCTGTGAAATGTGCAAAGTGTCCTATAAGCGTAAACAAACTCTTAAAAAACATCTTTTAGTACACAGTGGAGAAAAGCCATATGTCTGTGAATTGTGCAATAAGGCCTATAGGCTTAGAAAAAGTCTTATTACACATATTTCAGTGCACAGTGAGGAAACACCTTTAAACGGTGAAGAAAATAAAGAAGCCTTTTGTCAAAGTGAAGCACTTAAAGAACCTTTTGCATTGCACAATTCAGAGAAGCCATACCTATGTAAAATATGCAGCAAGGCGTGTGAAACAAGTTCTGCACTCAAGGGCCATCTTTTATCACACGATAAAAAAAAATCACTTGTTTGTCACATTTGCGCAAAGACATTTTCACAAAATCAAAATCTTGAGGCGCATCTATCAATACACAGAGGAGAAAAGCCACATGTCTGTGAAGTTTGTAACAAAGCATTCAATAGTCGTGGGAACCTTACGAAACATCTTTTAATACATACTGGAGAAAAGCCTTACAACTGTGAAGTGTGCAAAAAGGCATTTCGTGAAAGCAGTGCACTCAAAAAACACCTTTTAATACACAGCGGAGAAAAGCCACATATTTGTGAGCTATGTAAAAGAGCTTTTCGTGGCAGAAGCACATTGAAAAAACATCTTTTAGTGCACACGGGCGAAAAGCCCTTTGTCTGTGAAATTTGTCAAAAAGCATTCAGGAGATCTGTCAACCTCAGGAAACATCTTTTAGTGCACACTGGGGAAAAGCCATTTGTTTGTGAAGTTTGTAACAAATCATTCAAACAAAGCTTCTATTTTAAGAGACATCTTTTACAAAAGCATCCACAGTTAAATCTGCAACCTCAAACCTCTATTGAATAGAACAATTTATCACATTTTTTTATTGAAAACTTTTTATATACAAAAATTTTGAACTATTTTTTGGTGGCCGTATGTTTTGAAGGTCATTTTACAACATTCCTGGAAATTTGGATGATCAGTGTTTCTTTTTTATTTATTGTGTTTTGAAGATGCAACCCTAATTGTGGCCATCTTGAGTTACACAGTTGCCAAAGCTGTTTGCCAGTTGGCCATAGCAACATATCATATTTTGAGGAGTGAACATCAAGATGTAAATCTGTGAAGTATGTAAAAATAAATTTTGTGGGGTTTTGTTCTTAAAAAACTTATTTTAATACACAGTTCTAAAAAGCCATCTTTCATTTGCAGGGCTGCCAGTGGCGACTTAAAAGGCTACTAAAGCGACTATTTTAGCGTCTAGGCGACTATGGCAACTATTTAAGACCAAAAAGAGCCTAAAACGACTATTTTAAGCAAAACCTTCGACTATTTTCAATCTTGGGCGACTATTTTTAGTTATATAATTTCTCCATAGATGGCGCCACCAGGATACTACCGATTCGCAAAACGTGAAGTGCAGATGATGCCTATAGTTTTTGTTTGGTTCTCAAATCAAAAGTTCTCATTAAGTTTTGCTTTCGTTTTGCACAAAACAAAAGCAAACCCATGTGTTTTTGAAATTGCACTTGACTTATGATTTTATTTTAGCAGCCTATGTAAAGTTTATGGTAACTAAAACTTTGGATTTTGTACGCTTTGTTAAAGATTTTTTTAAAACTGCATTTGGGGATAGGATCGACATCTGTCTGTTTGTTATTAATTTGCTTTATTTTGAAGTTTTTATTTTTTTTATTAAGTAATTTGGCGGTATCTAAAAGAATCGTATTGAAGTACGTTTTTTTTTAATATTTGAAAAAAAAGTTATATTTTTCTTGTGAATTTTGATGATTCTGGATCGTGTTAAGTAAGAATACTTGCATTTAATAGTTTTAATTCACCCATCCTTGTATTTTAAAGCTGCGAGATATTTCAGTGAAACATATTTACCTGGATTAGTATTGATCCTTATGTTTCTTGAATAACTGAAAACTTTTTAAAAATAAACTTGTTTTTATTTTATAATACATAGTTTTTAATTAAATTTAGTTTCAAGTAAATTTTATCGGCAGTATGAATCCTTTCATTTGAAAGTTGGTGTTGCAATTTGTAAATTTAAGTTGTGGTCTTAAATTTTTTTGCATAATTTAGCATTCTAGCTTCGTCCTACTCGCTTCTGTGAAATAACAGGCTTTTTCTAGATGAATGTTGGTTTTTCTTAGATTTTTTTAGCTAAAAACTAATAAAAAATTAAAAATAGATAAATATATATGCCATACATATATATTTTTAAAGGATAAAAGAGGCACTTTTATGGCTGTTTCTTATCCAATCGTTAATGGAATGTTTTTGTTTTTTGAAAAATTTTATGCAATTGCTAATTAAATTACAATACAAATAAGTAGATTTAAAATATTTTCTCCTAATTTATGTTCTGTAACCTAACAGTTATATATAAATTGGTTTAATAATTTAACATGAAATTTTCTGTTGCAATACATCCGAAAAACTATATATTGGCAGTTTTATCAATCCTTTTAACCGAGTGTTGGTGCTACAATTCCAAGATCTGCACTGACATAAGTCTTAAGTTTTAGTTTTTAAATTTTTGCATCTAAACATATTAAACTAATTTTTATACTTTTTTGGAAATTTTATTTAATTTCGGATAACATTCAATGCAAATATTTTTTAAAAAAATTCCTTTGTGTTATCTAACAATTAAAAGTTGTTTATTTAGTTAGGTAAAAGAGGATACTATTTTGGCTACTATTTTTTAACATCTGAGGCTACTAAAGCAACTATTTTCAAAGCTTTCAGGCACTGGCAGCCCTGCATTTGTGATGAGTGTAACAAATTGTTTAACATAGAGATGTTCCAAAAAGTCCTGGTTTAGTGATCACAAAAGTATATCAATTTCTAAAGAATTTTTCAAAGTTACTAGTTATAGACTCTGATATGAAAGATTCTAAAAAAGTGCAATATTAGACTAAAATTGCACTTTTTTAGAAGTTTTTATATCAGAGTCCATAGCTAGTAAAAAAAAAAAAAACAGTACTAATATTATAACAGTACTGTTTTTTTTTTTTTTACATAACCCTGATAGATAAAAGCCTTAAATTTGAGAAATATGTATATAAAAATATATTTTGTGAAAGACTTATTTGAAACTATGCATTGTTGGATAATATTTTTTACATAGAATTGTGTTCTGATGTCTACACAATCTAGGCTTTTATAATTAGTTGATTGTTGCAATTATATTTTTATTAAAATGTATTTATATTTGCACATCACATTTGGCTGACTCTTATTGTGTGGTAATTATATCTTTAAAATTAATTTTCATACTTCCCTTTTATACCTTATTGATGACTGACTGAGTGATTTGGATTTTAAAGAGTTTTTGAATACATAAGCCAGTTCTACTTGATGCATTAAACTTTGGGGGATTTTTTTTTAATCGTTAAATATGTATATTTTATTCATAAAGTTGTCTTCAATGTTGACTTAAATATTAGTACAAGACTTAACCTTAAAAATGTTATAATTATTGTGTCAAACTGCCTTTTTAAGTTTAAAAGGTAATTTTTTTTTAACAAAATTGTCTCACTCTGAGAATTTTTTTTATTGCTAAATATGTTATAAACTTATCTGTCTTGTTTTAGGAGGCTTACTCTAATCTCGTTTTTGTAATAGGAATGGTTTATTAAAAAAATCATTAAAAAATGTTGCTGTGATTTAATTTTTTTATCTGAATACTTATATAGTTAATTTATTCAGTATCTAGTTTAACACATACCAAATATTAGTAAATTACAAGTAATAGTTCTGAATACATGTGTGGGAAAAATTTCTTGACACACAATTTACATTTTCCATAAATCAACTTTTTGAAAAAATCTTAAAATATGAGTATTTTAAGATAATTTTGGTTAGTAGTTATGTAGCAAATCAATAAATCGGCATCCTGTGATGCTTTTCACCGATTAATTTCAACATACTTTGATACTTCATTTTAACTGTCAAAAAGTCAATTTTCATTGATAAAATCGATAATATCTTGGGAAATATTTGTTTAAATATTGTTTTGTGCTTTGGTAAAACTTTCAGCAAAAGCCATTTTCTACTTTAAGAATATTTTAATAAGAAATGTGAAAAATTCTTTCTCCAGCATCCATTGCTGAAACAATGGGAACACACCAGGGGGGTATAGCGTCCGGTTAGGTTAGGTTTGAATGGACAATTCCCACATTTTTTTTATTATTTTTTTATTCGACGTAAATAGGTGAGACAAAATAAGGGCCGAAAAAATTTTTGCTCTCCGATGCGTAGTTATTTTTTTATTTGATTTTAAAGTTAGGGTTTTTAAAAGCGCGCGAAAAACAGTACGTTCCGCGAGGAATCGACTGTGACGTACATGTACACCACACGTGACCAAATCTCCTCAGTTGCGCATAGCGTTAGGTGGGATATTTCACAAATCGTTTTGCAAAACTTTATATTTTCGTTTTCTTTAATGCAGTAAATTTTTATTTATTATTTAATAATGGCATATTGCTGCTGCTTAGTTCCCTAGTGTCGAATACGACTACAGAAAAGAGAAAAGATATATTTTAACTTGCCAACAGCAATCGGTAAAGCGAAAACGATGGTTTTCAGCCATGCGACGTGATCCAAAAAAAGGAACCAGTTTTTAATAGGATTTTGGACTGACTTAACTATTCTTTAAAAATATAAATTTACATGTAAAACATGGTAAAAAAAATGCAAAGCCACAAACGCACAAAATTAAATTAGTTATTAGGTTTTTTTTAAAAGTATATCTACGGATAACATGTCAAATGTAGCAACTTAGGATATCTAAAAACATTGTTAATAATGTTTACTTACGGACTTTTACGTTAATAGTATTAATATTTTTGAAAAGTTCAATATTTTTTTTCCAATTTTTCCTTTATTCCGATGGTTAAAACTAAAAGTTGTGCAAACAAAATATGTCACGCTTTTTACACGTTCAGACGAAACTAAGCAATTTTCTGAAAATTCAGGACGGCGACTTTTTGCTTTCTACAGTAGTACCTTTATTCATATTATTTTAATGTATGACTTGAATTAAAAGAGTAATACTAAAATCCGACGAATAAATTATGATATTTTATCAGACAAGGAAAATTGTGTTTTGTAAAAACGGTAATTTTGTTATGAATGACCTGTGTTTAATTAGACCATTTTAACAGCACAAAATACTATTAAAACTTTATCAATAATAACACAATACTATAGGTAAAACAAGAAAGAAATAACCTTTCAGAAAAACAATTTTAAAAAAAAACGAGTAAACTATCCAGGACACCTTTAAAACAATGAGCTTCTTGTGTGACATAAAAAAAAAACTTGGAAAAAACATTTGTACCGCGAAAAGGGATTTGAACCCGGGACTAAATGAATACGAATCGCTTACGCTACCACTAAGCTACGATGCCCGTGATATAATGTGCTAAAATTGCTATAAAATTTTAAGGGAGTTACTTTCAAAATTGAAAAAACAGTAAAGTTTAAAAAGAAATTCAAAATTTTGACTTAAAAAAATGAAAACAACTTGTAAATATATGTTTTTATTGCTTTAAAATGATTATTTAGGGTAAACACTATACATAAAAACACTATAATTTACAATTTTATGTTATTATTACTAAAATGTTTGCGGTACCGTATCCCTTTAAAATATATCTCTTAAATTATTTTTTTTAAAATCAACTTATGATTAAATAAATATTAAAAGAAAATAAACAAGAATAGAAAATTAAGGCAAATGAAAGTTATAAAGCAAAAATGAACCTTAAAAAAGCATGGGAGAATCGAAAAATTGCAATGACTGAAGTAGCTAACGAACCCTACGTGGTGTACATGTACGTCACAATCGCTTAGCCAATAGCAGAACGTTTCAAACAAGAACTAAAAATTGACGATTTTTAACATTAAATATTTAATAACACAATTTTTTTTGTACATTTTAATCTAGATATTTGAAATCAGCGTTGTTTATTTTATCGAAAAAATGTATTTTTAGTAGTTTTTAAAAAATATGGGAATTGTCCATTATCGTCGCACTATAGCTACACGAGGACTATTGGCGACTGGCGTCGTATTTTAGAACCACAGTCAGGTGGCGAGCCAACACCTGAATAGGCACCCAACGCAACCGTTAAGGGCGACATCGTACGCAGCATTAGGACTTTGAAGGATATTTAACGTGCACTCCCTTACACAGGGAAAAAATTCGTCGGACATTTTTGGCTGCACGGGCCGTTTATAGGTCGGCAGCTATTTTGGCGATGCCCTGGGACCTTCCGCATGCTAAGCGAGTGCTTATAACCGACTGGGCTCCCCATCCCGTAGCGTCTAGTAAGTAGTAGTAAAACATTAACTCTCTACCTCTCTTTATCTACAAGTAAATAATAAATTCCCTCTTAGGTCTGATCAGAGTTTAGCATCAATCTGGCTATTTTCAATATTTTTGAAAGCTGGATAAAACATCAACATGCCAAGCCTCTTGAATCAAACAGTTATATTATTATGTTTATCACTACTAGCCAAATAATAATTTATTATTTGGCTAGTATAGTGATGAAACATTACTCTAACTCTTTATCTACAGGGGAATAATAAATGCCTACTTAGGTATTTCGGTAATTCTTCGCCTTTTCGGTATTTTTTTTACCTACATTTGCACACACAAATGTCATTTGGTACTTTCTGTGCATGTGCGCTGGAAAGCATCATAGAATGTTGGAAAGTGATTTCTCGCCAAAGAAATATTACAATGGTGATTTAGCACAGTTTACGCAACAAAAATGTTTTGCTAAAATAACTAGGAAGGAACTGTTATGTAAATACACGGTGTTAAAAAAATAATTTACGCGCGATCCCCCCATAAAAATAGCGTAGCCAACTACTGGGTGTCCCAAAAGGTTGTTTGCGAACTTAACATGCAGGTTTGCCATGTCGTGATGAACAAGATATTTACAAAGGAACCGAAGAATTCTATAGTAGGGTAGAGAATGAACCTACCAACAGCACCATGGACCAACACGGAGACAATATAGGACGGCATGTGGGGCCCGGTGGCCGAGTGGTTTGGATCGCAGGCCATAACGCTAGCAGTCCGCGCGCTGTAACGGGTGCGGGTTCAATTATCGACTTGGCCCTTTGTGCACTTCCTTTCTCAGTATCAAAATTATAAATTAACTAGCACTTTTGCCACTCTATTCGGACTCCGTGGTAAGCCATGGCTGCCCGATAGCAGCTCAGTACGAGTCGTTCCTCTACCCTACTATAGAACTCTTTGATAGGAACTTGTGTCCGAAAATTCAAACTGAGACCGCTACAGGGCGATATGTGCAGGTTTGGATGAGGAGAAAAAAAATTATATCGACAGCGGTGTTAATACGATGTTTATTACAGAACTAGGGGCAAAGTCCCTGCTCGCTACCACTCGCCAGCAAACAAATATGCAAGACTAATATGAGAAAACTGCCAATGCAGGAATGCTCATCTATACAATCTGGCCAGTTTCCGTGGGACTGCTCCAGGGTATCACGTAGCTCTAGTGCTAAGCAACGATCACGACCAAAGCCACGGGACGCTAACCTGAAGCAGCCCCGGTACAAAGAAGCACACCGGGCACACTTACTTTCAGCGTTTCTGATTATCTGGAGCCGCATAAGTCACGTGGCTTTCAAGCGTCCGAAAGTTAAATTATATAGAGACATCATTACAACGCAGCAAATGTTCAAAATTCCTTCCATTCGCCATAATACGCTTCACAGCGTCGGCGCATGGTTTCACAAACTGTTACATTATTATGTTAAATAATAATTAATGTAAAACTAAATTTACTGTATTAACTGTGACCGAAACTTATTCATGAATCTGGCATCCTAACTTCTAAGTTCTAATAATAAACATTCCCTGCTTTTTCAACTTACCATGTGTTGGTAATTTATTCTGTGTGATATATATTCGATTAGCTTTGCAACTATTTATTTCTTTAATTGCTCTCTTAAATAATTATTCTAGAGGTTATGCGCCGTAACACGCTGCCACTGCTATAAATGATCTGAAAAGAAATAACGTGTTTCTATGTGAGACAATCACGTGAGTTGGCAATAGGACTGATCGAACTTTTTTGCTTTCTGAACTTTTTCTTTAACTACTGAAGTAAAATGGATTTCAAAGCAAGTATAGAAAAACTTTCGGGAACTGCAAACTGGACAAAATGGAAGAGACAAATTGAGCTGCTCTTACGCCACAATGATGTGTTGGACATAGTAAAAGGCGAAAGAGGCAAGCCTACCGATCCCGGAACCGGCAACGATGTTAACTCGGCGATGCGGTCGGACTATGAAAAAGAGCTAAAGTCTTTTTTCAAAAGTGATGCCCTTGCGCAGCTAGTTCTTGTTGGGAATATGGATGATGGACACATAGAACTGACGACAACCTGCGATTCGGCAAAAGCAGTTTGGGAGAAGCTGACATCGATATACGAGCAGAGTTCCGGACAACGTGTCGACCGACTTATGGAGCAGTTTTTCACCATCAGCAAAGATCCTGCAGAAGATATTGTCACACATATCTCGCGGCTGCAGAAGAATTTCAGTGAATTGAATGATGAACTTTCGAAACTGGCCCAGGCTGCTCTTCCAGATCTCCTGCTGATGAGCCGAATTATGTCTACTTTACCATCAGAATACTTCGAATTTAAAAGTGTCTGGGAATCTGTGTCCATTACTGACCGAACTGTAAATAAGTTGACAGAAAGACTTCGCCTCATAGAGATGAGACTGCCCTCACGATCCGACAATACAGCCTTCCTAGGAGTCAAAGATGTGAAGAAGGGCAGTGATCAGAAGCAACGCGCTAAGGAAAAATCCGAAAGGAAATGCTACATCTGCAGAAAGCCTGGTCATTTAGCTCGTGATTGCAGAAAGAAATCTTTTGTGAAAAAGCAAACTGATGGAGATGCATTCATCTGCTCTGTTGATGGAGTTTCTGAAAGTGAGGTGTGGATTGCTGACTCTGGAGCTTCAGCCCATATGACCAAATACAAGAACTATTTCGTGTCATTCGAACCTTTTTCTGTTCCAAAGAAGGTCTATGTTGGAAACAGTGAAGAAATACTTGCCCTTGGCCATGGAAAAGTAAATGTGGATATGAAGGTGAATGGAGAATGGCAGAAGAACCACTTGGAAGATGTGTGGTACGTTCCC
Organism: Hylyphantes graminicola; assembly: GCA_023701765.1. NCBI lineage: Eukaryota > Metazoa > Arthropoda > Arachnida > Araneae > Linyphiidae > Hylyphantes > Hylyphantes graminicola. Next base: position 72,618,212 of record CM043112.1, read on the forward strand.
AACATTAGTAGGAATTTGTTTTCAATTGGACAGACCATCAGCAAAGGATTCAATTTTCATGCTCGTAAAGATGGTTGTGCATTCCATAGAAATGGTGAAGTTCGTTTAGTAGGAAGTATAACATCAAGTTCTTTGTATGCGTTACAAATGCGTGTCAGAAAACCCTTGCAGTCTGCTGAAGCATGTGTTGCTGTTTGTCATAACTCGTTGCAGCTCTGGCATGAGAGAATGGGACACCAGAACAAAGTACATCTAAAGACTGTGCTACGACGTCATAATATTGATGTAGATGTAAAAGAAGAGTTTTGCGATGGCTGTGCCTTTGGAAAACAACACCGTAGAAGCTTTGGTACAAGAAAAGACAGGCCAACTAAGCCCGGGGAAATAGTGCATGCAGATCTTGCTGGGCCAATGCAAGAGAAATCTTTGGGAGGCGCTCGATACTTTCTGTGCCTTAAGGATGACTTCAGCAAGTTTAGAAGAGTTTTCTTTCTTCAGCACAAGGGTGAAGTGGTAGATTGTCTAAAGATTTACCTTAAAGAAGCCAGCAACCAGGGGATTGTCATCAGGGAGCTTCTGACAGACTGTGGATCTGAATTCAAGAACTCCAGTGTCCTGCATGTCTTGGAGGCAGAGGGGATAACTCATCGTGTCTCCATGCCATACACTCCCGAGCAAAATGGGTCTGCGGAACGTGAGAATAGGACAATAGTGGAAAGCGCAAGAAGTATGCTTCACTCCAAAGACCTTCCTGTGCGACTGTGGGCAGAAGCAGTTAACACCGCTGTTCACGTGTTGAATCGAACTGGCCCTACATCAGTGAAAGACAAGACTCCATATGAACTGTGGAAAAGAAAGGACACCCCTCCGTGCATTAGCCATTTCAGGGTATTTGGCACCGAATGCATGGTTCATGTACCCACCCAGAAAAGAAGAAAATGGGATAAGAAGAGCAACAAAGGGTTCTTTGTCGGATACAGTGGTGATAAAGATGGCTATCGAATCTACATGAAAGAGAAAGATCAAGTCATCTTGAGCCGAGATGTTATGTTCAGAGAAGAGCTAGCTGTACCTGACAGAGAAATCGTCAAACCATCAGGAGAGATCTCTACGTTCACATTGAAAGACCAAGATCTGTCAAACACAACAGATAAAGAAGATCCCCTTAATGAAGCAGAGTATGACACGACTAATGATGCAGCAGAAGTGGATAGTAATCAAGGAATGGTTCAAAATGTCCAAGGAAGACAACGAAGAAAACCAGAATACCTCAAAGATTATGTCCTTATGGCTGAGATTCCTGACACACATTTAGCTGCTGTGAATTCAGAGGATGCTGAAAAGTGGATTGCAGCTATGGAGGAGGAAATAGCTTCACTACAAGAGAATCATACTTGGGATCTAGTAGAGCCTACAAATCGAAAGCCAATCAAGAATCGTTGGGTCTTCAGTGTCAAGGAAAATGCCTCCGGGGAAATAGAAAGATACAAAGCAAGGCTCGTTGCAAAGGGCTTCTCACAGAAATGCGGGATAGACTTCCAGGAAACCTTCAGCCCAGTTGTACGTTGGGACACAATAAGGTCAATTTTGAGTGTAGCTGTAGATCGTCATCTAAACCTGGCCCAATTCGACATTAAGACAGCTTTTCTCTATGGTGAGTTGTCTGAAGAATTGTATATGGATCAACCCCCTGGATTTGATGATGGATCAGGAAAAGTCTGCAAACTTCTGAAGAGCATCTATGGCTTAAAGCAAGCTCCAAGATGTTGGAATGAAAGGTTCAAGAACTTCCTTTTGAATTGCAACCTTAATCAGATGGATTCGGACCCTTGTCTATTTGTAAACAACAACAAGTCACTCCTGCTGGTGCTTTATGTGGATGATGGGATTGTAGCAGCTGAGAATAAGGAACTGTTGGCCACATTTCTTGGAAAGTTGTCTGCAGAATTTTCTGTGAGAGTGGAACCTGCCAATTACTTCCTTGGTATGCAGATAGAACAGCTTCAAAATGGCTCGATCTTCATCCATCAAGAAAAGTACTGCAAGAGGGTCCTGGAAATCTTCAGTATGTCAAATGCGAATCCTGTGTGTATTCCCATGGACAGGGGGACAATAGTTCCAGAACCATCAACAAAGCTCGATGAGAAAGTTCCTTATAGGAAAGCTGTGGGTAGTTTGCTATACTTATCCATGGTGACAAGACCTGATATTGCGTATGCTGTTGGTGTTCTCTCACAGTTTCTCGACAATCCCACTAACCATCACTGGAGTTTGGTTAAGAGACTGTTGAAGTATCTGAAAGGTACTTCAGATTGGGGAATTCTTTACAAATCAGGTGATAAATCAGAGTTGGAAGCTTTCTGCGATGCAGATTATGCCGGAGATACCCTGACCAGGAAGTCAACTTCTGGGATGGTATTCCTTTATAGGAATGGAGCTATCACCTGGTCAAGTAAGCGACAAAAGTGTGTCTCTCTTTCAACAACAGAAGCAGAGTTTGTTTCTGCCAGCCAGGCATCAAAAGAAGCCGTGTGGTTACACCGACTCTTGTCTGATGTTGTGTCGTCGCTGAGTGTGCCGACTCTTCAAGTTGATAATGAAAGTGCCATTAGGTTGATAAAGAATCCTGAATTCCACAATCGTACGAAGCACATCGATGTTCGCTACAAGTTTGTTAGGGAGAAGTATCAAAATGGAGAGTTAAAAGTAGTACACTGTTCGAGTGAAAATCAAGCAGCGGACATTCTTACAAAACCATTAACAAAAGTTCCTTTTCAGAAGCTACGACTTGTGATTGGAATGTGTTGTAAATTGTCCGTCATGTAATTCTTATAGATTGATAGTTATCTTAACTGTTTCATAAAGTTAATTAAGTTTAGTTTTAGGGAGAATGTTACATTATTATGTTAAATAATAATTAATGTAAAACTAAATTTACTGTATTAACTGTGACCGAAACTTATTCATGAATCTGGCATCCTAACTTCTAAGTTCTAATAATAAACATTCCCTGCTTTTTCAACTTACCATGTGTTGGTAATTTATTCTGTGTGATATATATTCGATTAGCTTTGCAACTATTTATTTCTTTAATTGCTCTCTTAAATAATTATTCTAGACAAACCCGTTCAAACTGGCCAGGAGTATCACGGACTAGGGCAGCCGCTTCCGCGATCCAAGGGTGGAATCGAACCCGCACCCAGTACGGTACGCAGACGTTAGCGTAACGGGCTGCTATCAAACCGAGTAGGCCACCCTGGCCCCTCTTATAGACTTTTTGCAGTTGGTTTTCAGTATAAACTATATATTAATGTATTTCTAAAGTGCGCAAATTTAAAAAAAAAAAGAAAAGAGTGTATGTAAATGGAGGGGCAATACGCTAAAATCCTTTGGTTAATTCTAGCTAGATGATAATTTAACCTAACCAAAAAGTTCTAGTAGGGTAGAGGAACGACTCGTACTGAGCTGCCATCGACAGCCATGGCTCACTACGGAGCCCGAATATAGTGGCAAAAGTGCTAGTTAATTTATATTTTTGATATTGAGAAAGGAAGTACACCCAGGGCACAGGCGGGAATCGAAACCGCCCCCGTTACAACGCTCGAAATGTTAGCGTTGTGGCCTGCGATCCAAACCACTCAGCCAATGCCCCACATGCCACCCTATATTCTCTCCGTTTTGGCCTAACCAAACTAAAATATAATACATCCCTTCGCCAATTCTCTTAAAATATGTGTTGCCCTAGTTTGTATATTCCATACACAACCAAAAGAAAAGTTTATAGTATTACTTCAGATAGTATTGGCTAGTATGTAAAATACTTTTCGAATTCATGCAAATCAGGTGTGAAACATTACATCACACTTTTTAAGACAACCAGTGTTTCCAGAAATAAAATTATTTATATGATCACCGTTATCTAATTCTTCCTTTAGGCGAGTTTAAATGAGCCACCGAATCCATGGAATGCCAAAATCCCCATAGGGGGAAAAGAGGTTGAGCAGGATTTCTAAAGACAAATGATAGTCTGTGTCCGAATCCATGGTATGAAACATCAAACCCTCCTTCATTGGAGGTTTGCGAAACCCCCCAATAAACCCTGCCATTCCAGTTCTGTCTTGGAGAAAATCCCCAAGAGGTAAAAATTGCTGAGTTTGCTCTTCAATCTATGGATTCGATGGCTCATGTAAACGCGCCTTAAAATATAAAACATCCTTCCGTCAAAGCTCTTACGTGTTGCCCTAGTACTAGTGCATTCCCTGCACACACAACCAAAAGAAAGGTTAAACACTTTTCGAATTCATGCAAAATACTTTTCGAATTCATGCAAATCAGGTGTGAAACATTACATGACACTTTTCAAGACAACCAATGACAGTAAGAGACTCTTCGGAAATAAGAGTATTTATAGGAGCACCGTTAACTAATTCTTTCTTTTTGAACTCGTATAGCAATTGAGTTCTTTTGGTGAGGCCGGTTTATCTGCTAGAGAATCGGTCTGTCAGGATAAGTTTCTTCAGCATCTAAGGTAATTCATCGTTTTATGTTCTATGCGTGTTTAATTTTTAGTCTACTTGACTATTATATAATTCGAATGAATTATACAAAATTTAAAAAGTAGTTATTGACATGCTGACCATGTCCGTCTGTCTGCCCCCTCCGTCCGTACTTTCCTAAAGCCGTATTCGTCGGATCTTAATTTTTTTTCTTTATGACTTCAGGGACCCAACTCTCGTACTCTATGTCCGTCTGTCAATTGTTTGTCGAAGAACTTCCCGTTGAATAAGATTTGAATTTAATTTTTAAAAGGATAGAAGTTATAAAAGGCTTAAATCACAATTTTATGCTGCGTTAAGCGTTTTTTTTTTTAATATGTAGAAGCGGTCTAGGTGACAGTTACTGTTACAAACATACTTTTGTCATTCGATAGAAATATTGGCAAGTATTTAAGTAACAGGAAAGTAGGCCATGTTGGCTCATTTTGAACATCTACGAAGCCATACAAAGAACACGTCGGCAGGAGTTATCTGAAAATTGCGTACATCTCTTCTTCCCGAGTCGGTTAGGAACTCGCCTAGCATGCGAAATGTCCGGGCGTCACCAAAATTACTGCCGACCTATAAACGGCCCGTGCAGCCAAAAATGTCCGAAGAGTAATACCCCGTGTAAGGGAGTACACGTTAAATACCCTTTAAAGTTCCTAACGCTGCGTACGATGTCGCCCTTAACGGCAGCGTTGGTTGCCTATTCAGGTGCCGGCTCGTTACTTGACTGTGGTTCTAAAATGCGACGCCCGTCGCCAATAGCACTTGGCTCTAGTGCGACGATAATTCAAACCTAGTCATAGTCGGTAACTGTGTAACTCAAATTTGCTTCTGCATCAGTACACTTTTTTTTTATAAACAAACGAAACTTTTGTGGGTATATTACGTATGAATATTTTTCGAGAACTGCTTCGCAATATTCAGAAGGCTTTTCATTTTATTACAGGTTTGCAGTTTTCGTAACTCCTACCACAGCTACGTTGCGTGTAATTTGAAGTACTCGTCAAAGGCTGCATAATTTATTTGGACTTTGTCTGAAAGTCTCTGAGCTGTTGCTTGTCAACTTCGGTAAGTCTACAATTCCAGATATTGTTTAGCTTTAGTTGTTTCTTGAACAAATATATTTCAAACTGAAAGAACTTGAACTGTTTTTAACCTTTTGCGCCCTGGCGTCTCCATTCGGGAACATTTTTTAAAACCTTCCCACGAACAAGTTAATTCCGAAATTGACCTGGTCCGATAAAACATTTAAATATCAGTTTTCTGCCTTTGATTGCAGGTATTAGTCATTTATTTCTATACAAAAATAAAGTTGAACGAGGGTCAATACGATATATTGGTTCTTAAAAAATATCTTTAAAAATTCCAATTTTTTTCAATAAGTTGTTTTAGTAAATTTTCGAGACATTTTGCATTAAAAACAACGTTAAAATGAAATGTAAACTACAGACAAGTGATAAGGTTTTTTGTTTTGCATTTATAGTACACAAAATTGTAGTTTTAGCGCTTAAGGCGTGTCTCCCAGTAATTACTAAACATATTTTTTTAATTACTTTGCAAAACATACTTTTCATTATATATTTGTATGAAAAGTGTGTTTAGATTGTAGGATTTTGCTCGGGTCTTAAGAGGTTAAATTAAGAGCGTGAAAATGTCCTGTTAGTGTATTTTAATCGGATATTTTGCTTGATTATTAGACTAAACTTAATGTTATTTCTCGTATTCAAACAACTGTTGCAATTAAGTTTCTATTCATGATTAACCATTTACTACTAAACCATTCTTACTGAATTAAGTTTTATTGACAAATTGTTTCTATATATAGTAACTATTTAATACTTTAAATGCTCCATTTTGTATTGCAGATTACTAGCCTCCGTACTTCCACAACGTTAGCAGCCAGATGATTGAACGCGTAGTGAAATTCCGCTATTTCATAAGCTGTACTTCGTTATTTCATTCAAGTGTACAGCTCTACGTACTACTCTACTACTTCATACCTCTGGTGAATGCCACCAATCGTCACTTCTTCACTCCGGTAAGTTTGTAAAGCAGTATTTGCCTTTTCAATATTTTTGATGTGAATGAGAATTTAAGATTGTCTGACGAGTACTTTTCAAAGAGGCAATCTTGTAACTAAAATAATTGATGTGAAAGTTCGACTTGCTTGCAAGTAACTATAAAAATGAACTAAATTCAAATTTAAGCACAAATAAATTAAAAATTGATTGTTCAAGCATGTTTGCATCCCTGTCTTTTTAATGCGAGATCTCTTGAGTAAGCGAGGTATATCTACAAAGTTCCGCTTGGATAAATAAAAGGTGGGGGGGGGGGGGGCTAAGAAGAATGCGAAATGTAGCAGGTTCGGGTGGTCCGGGCATCGCCAAAATGACTGCTGACCTATAAACGGCCCGTGCAGCCAAAAATGTCCGATGAATAATAACCTGTGCGTAAGGAGTACACATTAAGTATCTTAAAAATCCTAACGCTGCGAACGATGTCGCCCTTAACGGTTTCGTTGGGTGCGTAGGAGTCGGCTCGTCACTTGACTGTGGTTCTAAAATAAGACACCCGTCGCCAATAGCCCTCGTGTAGCTCTAGTGCGACGATTACTCAAACGTAACCTAACCTCCTCGAGTCGGAGTAACTGCCGTTCATAAATTTGTTTCTGTATCTGTACGCGTTTTTATTTAACCAAACGGAACTTTTATGTATACTGAGCATGAATATATCTAGAGAACTGCTTCAGAAGGCTTCATTTATTACAGGTTTGCTATTTTTGTAACTGCTTACCGCAGCGACGTTGTATGCAATTACGAGTATTCAAAAGCTGCATAATTTAGCTTGACTTGGATTTGAAAGTCATTGAGCTATTTCCTGCTAGAGGTAAGTTTTCAATTCTAAATTTTGTTTGTCCTCCGTTGTTTCTTATCCCTTTCGCTATGAGGGATTTTTGCTTCCTCGTAATGTGATAGGAATATCATTATCAAATTCTTAGTCGTACGGCCGTCTTGGGCCGTTTCAGTTATAGTGAAAGGGTGAAACATATTTTTCCGACGAGCTGTAAAAACTAAACTGCAGTTTTAACTTCAAAGAACATGACGTTTTATCGCTTCTAAGTGTCAATTTTAATCGGATATTTTGCTTGATTTTAAGAAAAAGTTAAATAATTTCTCATTTAAATAAATGTTGCAATTATTGGTTTCTATGCATGATTAACAATCTACTAAATCTCTTGATTTTTTTTACTAAATTAAGTTTGACCTACCAAAAATTTTAGAGTAATAATGGTGATTGTAAATTGTCTTTACGTCGGCTCGTCGCCATTAGCCCTCGTGTAGATCTAGTGCGACGATTATTCAAACCTACCTACCTTAGTTTAGAAACTATTAAAAATACTTATGCATCTCAAATGCTAGAAAAGTCATTTACATGGAGACTTGACTAATGGCTGTTTATAACAATTTATAGATTTGATCCCTGGCTTCACCCACTGCAGTGCGAGAAAAGTGAACTTCAAAGTTGAAAAAGCGTGCTTCATGACGGGTAAGTCATGGTTATTTTTTTTTAAAGAAAAGCAATTGTGTTCATAACAAGACTGTTGCTGAATATTTTTTCATTTAGGATCCCTTCATTCTTCACCAACGCATGCCCATCAAGACTCTCCTAGAAGCGTTCGTCGAATAACAGCGAGACGTCGGTTCATCGTCAGCGAGACGTCGGTTCATCGTCAGCGAGACGTCGGTTCATCGTCAGCGAGACGTCGGTTCATCAACAGGATGTCGAAGATTAAAGATTATCTGATGCCTTCTATGTACGAGGTAGTTTTATTATATTTGAAACTGAAACGCTTATCGGATTGCTAAAATTTTTACTTCGTACGAATCTTCATTGCAATCGAGGGGGAAACGCCTATATAAGTTAATTGAAATGCGGAATTTGCATTGCGGGATTCGGGTTCCAAATTGTGTTCTTCCAAGCTTGACCGTGGTTCAAAATTAAAAATATCGGTAGTCATACAGCTAGTGCGATGCTATTTTATCAAAGCCGAAATTTCAATACTATATACTTAATTGGCCGATTAATTCAGATTTATGCAATTGGGCTTTCCGTAATTGTCCATGGTTGTTCAATTTTTGTAGCTTGTAATTAACGGGCCGAAAGTTTAAAAGTGACTAGAAATGGAAGGCAAAAAAAAACGTATTTGGGTGGTCCTTACTGTCGGCAAACTTTTGCCCAATACTCTGATCAGGGGATAAGATCATCAAGAGTGGATCACGAGTGCTATAGAAGCTCCCTTTGAAAGGAGGCAGTCTTGATCTGAATTGACAAACTGACCAAAGTCCTTACGAACAGGGCCGGTGTGCCCTCTTCCGGGTGGAAGGATGGACTTAAGGTGTCTTGAACACGTTGCGGATGCCTCGAGTGGTTCTCCCGCGTTGAGTAGCCGTGCGCGTGGCTAACTCCGCAAACTCGGCATCCTATTCCCGGAAGGGAGGCAAATGGCAATCTTCCCTCCAACGAACACGACCTGCCTCGACTGTGTCGAGCCAACTGTGCGACGGCTCTAGGATTGTCGGCTGCCTCTCGGATGGGAGTAGCCCTCCGTCTTTGGATGGAGGGTCCTTTGGTACACCTTGTTAGAGATTACGCGTACAGGGCCCGAGTGCCCTCTTCCGGGTGGAAGCTTGGTTGTGGTGAATGATTCTGGTCGGGAGTAACTCCTCTCCTAAGGTATCTTGAACAAGATACGATGCCTTGAAGTGGTTTTCCGCGTTGAGTTACCGTGCGCGTGGTGAACTCCGCAAACTCACTCGGCATCCTATTCCCGGAAGGGAGGCAAATGGCAATCTTCCCTCCAACGAACACGACCTGCCTCGACTGTGTCGAGCCAACTGTGCGACGGCTCTAGGATTGTCGGCTGCCTCTCGGATGGGAATACCCCTCGTTCTTGGACAGAGGGTCATACCTTAGTGAGATTACGTACAGGGCCCGTGTGCCCTCTCCCTGATCGAGAACTGAAAAGACCTAGACGGGATCGAGTCCAAACATGGAATACGAAATCAAAAGATGGTGAAATCAACTTTGGACGATAGTCCCCCTTCCCGTTGGAGTCGCTGGCAGGTGATTCCTGTATAAACTGTCCCACATCAAAGCCAAAAACCTTCCCAGTTTTTAATCTTCATTTGAGCCAAGTCTTATTATTAATCTAAGTCTTTCTTGGTTTCCCTCTCCTAGTATTAAATGACTTGATCTTTGTAATTATTTTGGCGATATTAGGCGACGGTAGAAAAATATCCCTACAATTGCAGATGTCCGTCCAAGGTTTTTCTAATTGTTAAGGGTGAAACATTTGTTTCCAAATCCCCACAAGGTTAAACGGTTATCTGTATTGACGTAATAAAAATCGGTTGATTAAGAGGACTTCTAGCCAACTCTAAAGGTTTTAACGCAGTTTGACAAATTATCTTGGTCTTTAACGAATTCTTGTGCTTGCGGTAAGCAGCAGACTAATTGCTTATTTAAATCTTGCATTTCGGGTGCTACGGTAGATCGCGTTACTAACTAGTCTTAAAAGTTCCTAGCGGGTAAAATCGGTGATTATGTGAATAACTAATCGTACTAGGATTAATATTTCTGGGACAGTTAAAATCTATTGCGTGTAAAAGTGAGTGGTTACAACAAATTACTAAATTTAGCCACTTAATTTGCTTTTCTGTAAGCTGGAAACTGTTGAATCGGAATATAGCGGTGTTAGAAAACCTTTCATTTATTTTACTAAATTTCTTGTAGCTGCTAAAAGTGTGTTTAAAGAAGTTAATTTTTAATTACTTTTGAAGTGTAATGAGGTTTTAAATGCAATCGAAACCAAGGAGTATTTTAAAAAAATAACTACTTAAGGATGAGCCGAAAGTTGTGGCCATATATATTAAGTACACAGTAAAAACTAAAATAAAATGTATAGATTTTTCTTGCTTTAATTTTCTAAACTATGAGCTAAATTAACAATTTTCTATAAAAGTTCGAGTAGCAGACAAATACTTATTGGCAAAAGTAGCTAATTTTTGTCGCATTAATGTAGTAGTGCATTTTCTTTGAATTTTAAAGGCTATTTTAACGCCTTAAGGGGTCTAAGGAGTCTTAAAAATGTGCAAAGAAGGAACTACAAAGTATAGTTTGATCTCTCATGTAATTTTTTAACTACTCAATATACAAGTATAATTTTTTTATATGTAATTCTACAAGATTTATTTATTATAAAACAAATTTTAAAATTTATGAAACTTTAGCCAAAACTAAAATAAATGATATTAAACATAAAGCTATTTTAACACATTGTGATTAGGCTTGCGCGGGGAATTGTGAGGTCAAAATTGAAGACATGACCAAGAAAATGACTTTATATTGTACAAATATGTACAAACTAGAACTTATACCTAAATTCTCAGCTCAATTTTAATTAGAAATAATTTTTAACAAATTTTTAAATCAAAATTCAAAAAATTTTATAAATTTTTTTAGAAAAAAGTTCTTAAAATAAATTCTAATTAAAATTGAGCTGAGAATTTAGGTATAAGTCTTTGTTTGTACATATTTGTACAATATAAAGTCATTTTCATGGTCATGTCTTCAATTTTGACCTCACAATTTGCCGCGCAAGCCTAATCACAATGTGTTTAAATAGCTTTATGTTTAATATCATTTATTTTAGTTTTGGCTAAAGTTTCATAAATTCTAAAATTTGTTTCATATTAAATAAATTTTGTAGAACTACATATAAAAAATTATACTTGTATATTGAGTATTTAAAAAATTTACATGAAAGATCAAACTATGCTTCGTAGTTCCTTCTTTGCACATTTTTAAGACTCCTTAGACCCCTTAATTCATTGTTTATCGTCACGGACGGGTTTTGGTTGCTCTGTGGGGTAATAAGTACTTAGCGGCTAAAAGGTGAATAAATAGAGCGTAATAGATTGTATAGTAATTTGTCTAGAAGTTCGGAAGGTTTTGGGTCCTATTAAATTGTCATAAGGGGGCAAAACAAAAATGGTTACCAGAAACTAGGTATTTAAAATCATAAAATTTTATTTTAATAACTAGGTAAATATACAATGGTGACATGATTAACGCTTTACAGCGCAGTCTATTAATATTGCAGACGTCCGGGTTCCTTAAATCTCCATTGATTTGGCCAATCCTGCAATATCTGTATTAAAATTGTTTTTCATCAATTATACACGGGAAGTTTTAACGCATGGCGTGCTAAAATCCGACTTTTTGTTTGGCCCTAAAGACAGCTGGCAAAAGAGTGCAAGGTGTTTAAGTGTCAAAATGGAATAACCCTCTTGTAGCTCTAGAGTAACGTTAACTCAAGCAAGCTGAAAAGGCGTGGACTGACTTGTTTTAAGTAGTGAACTAGATCTCAAGTCTGAAACTAACTTCGTAATCTTGACACTTGGTATTAACACGATGGGTAAATTACGTTTATGGTTCTGATTTTTTTAATTCGTGGACTCGAATACAATTTCCTGTAAAAGTGTTCGCAGCTATTGCAAACTCGTGTTATGAAATTAGACCTTCCTGTGGTAACCAGAGCAGAAGCTTTGCTACACGTGTCGACTCGTCACTTGACTGTGGTTCTTAATTACGAAAGCCGTCACTGATAGCCATCGTGTGGCTCTAGTGTGACTATAATTCAAACTAACTTAAATTGGTATTCGAACTGCATTCAGTGCTCGCAAGCTTGATGGGCTCGTGTAATTATGTAATCAAAATTATTGAACAGCTCTAAGTCTCCAAGTGGTAATTATAGTCTTGTGCGGCTCCAGTGCGAAGGAAATTCAAACCGTAAAATCCTATGTGTGTGAAAGTTGTAGTCGCTAAGTGAGTATCTTTTGTAATGAAAATGGATTATTCAAAAATGTAGTTAAACTTTAAAACTAATTGATGGGTGTTTGTGAGGAATGTTAATAAAGTTAAACTAGTTGTTGCATGTACTTCGATAGCTAGCGTCTGAGCTATTGGATTTTTAATTAAGTTACCCTGCTGAAAGTCTCAAATTATGACTCCTGTCGCCAATAGCCCTCGTGTAGCTCTAGTAAGACGTCAACTATAACATTCTATTTGGAAACTATTAGACTCTTAACATAAGTACCAAATGAATCTAAATTTCTATACCTTGTATTGAATTGATGCCAGTCTAAAATATTACTGATTTGCTAGACAAAAATGCTGTTGGTATGTTCGTTGAATTTGCAAAATTAACATTGCGTGTAAGCGTTTTGAGTACGACATTTGGCTTACTTAAGTTTGCAAGCATTAATATATGGAAGTAAAATTACGATCAAATGTTGACAATTAGAACTATAATCCCCCTCCCCTCCCCACCTTGTCGAGCAGAATCTATCCAAAATATTAGACAACTAAACATTGGTTTAAAAATACAACTTGCGAAAGACTAATTTTAAAGTATATTGGACTGTTTATGGTTGAACATAATTTTAAATTATAAATTAATGCTTTAACTGAATTACAGCTGTTCAAAAGTTCCCCAACATCATGGAATGGATGGTCAAATTACGCTTGTCCCAAAACCAAAGTCTGAGGATTAAATTCTTCTTGGAGTATGCACCCCAGTAATGGATGGTCAAATTACGCTTGCCCCCAAACCAAAATCTGCGGATTAAATTCTTGGATATAGTATGCACCCCAGTAAGCTCATTTCCTGAAATGTGTAAAGTGTACAGATAGCGTATAAAAGTTTGCATCCTGTTTTAGTTTGTGGTTAAATCGAGTGTTTTAGGTCGCATTTTTTTCTTTGCCGCGGCAAGTAGCTTTCGCGTTCAAAGCTTATTACAGCCTTTGCTAAACGCTCGAGGCCGCCGCAATCTAAATTCAGTTTGCACTTGAAATATTTAGGACCTTCTAGAATAAATTGAAGAAACCGATTCGTAGTTTAAACTTCTTGCTGTCGCAAATTCTTAAACTAATGTTGGCCTTTTTGGAATTCTTGGTATTCATTGGCGATATTTATTAATAGACTAGTTCAGTTTTTAATTGATTTAAAAAATAGTCTAAACTTTCCAGTTAAACACTAAATTTTTACTGAACCCTATTTCACCTTGTAAAACTAGACATGTGTAACTCGTAGACCCAAAATAAATTTTATAAATGAAATATAAACTCGAAAAAATATTTTGCTTTTATCAATTGGCTGACTATATCGTGTTCAGCAGCCTACCATTGTTTCCACGCTTAAGTACACTAAATATCTTCAATTGGAAGTGAACTTCGAAGTTTGTCTAGCACTTTTGGGTTTACATATTAAACTGTTTTGTTCGTATAATTTTGTCTATCATATAGCTTTATAGTCTGCCAGTCAACTCTTTTGGCATCTCCAAATATTTTGATTGTGGAAGAGTTCACTTTGAAAACGGGTCGACAGCCTAGAAGAGCCAGAGTTGCCAATCCCATGCTGTTTGGCGAGCTTGGGGATTGTTGTGTAGTTTGGTTGGAAATGTCACACTAAAACTGCACATGGGTTATTGGTGCAAGGAGAATTATAGTTGATTGCTGATGGCCTTTATCAAATGCATTTCTCTTCTATCGTGACTTGATCGTCAATAAACATGCATCAGTGGGCATGTATTAACATATAGCGTTCACCGAGGCGGTACCGAATAAGTTGTAATATAGCTATGAAATATATTATGATAGTGAACCCTAAGCAGGTTCAAACTGCCCTTCAGTTGAGAAACTGTTTCTAAACCTCAAAGAAATACGTGCCAGCAAAAAGAAATTAATCGCCAAATAAAGTAATTCTGGCTTAAACCCAAAATCTTGATTGCCACCTTTTCGTTTTGCGGATGATCGTTTATACCTAACGTTTAGTCAATATTTTAAGTTTCTTCCTTAAAAAAGAATAGTTTCGATAAATTCTGCCAGTTAGCTTTGGAAATTACGCTTGGAGACTTACGCTGTTTCATCGCTTTCATGCATAAATTTGAGCTACTTGACTACATTTTCTTTTTAGAATTACGAGGACCGTAGTTACTTCCCTTTTATAATGAATCGGCTTCCCTTTATTATAATCTAATGCGCGTTAGTTAAACCCAAACACTCCACTCTATTTCTGCCAAATATAAATTAGTACACTATAGGCTTAATCCTTATAAGCGGATACACTTGTGGTAACATGATTAAGAAAATCGCAGAATTCAATTGCAATTACTGTTGCACATGGGTAAGAAGTTGCGAAATTAGTACCTCAAGTTTCGAAGCATATTAATCGCTAACACTAAGGTAAATCGGCGCCCTCTAGCGATATTTGTTTTTAAGGCAATTATAGAACATCTTCACATGAAATTCACAAATAAGGACTAATCCAATTTCCAGAGACTTATTTATATCGGGTATTTAAACAAATTTCCACGAAATATATAAATTTAAACAAGTATCAATAATTCCTACTTCTACTTGAGTGAAGGTAAAACTAAAAGTCTAAAACTAAATATTACATTAAATTCCAAAAAGGTGTCCTAAAATCTATTTAACGTTAGACTAACTGCAATTTGAAACTTGACTATAGTGAAGACGTTTCATTCAAAGTTTCAAAATAAACCATCTTTGTTGTGCATAAATTACTTGCCCTTAATCTATTAGCATGTTCCACCCTCCCAGTCGTTAGTATAGTCTCGTTGCGGTATTTAATTGCTTCGGCTTTTATGCTATTGTTAACAAGATAAATAGTAGGAACGCAGTGGTAAATCAGCGCCATCTAGTGTGGATAGTATATTTTGAAGTTACGCATGTGGTGAACCGTCACGGATCAAATAAACATCTTGACTATCAGAGTTTCGATCGAGTGAAGTAAATTTCATAAAGCTTGCTAAGGTTAGATAAACGATCAATTTCTGAAACAATGTTATCGTGAGTCGCATCTTTTTGAAATTTACCTAACTGGGAGCGCTAACTTTGTTGGTCTGACAAACTTGCTGGTAGCAATTAAGGGATTATGTATCATTGAGACTTTATTAACGCATTAATATAAATTTATAATCTGGCTAAATAGAATCATAGTCCTCGTGTATCTCTAGTACGACGATAATTCAAACCAAGTATAATTTTCTGGTTGTTTTCGCTCAAAAAGCTCGAAATATTTTAATTTGGATATCAAGAAAATAAAACTCTGCATTGTTATGTTAATAGTGCGTCTGTTCTTGTTGGAAATTCAATTAATGTTGCACTACAGATAGGCCGGATTAGTGTTAATAAGAGGTGATACTATAAAATCTACTTGATGATAAACTGAACACTTGACGTTAATCATGTTGGTAAATTTTAACTCCTAGTCTTTGATATTACGTACGTGAAACATATTCAATGCTATCCTGCTTTGCTAATTTTAAACTTAAAATGACTAAATCGCCTCGGTAAAAATTAAATACAATTTTAATAAATTTTGGTATGCAAGTAGGTCAAGTTTGCTCATGATATTTCAGTTTGCAGTTAAATCGAGAGTTCTTTCTCGGCGCCAAGTAAATTCGCGTTCGAAGGCAAATTACAGCCTTCGCCTAACTCTCGAGGATGTTACAATCTGGAATCATCCTGCACTTGACTTAAAAAGGACTTTCCAGAACAAGTTAGAGAAACCGATTCATATTTAAATTTCTTGCAGTCGCAAATTCTTAGGCTAACGTAAGCCTGCTTTAGAATTCTTGTTAATCATCAGCGATATTTATTAAGATTAGTTTAATTGTTACCTAAATGGTTTAAAGAAAAATCGTCCAAACTTTCCAGTTGAACACTAATTTAGAAAATTTACGACGGATTTAGGAGCTACACGTATCTAGTTCAAAAAGGTGAAATAACCGATATGATTACTTAATGATTCCCAGTTCTTGGTTTTTAAACTGTAACTAAGTTTTCAGCGTGTATATGGAATAAAAAAATTCCCGCCACACCACCCATTCGTTCTTTGTTCGGCCACTCGCTTCCATCTTCGCCATTCCCATTTCCCAGCTACACCGGAGGTGGAGGCCGCTTCGCTGCCAGGTCCTCCTAAAAATTGTTAAACGTCGTAGAATTTTTAAAAAAATTCTTAAAATATAAGTGCGCGACTTGATGCTTTGAAAAGTTAGAAGTTTGTTATTTTATTTATATATAGTGTATTTTATTTCATTAATTTCAATTTATAAAGTGTCAATGATGTATATTCCTTCAATTGCTACCAGCAAAACTGTCAGATCAACAAAGCTAGCGCTCCCAGTTGGGTAAATTACAAAAAGGCGAGACCCAAGATAGCATAGTTTCAGAAATTGAATCGTTAATCTAACTCGCCATATGCCCACATTACCTTGAATTACTAATATGCTTGCGCGTTGAATAGCTAAAATTTATACTCTGCATAAGCTAAAAAAAATGGAACATCTTTCGGAAAGTTAGGGTTCCTAATGCAGATTTTTATCGTCGTATGGACTTCTAAATATTTCCTGCAAATGTTTTAGAGCCTTAAAGTATTCCAGTATTATAAAAATTGAGAATCGTACGCTCTACTCGTTTACGCTAAATTCCGAATCTACAAATAGTTGCGATTTTATCAGACGTTAAACAATGACTGTCGGTACTTTAGAAAAATTGGAAATTTGGTTCTCGTTGCTACCTTCACTCTAAGCATTTACACTGTTCCATTTATTAATGTGAAATTATTTAACGTTTTATCTACACTTCCCCCAACGTTTAGCGTTTATAAATTAACTTGCAAAAGCGCATATTCTGTTACGCAAATTTAAATGGCCGCAACTTAACTATTTAAGGTTTGTAAAATTGTAATTGCAGCTAAAAAAAATTAAGTCTCTGGAATTTGGAGCTAATATTCCCCTGTGTCCTAAATTGGTAGTACATCGAAGAGAAGATAAGATTAATTGGGGTAACGGAAATGGGATAATCAAAATTTCAAAGCTAACACCCACTGCAGATTAAGATTTAAGGAGATTAAATTACTCCCACAATGCTTAAAATTTAGTTCTTTGCGTAATTTCTACAGGAACCTCGGACCTACAGTATACTTATCAGACTTCTAGAAGCTTATAGTAGCATTATTGGGCTTTCATAATTACATAAAATAAACGATCCTTTAGATGACGAGCTACTTCGGGTTTTATATTCGTTATTAACTATATTACTGGTAGAACGCAGTGGCATATCAACGCCATCTAGTGTGGATAATCCCTTGCGGTTGGAATACTTTGGTGACGTGTGTGCGAACCACCACAAGCTATTGCGACTTGCTTTTTTTGGAACATCGCGAATTTTGGTACTACTATAAGCTATTTCGAAATGGTCCCTCTTGTATTAAAGCTGCGTTTAGGTCTCGAATGCCAATAAATAGCCGATAAAATTGGTTAAGCTAATCAATGTATGTTGATTATTTAATTGGGAAGTTTTATAATTATGCACCGGTGGCCAAATCAATGGAGCCGATAGAATCGTATTGTTAAATGAGCACTAGAATGGTTTGTACAAGGATACGTGGTAAATTATGTACGAGACAATTTTCAAAATCCGTAACCAGTTCACTACCTAACCAATAAGGGCAGGAAACGGGCGAGATTTTTTTAAAGATTACAAACATTTTACATGAGAAAATTAAAGCATGTGCTTACTTTATACCATATAAACTGCTACTCAATAAGTATTACTGAAAATGGGCCTGTGTAGTTAATCTGTTACCAGTTTGAAAATCCCATATTCCCATTTTGGTATGAGTGGCAATCTTATTTTACCATCGGTTAAACATAAGCACCAAGTTTTTTTAAGATGGCTTTTGCGGCAAAACTTCGTTAACGGTTTTGATATTCTTGATCTTTACGGCACGGATAAAAAAATTAATTGATCTATTAAAAAAATTCATTCTTGCAGATCCAATAATTAATATTTCTATTGTTAAAATGAATGTCGCAAAAATTTGAAAAGTATTAAAGAAATTCGTTCATAAAAAAAAAACTGCGACTCTTTTCATGCTTACAAAAATCTTGGTTTTAGAAAATTGCTATTGCTTTATTCTTTTACCCTTTAAGTCCGGGCCGGCTGCTAAGTCGTGGGTTTTCCTTTTTTTTTAAGACACAAATTGTAAAGTGTTTTTAAACCGTGTCAAAACTTTTTAGAATTGGCTAAATGGTCCCCTTCAACAGCTGAAATACAATTGTTTCCTACAAAAGTCGTCGCAGTTAAATCCACTTGAATCTGTTTAAAGCTTGGACTTGTTGTTCAACACTTCTGTGTCTAATCTGGTGTTGAATATTCTTCAAGTTTTATAATATGCCACATCTTCGGTCTCTCCCAGAATTTTTTTTTTTTTTTGTAATTTATGGCTATAAAAGGGATTGGGTCGAATTTTAAGCGATAAAAGTAATTACAAAATTGAGGCTAACTAACCGGTATGCGACTCCACAGTTCAGTCTTTCAAATTACAAATGAAGATTTATTTAGTTCAAAAAGTAAAAGTTGTTTTTAACTATATCAGCGACAAGTAAAAAAGTTTCTGAAACAAAAATTAAAAGTATTGACGATTTATAGTAGAAAAATTGAAAAAATATAAATTGAAGTTTTCCGAATTGCAGCTCTAAATAGTCTAAAAGTTCCCCAACTTAATGGTAACATCGGGATCGTCCAATACTAAAGTTTGTGGGTTAAATTCTTCCTTGCAGGGTAGGTTTTGCTTTAAGTTTGGCAATCTACCAAAATCATTAACTTTTTTGCTTCAAAAGTTTTTAAATCAAACCTAGACTTTTATCCAAAACCTTTTATAAAAAGTCTTAGTGTAGGTCTAGTGCGACGTTTACTCAACCAAAACTAAACCCTTCATGTCGGATTTGATAATTTAATATGGCTTTTCTACTTGGTAATTTATGGATATAATATCTAAATGGTTCATTTAATTTTGAAGTGTATATTTTTTAATTTGTCACAATTTTCAAATTCCAAGGTTATTTCTCAACTTCCATAGATGGTCATAAAACTTGCGCAAAAACTTCCCCTATTCAAATGATCTTAATTGGTTTAAATTTCAAATATAATGCCCTGTTCCAAAAGTTAAAATAGCATCGACTTAATGTATAAAGGGATTCGCTACGGAATGAAAATAACTCTTCAAAAGGATTGCCTTCGAAATGCAAATGCAAATTCAATTTCATAAACAACTTCACTCGTTTTCCCCCAAAAACTACAGCCAACAAAATTCCAATAGTTGAAACAAATAATCTGGTGCGAACGAAGAGCTAGCCTTCGTTTAGCAACGGATTGAAACTGATTCTTATAAGCTCGAGTTTTTTTTCCGATAATCAAGCGTTTCAGTTTGAAATATTTACAGCAGTGTTCAAATTGGATCTTTCAAAATGTAGTATTTATGTGTATTGTCATTCTGGGTAAAGTTCATCAATGTGTATCTTCGAATTGTAAAATTTTTTGTCAATTGAATATGATTTCTATTGAGGTATTACTTTCGAGTAGTCTGGGTAATATTACATTGACATCTCCTGTTCAGTAATATAATAGGTTTTATGTTCTGCATATAGTGAACAATTTCTTAGATTTTTTTAACAGTTTCAAGGCAAGATTTTGGTATTGGATATAAAGGTTATTTTTTCATGCACATGAAACCATGGTTAAAATTGCATGTTTACAATGTGTCAAACTGTTTTGCGAATTTGATATGTATGGGAGCCATCGGAAAGAGTTGGAGTTTGAAGTGTATATAAAGGTAAGGGTAGGTTATTTTTCAATTTTTAAGTCTCATAAAAAGTAAGAACACAGGAAAATGACAAGGCCTTGTCACGTAGCATGAGTGGGTAAGCTTCAAAACGATTGAATACTTTCACCGTAAGTTCGATTTATCGTAAGAGTACTTTACTTGGTAAATTGTATTTAAAAAATTATTCACGGGTTCTTTGTAAAGGATTGTATTGACATCAAATGCGTCGATCCCTGTATATTCATGTCTCCATGTATTGTTACTAAATGCGTTTCATCCTTGTATTAAATGTGGTTTATACTTCTATTGTTATTAAATGCATCCTGTATTGTTAAATGTGTCTATCCTTGTATCGTTATTAAATGAGCCGATCCTTGTATTTTCAATAATGCGTCCATTCTTTTATTCAATGTGTATTGTTATTAAATGCGATTTATTCTTGTATTGTTGGTGTTATTAAATTCGTTCGTCCTTGTACATTGTGTTTTGGTGATTTAATAAAAATTATATTAATCCGTACACGAATTGGTCATTTTCTGTCAACGTCAATTTTTTTAACTTTAGTTGAAGTTCATATTAAACAGTTTGATTTAAAGGTGTTGAGCTTGAAAAGGTACTTTAGTAGAACACTTTCCATAAGTAGATAAAATCCTTAATCTTGGTTTCACTTTCAATTCATGACGTTATTGCAAAATAACTTTTGTAGTAGCTTAAGGTGGCCGATCTCCTTGGAACAGAATTTTCAGAAACTTGCTGTCAAACCATGATGTTGAGCGATTTTATTATAAGTTATGAATATAAAAATAGTTTAAAGAAAGTAAATCATAAAAAAAAATTCAGTAGTGGAAAATTATAGTAAAATATGCTTCAAAAATCACGCTTACGCAAAACATCTTTACAAATGCTTAATTTTTTCCCATTTAAATTTAAATATGCTTAACAAACATTAATATAGGTCTTGAACAAAAATCGTAAAGATATCAGTGCCCAAATTTTTCTTATAGGCAAAAGTTTGTAGCACTATCGAAAACGCATAAAAACAAGAGTAAGAAGCATATAAATGGTTTTAAAATATCCAATTCCTAAGTTTTACACGATTCTAGTTCAAAACCTTTTTCATACTGTTACAAAAATACTGTAAAAAATTTGGAAGCAATTGATAATAAAGAACTTCAGTTTTTTTTAATGTTTTGATCAATGTGTTTTGAAAGAAATGCGAAATCAAGCAAAAAAAAGCCTTAAAGTGCTATATTTTCAGTTCTATTAAGAAATGGAAATTAAAATGAAACGGATTTAGAAAGCTAAACGATTATTTTACATTAAAATGCAAAAAACAAATGTTTGATATTTTGTCGATTTTTGCTGAAAAAAGGTGATCGAATACCTTAATTGGAAAATTTAAATATCTCGGTTGCCTTTTTGCGTGTGGAAGAAATAACGTGCGAATAAAATGTTTAGGAAATTTAATATCTTAATATTTGTTTGCCTCGCCCTGTAGTAATAAAAGTGGCCCCGGTCTAGAGATAAGAAAACGACAGAAATGTTGCCAAGTCTAAAACCTGATGCAAAAACAGGTTTGCTAACTGAAGCTATTGATCGCTTCAATATTAAGCACAAACAAACGCTTGGCGACTTATTTGCCGGCAACTACGCTACGGTTTTAGAAGCTAGTTGAAATGGAATATAAACAAGGTTAGTAGAGCTGATCAAGATTTAGTGATTATTTGATTGTTTCAGTCGTTATTTGTCCTAGAGAATCGGACCTCTTTGTTTTTAGTAATACAAAACATTCTAAATTGATTGCAAGACACAAAATTTGCATTATGGGACGTCTTCATACAATACGAACTAAGATCTGAACTCGCCACCAGTCTATGAGTAGCTCTCGTGTGAAGCTAATCCGATCCAACCAATGCAAAAACAGGTTTTCGGCGGCTGAAGGTCATTGTGTTATAGCTACAAACACACCCATTATACAGCTCTATTTTCTCGCCAAATTATTTCCCAAAACGTGCCAAAAGAGTTAAGGGGTCACAGGAGTCTTAAAAATGTGCAAAGAAGATACAAGAGAGATCAAACTATGCTATGTAGTAATTTTTTAACTACTCAATAAATGAGTATAATTTTTTCATATGTAATTCTACAAGATTTATTTATTATAAAACAAGTTTTAAAATTTATGAAACTTTATCCAAAACTAAAATAAATGATATTAAACATGAAGGTACTTGAACACACTGTGATTAGGCTTGCGCGGCAAATTGTGAGATCAAAATTGAAAAAATGAATAAGAAAATGACTTTATATTGTACAAATATGTACAGACTAGGACTTATACCTAAATTCTCAGCTCAATTTTAATTATAAATTATTTTTTTAAAAATTTAAAATCAAAATTTTTAATTTTTTAATAATTTTTTTAGAAAAAAGTTCTTAAAATAATTTCTAATTAAAATTGAGCTGAGAATTTAGGTATAAGTCCTAGTCTGTACATATTTGTACAATATAAAGTCATTTTCTTATTCATTTTTTCAATTTTGATCTCACAATTTGCCGCGCAAGCCTAATCACAGTGTGTTCAAGTACCTTCATGTTTAATATCATTTATTTTAGTTTTGGCTAAAGTTTCATAAATTTTAAAAATTGTTTTGTAATAAATAAATCTTGTAGAATTACTTATAAAAAAATTATACTTATACATTCAGTAGTTCAAAAATGACATGAAAGATCAAACTTTGCTTTGTAGTATCTTCTTTGCACATTTTTAAGACTCCTTAGACTCCTTAAAAGGTTTCATGTATTTATGAGAGAGAATTGTGATGATATTTGAGTGCATTTTACAGCGTATTTTAGAATATTGAGGAAATGAATCGGGATTTTATACTAGATAACGGGAGGGAAGAATAACTTAAATTTATGATTCTATAACAGGTTATATGGTACACATACTTGGATCGATTTGATATTTTTTAATCCGTGCGAAGTACGGGTATAAATTTGCTAGTAATTAAATATAGTAACTCTTACCTAATAGGGTGGTTCGAAAAAACAAAATTTTCGAGTATCAACTTCAAACCGGTCGCAAAAGTTGCGTATCGTCATGCTGATTAACGGAAAAATAATTAAAAAATTCTAAAATTATAAATATAATAGGCCCCGTGGGTTTGAAGTTTCGAAAAAATGGTAAAAAACGACTAACTTCGAAATATCAGCCAAAATTTGCAGATAAATTATTTAGCTTTCAAACTGCATTTTTTTGGTTTAAAATACTTCGGTTATTACGAAAAAAATTGCTTCAAATGTATTTGTTTGTAATTTTAATTCTCACAAAAAATTGAAAATGTTCAAATTTGAAGAAATTTTGAGATTTTCCTTGCTCTCAAAGCCTAAGCTATTTTGGAGTCAACACCATAAAAAAACATTTCACTACATTAAAATAAACGATTTATAAAATATAAAGTCGATTTAAGCCGGAAATCGGCCTTATATTCCTAGAAAGTCAGGACCGTCGCGTGGTGCGGGGCCCGTTACCCCTTATTATGATGGCTTCAAATAACAGTGAACAAAAATGGAAATCGGCTTTGAATATGGATGATAACGTTTAAATTAATCTATATTTGCTATTTAAATTAAAAGAATTCCCGCGTAAATGCTGCTCTTTGCCCACTTTATATTTATTAGTTTATGAAATGACCAAGAACTTACATCAGGGAGGTGATTGCAATTCGAGTTCATCCTGCGGGTATACTCATACTCAACCAACCTTATTTTATATCTTGAAGTTTAATACACAGATATGCAATTATATAAATGTGAATAGATATTTATTCTTTATGGGTTCTTTTCCAAGTAAATGCATTTGAAGAGATTTTTATGACATTTCTGCATGTGGCTTCGAAACAAAAGAATAGACCTTATGAAGCCATCTCGAGATTAATTACCATATATTTTAGTTGAGGCTTGTATTACAAAATTAATACAACTCTCGACTGATTGAGTGTAGTAGAAAACTGATTACTTTTAATCATGAGCTCGTATAACATTTTAATAAGTGATAACACTTCAATACTACCGTTCCTCAGAATGGGTGGTGGATATAATTTACACATGCATCTCAATTTATTAATTCGATATAATCTGTAGCATTAAAGTTATTTTTGAGAATTTTAAAATGCGAGAATTTTTTTTTATCCTTTGATATTACTTTCCTTGCTTTTATTATTTATAAGTTTTCTGGCAAGTAACTTGAAGTTTCGATTGCTTGCAACACGTGTTTTGGGCCCTCAGTAAAACATTTTCTTTTTACCATTATCAATCTACCACTGCAAGGCAAGTACAATTATTTGCATTTTTGCCACATCCACAAGAAAATTACATTTTAAGCTTACATGCTGCAATATCAAAAAGTTTGTTTGAGCTTCATTTACGAACTCATTCACTTTAGCATGATAACTTGCTCCTTTATTGAAATGTTTGTAAGTTTTTTTCAATTAGAAATACTTATCGTTAAACAGTTTTATCATGTGTACAA
Source organism: Hylyphantes graminicola (assembly GCA_023701765.1). Classification (NCBI taxonomy): domain Eukaryota; kingdom Metazoa; phylum Arthropoda; class Arachnida; order Araneae; family Linyphiidae; genus Hylyphantes; species Hylyphantes graminicola. Next base: position 72,643,041 of record CM043112.1, read on the forward strand.
TACGAATGTGCGGCACAACTAGAGTGAAAGTTTTGCGATATTTTTTTTCAAACCGAGTACAGCAACACTGTCTGCTACTTTTAAATATTCTACTTTTTCATTTGGATGAAATGAGATTTCTTCTAAGCAATATGTCACATCTTCATATGCTGGTAACATACTTAGGAAAACCGAAAATTTTACAGCGATTTTTCTGTCTGGTACCAAACATCTTTTACTGATTAGACATTTCACAACAATTCTTACTGAACTCAATTGAAATCAATCCTTAGAACCGAATTCTCGTCGCTTTCTCGTTATGATCGATCTCAAGTGGCCAGCCAGATTTATGCGTTACATCTGTTTTCAAGTGCCGACCGACGAACAGGAAAGTTGTATAAATGGTAAATAACTCCCATTTCCCCTCTTCTATCGGTACCAGCAAGGGAATCTTTATTTTAAAACTTTATTACTTCATCGGATTTCAATTTTTAATACAGCTAATAAAAAGAAAAATAATGGAATTTTAAGTGTAAAAATTAAGTTTACTGTCAATTCTAATTATAAAATTGCCATGACTGGTTAAAACATAAGATTTTTAAATTATACTTCCGTTTCACAAAGTTTTCATATTTATTCAAGGTTGATAACCGGTAATTGATATTTTTCAAATAAGGCATTGACGCTGGAATAAGTATTTCGGCTGTCATACCAACCTTTGTCCAAATATCGGCCATTGATTACTTTTTTTCTTATACCTATATCCGTAGCCAACCGTTGCATTAACAGGAATTCTTTTAAAATAGACACATAAATATTAATTTAAATGTTATCATCCATATTCAAAGCTGATTTCCATTTTTGTTCACTGTTATTTGGAGCAATCATAATAAGGGGTAACGGGCACCACACCACGCGACGGTCCTGACTTTCTAGGAATATAAGGCCGATTTCCTGCTCAAATCTACTTTATATTTTATAAATCGTTTATTTTAATGTAGTGAAATGTTTTTTTATGGTGTTGACTCCAAAATAGCTTAGGCTTTGAGAGCAAGGAAAATCTCAAAATTTCTTCAAATTTGTACATTTTCAATTTTTTGTGAGACTTAAAATTACAAACAAATACGTTTGAAGCAATTTTTTTCGTAATAACTGAAGTATTTCAAACCAATAAAATGCAGTTTTAAAGCTAAATTATTTATCTTAAAATTTTGGCTGATATTTCGAAGTTAGTCGTTTTTTACCTTTTTTTCGAAACTTCAAACCCACGGGGCCTATTATATTTACAATTTTAGAATTTTTTAATTATTTTTCCGTTAATCAGCATGACGATACGCAACTTTTGCGACCGGTTTGAAGTTGATACTCGAAAATTTTGTTTTTTCGAACCACCCTATTACCTAAACCAAAATCTTTCTAACCCTTCTTCAAAGTGGACTTGTATTCGACAATCACACTATTTTAGACGCTAAGTGACAAGCGCACAATACAGTATTGTGTCAAAATGGCAGTATTGTGTCGTTACATTTACAGGAATTGTGTTGCTGGTAATGCTCTAGACTGGGAATTTTTAATAGTAGCCAGTGGCTACCAGAGTGAAAAAAAATGGTAGCCACATTTGGATTTTTAGTAGCCAGTTTCAAATTTAACTATATATACGACAAAAAGAATGTGCGATTTTCCACAAAAAAAAAAATTATAAATGCATTTTTGATGTGGAAAGATGACAGTAAAAAAAGGATCCTGCCAAATATGTAAGTTAATGTGATTGGTCATTATTGAAAGGGGAAAATTATTTTATGTACACACAGTTTAACTTTTCGGAGAATTCTTGACGTTGCCCCCTATTGTTCATGAAATGTTCTCATATCAGAATTGTTTAACTGAATAGCTGAGATCTTAATCAGCGGAAATCAATCACCTGTAAATTGTCGAGATTTAAAAATCAAATTTGCATTTAGATTTTCGTCGGCCCAGCTATATTTACGTCACACGGAGGCCGACTCAGTGACGTTACACAAAACACCGGTCAATGATGAGGGGAAAATTTCACCGATGAGCAACAATTACTCATCAAGTCTTTCTTCCCGGAAGAATCAAATCGAAGCGTTTTATTATTATTATTTTAGAAATGCAGCTTCAATATTAACTATTTGTTGAACAAAAATGAAAAATTATGATCGCCACTTTTGGCGACTGGGGTTCAATTTTTAGGTAGCCACTTTCGATGTAATAGTCTCCAGTTGGCGACTGGCGACCGCTAATCTAGAGCTTTAGTTGCTGGCATACAAACACAATTTCGTGTTGTTGCAGAAACACTGAAAATAATATTATGCCAGAATTGAAACTAAGGCTGAATGCAGGGAATGGTAGTTTCTTATCACTTAAGGGAGGAGTCTTAAAAATGTGCAAAGAAGGAACTACAAAGTATAGTTTGATCCGTCATGTAATTTTTTAACTACTCAATATACAAGTATAATTTTTTTATGTGTAATTCTACAAGATTTATTTATTATAAAACAAATTTTAAAATTTATGAAACTTTAGCCAAGGCTAAAATAAATGATATTAAACAAAGCTATTTTAACACATTGTGATTAAGCTTGCGCGGCAAATTGTGAGGTCAAAATTGAAAAAATGACCAAGAAAATGACTTTATATTGTATAAATATGTACAAACTAGGACTTATACCTAAATTCTCAGCTCAATTTTAATTAGAAATTATTTTTCTAAAAATTTTAAATCAAAATTTCAAAATTTTTATTATTTTTTTTAGAAAAAAGTTCTTAAAATAATACCCAAATTCTCAGCTCAATTATAATTAGAAAATATTTTAAGAACTTTTTCTTAAAAAAAATTAATAAAAATTTTAAAATTTTGATTTAAAATTTTTAGAAAAATAATTTCTAATTATAATTGAGCTGAGAATTTAGGTATAAGTCCTAGTTTGTACATATTTATACAATATAAAGACTTATACCCAAATTCTCAGCTCAATTTTAATTAGAAATAAGTCTTTGTGTGTATATATTTGTACAATATAAAGTCATTTTCTTGGTCATTTTTCCAATTTTGACCTCACAATTTGCCGCGCAAGCCTAATCACAATGTGTTCAAATAGCTTCATGTTTAATATCTTTTATTTTAGTTTTGGCTAAAGTTTCATAAATTTTAAAATTTGTTTTATAATAAATATATCTTGTAGAATTACATATAAAAAAATTATACTTTGAGTAGTTCAAAAATAACATGAAAGATTAAACTATGTTTTGTAGTACCTTCTTTGCACATTTTTAAGACTCCTGTGACCCCTTAAACAGTTGATAAGATTTAAGGGGTCACAGGAGTCTTAAAAATGCGCAAAGAAGGTACAGCTGTGGAAATAAAAAAGTACCCACTAGTGATTATTTTGGCCGTTAGTCATCCTATAGAATCGGGCCTTTTTGATATTGTGAACAATTAACATTCTGAGTTAATTGCAGGACACAAAATTTGCATAAGGGGCCATCTTCATATTAAAAATGTTACTAACTTTAAAATTTCCAATAGCAACACCCCTTTTGGAATCCATATTTCAAATCTCTGACCTATGTTAATACGAAATGCCAAATTTTGTTAGTTTTTAAGCATTATTAGAGGAGTTAGAGACGTGCAAAGTTTAGGTCCCATAATGTTAAATGAGTTGAACATAAAAAAAACTATCCCGATCTATAAATAATTAAGATAATGAAACGAATTTTTTACTGAAAAGAAATTATAATTACCCAAACAAAATGCATTCAGTATTGGGGTATTTAAAACAATTTTTATATTTTTAAATAATTATTATATTGATTTAAAAAAAAATATGTATGGAAACCCCTTAATATTTATAAAGAAATAAATTTAAGACAAGAAGTTTAAGCGAAATCCCAATTTTCAAAAATGTTTATTCATAATTTGCTGAATAAATCACAAAATACTTTATAATTACCCTTTAGGGGACTGTGTATAAGATTACGTGTGTAATTGATAAATAAAGACGGCTTTGCATGCATGCTTGCTTGTCATTTTAGAGATGGACCCCAAAAGGTCCACAAGTGATTCGATTGAATAACTCGTCAAATATTCATCCAAATGTAACAAAAACTTAGATTTAAGGGTTTTCAAGAGTGCTTAACATTTCTAAGTTATTAAAATGTGGGTGTTGCTATTGGAAATTTCAAAGATCGTAATATTTTTAATATGAAGACGGCCCCTTATGCAAATTCTGTATCGTGCAATTAACTCAGAATGTTAATTGTACACAATCTCAAAAGGTCCGATTCTATAGGGTGACTAACGGATGAAATAACCTCAAGTGGGTAGTTTTTTATTTCCACAGCTGTACAGCTGTGGAAATAAAGTCCGATTCTATAGGATTAATTCTAACTATTACATTCAGTCAGATTCTATAGGATGACTAACGGCCAAAATAATCACTAGTGGGTACTTTTTTATTTCCACAGCTGTACCACAAAACAGTTTGATCTTTCATGTCATTTTTGAACTACTCAATGTATAAGTATAATTTTTTATAGGTAATTATACAAGATTTATTTATTATAAAACAAGTTTTAAAATGTATGAAACTTTAGCCAAAACTAAAATAAATGATATTAAACATGAAGCCATTTGAACACATTGTGATTAGGCTTGCGCGGCAAATTGTGAGGTCAAAATTGAGCAACATTAAAATATTTAATAGAAATATCATCAATGGAGAAATGTGTAATCAATCGCACATCTAAGGCATAATTTATTTCACCTCCCAAGTTTAACCAGAATCTAAATTTTAAAGAATTTTATCGTTTAACATTTCCTGAGGACTTCATCAATTTTAACGGACAATGAAGTCTTAACAAATATTTTTTCCACAAATGGCACTTTTTTTAAGGTTTTCTAAATAATAATCCTTATTAATTTTTTTCCTTAATGCATTTAACACCATTAAAATTTACTGTTTCATGAAAAATCACCAAGAGTAAATACTTGTTTTATTTTTTTAAAATATATGATGAAACACATTACACTCTTATTAAATAGAAATCATCTTTATTAATTTCACAATCATATTCATATCAACAATTCATTCATTTTTTTTAAAGTAGACACAAAGCATTACACTCTTATTAAATAAAATTAACTTTTATTAATTTAAACAAAACTAATCATTTAAGGAACTACAGGCCGTAGTCTACAGCATAGCATTTGGTCCCGTAGTGTAAGTGGTGGTAACTGGAATGCATGTTTTTAACCTAAGAATGCAGCTTTTTTTAAAGTTTGATTAAAGTAGTAATTAAAAACTACCTAACTAAGGTACAAAAAAAATCATCAACACTGTTTCAAAACAAATGAACTTATTTTAGGCAACATACTTATTTTATTGTCTGAACAGTAAATGCATCACAAGGCCAATAAATGAAATAGAGTCGAGAAATAACACAACAAAATGCTAATCAGAAATTTGTTACTTTTCTGTAAAATTTTCACTGATGCAGTTTGACTTACATATTTGAAGGGGTTTTTTTTACAAAAAAATGATTTAAGGTAGTTAAAGATTTTCGTCAACAATGCTTTGATAATAAGGCATTGTGGCAAATGTCGGTACTTAAAAAATTGCCGTTTTAGGTACACAGCCAACTTTGCAAGTTAGCCTCTAAGAGGCTTTAACAAATGCCATTGAATACATAACATAAATTACAAATGTAAGGTTTATCTGTAGTGTTGGTCAACAAATGAGATTTAGTGTTTTAACAAATGAGATAACATGTTAGTTAAAATGCTTTTTCACAAAATTGACACCTAAGGTTTTTCTTCAGTGTGGGTCAACAAATGCCTCTGAAGGTAATCTTTGAGACTAAAAGCCTTATTAGTTCTTACATAGTTCACAACTATAAGGACTTTCTTTAGTGTGGGACAACAAATGCCTTTGAAGATTATACTTATGTCTGAACGTCTTATTACATAATTCACATTTGTAGGGTTTTTCTTTAGTGTGGGTCAACAAATGACTCTGAAGGCCATCTTTGCGACAAAAGCCTTATTACATAGTTCACAACTGTGAGGTTTTTCTGTAGTGTGGGTCAACAAGTGTGATTTAAGGCTGGAACTTTGACTGAATGCCTTGTTACATAGTTCACAACTGTGAGGTCTTTCTTTAGTGTGTGTCAGCAAATGAGATTTAAGGTTGGACTTATCACTAAATGCTTTATTGCATAGTTCACAACTGTAAGGTTTTTCTTTAGTGTGGGTCAAAAAATGAGTTTTAAGGTTACCCTTATGACTAAATGCCTTACTACATACTTCACAACTGTAAGGTTTTTCTTTAGTGTGAATCAACAAATGACTTCGAAGGTTTCTATTTTGACGAAATGCTTTACTACATATTTCACAAATGTAAGGTTTTTCGTTGGTGTGGGTCAACAAGTGAGATTTAAGGTTGGAATATCGACTAAATGCCTTATTGCATAGTTCACAACTGTAAGGTTTTTCTTTAGTATGAATCAGCAAATGAGATTTAAGGCTGGACCTTAGACTAAATGCTTTATTACATAGTTCACAACTGTAAGGTTTTTCTTTAGTGTGAGTCAACAAATGATTCTGAAGACAATCCTTACGACTAAATGCCTTACTGCATAGTTCGCAACTGTAAGGTTTTTCTTCAGTATGGATCAACAAATGAATCTGAAGGCAATGCTTATGACTAAATGCCTTACTGCATAGTTCACAACTGTAAGGTTTTTCTTTAGTGTGGGTCAACAAATGAGTTTGAAGGCTAGACCTTGTTCTAAATGCCTTACTACAGAGTTCACAACTATACGGTTTTTCTTTAGTGTGTGTCCGCAAATGAGATTTAAGGTTGGACTTATCACTAAATGTCTTATTGCATAGTTCACAACTGTAAGGTTTTTCTTTAGTGTGGGTCAACAAATGACTCTGAAGGCCCTCTTTGCGACTAAAAGCCTTATTACATAATTCACAACTGTAAGGTTTTTCTTCAGTATGGATCAACAAATGATTCTGAAGGTGATGCTTGCGACTAAAAGCTTTATTACATAGTTCACAACTGTAAGGTTTTTCTTTAGTGTGGGTCAGCAAATGAGATTTAAGGTTGGACTTTTTACTAAATGCCTTATTACAAACTTCACAACTGTGAGGTTTTTCTTTAGTGTGTACCAAGTAATGTATATTAAGTTTAGATTTGTACTTAAATTTCTTTCCACATGAATCACAGCCATATGATGCTTTTGAAGAGGTGTTATGTATATGCTTTTGCGGTCTGGATTCAGAAGCAAAAGTCTCATGACTTTCCTTGTGAGTAAGTAGGTTTTCTTCTTTATGGGACAACATGTGCTCTTTGTAGTCTGCCTTCAAAGAAAAGGCACCAGAACAAACATCACACAAATATGGCTTTTCTTCATTTTCATCCATTTAACTATTTACAATATTTCTTTTTCAGTAAAAAAGATAGTTGTTTTGAAATTAGTTGTTTAAAAAACAGAAAGACAATTATTAGCACTTACTACACAAAAACTTGTGGGTGAATTGTGTATCTTCCTCAAGTTTATCAAAAGATTAACTATTTGAAGAAAGAAATGTAGATCCAATGAATTGGCAATGTTCATAACAATGAGGTACAATGTGTATGCAGGTTTGTAGGAATCTGTAATGAAAACAAAATAATATCTGAGATACATTTCTTTTTAGTTTTTTAATCTAGATGAAGATTAGCCTAGCTTTTAGGAAAATACAAAAGAACAGATTTCACAGACATTCCTTTTTTTGATTCTTTCTTTTTTTTACCATTGACAATGAGGAAGTTAAGCATTTTTTAAGTTCAGCATGTGAAAAACGATGAGCAAACGATGACTGAGCATTTACCCTAGTTATTTTTCAGAATTGTGCTTTTTACCTGTTAACTTTAAGTTTACAGCAGGGGTTTGGTGGTACCCTGGAAATTTTCATGTGTACATGTGAGGGATGAGGGCATAATGATGCTAATAATAGCTTTTGTACGCATAGGCAGTGAGCACGCAAACATATTGCTCATTGTTTTAAACATTAACATTATTTTAAAGAGAAATCTTTAACTTCTGAATCGGATCTAAAATCTGGTATGTTTCGATCTTCCGGCAAGGTCTGATATTTTTAGGCCATTCCAAGCATAAACACAAAATTAAACATTCTTCAGTGGAAGCATGCATGGTAAAATTATGATTTGCGAAATTGTCGGTGATTCTTCAATATTGTTAACTTTTTAAATAATGATTCCCAACTTTGATTTTAAACAAATTTTTTTCTAAAATACGAACACAAAATCCTAAAAATGCTGAACTAGAAGCTTTGAAATCAACACCTTTTCTTTTTCAATTGAAAAACAAAAATGCAATACATCAAAATACCAATAAATAAATTTATCGCTTACTCCACATTCACTGGTTTGCAGTGTGAACTTCGAATGGAATTTCAGGAAGCGCTCGGAAATCTGAAGGACTGCCAATGTAGAGATGTTACTTATTGTAAATGAGTTTCATTCCTGTTTACTTGAATAAAAATCCTGCAATGATAATAACAAAATTAGATAAAACTTTGTTTTGGTTGAAGAAAGGCATAAAACTAATCTTGTAGAATAATGAAGAGTTAAATCTGAATGACTGTGGAAAGCTAATATAATAACTTCACTAATTTGTATCCACCAAAAAAAAAATTTTGTAAAAGTAAACAAACGCCAATCTAAAAAAAAACTACCGTATATACTCGTGTATAACCCGAGAAATTTCGGTCAAATTTAGTGCCGTAAAAAACGGGGTCGACTTATACACGAGACATCAAATTTCCGGGGAAAAAATCCCTGATCCTTAAACTAAAACTAAACTTCAATCAAACTTAAGGTTTAACTACTATCTATTAAAAATAAAGACAGAAAAGCAGTTAAATTATGAAGATCTAATAAGATTGGTATTTATTCACAATATCCAAAATAAAGATGCGTAATAGTTAGTTCTTGGTGTGATGAGTATTCGCACGTGTAGGTCTGGCACAGGGCAGTTCAGTCAACCAGTCTTCAAGAGGTGTAAAGAAACGTTGCCTGTCCGTGACCTTGGCAGCGTGTCTTCACGCTTCACTGAACATAGTTTAAGCTGAGCTTCTCTATTCAGGGCCAGAATGTCAAGGACATCAAAGCGGAAACCTGTTTTTGCGTGATGCGTATTTGCACGTGTAGCTCTGGCACAGGACAGTTCAGTCAACCAGTCTTCAAGAGGTGTAAAGAAACGTTGTCAATCCGTGACCTTGGCAGAGAGGTCTTCACGCTTCACTGAACATAGTTTTAAAGCCAAAACCTGTTTTTGTTTTTATTGGGGTTGAAATTTTGCATGCAAGTAAAAAAAAATACGTTCCCATCATGAGCTGGTTTCTTCTAATATTTTCTTCAGAAGGCTCTAGCTTATTTTCTACCTCGACTTATACACGGGTTACCGATTTTGGAAGGATATTTGGTAAAAAAAAAGGGGGTCGGGTTATACACGGAGTCGGGTTATACACGAGTATATACGGTATTTATTTTATAAAAAAAAAAATCATTATGAAAATTGTGGCTAAAAAAAGCCGTGATATAAAATGAATGCCAATCTCTTGCGTAAAACTTCCTGGTCATAATAAATAGTATAATTTAAGTTTTGCTGCCAGAAAAAAATTGCACTGTTTGAGGTTGGTGCCCATCTTAATCCCCCTAAAAAAATTAGATCACGCAGATAAATCTCAAAATATTTATATAAAGGTATAGAGGGTGGTTCATTTCTGTTGACTTGAATAAAAATCATGCAATAATATTTTGTTTTGGCTCAAGAAAGGCATACAACTGAATATTGTAGAATAATGAAATGAGTTAAATCTGAATGACTGTGGAATCCACTACTACACTACACTAATTTGTATCTGTAAATATTTCTCGAAATAAATTGGACTAATTCCAACTTTTTAAAACATGAAAGTATTGGAATGTAGCTGAAATTCATAAGACATTATAAATATTATATTGCTAACTGTGGTCTTTTGTAACAGGAGATACATGTATGTTTATGCCATGTCTGTTGGTTGGTTGACATACATTTTCAGGCTCGTGAGCTTGGTCGCAAGGACCCGCTTATAAACCATCGTCACCATGTCTGTTTATTACATAAATATATTACAGTGAATGTGGACGGTCACTGGGTAAAGTTCAAAGTACTTTATTTAAGCAAAAAAATGCTCATCAGGAATGACCTTTTTACTTACGACACGCCAGAGAAATGAATGCATGTGATAACCCTAAATTACATTTTGGAAATGAAAAAAAAAATCCTACACTTTGCATTACTTACTCGATTCGCTTGGGTTACAATTAATTATTCAACAATTGCAAATGCTGTAGTAAAGTATAATAATTGAATTAATTAAAGAAAATTAAATTTCTAGGCATTATCCGAGCTTGAAGAATGAAAACATAGATGATGTTTTCGATTTCTTGTCTTCGTAATTAGCTTCAACACAGCTTACTACATTTCGTAGTTTGAAAACCCTGGTCAAGTGACAAAGGTTGTTCACGCCGGGAATGGCAATTTGGTATTTGAAAATGAATTTTCTAAGCAACCAATGTGATCCAGGTCGAATACAAACGAAAACAAGAGTGGTGAATGACACATCATCTGAAACATTCCCATAACTCATTACTTATAATGCCTCCATGGAAAAACCCCATGTCACGCAAAGCAAAATCATAATTTCTGTTCCCACTTTCTGACCACCTTAAAAACATAATCCATGTAGAAACTTTATATTTTTCACGCCACCCAAGCATTTAGTGAATTTAAATCAGAGACATAACATAGAGTGGACTGCGCATTCATAGTAAAGCAGCTTAGGGATGGAAAACCAAAACCGGTTTTCAAAAAACTGGCGGTCCCGGTTTTGATTGAAAACCGGTTTTTTTGTATGTCCACATTCAATTGTTCAAGTAATCTTAAATAGACGCACAAAATCAAAGAAATAATCTTAAGAGGATCTTAAAATACTAGCGATTCATCCTTGCTCCTTTCCAAGCTTCTTTATCATAACATTAGATTGTCGGCCTCTGTGTTCAGGTCGTTGTGGAAAAACTCGCCAAATGGTAAACTCGCCATATATGCGAGCCAAACGCGACACAGTCATGTGACTGTGTAAGTTAGATGTTTAGGACACTTTAGGTTTGCCAATGCGCAGTCCACTCTATGTTATGTCTCTGATTTAAATCCTAGAATCAGTATAGTATTAAGCGAAATTTTCGGGAAAACCAGTAGAAGTGTGCGAGGGGGGGGGGGGGGGGGGGTGGGATCCGTCAACTATTGCGCCTTCATTTGTTTTGAGTTGCTGATCTTGATCTGTTGTTTCCTGAGGTTGTTTTAAACATGGATCTTTGAACATTTTTATTTTTTTTTCTCTATTGTTCCCACATGCGAGATGCATGGGCTTTGATTCCATTGGAAACGCTGCGTTGCGTGTCTTTATTAATGACATTGTTAACTTTCAGCTTTTTTTAATAATTAGACGAATATTTGCATGCAATTTGCTGCGGCTTTTATTCTTAATAATATACAGGCCTTATATGCGAAAGGTCCCTGGTTCGAGATCAGGCATTGCCAAAAATAGCTTTCGACCAATAAGTAGTCTGTAGCAAAGAAGAAAAAAAAGTGATTTTAAGTACAGGGTAATATAAAATCGTGCACATTTTTTACTTTAAATTACAAAATTTGAAATATTGAATGTTAGATAGATTTTAAATATCATTTTATTTAATAAATGTTTATTTGAAGTAAAAAAGGATGGAAGACTTACGACGAGGGTCCAAAATTAGAAATGGTTGAAGTTTTGTGTTTTCAACCAAAGTTGGAGGGAGCTAATACTAAAAGTGATTTTCGAACAGTAATCAGTCTGTTACGAAACCTTTCTACTGACTTCGAATCTGACACACGAGTTCCTAGTAACAGTTGGACTTCATAAATTCGTTAGCAAAAAATCGTACTTTTGCAAAGAGTAGCTGCCAATAGAACGTTTAAATAGTATCGAAATCACCATATTTAGTTATTTAATTACCTAAAAATGCTTCGAATTATTTAGTGGCAATGGATAGTCATGTAGTGTTACACCCCTAGTTCTGTCCTGGAAATTCCCAGCATAAAGAAAAGATGAAAAAAAATGAAGGACGAAATTGAACTGTCTTTGAAATAAGATTTGGCTGTGAAGTCTTTATTTCCTCCTGAAACCCTAACAAAATACTAGGAATTTTTTTATCAACAAACATTGCTCTAATAAATATACTTAGAAGTAAATTTTTAAAGTATATTTTAAAAAGTTGACTTTTGATATTTCCTTGGTGACACATCCATTTTAGAGGATATTGAAGTCCTAAGGCCTAAAAAAATTGTGCTGCCGGCAAAAACAATATGTGTTGTTGACTTTTTGTAATTGTCATTTAAACATTTTTTCTTATTGCTTTGAAATGTACTGCTGAAAAAACATTTTTCCTTGACCTTCTTACTTTGCCATTTTCTTTAATACAAATAACTTTCCAATATCTGCAATCGAAGATTGAAAAGTATTTAGCAGATTCTACTTCCATTGAACCATTTTAATTCAGAAAAAGCCACATTGGTAATGTAGTTAACATGAAGACGTGGTGCCATACTATCAAACATGATGTTTATTTGACGGAAGAGTCAAAGCTTCGTGTTACCCCTCAATATACAATAATTTTTTAATTTTATCAAACAATTATGTAAATACTCACAATAATTTAAAGCAAATAATAACTTTTATTTTATGGAACGACAATGAAAAACAAAGTAAATTAATTATTAAAACAAACAATGCAACACTGGAAAAAAAGAAATTCTGAGAATCAAGAAAAAGCAATTTATATTTTTAAAATGTCCCTCACCATTTTCTAAAAATGTTAATCAAAAACCAGATACAGAGTTATGAGTTCATTCCAATAGGAATTTCAATTGAGGCCAATTATAAAAGGGGTAAATTGTTTAGCATCAAAGCAAGGAAATGCCAGTTCATCAATTGTAAACCGAATTTTACCACGATAGACTCCCTCTAAACCAGATCTTCACTGTAGCAGGAAGAAATATTTTCTGAGCAATTTTCACCGAGGTGTTTTGTTTTCCATATTTGCATGTCAGTGTTACTTTAACAAAAAAAAAAACAGATATATTTAGCAAATGATCTCATACCTTTTTAATGATACGTACATTATAAAAGATTTAATACATTAAATGTGTGCACATGAAATGGAGAAACATTAAAATATTTATTCGAAATATCATCAATGGAGAAATGTGCAATCAATCGCACATCTAAAGAACATATTTTATTTCACTTCCCAAGTTTAACCAGAATCTAAATTTTAAAGAATTTTATCATTTAACATTTCCTGAGGACTTCATCAATTTAAACGGACAATTAAGTCTTAAAAAAGTGCTATAAATGGAAAAAATATGTGTTCAGTTTTTCTTAATAATAATCCATATTAACTTTTTTCCTTAATGCATTTAACACCCTTAAAATTTACTGTTTCATGAAAAATCACCAAGAGTAAATACTTGTTTTATTTTTTTTTTAAATATATATGATGAAACACTTTACACTTTTATAAAATAGAAATCATCTTCATTAGTTTCACAATCATATTCATATCAACCAATTCATTCATTTTTTTAAATAGACACACAAAGCATTACACTCTTATTAAATAAAATTCACTTTTATTAATTTAAACAAAACTAATCATTTTAGGAACTACAGGCTGTAGTCTACAGCATAGCATTTGGTCCCGTAGTGTAAGTGGTGGTAACTGGAATGCATGTTTTTAACCTAAGCAAGCAGCTTTTTTTTAAAGTTTGATTAAAGTAATAATTAAAAACTACCTAACTAAGGTACAAAAAGAATCATCATCACTGTTTCAAAACACATGATCTTATTTTAGTCAACATACTTATTTTACTGTCTGAACAGTAAATGCATCACACGACACATTAATGAAATACAGTGGAGAAATAACACAAATGGAATGCTTAATAGGAATTTGTTATTCCCTGTAAAATTCTCCCTGATGCAGTTTGACGTATATATTTGAAAGGGTGCTTTTACAAAAAATGATTTAAGGTAGTTAAAGATTTTCGTCAACAATGCTTTGATAATGAGGCATTGTGGCAAATGTCGGTATTTAAAAATTGCCGTTTTAGGTATACTCCAACTTTGACAGTTAGCCTCTAAGAGGGTTTAACAAATGCCATTGAATACATTACATAGTTCACAAATGTAAGGTTTTTCTTTAGTGTTGGTCAACAAATGAGATTTAGTGTTTTAAAAAATGAGATTTCTTGTTAGTTAAAATGTTTTTTCACAAAATTGACACCTAAGGTTTTTCTTTAGTGTGGGATAACAAATGCTTTTGCAGATGTGGCTTTTGTCTGAATATCTTATTACATAATCCACATCCCTAAGGTTTTTCTTTAGTGTGGGTCAACAAATGTGCCTTAAGGTGTTGCTTTCGACTAAACCCTTTATTACATAGTTCACAACTATAAGGTTTTTCTTTAGTGTGTGTCAGCAAATGAGATTTAAAGTTGGACTTATCACTAAATGCCTTAGTGCATAGTTCACAACTGTAAGGTTTTTCTTTAGTGTGGGTCAACAAATGACTCTGAAGGTGCTCCTTACGACTGAATGCCTTATTGCATAGTTCACAACTGAAAGGTTTTTCTTTAGTGTGGGTCAACAAGTGAGATTTAAGGCTGGAACTTTGACGGAATGCCTTATTGCATAGTTCACAACTGTAAGGTTTTTCTTTAGTGTGGGTCAACAAATGACTCTGAAGGTGCTCCTTACGACTGAATGCCTTATTGCATAGTTCACAACTGTAAGGTTTTTCTTTAGTGTGGGTCAACAAATGACTCTGAAGGTGCTCCTTACGACTGAATGCCTTATTGCATAGTTCACAACTGAAAGGTTTTTTCTTTAGTGTGGGTCAACAAATGCCTTCGAAGGTATATATTTTTACTAAATGCTTTACTACATATTTCACAAATGTAAGGTTTTTCGTTGGTGTGAGTCAACAAGTGAGATTTAAGGTTGGACATTTGACTAAATGCTTTACTACATATTTTACAAATGTAAGGTTTTTCGTTGGTGTGAGTCAACAAGTGAGATTTAAGGTTGGACTTTTGACTAAATGTCTTATTACAAAGTTCACAACTGTAAGGTTTTTTCTTCAGTATGGATCAACAAATGAGTGTTAAGGCTAGACCTTTGACTAAATGCCTTACTACAGAGTTCACAACTGTAAGGTTTTTCTTTAGTGTGGGTCAACAAATGATTCTGAAGGATATACTTACGACTGAATGCCTTATTGCATAGTTCACAACTGTAAGGTTTTTCTTTAGTGTGGGTCAACAAATGACTCTGAAGGCCACCTTTGCAACTAAAAGTCTTGTTACATAGTTCACAACTGTAGGGTTTTTCTTTAGTGTGGGTCAACAAATGAGTTTGAAGGTTAGACCTTGTACTAAATGCCTTATTGCATAGTTCGCAACTGTAAGGTTTTTCTTTAGTGTGGGTCAACAAATGAGTGTTAAGGCTGGACCTTAGACTAAATGCCTTACTACATAGTTCACAACTGTAAGGTTTTTCTTTAGTGTGGGTCAACAAATGAGATTTAAGGTTAAACTTATGGCTAAATGCCTTATTGCATATTTCACAACTGTAAGGTTTTTCTTTAGTGTGGGTCAACAAATGACTCTGAAGGCCATCTTTGCGACTAAAAGCCTTATTACATAGTTCACAAGGAGAAACAATTTAGACCAGTAATAGGAAAGCACAGCCTACATACTGACTCTAATGATAATGGTAATCGACTTATAAGTTTTGCTGCCTCTCGCAATATGGTAGTTGGCAGCACAATGTTTCAGCATAGAGATATTCATAAAGCAACCTGGAGATCCCCCGATGGACTTTATAACAATCAGATTGATCATATAGTGATTGACTCTAGACATTTTTCAAACCTTCTGGATGTAAGAACTTATAGAGGAGCCAATGTAGATTCTGATCACTACCTTGTGATTTGTAAAATTAGGGCAAAGATCTCATTGGCCAGGAAGGCAAAAAAGGTTGTCTCTGAGAAATTTAACTGTGAGAAGCTAAAAGACCCTAAAACTCGTACAGAATATCAAAAACAGTTGTCGAATGAACTCAAAGAGAAAGTAACAGATAATGAAGCAAATGAAAAATGGCAACTTGTTAAGAAGTCAATTGTATCAACGGCTAACACGCTGATAGGCAAAGCCGAAAAATCAAGAAGACCTGATTGGTTCGATGATGAGTGTAGAAGAGCCAATGAATATAAAAATAAAGCCTATAAAAATATGCTCAATAAAAGAGCTACAAGAAGAGCAGTTGATGAATACAAAAATGCCCGTAAAGAAGAAAAGAAAATACATAAAAGAAAGAAAAAAATTTACAGAGAGAATCAACTTAAAGAAGTCGAACTCCTTAGGTCTAACCATGAAAGCAGAGCTTTCTTCAAGGCCATTAATGAGGGACGTAGAGACTTTAAACCCAGGATAACTCTCTGTAAAAACAGAGATGGAACGATAGTTAATGAAAGAGACAAAATTCTGGATAGATGGGTTGAGCACTTCAACGACTTGCTTAACTCGGATGTATCAGGCAATCCAGAGATACCAGAAGGGGAAACTCAAAATCAATTAGTTGACCTTCCAACTGTTGAAGAAACCCAGTTTGCAATTGATAAACTCAAAAATAACAAAGCAGCTGGACCAGACGCCATACCTGCTGAACTAATAAAATGTGGTGGAAAAGACCTGACAAATATTATCTGGGAAATTATAATATTGATTTGGGAGAATGAAATCCTACCATTGGACTGGCAATTAAGTATCCTCTGCCCAATTCACAAAAAAGGGGATGTATTGAACTGTGAGAATTATAGAGGAATAAGTTTACTTCCTGTTGCTTATAAAGTGTTTTCAAATATTTTATTTAGTCGTTTGTCTCCTATCATTGATACTGTTGTTGGCGAGTATCAATGTGGCTTTAGAAAAGGAAGATCCACCACTGACCAAATCTTCACTTTGAGACAAACTTTGGAGAAATGTAAAGAATATGGAATTGACACCCATCATCTATTTGTAGACTTCAAAGCAGCTTATGACAGTATCGATAGAACTGAGCTACTAAATGCACTTTTTGAATTTAAAGTTCCTACAAAGCTAATTAGGCTCATAAAGCTCACTCTCACAAGAACTTATTCTGCGGTACGAGTCCAGGGAGAAATATCTACTCCCTTTGAGGTCTACAATGGAGTTAGGCAAGGGGATTCATTGGCTTGCCTCCTTTTTAATATAGCTCTTGAGAAAGTGATAAAAGACGCTGGCATTAATACAAGAGGCACTATATTCAATAAATCGGTACAAATTTTAGCATATGCCGATGACATTGACATAATTTCAAGATCTGAAACTGACCTGAGGGCAGCTTTTTTGGCATTAGAAGAAGCAGCTAGGAAGATGAAGCTCAGGGTAAACATGGAAAAAACAAAACATATGTTTTGTGGTAAAAAAGAACACCAGTCTGAAACTTTTGAGATCGGAACATTTCAATTTCAGTCGGTGAAGAACTTCAGCTATTTGGGCTCAGAGATTGACCACCAAAATGACATCAATCCTGAAATCAGAAGGAGGATCATTGCTGCAAATCGCTGTTTCTTTGGATTAAGACCTCTTCTGAAATCCCACCTAATCAAGAGAAGGACAAAGATTATGTTATACAAAACATTAATTAAACCAGTTTTAACATACGCCTCAGAGACATGGACCTTGACAATGAAGGAAGAGAGGACATTAGCAATTTTTGAGAGAAAGGTCCTGAGAGCTATTTTTGGTGCTGTACTGGAAAATAATACCTGGCGAAAAAGATATAACTTTGAACTGTACAAAATTTATAGAGAGGACGACATTATTAAATCGATAAAACTGTCTAGAATGAGATGGGCAGGCCACCTTCTGAGAATGAATGCAGAGAGAACACCTCTTAAGGTTTTCAACACCACTCCCTTTGGAAGTAGACCAAGAGGAAGACCAAAAAAGAGATGGAAAGACTGCCTGGAGGAAGACTTCGGTGTACTTAAAGTCAGGAACTGGAGGTCGATTTCTAAAAAGAGGGCGGAATGGCAGAGTCTTCTGAAGAAGGCCAAGGCCCACAATGGGCTGTCGTGCCAATGCTGATGACATAGTTCACAACGGTAGGGTTTTTCTTTAGTGTGTACCAAGTAATGTTTATTAAGTTGAGATTTGTACTTAAATTTCTTTCCACATGAATCACAGCCATATGATGCTTTTGAAGAGGTGTTATGTATATGCTTTTGCGGTCTGGATTCAGAAGCAGAAGTCTCATGACTTTCCTTGTGAGTGAACAGGTTTTCTTCTTTATGGGACAGCATGTGCTCTTTGTAGTCTGCCTTCAAAGAGAAGGCACCAGAACAAACATTACACAAAAATGGCTTTTCTTCATTTTCATCCATTTAACTATTTATAATATTTCTTTTTCAGTAAAAAAGATAGTTGTTTTGAAATTAGTTATTTAAAAAACTGAAATACATTTATTAGCACTTACTACACAAAAACTTGTTATAAGGGCGAATTGTTTATCTTCCTCAAGTTTATCAAAAGATTAACTATTTGAAGAAAAAAATGTAGATCCAATGAATTGGCAATGTTCATAACAATGAGGTACAATGTGTATGCAGGTTTGTAGGAATCTGTAATGAAAACAAAATAATATCTGAGATACTTTTCTGTTTAGTTTTTTAATCTAGATGTAGATTAGCCTAGCTTTTAGGAAAATACAAAAGAACAGATTTCACAGACATTCCTTTTTTTTTTATTCTTTCTTTTTTTTACCATTGACAATGAGGAAGTTAAGCATTTTTAAGCTCAGCATGTGAAAAACGATGAGCAAACGAGGACTGAGCTACCCTAGTTATTTTTCAGAATTGTGCTCTTTAAATGTTTGCTTTAAGTTTACAGAATTATAAAATGCTTTAAATTACCTCATTTTATATTTGCTAATACAGGAATCCAAGTTTAGCCAGAAATCAAACATTCTTCAGCATAAGCATGCATGGCAAAACTCTGATTTGCAAAATTATCTGTGATTCTTCAATATTGTTTACTTTAAAGCTTATAAAATAAATTTGATTCCAAACATATTGCTCATTATTTTAAACATTTAACATAATTTTAAAGAGAAATCTTTAACTTCTGGATAGGATGTAAAATCAGGTATGTTTCGATCTTCCGTCAAGGTCTGATATTTTTAGGCCATTCCAAGCATAAACACAAAATTAAACACTCTTCAGTGGAAGCATGCATGGTAAAATTATGATTTGCCAAATTGTCGGCGATTCTTCAATATTGGTAACTTTTTAAATAAATTTGATTCCCAACTTTGATTTTAAACAAATTTTTTTTCTAAAATACGAACACAAAATCCTAAAAATGCTGAACAAGAACATTTGACATCAACACCTCTTCTTTTCGAATTGCAAAAAAAAACAATAAATTTAAAGACCAATTACCAATAAATGAATTCATCACTTACTCCACATTCACTGGTTAGCAGTGTGAACTTTGAATGGAATTTCAGGAAGCGTTCGGAAATCTGAAGGACTGCCAATGTAGAGATGTCAACTATTGATAATAAACTTCATTCCTGTTGACTTTAATAAAAATCCTGCAATAATGATACAAAAATAAATTAATTTTGTTTTGGTTCAAGAAAGGCATAAGTATTATCGTGAGGAATATTGAAACGAGTTAAATCTGAATGACTGTGGATAGCTAATAATAACTACACTAATTTGTATCTGTAAATATTGCTTGAAAAAAATTGGACTAATTCCAACTTTTTAAAACATGAAAGTATTGAAATGTAGCTGAATTTCATAAAACATTATCAAGATCTAATTACAAACTGTGGTCTTTTGTAATAGGAGATACAGTAGCCGCCGCTTAAAAGAATCACATCCGTCCCAGTACGTTTTGAACCAATAAAGCGGCTGCACCATTTAACCCTCTAATGCATACTGTTACCGTTTGGTAACAAGTTACATAATCCACTTTATTCTATTAAAGTAGACCTCAATCTTGACAAATTTGTGTTTTTTTCATCTATTACATTCCATTCTGAAGTTTTAGTTAATAATAAAACTCATAAATGACAGTAGTAAAAGTGTATTCAAAATTAAAGAGGGAGGTTATTAACTGTTGTGAAATTACGTTTTCTGGCGTAAGTCAAAGTATAATAATTTTAGTACTAAATACAAATAAATTGTTTTGAAAAAATATATAGTTAAAAAGGGTTATTTTAAAATATATTTAGTAGTTTTCTAGTCATTATTATCAAAATTGGAATTTTTTAGTTGGTTTTTGTCACATGGAAATTTTTTTTTAAATTGAAATTATTTAAAACCTAATGCAGTTAAATTTTTTTCAGTATTTTTCCCATAATGTATGAGCATTGAAGATACATATATATTTTTTTGGGATGAAAATAAAAATTCATGCATTAGAGGGTTAACCGAAAGTCATGAAATTATAAAGAAAAAGTTGTCATCGTGAGACATAATGATTTTTTTTAATACTTGTTACTGAGTAATACTAGTACTACATATTATTAAGAAAAACACGTTATGTTATGTTTAATAAAATCCAGAGTTATACAAATTAACAGGTAATATATGAATACCTACAAAAAATTAATAATTTGAGCGATATTATGTATAATTTTAAAACAAAATTTAAAAGCATAAACAACAATGTTTACTAATAGTACTAAAATTTAGTTAAATTTTGCTTACTTGAATGAATACTTCGTCGTTTTCGCCTGCGTTGTCGTATAACTGATAAGTTCGTTTACCTTTCCTTTCAACGTCATAAGAGGAATTATAATCATCACACATAACACCCCATTGCTCTAAAGTTCTTAATATTTGAAGAGCCCGGCATATTTTTACTCCTCGCGGCCTGAAACCATTCTAATAAAGCGTTTTCTACGTCTTCTGCTTTGCCAACTCGCTGACATTTCCTATTTATGTTGGGCTCTGTTTCGCAACTTTCTATAATTTCATTTCTTCTCTTCAAAATCCTACATAAAGTTGCTTGAGAAAGTCCTAATTTAATTGCAGCTTCTTTTTGACTGCATTTTTCCAGATTATAAATATTTTTTAGGAGTTCATATTTTTTGGCTAAGCTAAAATCTTTCCGTTTAAACATCACGATAACACTCCGAAAAACACATACTTAATTTAATCGATTAAAAATCAAAATGAGTCTGCTGTCTACACCTTCATGCACACGTGTCGATTACAAATTCCTTCCCATGTACCCCTCCCCCCCTATAGTTCTCTCTCTCCCTCCTTGCCTTAATAATACAATTTCTGCGATTTAACTTTTTGTAAAGATGGATTCGTCGACTCCTCCTTGGTTCGCATTTGTAGTTAGAGGTCATTTGGGGTAAAAAAATACCACGAATCGTAGAAAAAAGGAACTTTTATAGAATTTTTTGAGTCCTTAAAACGGCGGTAAAAAGGTGATTTGATTCCGATAAGCGGCGGATTTTCAATGTAAAAAGTGATTCCGTTCTGTTCTACGAAATTTATTCCAATTAAGCGGCTGATTCAATTAACCAGTGATTCCAAAAAGCGGCGGCCACTGTACATGCAAGTTTAAACCATTTCTGTTTATTATACAAATGTATCACATAGAATGTGGACAGTCACTGGGTAAAGTTAGAAGTATGTAGTACTTTGAATAAACAAAAAATACTCATAATCAAGAATGGTAATGAAGTAATGACTTAGTGTCCTTCCACTGCTAATTGCCTGGAATATTTTAAAACTGAGCCGGTTAGATCCTTACAATGTAATTTATTAGGGCTGGAATCAGCATTTAAAAACTAGAGGTGTGTAACACTACAGGACTTTCAATTGCCACTGAATAAATCAATGCATTTAAAAAGTAAGTATATACCATATAAGTTAACTCAATAACTTAAAAACCAAAATAGTGCTATGGCAGCTAAAATTTGCTCATTTGCCAATCGCTCGAAAACCTGGATATGGCTTCCAATGGGATGAAATGATAAAAAACAATTCAAATAATAAGAAAATTACGCCTCACGCCGAAAATTACGAAAAAAAGATATATTACTCCGAACATAAAAAAAAAATTTGGAGGAACTATAAGAATTTCTTTGGGGAGCACTTAAAGTTAAATTTAATTAGTAGTTGAATGTAAACTAAACTTCATATGCAAGGCTGTAGTCTTGGAAAATCTTTAATATTCGGTGCTGCTTGGCGTATTTACATGAGCTGTCAAAATAAAATGAAGTGCTTCTGTTTTGAAATAAAAAAAAACACAATGCAGTAGCATTAACCTTAGTTCCACTGTTGGCTGTCAAAACGAAGTCCTATACTTAACTGCCATTACAAAACGGAACTATAAGAGAGATAGAGACTACAAATCGTCCATACTATTGTAGGAGCATAGCAACCTAAACTGTGTAAAATTGGATGGTCACTTTCGAGCGTGTATCGAAGCACTTTTTACTAAGGACAACAATGAAAGTGCGTGATAACCCTAAATTAAATTTTCGAAATTAAAACAATCGCACACTTTGCATTACTTACTTGATTCGCATCAGTTAAAATTAATTATTCAACACTGGCAAATGCTGCAGTAAATTATAATTATTGAATTAATTAAAAAAAAATAATAACATTCCACGCAAAACCGCGCTTGAAGAACGAAAACATATATGATGTTTTCGATTTCTCGTCTGCATTAAAAGCTTAAACACAGCTTATTACATTTCGTAGTTTCAAAACCCGTTCAAGGGACGGAGGTTGTTCACGTCTTAGATGCTCCAACGGTTTGTTGTCATTTGTTTACTGGAATTACTTTTGTTTTGGTATTTGAAAAATGAATTTTCTAAGAATGTTTCATTTCATTATATTTTAAAAGCTAGCTACTTGCTATGAAGTTGGTTGTTCAAAACATTTATTAGAGAAAGCCTGCAATTAAAAAAACCAAGCGATTTACAAATGCTAAGATCACCCAAAAATGTTTATTGCTCTTTGAAAAATACCCTAATCTTACCACATGAAGTTGCTGCTCTTGGATCTGTTGTTTTCAGAGGTTGATTTGAACATGAATCTTGAGCATTCTGTGTTTTTTCTTTCAATTATTGCTTCCACATGCGAGATGGATGGGCTTTGATTCCATTGGAAAGGCTGCGTTGCGTGTATTTATTAATAACATTAAACATTGCTAACTTTCAGCCTTTTTAATAATTCGACGATTATTTGCATGCTATTTGTTGCGCCTTCATTCTTAATAATATCTAGACCTTATATGCGAAAGGTCCAAGGTTCGAGTCCAAGCATTGCCAAAAATAGCTGTCGAACTATAAGTAGTCTCTACTGACTTCGAACCTGATACACGAGTTCCTAGTAACAGTTGGACTTCTTAATTAGGTTTGAAAAAAATTGTATTTTCACAAAGAGTAGCTGCCAATAGAACTGTTTATAGTATTTCATAGTTATAACTGTTATTAGTATTTCATGACCTGAAAATGCTTCCAATTATTTAGTGGCAATGGAAAGTCGTATAGTGTTACACACCCCTAGTTCTGTCCCAAAAATTTGTAGCACAAAGAGGAAAATTAAGAACAAAATTGAACTGTCCTCGAAATAAGATTTGGCTGTGAAGTCTTATATCCTCTTGAAACCCTAACAAAATCCTAGGATTTTTTTATCAACAAACATTGCTATATTAAATGTATTTTAGAAGTACATTTTTAAAGGATATTTTAAACAATTAACTTTTGACATTTCCTGGGTGACACATCAATTTTAGAGGATATTGCAGTCTTAAGGCCTAAAAAATTGTGCTGCTAATAGTAAAAACAATCTGTGTTAACTTTTTGTAATTGCATTTAAAAATATTTTCTTAATGCTTTAAAATGTACTGCTGAAAAATCATTGTTTTCCTTGACCTGCTTACTTTGATATTATTTTTTTAAAATACAAATAACTTGCCAATACCTGCAATCGAAGATTGAAAAGTATTTCGCAGATCCTACTTAAATTGAAACATTTCAGTTCATAAAAAGCCAAACTGGTAATGTAGTTAACATGAAGACGTGGTGCCATAATATCAAACTTAATGTTTACTCAAATTAAGAGTCAAATCTTCGTGTGAACAGTCAATATACAATAATTTTTAAATTTTATAAAACAATAATTAAAGTATTCACAATTATTCAAAGCAAATAAAAAACTTTTATTTCAAGGAAAAACAATTGAAAATAAAATTAATTTATTATTAAAACAAACAATGCAACACTGCAAACAAAATTATGAGAATTGAAAAAAAAAAGTTTTTTTTTTTTTAAACGGCCATCACCAATTTTTTTTAAAAATGTTCATCAAAAACCAGATACAGAGTTATGAGTTCATTCCAAGTAGGAATTCAATTGAGGCCAATTATAAAAGGGGTAAATTGTTTAGCATCAAAGCAAGGAAATGCCAGTTCATCAATTGTAAACAGAATTTTACCACGATAGACTCCCTCCAAACTGTAAACTGTCTTCACTGTAACAGGAAGAAATATTTTCTGAGCAATTTTCACCGAGGTGTTTTGTTTTCCATATTTGCATGTCAGTGTTACTTTAACAAAAAAAAGCAGATGTATTTAGCAAATGACCTCACCCTTTTTTAATGATATGCACATTATAAAAGATTTAATACATTAAATGTGTGCACATGAAATGGAGCAACATTAAATTATTTAATAGAAATATCATCAATGGAGAAATGTGCAATCAATCGCACATCTAAAACATATTTTATTTCACTTCCCAAGTTTAACCAGAATCTAAATTTTAAAGAATTTTATCATTTAACATTTCCTGAGGACTTCATCAATTTTAACGGACAATGAAGTCTTAAAAAAAGTGCTATAAAGGGAAAAAAATCTTTGTTGAGTTTTTGTAAATAATAATCCATATTAACTTTTTTCCTTAATGCATAACACCTTTAAAATTTACTGTTTCAGGAAAAATCACCAAGAGAAAATACTTGTTTTATTTTTTAAGAAATATATTAAACACATTACACAATTATTAAATAGAAATCATCTTTATTAATTTCACAATCATATTCATATCAACCAATCGATCATTTTTTGAAAGTAGATGCAATGCATTACACTGATTAAATAAAAATCACCTTAATTAATTTACACAACTGATAATTTGAGGAACTACAGCACAGCATTTGTTCCCGTAATGTAAAAGTGGTGGTAACTGGAATACATGTTTCTAACCTAAACATGGCAGCTTTTTTAAAAGTTTCATTAAAGTAATAATTACGAACTAAGGTACTAAAAAGAATCATTATTTCAAAACATATGACATTATTTTAGCCAACATACTCATCTTACCGTCTGAACAGTAAACGCATCACATGGCGAATACATGAACATGGCACATGAATGAAACACGTGGGTTGGCATTCATTTCCTGTATTTAGCTTCCCTGCTAAACCTTGAAAGCCCAGTAGCAGAACTTTCTGAATATGGCTGCAGCACGATTTCTTTAAGGGGGAAATATGGCTGCAGGGAATACTAATATATAAATGGTAAAATTCTCCCTGATGTAGTTGGACGTAGATATTTGAATGTTTTTTTTTTTTTTTACAAAAAATTATTTTCAGTAGTTGAAGCTATTTGTCAACAATGCTTCGATAGCGAAGCACTTGAGGCAAAAATTGGCACTCAAAAATTGCCGTTTTAGGCATACTCCATCTTTTAAACTTAGCCTCTAAGAGGGTTTAACAAATGCCATTGAATACATTACTTAATTCACAAATCTAAGGTTTTTCTTTAGTGTTGGTCAACAAATGAGATTTAGTGTTTTAACAAAATGAGATTACATGTTAGTTCAAATGATTTTTCACAAAATCGACAACTAAGGTTTTTCTTAAGTGTGGGACAACAAATGCTCTTGAAGATGATGCTTTTGTTTACATATGTGAATTACGTAATAAGACATTCAAAGTTTTTCTTTAGAGTGGGACAACAAAGGTGCTTTAAGGTTTCGCTTTTGACTTAACCCTTCATTACATAGTTCACAACTGTAAGGTTTCTCTTTAGCGTGGGTCAGCATATGTCTTTGTAAGCCATGCCTTTGACTAAATGCCTTATGACATAATTCACAACTATAAGGTTTTTCTTCAGTATGGATCAACAAATGATTCTGAAGGTAATGCTTGCGACTAAAGGCCTTATTACATAGTTCACAACTATAAGGTTTTTCTTCAGTATGGATCAACAAATGATTCTGAAGGTGATGCGTGCGACTAAAAGCCTTATTACATAATTCACAACTGTAAGGTTTTTCTTTAGTGTGGATGAACAAATGAGTTTTAAGGTTGCAACTGTGACTGAATGCCTTATTACATAGTTCACAACTGTAAGGTTTTTCTTTAGTGTGGGTCAGCAAATGAGATTTATAGATGGACCTTACCCTAAATGCCTTATTACATAGCTCACAACTGAAAGGTTTCTCTTAAGTGTCGGTCAACAAATGACTCTGAAGGCTATGCTTATGACTAAAAGCCTTACTACATAATTCACAACTGTAAGGTTTTTCTTCAGTATGGATCAACAAATGCCTCTGAAGGTGATGCTTGCGACTAAAAGCCTTATTACATAGTTCACAACTGAAAGGTTTTTCGTCAGTATGGATCAACAAATGATTCTGAAGGTGATGCTTGCGACTAAAAGCCTTATTACATAGCCAACAACTGAAAGGTTTCTCTTTAGAGTGGGTGAACAAATGACTCTGAAGGCAATGCTTAAGACTAAAAGCCTTATTACATAGTTCACAACTGTAGGGTTTTTCTTTAGTGTGGGTCAACAAATGAGTTTGAAGGCTAGACCTTGTACTAAATGCCTTATTGCATAGTTCGCAACTGTAAGGTTTTTCTTTAGTGTGGGTCAACAAATGAGTGTTAAGGCTGGACCTTAGACTAAATGCCTTATTGCATAGTTCACAACTGTAAGGTTTTTCTTTAGTGTGGGTCAACAAATGACTCTGAAGGCCATCTTTGCGACTAAAAGCCTTATTACATAGTTCACAACTGTAGGGTTTTTCTTTAGTGTGTACCAAGTAATGTTTATTAAGTTGAGATTTGTACTTAAATTTCTTTCCACATGAATCACAGACATATGATGGTTTTGAAGAGGTGTTAGATAAATGATTTTCCAGGGTGGATTCAGAAGCAAAAGTCTCTTGACTTTCCTTGTGAGTGAGCAGGTTTTCTTCATTATGGGACAACATGTGCTCTTTGTAGTCTGCCTTCAAAGAGAAGGCACCAGAACAAACATTACACAAATATGGCTTTTCTTCATTTTCATCCATTTAACTATTTATAATATTTCTTTTTCAGTAAAAAAGATAGTTGTTTTGAAATTAGTTGCTTAAAAAACTGAAATACAATTATTAGCACTTACTACACAAAAACTTGTTAGGTGGGCAAATTGTTTGTTTTCTTCAAGTTTATCAAAAAAAATGTAGATCCCATGAATTGGCAATGTTTATAATGAGGTTCAATATGTATGCACGTTTGTAGGAATCTGTAATAAAAACAAAATATTCTTTTAGATACTTTTCTTTTTAGATTTTTAATCTGGATGTAGATAAAAAAACTAATTAACTACATCCTAACTAGATAACAGCTTTAAGGAAAATGCAACAGAACAGATTTCCCACACAATACTTTTTTTACTTAGTTCATATATGACAATGGAGAAGTTCAGCATTTTTTAGTTCAGCATGTGAAAAACAATGACTTAGCAAGCATCCCAGTTATTTTTCAGCCTTGTGCTTTTTACCTGTTCACTTTAAGTTTACAGCAGGGTCCCCAACCGGAGGTATGCGTATCACTGGTGGTACGCAAGAATTATCATGTGTAGGTGTGAGCATAATGATGCTATTAATAGCTTCTGTATGCATGTGCAGTGACATACTGCTCATTATTTCAAACATTAGCATTATTTTAAAGAGAAATTTTTAATGAACTTCTGGATTGGATGTAAAATCTGGTATGTTTTGATCTTCCGGCAAGCTCTGAGATTATTTTAATGCCATTCCAAGCCTAAACACAAAATTAAACATTCTTACAAAACTTAAACTTCACAAAATTAAATTTCACAAAATTAAAATTATGATTTGCAAAATTGTCAAGGATTCTTCAATATTGTTTACTTTTTAAATAAATTTAATTCCCAACTTTGATTTTAAACAAATTTTTGTTCTAAAATAGGAACACAAAATCCTAAAAATGCTGAACTAGAACATTTGACATCAACACCTCTTCTTTTTCAATTGCAAAAAAAATTCAACACATTAAAATACCAATAAATTAATTTATCACTTACACCACATTCACTGGTTGGCAGTATGAACTTTGAATGGAATTTCAGGAAGCTGTCGGAAATCTGAAGGACTGCCAAAGTAGAGATGTCAATTATTGAAACAAAAATTTCAGTCCGGTTCTCTTGAATAAAATCCTGCAATGTTATGATAAAAAAAATATATAAATTTTGTTTTGGTTCAAGAAGGTCATAAAACTTATCTTGTGGAATATTCAAATGAGTTAAATCTGAATGACTGTGGAAAGCTAATATAATAACTACACTAATTTGTATCTGTAAATATTGCTTGAAAAAAATTGGACTTATTCCAATTTTTCAAAACATGAAAGTATTGAAATGTATAGCTAAATTTTATGAAACATCATACTACTAACTGTGGTCTCTTGTAACAGGAGATACATGTATATTAATGCCATTTATGTTTATTATACAAATTACAGTGAATGTGGACAGTCACTGGGTCAAGTTCAAAGTACTTTAACTAAGCAAAAAATGTTCATCGAGTGGTATTGAATGAATGCCCTAGTGTCCTAATACTGCCTATTTTCTGAAATATTTTAAAACTGAGTCAACCTAATCACTATGTGTTCAAATAGCTTCATGTTTAATATCATTTATTTTATAGTTTTGGCTAAAGTTTCATAAATTTTAAAACTTGTTTTATAATAAATAAATCCTGTAGAATTACATATAAAAAAATTATACTAATATATTGAGTAGTTAAAAAATGACATGAAGGATCAAAGTATGCTTTGTAGTATCCTCTTTGCACATTTTTAAGACTCCTGTGACCCCTTAACTAGTAGGCTCCCTCTTAACCACATCTAAGCTTTAAGGGTTTTGTATGGTAACAGATCTCTATACAATTCCAATGGGGAAACGTTTGCCTA
Source organism: Hylyphantes graminicola (assembly GCA_023701765.1). NCBI lineage: Eukaryota > Metazoa > Arthropoda > Arachnida > Araneae > Linyphiidae > Hylyphantes > Hylyphantes graminicola. Next base: position 72,672,533 of record CM043112.1, read on the forward strand.
TTTACAAAAAAAAAAAAAAAAAAAAAAGCGACATGCACATGCGAAAAAATACAGAAGAAAGTTATTTTGAATCCTAAACAATTAATAAGTAAAACTATAAATATAGCGAGTTACAATTAAAATAACGAATAATTATTCACAAACCACAAATGGCAGCACTAATGGGATGCAAATATCTAAATTGTAATTTTATACTTTAAAATTATACTTTTAATTATTTCAATGTCAAAATATCTTTGTTCTGTATTTTTTTTTTGATTTTCGTGAATTAATGCTGTATACTTAATTTAAAAAAACACCTCGGCGCAACAGCCCATTACTGGGCCAAGGCCTGCCGTGCCAATTTCAGCTTTCGTGACCTAGGGCTCTGAGGTGCTAGGCATATGTCCCGGTGAGGTGGTCAGCTGCGCACAGAACCCCCAGTGTTTAGTTCCCATACTTTATTTAAAAACAGGGCCCAATATTTCATACTGTTTTGAGATCTGTTACTATAAAAGGCTCTTAACTACAGAAGGCTCCCTCTAAACCAAATCTAATTGAAGAGTACACGGGAAGAAGCGATTGATTTATTAGGCGGACGCCCGCAATTGCCTGCTTGGCGGCAGAAAACCGGTTTCTCTCTTTCTTCTTCACTTGGTCCAAGCGTCGGGATCGCCAATCGCCTGAACCTAGGTAGCTAGGAACCATAAGTTAACTCTTTGAAGAAAAATATAAAAATCTAATGAATTTACAAGGTTTCTGGCAATGAAGTATAATAGAGTTCAGGCTTGTAGAAACCTGTAAAGAAAAACCAATAATGTTGATCCTTTTAATTTTATTTTGTTAAAAATTGATGTAGATAGCACCCAACAAAACTTTTATGAGCAACATCGTACACAGTGCCTTATTTTGGCGCATCTTTCACTTGCGCTCCCTCTATATATAGTATTACTAGCTGTTATACCCGACGTTGCACGGGTAAAGGTGAAAAAATAATTTAATAGTAAATTTAACTATTTTTTCTTTCATTTGAGTTACATAAGATATGAAGATTACCCAGTAATTTTTTCCATTTAATTACCCATCTTGGATATAGTAATGATTAATAAAAATTTCAAAAATACCTTTGATGAGAAGCTCAAATTAAGGAGAATACATATTTAAGTAAAAAAAATAAACAGTAAGAATTAAAAATAAGCTACTCCAGCAAACAGCAAACGATTTGCATTTTTTTATAAATTTATTTGCTTTTTAATAAGCTTATGTTGCTGATACCGTTCGTTATTAAAGTACAAAATCCCGCTACTTATATTACATTAAAAATTTAAAAAATGCTATAAAATTAACAGATAATGTCATAGTAATTTCCCGATTAAAAACATTTTAGCTCATTTGGCGTGTTTGAAAAATTTGTCGAGGAAAATATATAGCTACCATTACACCCATTCAGCTCTGGCGCATAGACCATTGCACAACCAACCAGCTATTTAAAAAAAATGCTCTTTTGCGCGCTTTTTGTAATAACTTGGCGAGTTTGGCAAAGTATTTGGCGAAAACTATGCTTTTAAAAAATTCATAATTAAAATCATACAGGCACAATAAAATAATAGAATGGAGACTGGTAGGATAACGTCACTTGAAACATATCAATTATTTTTTTCAAATTATTAATTTAGTTCCTGAAGGCAATGAACAAATATTAAATAAATTAAACATTTTCAATTTCAATTGTTTTCTAAAAAGTTTTAAATTTTTCTGCCTGATGGCATCACGAAAGAGAAAAAATGATCGGACTTGAGCAAAAGTGGTGTACTTTTCCCCTTAAAACGTTCGAAAATGATAGAAGGAATGGTCTGATTCAAAAAATTCTTAGCCTATGTTTGTTTTGGAGAGGAGACGATTTTTTGTGCCAAATTTCGTGACGATCTGTTGCCTGGTTCTTAAGTTTTTGCGTCCTATACAAACAAACAGAAGTCGCCTTTTATGTATATAGATACTGTGGACTTTTATATGGCAGAGGGCGATTATGGGTCGGTAGTTATTTTAGCAATGTGCGAACCAGGGACCTACAAGGCAAGTGCCTTACCCACCAGGCAACACAGTCTACATTTCAGGTAGTCGAAAAGTTAAAAAACAGACACAAACAAAATAGAAAAAGAGATAGTCCCTTGAACATAAAAATAATAGTTTTGGAGGGACTATAAAGAAATTCTTTGGGGAGCACCTAAAGTTAAATTTAATTAGTACTTGATGTAAATGTAAACTTCAGATGCAAAGCAGTAGTTTAGGAAAAGCTTCAATATTCGGTGCTGCTTGGCGTGTTTTCACGAGTTTTCAAACTGAGGTGCTTCTGTTTTGAAATACAACACAACGCCGAAGCATTAACCTAGTTCCACTGTTGGTTGTCAAAACGAAATCAGATACTAAAAGCTGCCTTTACAAAACAATACCATAAGACAGAGTCTACAAACCGTCCATACTACTGTAGGATTATAGAAACTTAAACTAACTGTGTAAAATTGAAGGGTTGCTTTCGACCGTACTATATCGAAGCACTTTTTACTAAAGACACGCCAGAGAAATGGATGTGTGTGATAACCCCAAATTAAATTTTGGAAATAAAAAAACCGAACACTTTGCATTACTTACTTGATTCACTTGAGTTACAATTAGTTATTCAACACTGGCAAATGCTGTAGTAAAGTATAATTATAGAATTAATTAAAAAATTAAATTTTCATGCATTAGCCGCATTATCTGAGCTTGAAGAAAGAAAACACAGATGATGTTTTCGATTTCTCGTCTTCGTAATTAGCTTAAACACAGCTAACTACATTTCGTAGTTTAAAAACCTGTTCTAGTGACGAATATTGTCCACGTCTTGGATGCTCCAACGGTTTGTTGTCATTTGTTTACTGGAATTACTTTTGTTTTGGTATTTGAAAATGAATTTTCTTTGAATGTTTTAATCATTACATTTTTAAAGCTAGCTACTTGCTATGAAGTTGGTTGTTCAAAACATTCATAGAGAAAGCCTGCATAGAAAGAAAATTCTTTAGTTCTTAAATATATGCTAAAATCTTCAGTTCGACGATTATTTGCATATTATTTGTTGCGCCTTCATTCTTAATAATATATAGGAATTATATGCGAAACGGTCCAAGGTTCGAGTCCAAGCATTGTCGAAAATAGCTGTCGACCAATAAGTAGTCTGTGCAGAGAAAAAAATGCTTTCCAGGTCCAGGAAAAAAGTCCAGGGAAATAAGATCTTTCAAATTTGTAATTTTAAATTACCAAATTTGAAATATTAGATAATGAAAGTGAGAGTCTTACGATGAGGTTCCAAAATTGGAAATATAAGTTTTGTGTTTTCTACCTAAGTTGGAAGAGGGAGTCCACTAGAGCTACACGAGGGCTATTGGCGGCGGGCGTCGTATTTTAGAACCACAGTCAAGTGACGAGCCAACATCTGAATAGGCACCCAACGCAACAGTTAAGGGCGACATCGTACGCAGCTTTAGGACTTTGAAGGATATTTAACGTGCACTCCCTTACACGGGGTATTATTCGTCGGGCATTTTTGGCTGCACGGGCCGTTTATAGGTCGGCAGTTATTTTGGCGATGCCCGGACCCGAACCTGGGACCTTCCGCATGCTAGGCGAGTGCCTATCCGACTGGGCTCCCCAGCCCCTATTTACGTTTTAAGGTATCGAAATTACCACAATTAGTATTTAATTACCTAAGGGCAAGTTCGTTAGCCACAGGGCAAGAAAATGCCACTTCACCAATAGTAAAAAGAATTTAACTAGTAGTAGGCTCCTTCTTAACCACATCTAAGCTTTAAGGGTTTTGTATGGTAACAGATCTCTATACAATTCCAATGGGGAAACTTTTGCTTATTAACAAAAAAAAAAAAAAAAAGCGACATGCACATACGAAAAAATACAGAATAAAGTTATTTTGACTCTTAAATAATTAAAACTATAAAGATAATGAGTTAAAATTTAAATCACGAATAATTATTCACAAACCACAAATGGCAGCACTAATGGGATGCAAATATCTAAATTATAATTTTATACTTTAAAATTATACTTTTAATTATTTTAATGTCAAAATATCTTTGTTCTGTATTTTTTTAAAATTTTCGTGAATTAATGCTGTATACTTAATTTAAAAAAAAAAACACTTCGGCGCAACAGCCCATTACTTGGCCAAGGCCTGCCGTGCCCATTTCAGCTTTCGTGACCTAGGGCTCTGAGGTGCTAGGCATATGTCCCGGTAAGGTGGTCAGTTGCGCACAGAACCCCCAGTGTTTAGTTCCCATACTTTATTTAAAAACAGGGCCAAAAATTTCATACTGTTTTAAGATCTGTTACTATAAAAGGCTCTTAACTACAGAAGGCTCCCTCTAAACCAGACCTAATTATCTTTAACCAGCAAAATTATTTTATGTGTCAAAAAGATTTAAAAAAGAGTTTTTAAAAAAACATTCGTTTGTTTTGATACACACGTAACTCTGATAAAAAACAAGTTGGTTTGCTACAGAATCTGTCACTTACACCGCTTCCACACAATATTTACGCTCAACAGGAAACACACTAACAGTACCTCAGAAAGAAATTCGCCAAACAAGGCCTTTAGCTAGTTCTAATTCAATCTTTTATAAGCCAAAATTAATAATTGTCTTTAATGTTCTTTTGAAAATTTGATAATTAATCTTTATCGTTTGTTATTTTTTAAAAGTTCGAAGAACAATGATGTATTTTTTAATCAATACCTTTTTGCAGCCACAAGTTTACATTTCGAAAAATAAATTAGTAAAATTGTTGCTGTAAAAATGAAAGCGAAACTTTGTATATTTTTATGCAAATTTAGAATTTGTATGCATCTTTCTTCATACATATATAATGAGAGTTCAAAATAACTTTATTGTGCTATTACAACAATCCAAATTGAATTAATACACAAAAATAAATATTTTTTCAAGAATTTTATTTTTATTTTAAATAAAGTTTTTTGAACGTTTGATGTTATGGCAACAGTGAAAATATTGAATAAAAATGGAATTTCCATGTTATTTCAATGTAGATTAAATTTTTAGTTATTTAAATTTTAAATATACTTAAATTTTTTTAATGAAATTTGGAATGTAGCCTAAACTGATTTTTTTGCTTCAAAATGACGTATCCCACTTGTTTGTGCGACTTGCAGTTCGTTCTGTGAAAGTGGGTGACGGACAGACAGACGGACTGAATGATTATAAAACCCTCCACTTTTTACGTTATAAACGTAGTGTGGAAGTTAAAAAGCACACACAATCAGCAAATAGCATCATACGTTTTTTTAATTAATGGTAGGTAACTTTAAAAATTGAATACATTGAATGAAATGAAGCAGTATTTTCATCACGCATTCATTCATAAAGCAAATATCAGCTATGTAGAAAATTGCAATCAAATGTACATCTAAAGCATACTTTATTTCATTTCTCAAGTTCAACCAAATTTTATTTAGCCGGTTTACGAGGGCAGGATGAAGTCTACCAGCAAAACTTTAAGGAGGTTACAAACAAGATTTTAGAAGGATGAGCTGTACTATACAGCTTGAGACTCTAACAAAATGTTATGTTAAATATTAATAAAGGAAAAATATAAAATTACATATACCCTTAGTAAAATTATTTAGAATTATCATCACTGTTTCAACACAAATAACCTTATTTTACCCTTTATATACTTATTTCACTTTCTGTACAGTAAGCGCAACACATGACACTTTTATTAAATAAACTAAAGAAATAACAATGTTATTCAGATATTTGTTGCTTCATTATAAAGTCCACCCTGATGTGGTTTTATGAACACTCTGAAAATGTTATTTTACTAAAAGGACAATAGGTAGTTCCCAAAAGACATGTTTTTCTTAGTAATGCAACAGCAAGGATTCCAAATGTGGCTATTTTTATATTGAAAAGGCATTTTTTTTAGGTATACCTGAAATGTAAAACAGCCTTTAGGGGGGATATACAAATGTCATTGAAGGTAATACAAAATAACTTGTCACATGATTCACTACTCAAATGTTTTTTTTCCCAGTGTGAGACAACGAATAAGTTTTAAAGTGGTGCCTTTGAATAAAGCCCTCATTACATAGATCACAACTCTAATGTCTTTCTTAAGTATGGGTTAACATATGCCTTTGAATGTTGGACCTTTGACTAAAAGCCTTATTGCATAGTTCACAACTGTAAGGTTTTTCTTTAGTGTGGGTCAGTAAATGAGATTTAAGGGTGGACATTACACTAAATACTTTATTACATAATTCACAACTGTAGGGTTTTTCTTTAGTGTGGGTCAGCAAATGAGATTTAAGGGTGGACCTTACACTAAATACCTTATTGCATAGTTCACAACTGTAAGGTTTTTCTTTAGTGTGGGTCAACAAATGACTCTGAAGGACATCTTTGCGACTGAAAGCCTTATTGCATAGTTCACAACTGTAAGGTTTTTCTTTAGTGTGGGTCAACAAATGAGTGTTAAGGTTGCAACTTTGACTGAATGCCTTACTACAGAGTTCACAACTGTAAGGTTTTTCCTTAGTGTGTGTCAGCAAATGAGATTTAAGGTTGGACTTATCACTAAATGCCTTATTACATAGTTCACAACAGTAAGGTTTTTCTTTAGTGTGGGTCCGCAAATGAGATTTAAGGCTGGACCTTTGACTAAATGTTTTATTACAAAATTCACAACTGTAAGGTTTTTCTTTAGAGTGGGTCAGCAAATGAGATTTAAGGGTGGACTTTTCACTAAATGCCTTATTACAAACTTCACAACTGTAGGGTTTTTCTTTAGTGTGGGTCCGCAAATGAGATGCAAGGCTGGACCTTAAACTAAATGCCCTATAACAGAATTCACAACTGTAAGGTTTTTCTGTACTGTGGGTCAACAAATGAGATTTAAGACTGGACCTTAGACTAAATGCACTACTACATAATTCACAAATGTAAGGTTTTTCTTTAGTGTGGGTCAACAAGTGAGATTTGAGGCTGGTCCTGTGAGTAAATGCCTTATTACATAGTTCACAACTGTAAGGTTTTTCTTCAGTGTGGGTCAACAAGTGCCTCTGAAGACCAACTTTACGACTAAATGCCTTACTACAAAGTTCACAACTGTAAGGTTTCTCTCCGGTGTGTACCAAGTAATGCATATTAAGTTGAGATTTGTACTTAAATTTCTTTCCACATGAATCACAGACATATGATGCTTTTGAAGAGGTGTTAGATACATGATTTTCCAGGGTGGATTCAGAAGCAAAAGTTTCATGACTTTCCTTGTGAGTGAGCAGGTTTTCTTCTTTATGGGACAGCATGTGCTCTTTGTAGTCTGCCTTCAAAGAGAAGGCACGAGAACAAACATCACACAAATATGGCTTCTCTTCAATTTCACCCATTTAACTATTTATAATATTTTTTTTTCAGTAAAAAAAGATAGTTATTTTGAAATGAGTTGTTTAAAACAACGAAATACAATGATTACCATTACTACACAAAAACTTGTTATGTGAGCGAATTGATTATATCTTCCTCAAGTTTATCAAAGACTAACTATTTGATAAAAAAATGTAGATCCATTGAATCGGCAATGTTTCTAATAATGAGGTTCAATATGTATGCAGGTTTGTAGAAATCTGTAAATAAAAGTAATATATTTTAGATATTTTAACTTTCTGTTTATTTTTTTTAAAATCTGGATTTAGATTATAGCCTAGCTTTTAGAAAAATGCAACAGAACAGATTTCACAGACATGAATTTTTTTTTTTCATTCATTCATTTTTTCATTCCTTAACCCTGTCAGTGCCAGTTATGCCATTTGGAATCATCACTTTCAATATTTTTTTTCATATGTTTATATCCCGCTATGACATCCAAACACACATCATTCAATTCTTCACACTTTGTTCCATGAGACAATATTTTACATTAATCTCAATGAAAGTCAAAACTACTATTTTTTTATTTGGAGAATAGCTAACAACCTTTTTACCTGATTTTTGAAAAGTTCACTTCAGCTCCACATATTTAAAACACAATTTAAACTATTTTCGCTAAAATAATTACTAAATTTTTTTTAATAATAATATGATTAGATACCTTAAAATATAAAACTCGAAGTGTTTTTAAGTAATATAGGTATATATTATTTATTTTGTTGTTTTCCACAGTTAAAAAATTTTGGCATAATTTCAAAAAACATATAAAAAATTGAAATGAATTTTTTTCTTATAGAGCTCTTATTTTTGACCTAATATAACCTTATTTAGTGAATATCAGATGTTTCTGCAGTGTAGTAAATTTTTGGGACTGCAAGGTTTAACAATGAGATAGTTCAGCATTTTTTAGTCCAACATGTGAAAAACGATGAAAAAAGGATGACTCGGCATTAGGGATGTGCTGAATATTTGGTTACTAATCGGTATCCATCTCAATCGGCCAGAGTAGCTAAAAAGTAATAGCTTTATCCTTAATTGCCTTAAAATTATTGTGTGATTGCTTACTTAAATGTTTACTTGAATTGAAATTGATGAATAATAAATACAATTAACTTAGATCTGACAAAAATAAAAATTGGTTTTGGTATGCCGAATATTCGGTATTCAGCTAAGACTTTGGCTGAATATTCATTATTCAGCCAAATTTGGTATTTGGTGCATTCCTACTTAGCATGTAACCCAGTTCTTTTTCAGACTTGTGCTTTTTACCTGTTTGCTTTAAGTTTACAGCATTTTAAAAGGCTTCACATTGCCTTATTTAATATTGCTAATACTGGGATCCAAGCATATTCAGAAATCAAACATTCTTCAGCATAAGCATGCATGGCAAAACTTTGCAAAATTATCTGTGATTCTTCAATATTGTTTATAACATAACTTTTTAAGTAAATTTGATTCCAAACTTTAATTTTAAAGGAATTTTTGTTCTTAAATAGGAACACAAAATCCTAAAAATGCTGAACTAGAACATTTGACATCAACACCTTTTCTTTTTCAATTGCAAATAAATGCAAGACATTAAAATACCAATAAATAAATGTATCACTTACACCACATTCACTGGTTGGTAGTATGAACTTTGCATGGAATTTCAGGAAGCGTTCGGAAATCTGACGGACTGCCAATGTAGAGATGTCAACTATTGATAATAAGTTTCATTCCTGTTGACTTGAATAAAAATCCTGCAGTGATAATACAAAAATATATTAATTTTGTTTTGGTTCAAGAAAAGCATAAAACTTATCTTGTGGAATATTGAAATGAGTTTAATCTAAATGACTGCGGAAAGCTAATATAATAAATACACTAATTTGTATCTGTAAATATTGCTTGAAAAAATTGGACTTATTCCAACTTTTTAAAACATGAAAGTATTGAAATGTAGCTGAATTTCATAAAACATTATCAATATCTAATTACAAACTGTGGTCTTTTGTAATAGGAGACACATGCAAGTTTAAACCATTTCTGTTTATTATACAAACATATTACATAAAATGTGGACAGTCACTGGGTAAAGTTTGAAGTATGTAGTACTTTGAATAAACAAATAATACTCATAATCAAGAATGGTAATGAAGTAATGACTTAGTGTCCTTCCACTGCTAATTGTCTGGTATAATTTAAAACTTAGCCGGTTAGATCCTTACAATGTAATTTATTAGGGCTGGAATCAGCATTTAAAAACAAGAGGTGTGTAACACTACAGGACTTTCAATTGCCACAGAATAAATCAATGCATTGAAAAAGTAGGTATATACCATATAAGTTAACTCAATAACTTAAAAACCAAAATAGTGCTATGGCAGCTAAAATTTGCTCATGCGCCAATCGCTCGAAAACCTGGATATAGCTTCCAACGGGATGAAATGATAAAAAAAAAATTCTAATAATAAGAAAATTACGCCTCACGCCGAAAATTACGAAAAAAGATATATTACTCCGAACATAAAAAAAAAATTTGGAGGAACTATAAGAATTTCTTTGAGGAGCACTTAAAGTTAAATTTAATTAGTACTTGAATGAAAACTAAACTTCATATGCAAGGCTGTAGTCTTGGAAAATCTTTAATATTCGGTGCTGCTTGGCGTACTTTCATGAGCTGTCAAAATGAAGTGAAGTGCTTCTGTTTTGAAATAAAACACAACGCTGTAGCATTAACCCTAGTTCCATACAAATCGTCCATACTATTGTAGGAGGATAGCAGCTTAAACTGTGTAAAATTGGATCGTCACTTTCAACCATGTATCAAAGCACTTTTTACTAAGGCCAACAATGAATGTGTGTGATAACCCTATATTAAATTTTGGAAATGAAAAAAATCGTACACTTTGCATCACTTACTTGATTGGGCTGATGTGAACATTAGCGCCCGGCAATTAAGTCGCCAAGTTGGCAACCCCGCCGGATTCCGTTTTACGGCAACCCTTGACGACGAAAATTTGGCGAATTCGCCAAATCGTGAAATTCGCCAATTTTAGCAACCTTTCCCATTGTTTTTCGCCAAAAAAACCTGAAATCCGAAGTTTGGCAACCATGCATGTTGTTTCATTTTTTTCCCCATTCCATCTCGCGGTGGTATGTTGCACGTGATTCTAAAACTTAATTTTTTAATCCATTTAAATCTTATTTGTTTTTATTTAAAAGTAAATATTTTTCGTGCAGATAGATTTTTAATTTGATGTTTAACTATTTAAAATGATTATTTTCATTATTTTATTTTCGGCACTTGCAGTGTTAGGATCCACGTTTTTTATAAAATCATTGTAGGATTTACCTTTTTTCCTGGTATGTAATTAATGTTTCTCAATGTTTTATATTTAAAAGAAATCGTTTTTAACGCTTTTTTAGTCCGTTAAATACTGTTTGAAAAATCGTTTTAGAATAGTTTTTTGGCTACGTTTTGTTCATTTTTACCTCTCTAAAAAATTTCATGTTTTTGGTCATTTTCAGATCGTTTAAAAATTGCATGTTTTTCGTCATTTTGCGATCGTATTTTAAAAATGTCTTTAAAATGAATCGTTTTTAACGCTTTTTTAGTCCTTTTTTAAAATACTGTTTGAAAAAATTTTTTAGCTACGTTTTTGTTCATTTCCGTTTTTAAACTTTATGTTTTTGATCATTTTCAGATCGTTGTTAAAATTGCATGTTTTTCGTCATTTTGCGATAAAAGTGTCTTGTTTTTTGTCATTTTCATATTTCAGCCGTCTCGGGATTTGGGAAACCCCGGGGGTTGACGTCATTTTGACTTGGCGCCCTCTCGGTAAACACCGGGTGTTGGCGTCATTTCGGCTTGGCGACGATTTTTGGAAAGTCGCCAAACCCGGGCGCTAATGTTCACATTAACCCTTGATTGGTATGGGTTAAAATTAAATATTCAACACTGGCAAATGCTGTAGTAAATTATAATTATTGAATAAATTAAAAAAAAGAATAAACATTCCGCGCATATCCGCGCTTGAAGAATGAAAACATAGATGGAGTTTTCGATTTCTCTCGTCTCCATTAATAGCTTAAACACAGTTCATTTCGTTTCGTAACTTAAAAACCCATTCAAGTGACGGAGGTTGTCCACGTCGTGTTCCAACGGTTTGTTGTCATTTGTTTACTGGAATTACTTTTGGTTTGGTATTTGAAAATGAATTTTCTAAGAATGTTTTAATCATAACATTTTTACAGCTAGCTACTTGCTATGAAGTTGGTTGTTCAAAACATTTATTAGAGAAAGCCTGCATAGAAAGAGAACCCTAGCTTTCCCCCTCTTCTTCATTCCCATCCCCCCACGTTACTGTGGGTCAAAAAGACCTACGTTTCTTTTAGTACGCACTTAGTTTTAAGGTTTGTTGCGCTCGTTTATCGTGATTTTTTCATAGTAAATTTCAAAATAACCTGCATTTTGCGGAATAGTTATTTTATTTGTGGTAATAGATCAAACTGAGATCGAAAGGCGTTTTATATTTTATATGAAATTTCAAATCCTACTTCATGGTGTGGCAATTTTTTTAAGCTTTGGACGTATTAAAAGAGACAAGCGATTTACAATTGTTAACATCCCCCCAAAAATGTTTATTGCTCTTTGAAAAATACCCTAATCTTACCACATGAAAATACATTTTGATTTTTAAAAAAATATTTCTTTGTATTCCAAAATTTCCTACTTAAAAAATTTAATCCCCTGTGAAATATAATGCTAGATATATTTATTTCAAACAAAAACTGAATTAAAATAAATGTATCATAAGTAGTGTATAAAGTATATACTTTTAAACAGTATTTTTTTCTATAAGGTTTCTGAAATGTAAATAAAGTTGCAAATTTACAAAATACTTAGGAAGTTTTATTCATCAAAAATATCACATAAGAAGCATTTTGGAATTCCGAATACAGCTTTCTCAAAGTTGATGTGTTTCCATGGTTACGTTCAGAAGATGTTGCCAATTTAGGAAGGTTGACTAATCTAAATATTTATGACATTCACCCCCTCCTCAGAATTTAGTTGCATAGTCCGAAAGATAAGAGGGAGGATGCCTTTGCCTACGAGGACGGTCTGTTTCCTGTGGCTGGAGGGTCGATTCGTTATTCGTAGTAACAGGAGCAGTTTCCTCCATAAATTCCGGCGATTCACTAGTATAGGAATCCTCGTGGTCAGGACGAGTGGATGTCTCGCCTGTGGGTGCCAGATGCCGCAATGACACAGTAGTTTCCCGTCCATCCGGAAGCTTAACGAAAGCGTAATCCGGGTTGGCCTCCAAAAGATGAACTTCTTTTACCGAAGGTTGGTATTTATTTTCTCGAACGTGGTTTCTCATAAGAACGGGGCCAGGTTTAGTTAACCAGTCTGGCAGAGAGCGCCCGTTACTGGATCTTCTGGAGTACGCGAATAGCCTTTCATGCGGTGTAACGTTTGTTGCTGTGCATAGAAGAGAACGTATTGAATGTAGAGCGGTCGGAAGCATTTCCTCCCATCGTTCAATTGACATCTGCTTCGTCTTGAGGGCTAGTTGGACGGTCTTCCATATAATCCCGTTATAACGTTCGACTTGACCGTTGCCTTGGGGGTTATACGCGGTAGTGCGGCTGGAGGCAACTCCTTGTGAATTCAGAAAATTCTTCAAGTCGGCTGACATGAAAGAAGCACCTCTGTCCGAGTGAATGTAAGCTGGGAGGCCAAATAAAGGAAATATACTTTGTAAACAGGAAATAACAGTTGTAGCCGAAATATCAGGACACGGGATAGCAAAAGGAAATCTGGAGAACTCGTCCACTACAGTAAGCAAGTAGCGGTTTCGAGATGCTGAAGGAAGAGGTCCCTTGAAGTCCAGATTTAGCCTCTTAAATGGCGAAGTAGCTTTTATCAATGTCCCCTCATTTTTATGGAAACGAGGCTTCAGCTCATTGCAAACGGAGCACGTTGAGGTTACTCTCTTTATCTCATCCAAAGAATATGTCAAATTTTTCAGTCTCACCCAATGATACATGCGAGTGACACCTGGGTGACAAAGCATGTTATGGAGATCTGACAAGCTAGTTTCAGAGTTGACTACAGCAGAAATCCTAGATAAGGCGTCTGCTGAAGCATTATCTTTTCCCGGTCTGTAGATCACATCGAATTTATAACATGCTAAGTCCAGCCTCCAACGCAATATTTTCTCGTTTTTCACTTTGCTGTTATGGGTCTGGTCGAACATAAAAGAGACTGAACGCTGATCTGTAAAAACTTCAAAGTGTCTGCCTATAAGGTAATGCCTCCAATATCTTAGTGACTCCACAATTGCATAAGCTTCTTTTTCAATAGACGAATGATTTAATTCTGATTTGTTTAAAGTTCTGGAGAAAAAAGCAACTGGTCGACTAGCTTGACTAAGAGTAGCTGCGATTGCGTGTTCAGATGCGTCTGTCTCTACTCTGAAAGGAATATGGTCTTCCACGGCGGAGAGAGAAGCTTTAGAGATGTCGGATTTAATGGATTCTATTGCTTTTACTGCGGCTTCAGACAGGGGGAAATGTTTATTGTCCAAGAGCGGTCGTATTTTATCGGAAAATCCAGGTATCCACCTGCAGTGGTGAGCGAACATGCCCAAAAGTCTTTGTAAAGACGCTGTATCAGTTGGAATAGATAAGTCCATTAACGGTCTGAGTCTATCAGGATCTGGCTTTATGGTTTTATTCTCGACAACATAGCCAAGTAACTTGACTGAGTGTGATGAAAAATGACACTTCTCTTCGTTTAGGGTTAAATTATATTTCTGTATTGCCTTTTGAAATCTGTCTAAATTGATGTCGTGTTCATTTTGGCTTTTTCCACAGACAGTCACGTCATCCAAATATGGAAACACTCCTTCTAAATTTTCATCGCTTATTATTTTATCTATGACTCTTTGAAAACAGGCAACTCCATTTGTCACACCGAAAGGAACCCTTGTAAACTGGTAAAGCTTGCCTCCCGCTTCAAAAGCAGTGTATTGTTTTTCTGAGGGCTCTAAAGGTAGTTGATGGTATGCACTTTTAAGATCAATTGTACTGAATATGGAATATGTCGAGACTTGTGAAATTAAGTCCTCTATTCTCGGGAGTGGGTAGGCATCTAGAAGTGTGAATCTATTTATAGTCTGTGAATAGTCAATAACCATTCGAGGTTTTCGAACTTCTCCTCTTACAACGAAAGCTTGGGCTCGCCAGGGAGAAATACTTGGCTCAATAATTCCCTCTTCCAGTAGCCTTTTTGTTTCTTCGCGAATAAACTGATGATCTTCCTGGGTCTGTCTTCTTGATCTCGTTGTGATTGGTCTACAGTCTGGAGTTAAGTTGGAGAAAAGAGAGACAGGAGAAATCTGAGCTACAGCTAAAGAGCAAATTTTAAGAGGAGGTTTGTCGCCATCGAAGTTTATCTCTAACGAGGAGTGTTTCTTTAGTAGATCATGGCCTACGAGAAAGTCAGCACACAAATCGTTCATAACTAATACGTCTACATTTTCGTACACGTGAGATTCCAGCTTTATTGTTACTCGACAACAATTCTGTATTACCGAACTTACTGAAGAATTGGCCATAGTTATGCGCCCATAGTAAGGCCTAGTGTGTAACTTACATTTGTCTACATTTTTTCGGTTTATGAAGCTTAGCGTACTTCCGGTGTCAACGAGAGCATCCAGCTCAACGCCATTTATTTCAACTTTCGTCATTGAACTTCGCAAGCATTGTGAAGCAGCCGAAGCTAATAGGACGTTAATAGAAACAGCAGATTGGCTATCCATGGTTTTAGATTTGCATACCTTCTGAAAATGCCCTTTCTTCCCGCAATTCCTGCATAGAACATCCTTGGCTGGGCATAAGTTACGAGGATGACGACCGTTTCCGCAGAAGAAGCATTTTGAGTTACGCTTTTGAACGACAGCTGTTACCGAATTCTCAGCAGCAATCTCTTCGGTTCTTTCCAGGGAAGCAATAGTTGCCGAATCCGTTGTAGTACGATAGGATGTTGAATGAAGTTCAGCGAGTTCAAGGGCCCTTGCCTGATCAAAAGCCTTATCCAACGTAACGGTAGTGTTTTCTAGTAGGCGTTCGCGGATCCGATTACATTTCAAACCCCGAATAAAAGCATCACGGATATATTCTTGGCGATACTGTTCTGCGGTAACAGTTTTAAAAGAACATTCTTTACTTATTTGTTTCAACGCTTGCAAAAATTCAGAAATTGACTCACCGTTCTGCTGTATTCTTGACGCCAAGCAATGACGAGAATAAATTTCACTTCGTTTTATAACGTAGATTGCGTCTAGCGCTGCTATAGCTTCTGAGTACGTCTTCGATTCATTGATAAACTGAAAAACATTTGCCGTGACGAAGTTACATAAAAGAGGCAGTTTCTTGTCTTCAGAGATATTCGATATTCCTTCGAGGAAATTATCAAATGTTGTTTTCCAATGTTTCCACTTAGCTTCTGCGCCAACGTTGGCTGGATCGACGTCGAATCGTTCTGGCTTGAGTAACTGATCCATCTAGTCATCCGAAGTTTAAGTTAAGAGTTAAATCATTATTTTGATGAATAAATTGAAATGTAAATAAAGTTGCAAATTTACAAAATACTTAGGAAGTTTTATTCATCAAAAATATCACATAAGAAGCATTTTGGAATTCCGAATACAGCTTTCTCAAAGTTGATGTGTTTCCATGGTTACGTTCAGAAGATGTTGCCAATTTAGGAAGGTTGACTAATCTAAATATTTATGACAGTTTCATTAATAAATAAAATGAATTAAACTGTTGTCCTAGTTATCCGATTAAAATTCGAAAAGTTAATATTTATAACTCAACTATAATCAGTCACATTGTCACAATAATCCATAAATACCATGTTACCATATAAAACCCTTAACTACAGTAGGCTCCCTCTAAATCAGATCTAATAAGCTTTAACCAGCAAAATTATTTTAAGTGTCAAAAAGATTTAAAAAAAGTTTTTAAAAAACATTCGTTTTGTTTTCGATACACACGTTACTCTGATTTAAAAAAAAAGAGCAGACACAATCATCAAGTAGCATCAAACGTCTCTTTATTCAATGGTAGGTAACTTAAAAAGCAAATATGAGCTATGTAGAAAACGGCAATCAAATGTACATCTAAAGAATACTTTATTTCATTTCTCAAGCAAGATTTTAGAATGATGAGCTGTTCTATGCAGCTTAAGACTGTAACAAAATGCTATGTTAAATACTCCTAAGGGAAAAATATAAAATTGCATATACCCTTAGTTAAATTATTTAGAATTATCATCACTGTTTCAACACAAGTAACCTTATTTCACCCCTTTCCTTTATATACTTATTTTAATTTCTGTAAAGTTAGCACAACACATGACTTTAATTAAATTAACTGAAGAAATAACACAATGCTATTCAGATATTTGTTGCTTCATTATAAAGTCCACCCTACTGTTGAAAGTTTTATTTTACTAAAAGGACTATCGGCAGTTCCAAAAAGAAATGTTTTTCTTAGTGATGCAACAGCAATGATTCCAAATTTGGCGATTTTTATATTGAAAAAATATTTTTTAGGTAAACCTGAAATGTAAAACTTAGCCTTTAGGGGGGATATACAAATATCATTGAAGGTGATAAAAATACTTTGTCGCATGATTTACTACTCAAATGATCAAATGCTAACGAATAAGTTTCAAAGTGGTGTCTTTGAATAAAGCCCTCATTAGATAGTTCACAACTGTATTGTTTTTCTTAGGTATGGGTTGACAAATGCCTTTTAAGGTTGGACCTTTTACTAAAAGCCTTATTGCATAGTTCACAACTGTAAGGTTTTTTTTACTGTGGGTCAACAAATGAGATTTAAGGTTGAACCTTTGACTAAATGCCTTATTACATAGTTCACAACTGTAAGGTTTTTCTTTAGTGTGGGTCAGCAAATGAGATTTAAGGGTGGACCTTTGACTAAAAGCCTTATTGCATAGTTCACAACTGTAAGGCTTTTCTTTAGTGTGCGTCAGCAAATGAGATTTAAGGGTGGATCTTAGACTAAACGCTTTATTACAAAATTCACAACTGTAGGGTTTTTCTTTAGTGTGGGTCAGCAAATGAGATTTAAGGGTGGATCTTCCACTAAACGCTTTATTACAAAATTCACAACTGTAGGGTTTTTCTTTAGTGTGGGTCAGCAAATGAGATTTAAGGGTGGACCTTTGACTAAAAGCCTTATTGCATAGTTCACAACTGTAAGGTTTTTCTTTAGTGTGGGTCAGCAAATGAGATTTAAGGGTGGATCTTAGACTAAACGCTTTATTACAAAATTCACAACTGTAGGGTTTTTCTTTAGTGTGGGTCAGCAAATGAGATTTAAGGTTGGACCTTTGACTAAATGCATTATTACATAGTTCGCAACTGTAAGGTTTTTCTTTAGTATGAGTCCGCAAATGACTCTGAAGGTTCTCCTTACAACTAAATGCCTTATTACATAGTTCACAACTGTAAGGTTTTTCTTCAGCATGAGTCAACAAATGTGCTTGAAGGCATGATCTTAGACTAAATGCTTTATTACACCATTCACAACAGTGACTTTTTTCCCCTGTATGTACCAAGTAATGCTTAGTAAGTAGAGATTTGTACTTAAATTTCTTTCCACACGAATCACAGTCATATGATGCTTTTGAAGAGGTGTTAGATATATGCTTTTGCAGGCTGGATTCAGAAGCAAAAGTCTCATGACTTTTCTTGTGAGTGAACAGGTGCTCTTCTTTATGGGACAGCATGTGCTCTTTGTAGGCTGCCTTCGAAGAGAAGGCAGTAGAACAAACGTTACACAAATATGGCTTTTCTCCAATTTCGCCCATTAAACTATTTATAATATTTCTTTTTCAGTAAAAAAGAAAGTTGCTTTGAAATTAGTTGTTTAAAAAACATAAATGCAATTATTAGCACTTACAACACAAAAACTTGTTATGTGGGGGAAATTGTTAATCTTCCTCAAGTTTATCAAAGATTAACTATTTGAAGAAAAAAATGTAGATCCAATGAATTGGCAATGTTTATAACAATGAGGTACAATGTGTATGCAGGTTTGTAGGAATCTGTAATGAAAACAAAATAATATCTGAGATACTTTTCTTTTTAGTTTTTTAATCTAGATGTAGATTATAGCCTAGTTTTAAGGTAAATACAATAGACTGTAGTTTTAAGGTAAATACAATAGAATAAGGTAAATATAATACACAGACATGATTTTAATTCATTCTTTTTTTACCATTGACAATGAGGAAGCTCAGCATTTTTTAGTTCAGCATGTGAAAAACAATGAGCAAAGGATGACTTAGCATGCAACCCAGCTATTTTTCAGACATGTGCTTTGTTCGCTTTAAGTTTACAGAATTTTAAAATGCTTTAAATTACCTTATTTTACATTTGCTAATACAGGAATTCAAGCATATACAAAAATTAAACATTCTTCAGCGTAAGCATGTATAGTAAAAAACTATTTGTGAAATTGTCCGTGATTGTTCAGTATTGTTTACTTTTTAAATAATTTTTATTTTAAACGAATTTTTGTTTTAAAGTACGAGCACAAAATCTTAAAAATGCTGCACGAGAACATTTGACATCAACGCCTTTTCTTTTTCATTTGAAAAAAAATTGCATTAAATTAAAATAGCAATAAATACATTTATCACTTACTCCACATTCGCTGGTTGTCAGTATGAACTTTGAATGGAATTTCAGGAAGCCCTCGAAAATCTGAAGGACCGCCAATGTAGAGATGTCAACTATTGATAATAAGTTTCTGTCCGGTTGACTGGAATAAAAATCCGGCCATAATAAAACAAAAATACATAAATTTTGCTTTGGTTCAAGGAAGGCATAAAACTTATCTTGTGGAATATTAAAATTAGTTAAATCTGAAAGACTGTGGAAAGCTAATATAATAACCACACTAATTTGTATCTGTAAAAAAATATTGCTTGAAAAAATTGGACTTATTAAGACATGAAAGTATTGAAATATAGCTGAATTTAATGAAACCTTATCATATTACTAACTGTTGTCTTTTGTATCAGGCGATACATGTTTATTTATGTGATTTCTGTTTATTATATAAATATATTGCAGTGAATGAGGACAGTCACTGGGTAAAGCTCAGAGTACTTTATTTAAGCAAAAAATTCTCATCAAGAGTGGTATTGAATGAATGCCCTAGTGTCCTTCCACAGCTTATTGTGTGAAATATTTTAAAACAGAGCCCATTAGATCCTTACAAGGTAATTTATAAGGGCTGGAATCAGCATTTAAAAACAAGAGGTGTGTAACACTACAGGACTTTCGATTGCAACTGAATAAATCAATGCATTTAAAAGTAGGTATATACCACATAAGATCATTTCAGTAACTTTAAAACCGAAATAGTGCTATGGCAGCTAAAATTTGCTCATGCGCCAATTGCTCGAAAACCGGGATATGACTTCCAACAGGAAGAAATGATAAAAAAAAATCAAATAATAAGAAAATTACGACTTACGGAAAAATCAGTATTTTCGTAATTTAGTAAAATTATGAAAAAAGCGATATTGCTTCGAACATAAAATTTTTTTTGGAGGAACTATACGAATTTCTTTGGAGAGCACTAAAGTAAAATTTAATTAGTACTTGAATGTAAACTTCATATGCAAGGCAGTAGTCTTGGAAAATCTTTAATATTCGCCATTCGGTGGTGCTTGGCTTATTTTCATGAGTTGTCAAAATAAAATCAAGTGCTCCTGTTTTTAAATAAAAAACACAACGCCGTAGCATTAACTCTAGTTCCATTGTCAAAACGAAGTCCTATACTAAACTGCCATTAGGCCCGTCCGTGACCGAGTGGTTAAGGTATCAGCCTCAAGATTCTACATTCTCAATTTCAAATCCCACCTACTGCCAGTCATCCTATAAATCGGATATCTGCACTGGGAAAGAGTAGAAAAAATCCAACTCGTGACGGATGGGCCCGAATACACTAGGACAGACATGCTCGTTAAATCTGTGGAGTCCAAAGTCTCAACGGCGTCAGCGCACGATGTCGCTCGAAGATCCGTTGGGTGCTCGCTCAGGTGTCGACCTCGTCACCTGACCAGGGTTCTAAATTACGAGGCGTTATTGGCTGTGTGAAAGCTCCTACAAGGAGGCTAGAAATTGGCAGCCGGAATCGATTACACTACCACTAAACTGTTATTACAAAACGAAACTACAGTAGACGCCGCTTAATGTGATCACCGTTAATGTTATCAATCGTTTAATGTTGTCAAAATCGCTTGATCCCGTCCTCTTAAATCAAAATACATTGAAAAATCATCGTTTATTGTAATCAAATGTTCGTTTATTGTTATCAGTTTATATGTAAATTTCCCGAAAAACCCCATGCTGAGGATTTTGAAGCATGGATGGATGATGAGGACGATATAGTTTTGATGATGAGGACGTTTACGAAGCCGTATGTGTCAAAGATGAAGATTCTGATGCTGATGATGAACCCAAAAGTGCTATCGAGGACAAAATTTCGACCCCTGCTCAGATGAGGGAGGTACTTCGAATCTTACATCTAGATGTGCAAAACAATGCCGACACGAAACACTTTCATAAACATTATGACTATGAGTGTTTCCTAAATGAATTGCTTCGAAAGAATGCTAAACAATCGACAATCACAATTGATGTTTCTGTTAATAATTAACTTTTTGCATTTTGTATTGTTTTCTGCAGTTCATCATTAAATATGCAAGTATACTCACTAGTAAATCTTTTCTTAAGTGTGCATTAATTTCTATTAAATACAAAAGGGTTTTACAGCAACAACTCCTAATTTAAAATTATTTTTTATTTTAAAACGTAGGTAAAAAAAAACTTTTTTAGTTTAAACTTTTTTTCGTGTATTGTAATCAATCGGTTAATGTTATCAAATCACGTTCGTCCCGATGTGATCACATTAAGCGGCGTTTACTGTATAAGAGAGACCGAGACTACAAATCGTCCATACTGAGGATCGATAGCAACTTAAACTGTGTAAAATTGGATGGTTACTTTCGACCGTACTATATCGAAGCACTTTTTACTAAAGACACGCCATAGAGAAATGAATGTGTGTGATAACCCTAAATTAAATTTTGGAATTGAAAAAAATCGTATACTTTGCATTACTTACTTGATTCGCTTGGGTTAAAACTAATTATTCAAATCTGGCAAACGATGTAGTAAAATATAATTATTGAATTAATTAAAGATTTAAATCATCATCCAATCCAATATGCGCATTATCAGAGCAGCTTGAATAATCAAAACATAGATGATGTTTTCGATTACTTGTCTCCGTAAACAGCTTAAACACAGCCTACTACATTTCGTAGTTCAAAAACCTGTTCAAGTGACGGAGATTGTTCACGTCGTCGTCGGGGATGGCTCCTGCGCCAACGGTTTGTTGTCATTTATTAACAAAGTAATCACTTTTATTGTGTTTAATCATTACGTTATTTTAATGCAAACTACTTGTACTCAGTTGGTTATTGAAAACATTTATTAGAAAAAATTAAGTATTGAAAGAAAATTTTCATTTAATCTCTAAAGGTCATTTTGAGAAAGAAACCTAAGCAACCAATGAAATCTTGGTCACATACAAACGAAAACAAGAGAGGTACATCATCTGAGACATTCCCATTGACGTATTTCTCTAAATGTCTCCATGGAGCAAAGAAGCATAGAGTATGTAGCAAAGTAGCATGGAGTGCACCTGCTCTTTATCAAGGCCCGACTTAAAACTTTAAGGGCCCAGGAGGGCAGAGAAAATTTTTGGGCCCCAAAACATACCTCGATAAAATATGTCCGTATATATTCCTATTTTACAGTGTTTACCACAAAAAAATAGCCGAAGTAACTAGCTGGGAAAGCATGCTTAATCCCAACAAAATAACTATTTTTGTGAAGTGATTAGTTCAGAGTTTAAAAACAATTTAACAGTAAACTTTTGTTCATAGATCACGAATTTAATATTCTTTGTTTACCTTAGATTATAAAGTTTGGGGCAGTTGTATCGAGCATAAATGTTCATGAAGAAAATTTGCGGGCCCCTTAAAGTGGGGGCACTGGGCACGCGATCCGTTTGCCCTGCCGGAAATCAGGCCCTGCTCTTGATCTGTTGTTTTTTACATGGATCTTCTGAATACTGATTTTTCTTCTTCTTTAACATATTGATCACACATGCAAGATGTATGGGCTTTGATTACATTAGAATTGCTGCGTTTGTGTCTTTATTAATAGCTTTGTTAACTTTCAGCTTTTTCAATAAATCGACGATTACTTGTATGCTATTTGTTGCGCCTTTAATCTTAATATATAGTCCTTATAAGCGAAAAGTCCCTGGTTCGAGTCCAGGCATTGCCAAAAATAGCTGTCGACCAATAAATAGTCTGTGCAGAGAAAAAAAAATGTTAAGTCCAGGGAAATAAGATCGTTCAAATTTTTAACTTTCAATTACCAAATTTGAAATATTAGGTAATGCAATGAAAGACCCTCGATAAACAATAATAATTTTAAATTTTAATAAATAATTTAAATATATTCACAATAATTTAAAGCAAATAATAACTTATTTCAAGGGACAACAATTGAAAACAAAGTAAATTAAATATTAGAACAAACAATGCTACACTATAAAAATAAAATTACGAGAATAAAGACAATTTTAGAAGTAATTTAACTTCCATCAAATTTTTTTTTTTTTAATGTGAGTCAAAAACTAGATACAGAGTTATGTGTTCATTCCAAGTAGGAATTTCAATTGAGGCGAATTATAAAAGGGGTAAATTGTTTAGCATCAAAGCAAGGAAATGCCAGTTCATCAATCGTAAATAGAATTAAACCACATTAGACTCCCTCTAAACCCGATCTTCACTGTAGCATTTAGAAGAAATATTTTCTGAGCAATTTTCAGCGAGGTGTTTTGTTTTCCATATTTGCATGTCAGTGTTACTTTAACAAAAAAAAGCAGATGTATTTAGCAAATAAAATCATACATTTTTAATGATACATACATTATAAAGGAATTAATACATTAAATGAGCAGTTTAACACATTAAATGTGTGTACATGAAATGGAGCAACATTAAAATATTTATTAGATATATCATTTATGTAGAAATGTGCAATCCATCGCACTTCAAAAGCATATTTTATTTCACTTCCCAAGTTTAACCAGAATCTAAATTTTAAAGAATTTTATCGTTTAACATTTCCTGAGGACTTCATCAATTTTTCGGACAATGAAGTTTTAAAAAAGTGCTATAAATGGAAAAAATATTTGTTAAGTTTTTCTAAATAATAATCCTTATTAACTTTTTTCCTTAATGCATTTAACACCATTAAAATTTACTGTTTCATGAAAAATCACCAAGAGTAAATACTTGTTTTATTTGTTAAAAAAATGATGAAACACATTACACTCTTATAAAATAGAAATCATCTTTAATAATTTCACAATCATATTCATATCAACCATTCATTCATTTTTTGAAAGTAGATACAAAGCATTACACTCTTATTAAATAAAAATCACTTTTATTAATTTAAACAACTAATCATTTTAGGAACTACAGGCTGTAGTCTACAGCATAGCATTTGGTCCCGTAGAGTAAGTGGTGGTAACTGGAATGCATGTTTTTAACCTAAGCATGCAGCTTTTTTTAAAGATTGATCAAAGTAATAATTAAAAACTACCTAACTAAGGTACAAAAAAGAATCATCATCACTGTTTCAAAACAAATGACCTTATTTTAGGCAACATACTTATTTTACTGTCTGAACAGTAAATGCACCACATGGCTAATAAATGAAATAGAGTCGAGAAATAACACAATAAAATGCTTATCAGAAAATTGTTACTTCTCTGTAAAATTCTCACTGATGCAGTTTCACGTATATATTTGAAAGGTTTTTTTTTACAAAAAATGATTTAAGGTAGTTAAAGATTTTCGTCAACAATGCTTTGATAATAAGTCATTGTGGCAAATGTCGGTATTTAAAAAATTGCCGTTTTAGGTACACTCCAACTTTGAAAGTTAGCCTCTAAGAGGCTTTACCAAATGCCATTGAATACATAACATAATTTACAAATGAAAGGTTTATCTTTAGTGTTGGTCAACGAATGAGATTTAGTGTTTTAACCAATGAGATAACATGTTAGTTAAAATGCTTTTTCACAAAATTGACACCTAAGGTTTTTCTTTAGTGTGGGACAAGAAATGCTTTTGAAGATGAGGCTTTTGTCTGAATGTCTTATTACATAGTTCACAACTGTAGATTTTTTCTTCAGTGTGGGTCAACAAATGCCTCTGAAGGTAATCTTTGAGACTAAAAGCCTTATTACATAGTTCACAACTGTAAGGATTTTCTTTAGTGTGGGACAACAAATGAATTTGAAGATTGTGCTTATGTTTGAACATCTTATTACAAAATTCACATTTGTAAGGTTTTTCTTTAGTGTGGGTCAACAAATGTCTCTGAAGGCCATCTTTGCGACAAAAAGCCTTATTACATAGTTCACAACTGTGAGGTTTTTCTGTAGTGTGGGTCAACAAGTGAGATTTAAGGCTGGAACTTTGACTGAATGCCTTGTTACATAGTTCACAACTGTAAGGTTTTTCTTTAGTGTGGGACAACAAATGCCTTTGAAGATTATGCTTATGTCTGAATGTCTTATTACATACTTCACATGTGTAAGGTTTTTCTTTAGTGTGGGTCAACATATGAGATTTATGGTAGGACCTTTGGCAAAATGTCTTATTACAAAGTTCACAACTGTGAAGTTTTTCTGTAGTGTGGGTCAACAAGTGAGATTTAAGGTTGGAACTTTGACTGAATGCCTTGCTACATAGTTCACAGCTGTAAGGTTTTTCTTTAGTGTGTGTCAGCAAATGAGATTTAAGGTTGGACTTATCACTAAATGCCTTATTGCATAGTTCACAACTGTAAGGTTTTTCTTTAGTGTGGGTCAGCAAATGAGATTGAAGGCCATATTTGCGATTAAAAGACTTATTACATAGTTCACAACTGTAAGGTTTTTCTTTAGTGTGGGTCAACAAATGCCTCTGAAGACCAACTTCACGACTAAATGAATTACTACAAAGTTCACAACTGTAAGGTTTCTCTCCGCTGTGTACCAAGAAATGCCTATTAAGTTGAGATTTGTACTTAAATTTCTTTCCACATGAATCACAGACGTATGATGCTTTTGAAGAGGTGTTAGATATATGCTTTTGCAGGGTGGATTCAGAAGCAAAAGTTTCATGACTTTCCTTGTGAGTGAACAGATTTTCTTGTTTATGGGACAACATGTGATCACTGTAGTCTGCCTTCAAAGAGAAGACACCAGAACAAACATTACACAAATATGGCTTTTCTTCAATTTTGCCCATTTAACTATTTATAATATTTTTTTTCAGTAAAAAAATACTGTTGTTTTGAAATTAGTTGCTTAAAACAACGAAATACAATGATTACCATTACTACACAAAAACTTGTTATGTGAGCGAATTGTTTTTCGTTCTCAAGTTTATCAAAGATTAACTATTTGAAGAAAAAAAATGTAGATCCATTGAATAGGCAATGTTTCGAATAACGAAGTTCAATATGTGTGCAGGTTTGCAGAAATCTGCAAAAAAAGTAATATGTTTTAGATATTTTAACTTTCTTTTTAGTTTTTTAATCTGGATGTAGTTTATAGACTAGCTTTTAGGAAAATGCAACAGAACAGATTTCACAGACCTGACTTTTTTTTAATTCATTTATTTTGACCATTAACCCTTTCAGTGAAGTGATGCAATTTGGAATTATCACTTTTAATATTTTTTTCCAAATGTGTGTTTGGATGTCATAGCGGGACATAAGCATCATTCAATTCTTCACACTTTGTTCTATGAGACAATATTTTACATTAATCTCAATGAAAGTCAGAACTACTAGTTTTTTAAATCTAGAAAATAGCTAACAAGCGTTTCACCTGATTTTTGAAAAGTTCACTTCAGCTCCACATATTTAAAACACAATTTAAACCAATTTTTTTTTTAATAATTACTAAATTTTTTTTACTAATATGGTCATATACCTTAAAATATAAATATATAACTCGAAGTGTTTTTAGGTAATATATATATTTATATTTTGTTGTTTTCCACAGTTAAAAAAATTTGGCATTATTTCAAAAAGCATATTAAAAAAAATGATTGTTTTTCTTATGGAACTCTCTTATTTTTGACCTTAAATAAGCTTATTTTGTGAATATCAGATGTTTCTGCAGTGTAGTAAATGTTTGGGACTGAAAGGGTTAACAATGAGAGAGTTCAGCATTTTTTAGTCCAACATGTGAAAAACGATGAAAAAAGGATGACTCGGCATTAGGGATGCGCTGAATATTTGGTTACAAATCGGTATTCGTCTCTTTCAGCCAGTGTAGCTAAAAAGTAATAGCTTTATCCTTAATTGTATTAAAATTATTGTGTGATTGGATACTTAAATGTTTATGTTGAATTGAAATTGATGAATAATAAATACAATTAACTTAGATATGACAAAAATAAAAAATTGGTTTCGGTATGCCAAATATTCGGTTTTCGGCTGAGCATTCATTATTCGGCCAAATTTGGTATTCGGTGCATCCCTACTTAGCATGTAACCCAGTTCTTTTTCAGCCTCGTGCTTTTTACCTGTTTGCTTTAAGTTTACAGCATTTGAAAAGGCTTCACATTACCTTAATTAATATTGCTAATACTGGAATCCAAGCATATTCAGAAATCAAACATTCTTCAGCATAAGCATGCATGGCAAATTTTGCAAAATTATCTGTGATTCTTCAATATTGTTTATAACATAACTTTTTAAGTAAATTTGTGATTCCAAACTTTAATTTTAAAGGAATTTTTGTTCTAAAATAGGAACACAAAATCCTAAAAATGCTGAACTAGAACATTTTTTTTTTTTGACATCAACTCCTCTTCTTTTTCAATTGCAAAGAAATGCAATACATTAAAATACCAATAGATAAATGTATCACTTACACCACATTCACTGGTTGGTAAGTATGAACTTTGAATGGATTTTCAGGAAGCGTTCGGAAATCTGACGGACTGCCAATGTAGAGATGTCAACTATTGATAATAAGTTTCATTCCTGTTGACTTAAGAATAAAAATCCTGCAATGATAATACAAAAATATATTAATTTTGTTTGGGTTCAAGAAAGGCATAAAACTTATCGTGAGGTATATTGAGACGAGTTAAATCTGAATGACTGTGGAAAACTAGGATATAATAACTACACTAATTTGTATCTGTAAATATTGCTTGAAAAAATTGGACTTATTAAAACTTTTTAAAACATGAAAGTATTGAAATGTAGCTGAATTTCATGAAAAATTATCATATTACTAACTGTGGTCTTTTGTAGCAGGAGATACATGTATATTTATGCCATTTCTGTTTATTATACAAATATATTACAGTGAATGTGGACAGTCACTGGGTAAAGTTCAAAGTACACTGCTCAAAACAATTAGGGGAGCACTTTGCGTACTTTTGTTTACCCGTCCAGTTCCAAGTTCTTATTTTTTATTATAAAAATTTAAAATTTATGAAATAAATTGCTAATGCATCCAGACTGAAATGGTAAAAAACAGAAAAACAAATCGTAATTTTTTAAACTAAAATTTAAGGGGCAAAAAATTGGATTCATAACTTTTGAATAAAAGATAACAATACTTTTTTCAAAATTTTATTGTAAAAAAAGATAAAATCAAATTTTAGACTTTTAAGAATGCAAGCGTGAAGAATTTAGGGTCAATTTATACCAAATGGAAACATTGGGGGCGAAATGGTTTAAACCATGCATTCCCCTACTTGTTTTGAGCAGTGTACTTTAACTAAGCAAAAAATGCTCATCAAGAATGGTAATGGAGGAATGCCTTAGTGTCCTTCCACTGCTTATTGTCAGAAATATTTTAATACTGAGTCTTCTAGATCCTCACAATGTAAATTATCAGGGCTCTAATCAGCATTGAAAAAACTAGAGGCATGTAACACTATAGGAAATTCAATTGCCACTCAATAATTCAATGCATTTAAAAGTAAGTATATACCTTATAAGGTAATTACAATAACATTAAAACAGAAATAGTGCTATGGCAGCTAAAATTTGCTCATGCGCCAATTGCTCGAAAACCGGAATATGACTTCCAACAGGAAGAAATGATTAAAAAAAAATCAAATAATAAGAAAATTACGCCTTACGGAAAAATCAGTATTTTCGTAATTTAGTAAAATTATGAAAAAAGCGATATTGCTTCGAACATAAAATTTTTTTTGGAGGAACTATACGAATTTCTTTGGAGAGCACTAAAGTAAAATTTAATTAGTACTTGAATGTAAACTTCATATGCAAGGCAGTAGTCTTGGAAAATCTTTAATATTCGCCATTCGGTGGTGCTTGGCTTATTTTCATGAGTTGTCAAAATAAAATCAAGTGCTCCTGTTTTTAAATAAAAAACACTACGTCGTAGCATTAACTCTAGTTCCAGTGTCAAAACAAAGTCCTGTACTAAACTGCCATTAGGCCTGTCCGTGGCCGAGTTGTTAAGGTATCAGCCTCAAGATTCAAACTTCTCAGGTTCAAATCCCACCTACAGCCAGTCATCCTATAAATCGGATATCTGTACTGGGAAAGAGTAGAAAAATCCAACTCGTGACGGATGGGCCCAAATACACTAGGACAGACATGCTCGTTAAATATGTGGAGTCCAAAGTCTCAACGGCGTCAGCGCACGATGTCGCTCGAAGTTCCGTTGGGTGCTCGCTCAGGTGTCGACCTCGTCACCTGACCAGGGTTCGAAATTACAAGGCGTTATTGGCTGTGTTAATAAGGAGGCTAGAAATAGGCAGCCGGAATCGATTACACTACCACTAAACTGTTATAACAAAACGAAACTATAAGAGAGACCGAGACTACAAATCGTCCATACTATTGTAGGAGGATAGCAACTTAAACTGTGTAAAATTGGATGGTTACTTTCGACCGTACTATATCGAAGCACTTTTTACTTAAGACACGCCATAGAAAGGAATGTGATAACCCTAAATTAAATTTTGGAATTGAAAAAAATCGTATACTTTGCATTACTTACTTGATTCGCTTGGGTTAAAACTAATTATTCAAATCTGGCAAACGATGTAGTAAAATATAATTCTTGAATTAATTAAAAATTTAAATCATCATCCAATATGCGCATTATCAGAGCAGAGCAGCTTGAATAATCAAAACATAGATGATGTTTTCGATTACTTGTCTCCGTAAACAGCTTAAACACAGCCTACTACATTTCGTAGTTCAAAAACCTGTTCAAGTGACAGAGATTGTTCACGTCGTCGTCGGGGATGGCTCCTGAGCCAACGGTTTGTTGTCATTTTTTTACAAAGTAATCACTTTTATTGTGTTTCATCATTACGTTATTTCAATGCAAACTACTTATACTCAGTTGGTTATTGAAAACATTTATTAGAAAAAATTAAGCATTGAAAGAAAATTTTCATATCATCTCTAACGGTCATTTTGAGAAAGAAACCTAAGCAACCAATGAAATCCAGGTCACTTACAAATGAAAACAAGAGAGGTACATCATCTGAGACATTCCCATTGCCGTATTTTTTTAAATGTCTCCATGGAGCAAAGTAGCATAGAGTATGTAGCAAAGTAGCATGCCCACTCCATGGAGCATGGAGTGGACACTGCATGGAGAGCAAGTGCTCTTGATCAAGGCACGACTTAAAACTTTAAGGGGGAATGGGCGTGCAGGACCGGGGGTCTCCAAACTCAAGTGCCTCAATGTTAATCCAATGGGAAAAAATTATTTTCTTTGCCACATTTCTCCGCCTGTATTGAATATTTTTACAAGCGGATTTTTTTATGTGATAAATGTAGCTGACATACAAGTCTCTATCTTCCCATTTTTTGAAATTAGTACGAATATTTTTTTAATATTCAATAAATTATTTTACACAAAATATTCGAAGCAATTTCAAAAAGTGGGAAGATAGAGACATGTAAGTCAGCTACATTTATCACATAAAAAAATCCGCTTGTAAAAATATTCAATACAGCCGGAGAAATGTGGCAAAGAAAATAATTTTTTCCCATTGGATTAACATTGAGGCATTTGAGTTTGGAGACCCCCGGTCCTGCACGCCCATTCCCCCTTAAGGGCCCAGGAGGGCAGAGAAAAGTTTTGGGCCCCAAAACATACCTCGATAAAATATTTCCGTATATATTCCTATCTTACAGTGTTTACCACAAAAAATAGCCGAAGTAACTAGCTAAGAGCATGCTGAATCCCAACAAAATAACTATTTTTGTGAAGTGATTAGTTCAGAGTTTAAACACAATTTCATAGTAAACTTTTGTTCATAGATCACGAATTTAATATTCTTTGTTACCTTAGATTAAAAAGTTTGGGGCAGTTGTATCGAGCATAAATGTTCATGAAATGAAAATTTCCGGGCCCCTTAAAGTGGGGGCACTGGGCACGTGCCCCGTTTTCCCTGACGGAAATCAGGCCCTGCTCTTGATCTGTTGTTTTGTACATGGATCTTCTGAATACTGATTTTTTTCTTCTTTAACATATTGATCACACATGCAAGATATATGGGCTTACATTACATTGGAAATGCTGCGTTGTGCGTCTTTATTAATAGCTTTGTTAACTATCAGCTTTTTCAATAATTCGGCGATTACTTGTATGCTATTTGTTGCGAGTTTATTCTTAATATATAGTCCTTATAATCGAAAGGTCCCTGGTTTGAATCCAGGCATTGCCAAAAATAGCTGCTGACCAATATATAGTCTTTGCAGAGAAAAAATGATTTTAAGTCCAGAGAAATAAAATCTTTCAAATTTTTAACTTTCAATTACCAAATTCGAAATATTAGTTAATGCAATGAAAGACCCTCAATAAACAATCATTTTTAAATTTTAATAAATAATTTAAATATATTCACAATAATTTAGAGCAAATAATAACTTATTTCAAAGGAACAACAATTGAAACCAAAGTAAATTAAATATTAGAACTAACAATGCAACACTTTAAAAAAAGTTATGGGGATAAAGAAAATTTTAGAAGTAATTTAACATCCATCAACAATTTCTTTTTTAATGTGAGTCAAAAACTAGATACAGAGTTATGAGTTCATTCCAAGTAGGAATTTCAATTGAGGCCAATTATAAAAGGGGTAAATTGTTTAGCATCAAAGCAAGGAAATGCCAGTTCATCAATCGAAAATAGAATTTAACCACAGTAGACTCCCTCTTAACCCGATCATCACTTTAACAGGAAGAAATATTTCCTGTGCCATTTTAATCGAGGTGTTTTGTTTTCCATATTTGCATGTCAGTGTTACTTTAACAAGAAAAAGCAGATATATTTAGCAAATGACCTCATACAATTTTATTGATACGTACATTATAAAGGAATTGATGCATTAAATGAGCAGTTTAACACATTTAATGTGTGTACATGAAATGGAGCAACATTAAAATATTTATTAGAAATATCATCAATGGAGAAATGTGCAATCCATCGCACTTCAAAAGCATATTTTATTTCACTTCCCAAGTTTAACCAGAATCTAAATTTTAAAGAATTTTATCGTTTAACATTTCCTGAGGACTTCATCAATTTTAACGGACAATGAAGTCTTAAAAAAAAGTGCCATGAATGGAAAAAATATTCGTTCAGTTTTTCTAAATAATAATCCATATTAACTGTTTACCTTAATGCATAACACCATTAAAATTTACTGTTTCATGAAAAATCACCAAGAGTAAGTACATGTTTCATTTTTTTAAAAAAATATATGAAACACATTACACACTTATTAAATAGAAATCATCTTTATTAATTTCACAATCATATTCATATCAACCATTCATTCATTTATTAAAGTAGATGCAATGCATTACACTCTTATTAAATAAAAATCAATTTTATTAATTTAAACCACTAATCATTTCAGGAACTACAGGCTGTAGTCTACAACATAGCATTTGGTCCCGTAGAGTAAGTGGTGGTAACTGGAATGCATGTTTTTAATTTAAAGATTGATCAAAGTAATTATCAAAAACTTCCTAAATAAGGTACAAAAAAGAATCATCAACACTGTTTCAAAACAAATGACCTTATTTTAGGCAACATACTTATTTTATTGTCTGAACAGTAAATGCATCACATGGCTAATAAATGAAATAGAGTTGAGAAATAACACAACAAAATGCTAATCAGAAATTTGTTACTTCTCTGTAAAATTCTCACTGATGCAGTTTGACGTATATATTTGAAAGGGTTTTTTTTTACAAGAAATGATTTAAGGTAGTTAAAGATTTTCGTCAACAATGCTTTGATAATAAGGCATTGTGGCAAATGTCGGTATTTAAAAAATTGCCGTTTTAGGTACACTCCAACTTTGAAAGTTAGCCTCTAAGAGGCTTTAACAAATGCCATTGAATACATAACATAATTTACAAATGTAAGGTTTATCTTTAGTGTTGGTCAACAAATGAGATTTAGTGTTTTAACAAATGAGATAACATGTTAGTTAAAATGCTTTTTCACAAAATTGACACCAAAGGTTTTTCTTTAGTGTGGGACAACAAATGCTTTTGAAGATGAGGCTTTTGTCTGAATGTCTTATTACATAGTTAACACTGTAGAGTTTTTCTTCAGTGTGGGTCAACAAATGCCTCTGAAGGTAATCTTTGAGACTAAAAGCCTTATTACATAGTTCACAACTGTAAGGATTTTCTTTAGTGTGGGACAACAAATGACTCTAAAGGCCATCTTTGCGACAAAAAGCCTTATTACATAGTTCACAACTGTAGGGTTTTTCTTTAGTGTGGGTTAACAAGTGAGATTTAAGGCTGGAACTTTGACTGAATGCCTTGTTACATAGTTCACAACTGTAAGGTTATTCTTTAGTGTGTGTCAGCAAATGAGATTTAAGGTTGGACTTATGACGAAATGCTTTACTACATACTTCACAACTGTAAGGTTTTTCATTAGTGTGGGTCAACATATGACTCTGAAGGATATACTTACGACTAAATGTCTTGTTGCATAGTTCACAACTGTAAGGTTTTTCTTTAGTGTGGGTCAACAAATGATTCTGAAGGCTTTGCTTAAGTCCAAATGTTTTACTACATAATTCACAACTGTAAGGTTTTTCTTTAGTGTGGGTCAACAAATGACTCTGAAGAATATACTTACGACTAAATGCCTTATTGCATAGTTCACAACTGTAAGGTTTTTCTTTAGTGTGGGTCAACAAATGACTCTGAAGTATATGCTTACGACTAAATGTCTTATTGCATAGCTCACAACTGTAAGGTTTTTCTTTAGTGTGGGTCAGTAAATGAGATTTAAGGGTGGACCTTACACTAAATGCTTTATTACATAATTCACAACTGTAGGGTTTTTCTTTAGTGTGTGTCAGCAAATGAGTGTTAAGGTTCGAACTTTGACTAAATGCCTTATTACATAGTTCACAACTGTAGGGCTTTTCTTTAGTGTGTGTGAGCAAATGAGATTTAAGGTTGGACTTATCACTAAATGCCTTATTGCATAGTTCACAACTGTAAGGTTTTTCTTTAGTGTGGGTCAACAAATGACTCTGAAGGATATACTTACGACTAAATGTCTTATTGCATAGCTCACAACTGTAAGGTTTTTCTTCAGTGTGGATCAACAAATGACTCTGAAGGATATACTTACGACTAAATGTCTTATTACATAGTTCACAACTGTAAGGTTTTTCTTTAGTGTGGGTCAACAAATGAGATTTAAGAATGGACCTTTGACTAAATGCCTTGTTGCATAGTTCACAACTGTAGGGTTTTTCTTTAGTGTGGGTCAACAAATGAGATTTAAGGTTACACTTATGGCTAAATGCCTCATTACATAGTTCACAACTGTAAGGAAATTCTTTAGTGTGTATCAAGTAATGTTTATTAAGTTGAGATTTGTACTTAAATTTCTTTTCACATGAATCACAGCCATATGATGCTTTTGAAGAGGTGTTAGATGTATGCTTTTGCGGGCTGGATTCAGAAGCAAAAGTCTCATGACTTTCCTTGTGAGTAAATAGGTTTTCTTCTTTATGGGACAACATGTGATCTCTGTAGTCTGCCTTCAAAGAGAAGACACCAGAACAAACATTACAAAAATATGGCTTTTCTTCAATTTCGCCCATTTAGCTATTTATAATATTTCTTTTTCAGTAAAAAGAGATAGTTATTTTGAAATTAGTTGTTTAAAAAAACGAAATACAATTATTAGCACTTACTACACAAAAACTTGTTATGTGGGCGAATTGATTATATCTTCCTCAAGTTTATCAAAGACTAACTATTTGATAAAAAAATGTCGATCCATTAAATTGGCAATGTTTCTAATAATGAGGTTCAATATGTATGCAGGTTTGTAGAAATCTGTAAATAAAAGTAATATATTTTAGATATTTTAACTTTATGTTTATTTTTTTTTTAAATCTGGATTTAGATAATAGCCTAGCTTCTAGGAAAATGCAACAGAACAGATTTCACAGACATGAATTTTTTTTTTAATTCATTTATTTTGACCATTAACCCTTTCAGTCCCAGTTATGCCATTTGGAATCATCACTTTCAATTTTTTTTTTCATATGTTTATGTCCCGCTATGACATCCAAACACACATCATTCAATTCTTCACACTTTGTTCCATGAGACAATGTTTTACATTAATCTCAATGAAAGTCAAAACTACTATTTTTTTTATTTAGAGAATAGCTAACAAACTTTTCACCTGATTTTTGAAAATTTCACTTCAGCTCCACATATTTAAAACACAATTTAAACTATTTTCGTTAAAATAATTACTAATTTTTTTTAAATAATAATATGATTAGATACCTTAAAATATATAACTCGAAGTGTTTTTAAGTAATATAGGTATATATATTATTTATTTTGTTGTTTGCCACAGTTAAAAAATTTTGGCATAATTTCAAAAAACATATAAAAAATTGAAATGAATTTTTTTCTTATGGAGCTCTTATTTTTGACCTAATATAAGCTAATTTAGTGAATATCAGATGTTTCTGCAGTGTAGTAAATTTTTGGGACTGCAAGGGTTAACAATGAGATAGTTCAGCATTTTTTAGTCCAACATGTGAAAAACGATGAAAAAAGGATGACTCGGCATTAGAGATGTGCTGAATATTTGGTTACTAATCGTTATCCATCTCAATCGGCCAGTGTAGCTAAAAAGTAATAGCTTTATCCTTAATTGCCTTAAAATTATTGTGTGATTAATTACTTAAATGTTTACTTGAATTGAAATTGATGAATAATAAATACAATTAACTTAGATCTGACAAAAATAAAAATTGGTTTCGGTATGCCGAATATTCGGTATTCAGCTAAGACTTTGGCTGAATATTCATTATTCAGCCAAATTTGGTATTCGGTGCATCCCTACTTAGCATGTAACCCAGTTCTTTTTCAGCCTCGTGCTTTTTACCTGTTTGCTTTAAGTTTACAGCATTTGAAAAGGCTTCACATTACCTTAATTAATATTGCTAATACTGGAATCCAAGCATATTCAGAAATCAAACATTCTTCAGCATAAGCATGCATGGCAAAACTTTGCAAAATTATCTCTCAATTCTGATGATTCTTCAATATTGTTTATAACATAACTTTTTAAGTAAATTTGTGATTCCAAACTTTAATTTTAAAGGAATTTTTGTTCTAAAATAGGAATACAAAATCCTAAAAATGCTGAACTAGAACATTTGACATCAACACCTCTTCTTTTTCAATTGTAAATAAATGCAATACATTAAAATACCAATAAATAAATGTATCACTTACACCACATTCACTGGTTGGTAGTATGAACTTTGAATGCAATTTCAGGAAGCGTTCGGAAATCTGAACGACTGCCAATGTAGAGATGTCAACTCTTGTAAATGAGTTTCATTCATGTTGACTTGAATAAAAATCCTGCAATGATAATAAAAAAATATAATAATTTTGTTTTGGTTCAAGAAAAGCATAAAACTTATCTTGTGGAATATTGAAATGAGTTAAATTAAAATGACTGTGGAAAGCTAATATAATAACCACACTAATTTGTATCTGTTAATATTGCTTGAAAAAAATTGGACTAATTCCAACATTTTAAAACATGAAAGTATTGAAATGTAGCTGAATTTCATGAAAAATTATCATATTACTAACTGTGGTCTTTTGTAGCAGGAGATGTATGTATGTTTATGCCATTTCTGTTTATTATACAAATGTATTACAGTGAATGTAGACGGTCACTGGGGAAAGTTCAAAGTACTTTATTCAGGGTGGTAACAAAATCCTCGAAAAAAAGTTCCCTGATATTTCCCTGATACTTTCACAAAAATTTCCCTGATTTTACAATTACCTAGATAACATGCAATACAAACAATTCAATGCAGTACGGAAAATTTAATACAGACATCGCTTAAAATTAAAATTTTCCGGATTATGGGGTAGCCCATTTAACTTTTTTACATTTCCGAAAATCTTAATAAGTTAAGAGGAATCATGCATGTGATCAGAAAATAATTTTATAACAAGATTCGTGAGAGAGATTGATCCTTACTCAAGATTGGTCCTTCAGGAAAAATCGGATCAACCAGAATATATATTTTTTTAATCAAGCGTCCTTTAGTAGTTATCACAAGAACCTAAACCTGCGGTTTAAGTAATCCAAAATGGAAAAATTTCCCTGATATTTTACAAAATTTTAAAAATTCCATGAGAAATCCCTGATATTTCCAGAATTAAAAAGTTCCCTGAGAATTCCCTGATTTTCAGGTTTTTCAGGTTCTGTTACCACCCTGTTTATTTAAGCAAAAAATGCTCATCAAGAATTGCACTTTTTACTAAAGACACGCCAGAGAAATGAATGCGTGTGATAACCCTAAATTAAATTTTGGAAATGAAAAAAAAAAAAATCCTACACTTTGCATTACTTACTCGATTCGCTTGGGTTACAATTATTATTCAACACCTGCAAATGCTGTAGTAAAGTATAATAATTGAATTAATTCAAAATTTAAATTTCTACGCATTATCCGAGCTTGAAGAAGAAAACATAGATGATGTTTTCGATTTCTTGTCTTCGTAATTAGCTTCAACACAGCTTACTACATTTCGTAGTTTAAAACCCTGGTCAAGTGGCAAAGGTTGTTCACGTCGGGAATGGCAATTTGGTATTGGAAAATGAATTTTCTTAGCAACTAATGTGATCCAGGTCGAATCTGAAACATTCCCATAACTCATTACTTATAATGCCTCCATGGAAAAACCCCATGTCACGCAAAGCAAAATCATAATTTCTGTTCCCGTACCTTTACCCTAAAAATATAATCAAGTAGAAACTTTTATTTTTCAAGCCACCCAAGCATTTAGTGAATTTAAATCCTAGAATCAGTATAGTATTAAGCGAAATTTTCGGGAAAACCAGTAGAAGTGTGTGTGTGTGGGGGGGGGGGGGGTGATGGGATCAGTTAATCAGTCAACTATCGCTTGTTTTTAGTTGCTGGTTGCTGATCTGGATCTGTTGTTTTCAGAGGTTGTTTTGCACATGGATCTTGAGCATTGTTATTTTTTTCTATATTATTTTGGCGAGACACATGGGCCTTGATTCTAGTATTGGAAACGCTGCGTTGTGTGTCTGTATTAACACTTTTCAACCGGCGGTCAGGTGGCGCTGATTTAAAATTATGAGACTAAATTTGGAGTTTTATCGAAAAAAAATGCGTTAAACAGCATCAATGCTAGCAACTCCTTAAAAACAAAGTCATTTTTTAAACAAATAACGAATGGTACAAGTCAGCTGCTTCGGTATCGATATTTTTGAAGAGCTTGAACGTTCTCTTTACTACCCGCACAATCGTGCGAGCCCGGTCGGAAAGGGTTAATGACATTAACTTTCAGCTTTTTTACTAATTCGACGAATATTTGCATGCAATTTGCTGCGGCTTTTATTCTTAATATAATATACAGGCCTTATATGCGAACGGTCCCTGGTTCGAGATCATTCATTGCCAAAAATAGCTTTCGACCAATAAATAGTCTGTGCAAAGAAAAAAAAGTGATTTTAAGTACAGGGAAATAAAATCGTGCACATTTTTGACTTTTAATTACAAAATTTGAAATATTAAATGTTAGATAGATTTTAAATATCATTTTATTTAATTAATGTTTATTTGAAATTAAAAAAAAAGATGGAAAACTTACGACGAGGGTCCAAAATTGGAAATGAATGAAGTTTTGTGTTTTCTTCCACCAAAGTTAGAGGGAGGTAATTAATACTAAAAGCGATTTTTGAACAGTAATCTGTCCGTTACGAAACCTTTCTACTGACTTCGAATCTGACACACGAGTTCCTAGTAACAGTTGGACTTCATAATTTGGTTTGCAAAAAATCGTACTTTTGCAAAGAGTAGCTGCCAATCGAATGTTTTAATAGTATCGAAATCACTGTTATTTAGTTACCTAAAAATGCTTCGAATTATTTAGTGGCAATGGAAAGTTGTGTAGTGCTACACACCCCTAGTTCTGTCCAAGAAATTCCCAGCATAAAGAAAAGTTGAAGAAAATGAAGAACGAAATTGAACTGTCTTCGAAATAAGATTTGGCTTTGAAGTCTTTATTTCCTCCTGAAACCCTAACAAAATCCTAGGAATTTTTTTTATCAACAAACATTGCTCTAATAAATATATTTAGAAGTACATTTTTAAAGGATATTTCAAAAAGTTGACTTTTGATATTTCCTTGGTGACACATCCATTTTAGAGGATATTGAAGTCCTAAGGCCTAAAAAAATTGTAATGCCGGCAAAAACAATCTGTGTTGTTGACTTTTTGAAATTGTCATTTAAACATTTTTTTCTTATTGCTTTAAAATGTACAGCTGAAAAAACATATTTTTCCTTGACCTTCTTACTTTGCCATTTTCTTTAATACAAATAACTTTCCAATATCTGCAATGATGTTTATTTGACAGAAGAGTCAAAGCTTCGTGTTAACCCTCAATATACAATAATTTTTTTAATTTTATCAAACAATTTTGTAAATACTCACAATAATTTAAAGCAAATAATAACTTTTATTTTAAGGAACGACAATGAAAAACAAAGTAAATTAATTATTAAAACAAACAGTGCAACACTGGAAAAAAAGAAATTCTGAGAATCAAGAAAAGCAATTTATATTTTTAAAATGTCCCTCACCATTTTCTAAAAATGTTAATCAAAAACCAGATACAGAGTTATGAGTTCATTCCAAGTAGGAATTTTAATTGAGGCAAATTATAAAAGAGGTAAATTGTTTAGCATCAAAACAAGGAAATGCCAGTTCATCAATCGCAAATACAATTTAACCACAGTAGACTCCCTCTAAACCAGATCTTCACTGTAGCAGGAAGAAATATTTTCTGAGCAATTTTCATAGAGGTGTTTTGTTTTCCATATTTGCATGTCAATGCTACTTTAACAAAAAAAAGCAGATATATTAGCAAATGACCTCATACATTTTTAATGATACGTACATTATAAAGGAATTGATGCATTAAATGTGCTATTTAACACATTAAATGTGTGTACATGAAATGGAGCAACATTAAAATATTTAATAGAAATATCCTCAATGGAGAAATGTGTAATCAATCGCACATCTAAAGCATATTTTATTTCACTTCCTAAGTTTAACCAGAATCTAAATTTTAAAGAATTTTATAGTTAAACATTTACTGAGGACCCCATCAATTTGAACGGACAATGAAGTCTTAAAAAAAGTGCTATAAAGGGAAAAAAATCTTTGTTGAGTTTTTGTAAATAATAATCCATATTAACTTTTTTCCTTAATGCATAACATCATTAAAATGTACTGTTTCATGAAAAATAACCAACACTAAATACTTGTTTTATTTTTTTAAATATATGAAACACATTACACTCTTATTAAATAGAAATCATCTTTATTAATTTCACAATCATATTCATATCAACCATTAATTCATTTTTTGAAAGTAGATACAAAGCATTACACACTTATTAAATAAAATTCACGTTTATTAATTTAAACAAAACTAATCATTTTAGGAACTACAGGCAACAGTCTACAGCATAGCATTTGGTCCCGTGGTGTAAGTGGTGGTAACTGGAATGCATGTTTTTAACCTAAGCAAGCAGCTTTTTTTAAAGTTTGATTAAAGTAATAATTAAAAACTACCTAACTAAGGTACAAAAAAAGAATCATCATCACTGTTTCAAAACACATGATCTTATTTTAGGCAACATACTTATTTTACTGTCTGAACAGTAAATGCATCACACGACACATTAATGCAGTGGTTCCCAACAGGTGGTCCGCGGACCCCTAGGGGTCCGCGATCTATGATAGAGGGGTCCGCAAGATGCTATTAGAATAAAAAAAAAATCTGAAATATATTTCGTATAATAACTGAATTTTTCTTTGACGCTTCCTGCATGGGCAGAGTCCTAGGCCAAAACTGTCACTCAAAATTTTCTCACTAACTTCTCTTGGCCTTATTCAGTTGCATGCTTAGCTTATGTGTTTGAACACTTAATTGTTTTAAACTTGAGTTTACAAGGTAAAAATGTAGGCATATTCAAAGTTGAGGATAAGATTAGAGCTATGGTTAAAGTGTCAGATCTGGCGCCAAGGATAGAAAACAAGTCACTAACTAACTTTTCCATTAAAAAAAATTCTTGTAGTTATCAGAGGAGAATTTGCTCGACCTGATCAAGATCAATGTAGCCGAGCATCTACGCAGCCTAGCCACAACTTTAAAAGAGTATTTTCCATGAACCTGACGACAGATGGATTCGAAATCCCTTCAACTGTGAAGAAATACACAAAATGCAAGGCCTCACTGGAGAAGAGCAAGATCAACTTTGTGGATCTGTCCAGCTGCGTCACGATGAAAAATATTGTCATCGGTGTTAAAATTACAGACTTCTGGGCACCACCGCTCAAGGGGCAATGAAAAAGGCAATGAAAAAGATCCTTCCATTTGCAACCACATATAGGTTTGAGTTAGCATTTTCTTCCAGTGTTTCATGAAAAACAAATATGGGAGTCGGCTCTACATGGGGTTGGATTTCAGAGTGAAAGTTTCAAGCTTGGAACCTAATATTTCAGAAATAACGGGCTCAGAGGACAGATTTAACTCATCCCATTAAGAACTGAAAATTAAAACTAACTATATACTGCGAGTACTCTGTTGTAAATGTTAAAAACGTATAAAATATAAAGGCTAATTTGGCTCTCACTTTTTAATTTTAGGATTAGGAATTAATGGGGTCCTTGTCACAAAAACGTCTTGATGAGGGGTCCGCGAGAAAATCTTGTTGGGAACCCCTGCATTAATGAAATACAGTAGAGAAATAACACAAATGGAATGCTTAATAGGAATTTGTTACTTCCCTGTAAAATTCTCCCTGATGCAGTTTGACGTATATATTTGAAAGGGTGCTTTTACAAAAAATGATTTTAGGTAGTTAAAGATTTTCGTCAACAATGCTTTGATACAGAGGCATTGTGGCAAATGTCGGTATTTAAAAAATTGCCGTTTTAGGTATACTCCAACTTTGAAAGTTAGCCTCTAAGAGGGTTTAACAAATGCCATTGAATACATTACTTAATTCACAAATCTTAGGTTTTTCTTTACTGTTGGTCAACAAATGAGATTTAGTGTTTTAACAAAATGAGATTACTTGTTAGTTAAAATGATTTTTCACAAAATCGACAACTAAGGTTTTTCTTAAGTGTGGGACAACAAATGCTCTTGAAGATGATGCTTTTGTTTACATAAGTAAATTACGTAATAAGACATTCAAAGTTTTTCTTTAGAGTGGGACAACAAAGGTGCTTTAAGGTTTTGCTTTTGACTTAATCCTTCATTACATAGTTATTAGTTCACAAATGTAAGGTTTCTCTTTAGCGTGGGTCAGCATATGTCTTTGTAAGCCTTGCCTTTGACTAAATGCCTTAAGACATAATTCACAACTATAAGGTTTTTCTTTAGTGTGGATCAACAAATGATTCTGAAGGTGATGCTTGCGACTAAAAGCCTTATTACATAATTCACAACTGTAAGGTTTTTCTTTAGTGTGGGTTCGCAAATGAGATTTAAGGTTGGACTTATCACTAAATGCCTTATTGCATAGTTCACAACTGTAAGGTTTTTCTTTAGTGTGGATCAACAAATGAGATTTATAGATGGACCTTACCCTAAATGCCTTATTACATAGCTCACAACTGTAAGGTTTTTTTTTAGTGTGGGTCAGCAAATGAGATTTATAGATGGACCTTACCCTAAATGCCTTATTTCATAGCTCACAACTGAAAGGTTTCTCTTAAGTGTGGGTCAACAAATGACTCTGAAGGCTATGCTTATGACTAAAAGCCTTATTACATAATTCACAACTGCAAGGTTTTTCTTCAGTATGGATCAACAAATGATTCTGAAGGTGATGCTTGCGACTAAAAGCCTTATTACATAATTCACAACTGTAAGGTTTTTCTTTAGTGTGGGTTCGCAAATGAGATTTAAGGTTGGACTTATCACTAAATGCCTTATTGCATAGTTCACAACTGTAAGGTTTTTCTTTAGTGTGGATCAACAAATGAGATTTATAGATGGACCTTACTCTAAATGCCTTATTACATAGCTCACAACTGAAAGGTTTCTCTTTAGAGTGGGTCAACAAATGACTCTGAAGGCAATGCTTAAGACTAAAAGCCTTATTACATAATTCACAACTGTAAGGTTTTTCTTCAGTATGGATCAACAAATGATTCTGAAGGTGATGCTTGCGACTAAAAGCCTTATTACATAGTTCACAACTGAAAGGTTTTTCTTCAGTATGGATCAACAAATGATTCTGAAGGTGATGCTTGCGACTAAAAGCCTTATTACATAATTCACAACTGTAAGGTTTTTCTTTAGTGTGGGTCCGCAAATGATATTTAAGGTTGGACTTATCACTAAATGCCTTACTGCATAGTTCACAACTGTAAGGTTTTTCTTTAGTGTGGGTCAACAAATGACTCTGAAGGATACCCTTACAACTAAATGCCTTATTGTATAGTTCACAACTGTAAGGTTTTTCTTTAGTGTGGGTCAACAAATGACTCTGAAGGCCATCTTTGCGACTAAAAGTCTTATTACATAGTTCACAACTGTAGGGTTTTTCTTTAGTGTGGGTCAACAAATGAGTTTGAAGGCTAGACCTTGTTCTAAATGCCTTATTGCATAGTTCGCAACTGTAAGGCTTTTCTTTAGTGTGGGTCAACAAATGAGTGTTAAGGCTGGACCTTAGACTAAATGCCTTACTACATAGTTCACAACTGTAAGGTTTTTCTTTAGTGTGGGTCAACAAATGAGATTTAAGGTTACACTTATGGCTAAATGCCTTATTGCATAGTTCACAACTGTAAGGTTTTTCTTTAGTGTGGGTCAACAAATGACTCTGAAGGCCATCTTTGCGACTAAAAGTCTTATTACACAGTTCACAACTGTAGGGTTTTTCTTTAGTGTGTACCAAGTAATGTTTATTAAGTTGAGATTTGTACTTAAATTTCTTTAAACATGAATCACAGCCATATGATGCTTTTGAAGAGGTGTTATGTATATGCTTTTGCGGTCTGGATTCAGAAGCAAAAGTCTCATGACTTTCCTTGTGAGTGAGCAGGTTTTCTTCTTTATGGGACAGCATGTGCTCTTTGTAGTCTGCCTTCAAAGAGAAGGCACCAGAACAAACATTACACAAATATGGCTTTTCTTCATTTTCATCCATTTAACTATTTATAATATTTCTTTTTCAGTAAAAAAGATAGTTGTTTTGAAATTAGTTGCTTAAAAAACTGAAATACAATTATTAGCACTTACTACACAAAAACTTGTTATGTGGGCAAATTGTTTGTTTTCTTCAATCAAAAAAAATGTAGATCCCATGAATTGGCAATGTTTATAATGAGTTTCAATATGTATGCACGTTTGTAGGAATCTGTAATAAAAACAAAATATTCTTTTAGATACTTTTCTTTTTAGATTTTTAATCTGGATGTAGATCAAAAAACTAATTAACTACATCCTAACTAGATAACAGCTTTAAGGAAAATGCAACAGAACAGATTTCCCACACATTACTTTTTTTACTTAGTTCATATATGAC
Source organism: Hylyphantes graminicola (assembly GCA_023701765.1). Taxonomy (NCBI): domain Eukaryota; kingdom Metazoa; phylum Arthropoda; class Arachnida; order Araneae; family Linyphiidae; genus Hylyphantes; species Hylyphantes graminicola. Next base: position 72,717,400 of record CM043112.1, read on the forward strand.
AATGGAGAAGTTCAGCATTTTTTAGTTCAGCATGCGAAAAACAATGACTTTGCAAGCATCCCAGTTATTTTCAGCCTTGTGCTTTTTACCTGTTCACTTTAAGTTTACAGCAGGGTCCCCAACGGGAGGCATGCGTATCACTGGTGGTACCCAACAAATGTTCATGTGTAGGTGTGAGCATAATGATGCTATTAATAGCTTCTGTACGCATGTGCAGTGACATACTGCTCATTATTTCAAACATTAGCATTATTTTAAAGATAAATTTTTAATGAACTTCTGGATTGGATGTAAAATCTGGTATGTTTTGATCTTCCGGCAAGCTCTGAGATTATTTTAATGCCATTCCAAGCCTAAACACAAAATTAAACATTCTTACAAAACTTAAACTTCACAAAATTAAATTTCACAAAATAAAAATTATGATTTGCAAAATTGTCAAGGATTCTTCAATATTGTTTACTTTTTAAATAAATTTAATTCCCAACTTTGATTTTAAACAAATTTTTGTTCTAAAATAGGAACACAAAATCCTAAAAATGCTGAACTAGAACATTTGACATCAACACCTCTTCTTTTTCAATTGCAAAAAAAATTCAACACATTAAAAGGCCAATAAATAAATTTATCACTTACACCACATTCACTGGTTGGCAGTATGAACTTTGAATGGAATTTCAGGAAGCTGTCGGAAATCTGAAGGACTGCCAAAGTAGAGATGTCAATTATTGAAACAAAAATTTCAGTCCGGTTCTCTTGAATAAAATCCTGCAATGCAATGATAAAAAAAAATATATAAATTTTGTTTTGGTTCAAGAAGGTCATAAAACTTATCGTGAGGTATATTGAGACGAGTTAAATCTGAATGACTGTGGAAAGCTAATATAATAACTACACTAATTTGTATCTGTTAATATTGCTTGAAAAAAATTGGACTTATTCCAATTTTTTAAAACATGAAAGTATTAAAATGTATAGCTAAATTTTATGAAACATCATACTACTAACTGTGGTCTCTTGTAACAGGAGATACATGTATATTAATGCCATTTATGTTTATTATACAAATTACAGTGAATGTGGACAGTCACTGGGTCAAGTTCAAAGTACTTTAACTAAGCAAAAAAATTTCATCAAGAGTGGTATTGAATGAATGCCCTAGTGTCCTTCCACTGCTTATTTTCTGAAATATTTTAAAACTGAGCCCTCTAGATCCTTACAATGTAAATTATTAGGGCTATATCAGCATTAAAAAAAAATAGAGGTGTGTAACACTATAGGACATTCATTCGATTGCCACTGAATAAATCAATGCATTTAAAAGTAAGTATATATCTTATAAGGTAATTACAATAACTTTAAAACCGAAATAGTGCTATGGCAGCTAAAATTTGCTCATAAGTCATTTGCTGGAAAACCTCGATATGACTTCTGATTGGATGAAATAATTTTTAAAAATATTAAATAATAAGAAAATTACATCTCCATTCTTTATTTTTCAATAGTCTATGAACGATTTCATGAAAACCGTATCGAAAAATTATAAACTGCGGAATTATTAGTTTATTCTAAGCAGAATTTCATGTAAAGTGATTCTGGTTAAACAATTTATTAAGCTATATTTCAAAGCTTATTACATAAAAAAAATCTGGTTACAACACAAGCTACAAAATCACTCTCTTCCCCTAACTTTTAGTTTGTTATTGCAGAAAGTGTTGCTGTTTTAGTTTTTCCCCCACTCTAGACAAACCCTCAAACAAGATTGGTTTAAAAAACAACCTTCACACCGTTTCCAGGAAAACCACAAGGGGAGGTAGGAGAAGAAAGTTATTGTGAAGCTTGCATTGCAATCAGAAGGTCTATAAGGCTGAAAAATTCTTTCAGTTGACTTTAGGCATTTTAGGAAATTTCAGGATTTTAGGAAACACTTACACGATGCAAGGAAAACAATTTTTTTTCTCAAGTTTATCATAAGTTAACTCTTTGAAGAAAAATATAAAAATCTAATGAATTTACAAGGTTTCTGGCAATGAAGTATAATAGAGTTCAGGCTTGTAGAAACCTGTAAAAAAACCCAATAATGTTGATTTGATAATGTTGATAAATTTCAAAAATACCTTTGATGAGAAGCTCAAATTAAGGAGAATACATATTTAAGTAAAAAAAAAATAATCAGTAAGAATTAAAAATAAGCTACTCCAGCAAACAGCAAACGATTTGCATTTTTTTTATAAGTTTATTTGCTTTTTAATAAGCTTATGTTGCTGATACCGTTCGTTATAAAAGTACAAAATCCCGCAACTTATATTAAAATTAAAATTTAAAAAATGCTATAAAATTAACAGATAATGTCATTGTAATTTCCCGATTAAAAACATTTTAGCTCATTTGGAGTGTTTGAAAAAGGCCCTCGCCAGATAAGACGGTGAAAAATGCCCCCATTCCAATCGGGCTAATTTTTTTTCTGAAAATACCTCATAGTATGGACAACTTCTCAGCCAAGTTTCAGCTCAAAAATATGACGCATTTTTGAGTAAAAAATTAAAGTTTTTTTTTCTTTTTAAATTGATTATTCCCTGAATATATTTGATAAATCCAAAAAACTACTCATGAGTTTTTAGATATCATTGAGTAGTATTCTCAGAAAAATCCGCTCATATATCTGATCGAGCGATCATTCTTAATAATGCAATTTTATTTTTCAAAAAAAAATTTCATGCCAAAATCGTTTGGTCACAACTTAGGATTTTGTCTCCACATATTCCTCTATTATCAATCTATAATATATATTTTTTTCAGATTTTTAAAATTATTGGACGATAGTTTAAAAAAATAATTCTTAAAGCCTGATTTTTTTGCTCTAAAATCCATAGATTTAGAAATAGCATGCCCACCGATTGCGCAATCCCGTACAACGCAATGATGCGTGATGAATCCACATTTCGTCGTTTTCGCAATGCATCACGGGATACTGATTCACAAAAATGGTTTTTCATCCGAAGAGTTACATACAATAAAAACTGCATTTTTAACTCGCTTCTTTTGTGAATATATACCTCATGCCTTACAGAAATTATCAATACGCATGCAGCTATAAAATTATGCTAGCGAAACTTGTAAAAAGTTTTAATTAGTTAATATTGAATATATATCTTTTATTAGTCGAATTATCTCATGGTGCCATCTGGTGGCGTATGGCATGCCATGTGCAAGAGCTTGCGAACTGCCTTATGGGATAATGGTTAACAAATGGCTTCACCTTTCCCCCTAGAGGCAGATCTGCTACTTTCTAAATCTATGCTAAATTCTTTAGTCCGAAAGAAATTCTCCCAGATTGAATTTCCCCGCCTTTGTTAGGAGTGCCATCTGCCGAGTAAGTAGTGCGAAAAGTCAGGTTTTTAGAATATTTTATTTTTTTAAAACTATCGTCCAATAATTTTAAAAATCTGAAAAAAATATATATTATAGATTGATAATAGAGGAATATGTAGAGACAAAATCCTAAGTTGTGACCAAACGATTTTGGCATGAAATTTTTTTTTGAAAAATAAAAATGCATTTTTAAGAATGATCGCTCGATCAGATTTATGAGCGGATTTTTCTGAGAATACTACTCAATGATATCTAAAAACTCATGAGTAGTTTTTTGGATTTATCAAATATATTCAGGGAATAATCAATTTAAAAAGAAAAACTTTAATTTTTTACTCAAAAATGCGTCACATTTTTGAGCTGAAACTTGGCTGAGAAGTTGTCCATACTATGAGGTATTTTCAGAAAAAAAATTAGCCCGATTGGAATGGAGGCATTTTTCACCGTCTTATCTGGCGAGGGCCTTTGGCAAGGAAAATATATAGCTACCATTACACCCATTCATCTCTGGGGCAAAGACCATCGCACAACCAACCAGCTATTTAAAAAAATGCTCTTTTGCGCGTTTTTTGTAATAACTTGGCGAGTTTGGCAAAGTATTTTGCGAAAACCATGCTTTTAAAAAATTCGTAATTAAAATCATACAGGCACAATAAAATAATAGAATGGAGACTGGTAGGATTACATCACTTTTGAAACATATCAATTATTTTTTCAAATTATTAATCTAGTTTCTGAAGGCAATGAACAAATATTAAATAAATTAAACATTTTCAATTTCAATTGTTTTCTAAAAAGTTTTATTTAAATTTTTCTGCCTGATGGCATCACGAAAGAGAAAAAAATGATCGGATTTGAGCAAAAGTGGTGTACTTTTCCCCTTAAAACGTTCGAAAACGATAGAAGGAATGGTCTGATTAAAAAAATTCTTAGCCTATGTTTGTTTTGGAGATGAGACGAATCTTTGTGCCAAATTTCGTCACGATCTGTTGTGTGGTTCTTAAGTTTTTGCGTCCTATACAAACAAACAGAAGTCGCCTTTTATGTATATAGATACCGTGGACTTTTATATGGCAGAGACCGATTATGGGTCCGTAGTTATTTTAGCAATGTGCAAACCTGGGACCTACAAGGCAAGTGCCTTACCCACCAGCTACACAGTCTACAATTTCAGGTAGAATAAGTCGAAAAGTTTAAAAACAGACACAAACAAAATAGAAAAAGAGATAGTCCCTTGAACATAAAAATAATAGTTTTGGAGGGTCTATAAAGAAATTCTTTGGGGAGCACTTAAAGTTAAATTTAATTAGTACTTGATGTAAATGTAAACTTCATATGCAAAGCAGTAGTTTAGGAAAAGCTTCAATATTCGGTGCTGCTTGGCGTGTTTTCATGAGTTTTCAAACTTAAGTGCTTCTGTTTTGAAATACAACACAACGCCGAAGCATTAACCTAGTAGTTCCACTGTTGGTTGTCAAAACGAAATCCGATACTAAAGCTGCCTTTACAAAACAATACCATAAGACAGAGTCTACAAACCGGTCCATACTTTCATGGGAGGATTGAAACTTAAACTGTAAAATTGAAGGGTTGCTTTCGACCGTACTATATCGAAGCACTTTTTACTAAAGACACGCCAGAGAAATGGATGTGTGTGATAACCCCAAATTAAATTTTGGAAATAAAAAAAATCGAACACTTTGCATTACTTACTTGATTCACTTGAGTTACAATTAGTTATTTAACACTGGCAAATGCTGTAGTAATGTATAATTATAGAATTAATTAAAAAAAAATAATTTTTCATACATTAACCGCATTATCAGAGCTTGAAGAAAGAAAACACAGATGATGTTTTCGATTTCTCGTCTTCGTAATTAGCTTAAACACAGCTTACTTCATTTCGTAGTTTAAAAACCTGTTCTAGTGACGAATATTGTCCACGTCTTGGATGCTCCAACGGTTTGTTGTCATTTGTTTACTGGAATTACTTTTGTTTTGGTATTTGAAAATGAATGTTCTTAAATATATGCTAAAATCTTTAGTTCGACGATTAAATGCATATTATTTGTTGCGCCTTCATTCTTAATAATATATAGGAATTATATGCGAAACGTCCAAGTTTCGAGTCCAAGCATTGTCGAAAATAGCTGTCGACCAATAAGTAGTCTATGCAGAGAAAAAAGTGCTTTTAAGTCCAGGGAAATAAGATCTTCCAAATTTGTAATTTTAAATTGCCAAATTTGAAATATTAGATAATGAAAGTGAGAGTCTTACGATGAGGTTCCAAAATTGGAAATATAAGTTTTGTGTTTTCTACCTAAGTTGGAGGATTGAGTCCACTAGAGCTACAAGAGGGCTATTGGCGACGGGCGTCGTATTTTTTTAGAACCACAGTCAAGTGACGAGCCAACACCTGAACAGGCACCCAACGCAACAGTTAAGGGCGACATCGTGCGCAGCTTTAGGACTTTGAAGGATATTTAACGTGCACTCCCTTACACGGGATATTATTCGTCGGACATTTTTGGCTGCAAGGGCCGTTTATAGGTCGGCAGTTATTTTGACGATGCCCGGGACCCGAACCTGGGACCTTCCGCATGCTAGGCGAGTGCCTATCCGACTAGGCTCCTCCTCAGCCCCTATTTACGTTTCAAGGTATCGAAATTACCACAATTAGTATTTAATTACCTAAGGGCAAGTTCGTTAGCCACAGGGCAAGAAAAAGCCACTTCACCAATAGTAAAAAGAATTTAACTAGTAGTAGGCTCCTTCTTAACCACATCTAAGCTTTAAGGGTTTTTTATGATAACAGATCTCTATACAATTCCAATGGGGAAACTTTTGCCTATTTACCAAAAAAAAAAAAAAAAAGCGACATGCACATACGAAAAAATACAGAATAAAGTTATTTTGACTCTTGAAAAATTAAAACTATAAAGATAATGAGTTAAAATTTAAATAACGAATAATTATTCACAAACCACAAATGGCAGCACTAATGGGATGCAAATATCTAAATTATAATTTTATACTTTAAAATTATACTTTTAATTATTTTAATGTCAAAATATCTTTGTTCTGTATTTTTTTTTTTTTTAATTTTCGTGAATTAATGCTGTATACTTAATTTAAAAAAAAAAAAAAAACTTCGGCGCAACAGCCCATTACTTGGCCAAGGCCTGCCGTGCCCATTTCAGCTTTCGTGACCTAGGGCTCTGAGGTGCTAGGCATATGTCCCGGTAAGGTGGTCAGTTGCGCACAGAACCCCCAGTGTTTAGTTCCCATACTTTATTTAAAAACAGGGCCAAAAATTTCATACTGTTTTGAGATCTGTTACTATAAAAGGCTCTTAACTACAGAAGACTCCCTCTAAACCAGATCTAATTATCTTTAACCAGCAAAATTATTTTATGTGTCAAAATGATTTAAAAAAGAGTTTTTAAAAAACATTCGTTTTGTTTTGATGCACACGTAACTCTGATAAAAAACAAGTTGGTTTGTTACAGAATCTGTCACTTACACCGCTTCCACACAATATTTACGCTCAACAGGAAACGCACTAACAGCACCTCAGAAAGAAATTCGCCAAACAAGGCCTTTAGCTAGTTCTAATTTCTAACAGCACCCTCAGAAAGAATTCGCGCCAAAAAGGCCTTTAGCTAGTTCTAATTCTTCTTTTATAAGCCAAAATTAATAATTGTCTTTAATGTGTTCTTTTGAAAATTTGATAATTTCTTTATCGTTTGCTATTTTTTAAAAGTTCGAAGAACAATTATGTATTTTTTTTAATCAATACCTTTTTTGCAGCCAAAGTTTTTATTCGAAAAAAAAAATTAGTAAAATTGTAAAGCCACAAATAAAAGCGAAACTTTGTATATTTTTATGCAAATTTAGAATTTGTATGCATCTTTCTGCATACATATATAATGAGAGTTCAAAATAACTTTATTGTGCTATTACAACAATCCAAATTGAATTAATACGCAAAAATAAATATTTTTTCAAGAATTTTATTTTTATTTTAAATAAAGTTTTTTGAACGTTTGATGTTATGGCAACAGTGAAAAAATATTGAATAAAAATGGAATTTCCATTTATTTAGATTAAATTTTTAGTTATTTAAATTTTAAATATACTTAAATTTTTTTAATGAAATTTGGAATGTAGCCTAAACTGAATTTTTGCTTCAAAATGACGTATCCCACTTGTTTGTGTGACTCGCAGTTCGTTCTGTGAAAGTGGGTGATGGACAGACAGACGGACTTACTTACTTACTTAGCCCTCTGTCACTCCATCACTGGAGCATAGGGCCTCCTTATGTTTTGCCGAGAAAATTTTACCAGTCACTTTCATCCTCCTGGTTGCTTCCAATCGGCTTTCACAACCAGGGCTCATATCAACTGGTGGGGACACAATAGGGTCTTGATAATCTATACCATCAATCTGAGAAAGACGGTCTTCTTTGACTTCGGTTTCTGAAAACTGGGTTTTTTTTTTAAGCGGATGGGTGTTTAGCCCATCGCACAACCCCCAACCTGGAGGACCAGGGTGTTCCTCTTGGTCTGGTGTCTCCCCTCCGACCTGTCCGGCTTGGGTAACCCTGCCAGGAGCCGAAGCTCCCGCTGGCTTAGCTCTCGGGATCAACAACACACGCAAGCCACCGCACTACGACAAAGTGGGAACACCTTCGCGGGGGACAGACGGACTGAATGATTATAAAACCCTCCACTTTTTACGTTATAAACGTAGTGTGGAAGTTATAAAGCACACACAATCATCAAATAGCATCATACGTTTTTTTATTCACTGGTAGGTAACTTTAAAAATTGAATACATTGAATGAAATGAAGCAGTATTATGATCATGCATTTATTCATAAAGCAAATATCAGCTATGTAGAAAATTGCAATCAAATGTACATCTAAAGCATACTTTATTTCATTTCTCAAGTTTAACCAAATTTTATTTAGCCGGTTTACGAGGGCAGGTGGAAGTCTACCAGCAAAACTTTAAGGAGGTTACAAACAAGATTTTAGAAGGATGAGCTGTACCATACAGCTTGAGACTCTAACAAAATGTTATGTTAAATATTAATAAAGGAAAAATATAAAATTACATATACCCTTAGTTAAATTATTTAGAATTATCATCACTGTTTCAACACAAATAACCTTATTTTACCCTTTATATACTTATTTCACTTTCTGTACAGTAAGCGCAACACATGACACTTTTATTAAATAAACTAAAGAAATAACAATGTTATTCAGATATTTGTTGCTTCATTATAAAGTCCACCCTGATGTGGTTTTATGAACACTCTGAAAATGTTATTTTACTAAAAGGACAATAGGTAGTTCCCAAAAGACATGTTTTTCTTAGTAATGCAACAGCAAGGATTCCAAATGTGGCTATTTTTATATTGAAAAGGCATTTTTTTTAGGTATACCTGAAATGTAAAACAGCCTTTAGGGGGGATATACAAATGTCATTGAAGGTAATACAAAATAACTTGTCACATGATTCACTACTCAAATGTTTTTTTTCCCAGTGTGAGACAACGAATAAGTTTTAAAGTGGTGCCTTTGAATAAAGCCCTCATTACATAGATCACAACTCTAATGTCTTTCTTAAGTATGGGTTAACATATGCCTTTGAATGTTGGACCTTTGACTAAAAGCCTTATTGCATAGTTCACAACTGTAAGGTTTTTCTTTAGTGTGGGTCAGTAAATGAGATTTAAGGGTGGACATTACACTAAATACTTTATTACATAATTCACAACTGTAGGGTTTTTCTTTAGTGTGGGTCAGCAAATGAGATTTAAGGGTGGACCTTACACTAAATACCTTATTGCATAGTTCACAACTGTAAGGTTTTTCTTTAGTGTGGGTCAACAAATGACTCTGAAGGACATCTTTGCGACTGAAAGCCTTATTGCATAGTTCACAACTGTAAGGTTTTTCTTTAGTGTGGGTCAACAAATGAGTGTTAAGGTTGCAACTTTGACTGAATGCCTTACTACAGAGTTCACAACTGTAAGGTTTTTCCTTAGTGTGTGTCAGCAAATGAGATTTAAGGTTGGACTTATCACTAAATGCCTTATTACATAGTTCACAACAGTAAGGTTTTTCTTTAGTGTGGGTCCGCAAATGAGATTTAAGGCTGGACCTTTGACTAAATGTTTTATTACAAAATTCACAACTGTAAGGTTTTTCTTTAGAGTGGGTCAGCAAATGAGATTTAAGGGTGGACTTTTCACTAAATGCCTTATTACAAACTTCACAACTGTAGGGTTTTTCTTTAGTGTGGGTCCGCAAATGAGATGCAAGGCTGGACCTTAAACTAAATGCCCTATAACAGAATTCACAACTGTAAGGTTTTTCTATACTGTGGGTCAACAAATGAGATTTAAGACTGGACCTTAGACTAAATGCACTACTACATAATTCACAAATGTAAGGTTTTTCTTTAGTGTGGGTCAACAAGTGAGATTTGAGGCTGGTCCTGTGAGTAAATGCCTTATTACATAGTTCACAACTGTAAGGTTTTTCTTCAGTGTGGGTCAACAAGTGCCTCTGAAGACCAACTTTACGACTAAATGCCTTACTACAAAGTTCACAACTGTAAGGTTTCTCTCCGGTGTGTACCAAGTAATGCATATTAAGTTGAGATTTGTACTTAAATTTCTTTCCACATGAATCACAGACATATGATGCTTTTGAAGAGGTGTTAGATACATGATTTTCCAGGGTGGATTCAGAAGCAAAAGTTTCATGACTTTCCTTGTGAGTGAGCAGGTTTTCTTCTTTATGGGACAGCATGTGCTCTTTGTAGTCTGCCTTCAAAGAGAAGGCACGAGAACAAACATCACACAAATATGGCTTCTCTTCAATTTCACCCATTTAACTATTTATAATATTTCTTTTTCAGTAAAAAAAGATAGTTATTTTGAAATGAGTTGTTTAAAACAACGAAATACAATGATTACCATTACTACACAAAAACTTGTTATGTGAGCGAATTGATTATATCTTCCTCAAGTTTATCAAAGACTAACTATTTGATAAAAAAAATGTAGATCCATTGAATCGGCAATGTTTCTAATAATGAGGTTCAATATGTATGCAGGTTTGTAGAAATCTGTAAATAAAAGTAATATATTTTAGATATTTTAACTTTCTGTTTATTTTTTTTTAATCTGGATTTAGATTATAGCCTAGCTTTTAGAAAAATGCAACAGAACAGATTTCACAGACATGAATTTTTTTTTTCATTCATTCATTTTTTCATTCATTAACCCTGTCAGTGCCAGTTATGCCATTTGGAATCATCACTTTCAATATTTTTTTTCATATGTTTATATCCCGCTATGACATCCAAACACACATCATTCAATTCTTCACACTTTGTTCCATGAGACAATATTTTACATTAATCTCAATGAAAGTCAAAACTACTATTTTTTTATTTAGAGAATAGCTAACAACCTTTTTACCTGATTTTTGAAAAGTTCACTTCAGCTCCACATATTTAAAACACAATTTAAACTATTTTCGTTAAAATAATTACTAAATTTTTTTTAATAATAATATGATTAGATACCTTAAAATATAAAACTCGAAGTGTTTTTAAGTAATATAGGTATATATTATTTATTTTGTTGTTTTCCACAGTTAAAAAATTTTGGCATAATTTCAAAAAACATATAAAAAATTGAAATGAATTTTTTTTCTTATAGAGCTCTTATTTTTGACCTAATATAACCTTATTTAGTGAATATCAGATGTTTCTGCAGTGTAGTAAATTTTTGGGACTGCAAGGTTTAACAATGAGATAGTTCAGCATTTTTTAGTCCAACATGTGAAAAACGATGAAAAAAGGATGACTCGGCATTAGGGATGTGCTGAATATTTGGTTACTAATCGGTATCCATCTCAATCGGCCAGAGTAGCTAAAAAGTAATAGCTTTATCCTTAATTGCCTTAAAATTATTGTGTGATTGCTTACTTAAATGTTTACTTGAATTGAAATTGATGAATAATAAATACAATGAACTTAGATCTGACAAAAATAAAAATTGGTTTTGGTATGCCGAATATTCGGTATTCAGCTAACACTTTGGCTGAATATTCATTATTCAGCCAAATTTGGTATTTGGTGCATTCCTACTTAGCATGTAACCCAGTTCTTTTTCAGACTTGTGCTTTTTACCTGTTTGCTTTAAGTTTACAGCATTTTAAAAGGCTTCACATTGCCTTATTTAATATTGCTAATACTGGGATCCAAGCATATTCAGAAATCAAACATTCTTCAGCATAAGCATGCATGGCAAAACTTTGCAAAATTATCTGTGATTCTTCAATATTGTTTATAACATAACTTTTTAAGTAAATTTGATTCCAAACTTTAATTTTAAAGGAATTTTTGTTCTTAAATAGGAACACAAAATCCTAAAAATGCTGAACTAGAACATTTGACATCAACACCTTTTCTTTTTCAATTGCAAATAAATGCAAGACATTAAAATACCAATAAATAAATGTATCACTTACACCACATTCACTGGTTGGTAGTATGAACTTTGCATGGAATTTCAGGAAGCGTTCGGAAATCTGACGGACTGCCAATGTAGAGATGTCAACTATTGATAATAAGTTTCATTCCTGTTGACTTGAATAAAAATCCTGCAGTGATAATACAAAAATATATTAATTTTGTTTTGGTTCAAGAAAAGCATAAAACTTATCTTGTGGAATATTGAAATGAGTTTAATCTAAATGACTGCGGAAAGCTAATATAATAAATACACTAATTTGTATCTGTAAATATTGCTTGAAAAAATTGGACTTATTCCAACTTTTTAAAACATGAAAGTATTGAAATGTAGCTGAATTTCATAAAACATTATCAATATCTAATTACAAACTGTGGTCTTTTGTAATAGGAGATACATGTAAGTTCAAACCATTTCTGTTTATTATACAAATGTATTACATAGAATGTGGACAGTCACTGGGTAAAGTTTGAAGTATGTAGTACTTTGAATAAACAAATAATACTCATAATCAAGAATGGTAATGAAGTAATGACTTAGTGTCCTTCCACTGCTAATTGTCTGGTATAATTTAAAACTTAGCCGGTTAGATCCTTACAATGTAATTTATTAGGGCTGGAATCAGCATTTAAAAACAAGAGGTGTGTAACACTACAGGACTTTCAATTGCCACAGAATAAATCAATGCATTGAAAAAGTAGGTATATACCATATAAGTTAACTCAATAACTTAAAAACCAAAATAGTGCTATGGCAGCTAAAATTTGCTCATGCGCCAATCGCTCGAAAACCTGGATATAGCTTCCAACGGGATGAAATGATAAAAAAAAAATTCTAATAATAAGAAAATTACGCCTCACGCCGAAAATTACGAAAAAAGATATATTACTCCGAACATAAAAAAAAAATTTGGAGGAACTATAAGAATTTCTTTGAGGAGCACTTAAAGTTAAATTTAATTAGTACTTGAATGAAAACTAAACTTCATATGCAAGGCTGTAGTCTTGGAAAATCTTTAATATTCGGTGCTGCTTGGCGTACTTTCATGAGCTGTCAAAATGAAGTGAAGTGCTTCTGTTTTGAAATAAAACACAACGCTGTAGCATTAACCCTAGTTCCATACAAATCGTCCATACTATTGTAGGAGGATAGCAGCTTAAACTGTGTAAAATTGGATCGTCACTTTCAACCATGTATCAAAGCACTTTTTACTAAGGCCAACAATCAATGTGTGTGATAACCCTATATTAAATTTTGGAAATGAAAAAAATCGTACACTTTGCATCACTTACTTGATTAGTATGGGTTAAGATTAAATATTCAACACTGGCAAATGCTGTAGTAAATTATAATTATTGAATTAATTAAAAAAAAAAAAAAGAATAAACATTCCAAGCATATCCGCGCTTGAAGAATGAAAACATAGATGGTGTTTTCGGATTCTCTCGTCTCCATTAATAGCTTAAACACAGTTCATTTCGTTTCGTAATTTAAAAACCTGTTCAAGTGACGGAGGTTGTCCACGTCAAAGCTCCTTCTACACCAAGTTGGGACATAACGCGGGATGTCTATGGGAGAGAGTGGCTCAACCGGTTCGGTGCATTTTCGGCCTTCAGCGTATCGTAGCGCCTCTAGCGGGAAAAAGTCAGCGAGCATTAAAAACTTTCCCATAGACTTAACAAGGGAAGTGAAAAGGGAAGAGAGGTGTTTGACTTCCCCTTAAAAAAATCACCATTTCGGTACTTTTCAGCAGACGATCCTTCCTAAGGATATTCTTGTGCCGCAATTTAAGATACTCTTCATTATTAGGTGCTTTAAACAAGGAAAATCGACAGTTAATTTAAGTTTTATATCCAAATTTGCAGCCAGGAGCATAACGCTTTTTCGTCATTTTCGGCCTTCAGCGTATAGCAGCGCCTCTAGCGGGAAAAACCTTGGCTCCGATTGAATGTATGGTGTGTCCTAACTTGGTGTAGAAGGAGCTTTGTCCACGTCGTGGATGTTCCAACGGTTTGTTGTCATTTGTTTACTGGAATTACTTTTGGTTTGGTATTTGAAAATGAATTTTCTAAGAATGTTTTAATCATAACATTTTTACAGCTAGCTACTTGCTATGAAGTTGGTTGTTCAAAACATTTATTAGAGAAAGCCTGCATAGAAAGAGAATTTTTCTTTTCATCTATAAAACCGGCTTCATCATCTGCTTTCCCCCTCTTCTTCATTCCCATCCCCCCACGTTACTGTGGGTCAAAAAGACCTACGTTTCTTTTAGTACGCACTTAGTTTTAAGGTTTGTTGCGCTCGTTTATCGTGAGTTTTTCATAGTACGATTCAAAATAACCTGCATTTTGCGGAATAGTTATTTTATTTGTGGTAATAGATCAAACTGAGATCGAAAGGCGTTTTATACTTTTTATTTTATATGAAATTTCAAATCCTACTTCATGGTGTGGCAATTTTTTTAAGGTTTGGACGTATTAAAAGAGACAAGCGATTTACAATTGTTAATATCCCCCCAAAAATGTTTATTGCTCTTTGAAAAATACTCTAATCTTACCACATGAAAATACATTTTGATTTTTAAAAAAATATTTCTTTGTATTCATAAATTTAATACTTAAAAAATTTAATCCCCTGTGAAATATAATGCTAGATGTATTTATTTCAAACAAAACTGAATTAAAATAAATGTATCATAAGTAGTGTATAAAGTATATACTTTTAAACAGTATTTTTTCTATAAGGTTTCATTAATAAATAAAATGAATTAAACTGTTGTCCTAGTTATCCGATTAAAATTCGAAAAGTTAATATTTATAACTCAACTATAATCAGTCACATTGTCACAATAATCCATAAATACCATGTTACCATATAAAACCCTTAACTACAGTAGGCTCCCTCTGAATCAGATCTAATAAGCTTTAACCAGCAAAATTATTTTAAGTGTCAAAAAGATTTAATAAGAGTTTTTAAAAAACATTCGTTTTGTTTTCAATACACATGTTACTCTGATTAAAAAAATAAGAGCAGACACAATCATCAAGTAGCATCAAACGTCTCTTTATTCAATGGTAGGTAACTTAAAAAGCTTGAATACATTGAATGAAATGAAGCAGTATTTTGATCATGCATTTATTGATAAAGCAAATATCAGCTTTGTAGAAAATGGCAATCAAATGTACATCTAAAAAATACTTTATTTCATTTCTCAAGCAAGATTTTAGAATGATGAGCTGTACTGTGCAGCTTGAGACTGTAACAAAATGCTATGTTAAATATTCCTTAGGGAAAAATATTAAATTACATATACCCTTAGTTAAATTATTTAGAATTATCATCACTGTTTCAACACAAGTAACCTTATTTCACCCCTTTCCTTTATATACTTATTTTAATTTCTGTAAAGTTAGCACAACACATGACTTTAATTAAATTAACTGAAGAAATAACACAATGTTATTCAGATATTTGTTGCTTCATTATCAAGTCCACCCTAACGTGGTTTTACGAACATTTTTGAAAATTTTATTTTACTAAAAGGACTATCGGGGCAGTTCCAAAAAGAAATGTTTTTCTTAGTGATGCAATAGCAATGATTCCAAATTTGGCTATTTTTATAATGAAAAAGCATTTTTTTTAGGTATACCTGAAATGTAAAACTTAGCCTTTAGGAGGGATATACAAATGTCATTGAAGGTGATAAAAAATACTTTGTCCCATGATTTACTACTCAAATGATCAAATGATAACGAATAAGTTTCAAAGAGGTGTCTTTGAATAAAGCCCTTATTAGATAGTTCACAACTGTATTGTTTTTCTTAGGTATGGGTTGACAAATGCCTTTTAAGGTTGGACCTTTTACTAAAAGCCTTATTGCATAGTTCACAACTGTGAGGTTTTTTTTTTACTGTGGGTCAACAAATGAGATTTGAGGTTGAACCTTTGACTAAATGCCTTATTACATAGTTCACAACTGTAAGGTTTTTCTTTAGTGTGGGTCAGCAAATGAGATTTAAGGGTGGACCTTTGACTAAAAGCCTTATTGCATAGTTCACAACTGTAAGGCTTTTCTTTAGTGTGGGTCAGCAAATGAGATTTAAGGGTGGATCTTAGACTAAACGCTTTATTACAAAATTCACAACTGTAGGGTTTTTCTTTAGTGTGGGTCAGCAAATGAGATTTAAGGGTGGATCTTCCACTAAACGCTTTATTACAAAATTCACAACTGTAGGGTTTTTCTTTAGTGTGGGTCAGCAAATGAGATTTAAGGGTGGACCTTTGACTAAAAGCCTTATTGCATAGTTCACAACTGTAAGGTATTTCTTTAGTGTGGATCAGCAAATGAGATTTAAGGGTGGATCTTAGACTAAACGCTTTATTACAAAATTCACAACTGTAGGGTTTTTCTTTAGTGTGGGTCAGCAAATGAGATTTAAGGGTGGATCTTCCACTAAACGCTTTATTACAAAATTCACAACTGTAGGGTTTTTCTTTAGTGTGGGTCAGCAAATGAGATTTAAGGTTGGACCTTTGACTAAATGCATTATTACATAGTTCGCAACTGTAAGGTTTTTCTTTAGTATGAGTCCGCAAATGACTCTGAAGGTTCTCCTTACAACTAAATGCCTTATTACATAGTTCACAACTGTAAGGTTTTTCTTCAGCATGAGTCAACAAATGTGCTTGAAGGCATGATCTTAGACTAAATGCTTTATTACACCATTCACAACAGTGACTTTTTTCCCCTGTATGTACCAAGTAATGCTTAGTAAGTAGAGATTTGTACTTAAATTTCTTTCCACACGAATCACAGTCATATGATGCTTTTGAAGAGGTGTTAGATATATGCTTTTGCAGGCTGGATTCAGAAGCAAAAGTATCATGACTTTTCTTGTGAGTGAACAGGTGCTCTTCTTTATGGGACAGCGTGTGCTCTTTGTAGCCTGCCTTCGAAGAGAAGGCACCAGCACAAACATTACACAAATATGGCTTCTCTTCAATTTCGCCCATTAAACTATTTATAATATTCCTTTTTCGGTAAAAAAGATAGTTGTTTTGAAATTAGTTGTTTTTAAAACATAAATAGAATTATGAGCACTTACTACACAAAAACTTGTTATGTGAGCGAATTGTTAATCTTCCTCAAGTTTATCAAAGATTAACTATTTGGAAAAAAATGTAGATCCATAGAATTGGCAATGTATATAGCAATGAGGTACAATGTGTATGCAGGTTTGTAGGAATCTGTAATGAAAACAAAATAATATCTGAGATACTTTTCTTTTTAGTTTTTTAATCTAGATGTAGATTATAGCCTAGTTTTAAGGTAAATACAATAGACTGTAGTTTTAAGGTAAATACAATAGAATAAGGTAAATATAATACACAGACATGATTTTAATTCATTCTTTTTTTACCATTGACAATGAGGAAGCTCAGCATTTTTTAGTTCAGCATGTGAAAAACAATGAGCAAAGGATGACTTAGCATGCAACCCAGCTATTTTTCAGACATGTGCTTTGTTCGCTTTAAGTTTACAGAACTTTAAAATGCTTTAAATTACTTATTTTACATTTGCTAATACATAAAGCTCTAGATTAGCGGTCGCCAGTCGCCAACTGACG
This sequence comes from Hylyphantes graminicola, assembly GCA_023701765.1. Lineage (NCBI taxonomy): Eukaryota > Metazoa > Arthropoda > Arachnida > Araneae > Linyphiidae > Hylyphantes > Hylyphantes graminicola. The sequence continues at coordinate 72,734,959 of CM043112.1, forward strand.
ACTATTACATCGGAAGTGGCTACCTAACAATCGAACCCCAGTCGCCAAAATTGGCGATCATAATTTTTTCCTTTTTGTTCAACAAATAATTAATACTGAAGCTGCATTTCTAAAATAATAATAATAATAAAACGCTCCAATTCGTTTCTGTCGGGAAGAAAGACTAATTTTTACAATGAACTTTCGCTACGCACCCTGTCGTTGAACTGCAGGTACAGCTGTGGAAATAAAAAAGTACCCACTAGTGGTTATTTTGGCCGTTAGTCATCCTATAGAATCGGACCTTTTTGACATTTTGAACAATTAACATTCTGAGTTAATTGCATGAAACAAAATTTGCATAAGGGGCCATCTTCATATTAAAAATGTTACTAACTTTAAAATTTTCAATAGTAACACCCCTTTTTGAGTCCATATTTCAAATCTATGACCTATGTTAATACGAAATGCCAAATTTTGTTAGTTTTTAAGCATTATTAGGGGAGTTACAGACGTGTAAAGTTTAGGTCCCATAATGTTAAATGAGTTGCACATAAAAAACTATCCCAATCTATAAATAATTAAGATAATGAAACGAATTTTTTACTGAAAAGAATTTATAATAACCCAAACAAAATTCATTCAATATTGGGGTATTTAAAACAATTTTTATATTTTTAAATAATTATTATATTAATTTTTAAAAAAAACTATGAAAAGAAACCCCTTAATATTTTTAAAGAAATAAACTTAAGACAGGAAGTTTAAGCGAAATCCAAATTTTTTAAAAATTTTATTCATAATTTGCTGAGTAAATCACAAAATACTTTTTAATTACCCTTTAGGGGACTGTGTATAAGATTACGTGTGATTGATAAATAAAGACGACCTTGCATGCATGCTTGCTTGTCATTTTAGAGTTGGTCCCCAAAAGGTCCACAAGTGATTCGATTGAATAACTCGTCAAATATTCATCCAAATGTAACAAAAACTTAGGTTTAAGGGTTTTCAAGAGTGCTTAACATTTCTAAGTTATTAAAATTGGGTGTTGCCATTGGAAATTTCAAAGTTCGTAATATTTTTAATATGAAGACGGCCCCTTATGCAAATTTTGTATCGTGCAATTAAATCAGAATGTTAATTGTACACAATCTCAAAAAGGTCCGATTCTATAGGGTGACTAACGGCTGAAATAACCTCAAGTGGGTACTTTTTTATTTCCACAGCTGTACAGCAATGCTGCCACAGCTGTACACAAAATTTGCATAAGGGGCCATCTTCATATTAAAAATGTTACTAACTTTAAAATTTCAAATAGCAACACCCCTTTTTGAATCCATATTTCAAATCTCTGACCTATGTTAATGCGAAATGCAAAATTTTGTTAGTTTTTATTAGAGGAGTTAGCGACGTGAAAAGTTTAGGTCCCATAATGTTAAATGAGTTGCACATAAAAAAAACTATCCCGATCTATAAATAATTAAGATAATGAAACGAATTTTTTACTGAAAAGAAATTATAATAACCCAAACAAAATGCATTCAATATTGGGGTATTTAAAACAATTTTTATATTTTTAAATAATTATTATATTGATTTTTTAAAAAAAATATGAATGGAAACCCCCTAATATTCTTAAAGAAATAAATTTAAGACAAGAAGTTTAAGCGAAATCCCAATTTTTAAAAAATTTTATTCATAATTTGCTATGTAAATCACAAAATACTTTATAATTACCCTTTAGGGGACTGTGTATAAGATTACGTGTGTAATTGATAAATAAAGACGGCTTTGCATGCATGCTTGCTTGTCATTTTAGAGTTGGTCCCCAAAAGGTCCACAAGTGATTCGATTGAATAACTCGTCAAATATTCATCCAAATGTAACAAAAACCAAGATTTAAGGATTTTCAAGAGTGCTGAACATTTCTAAGTTATTAAAATTGGGTGTTGTTATTGGAAATTTCAAAGATCGTAATATTTTTAATATGAAGACGGCCCCTTATGCAAATTTTGTATCGTGCAATTAACTCAGAATGTTAATTGTACACAATCTCAAAAAAGTCCGATTCTATAGGATGTACGGATGAAATAACCTCAAGTGGGTACTTTTTTATTTCCACAGCTGTACAGCTGTGGAAATAAAAAAGTACCCACTAGTGATTATTTCGCCCATTAGTCATCCCATAGAATCGAACCTTTTTGACTTCTTAACCAAATAATATTCTTAATTAATTGCATGACACAGAATTTGCATAAGGGTCCGCCTTCATATTAAAAACGATACAAACTTAATTGCATGACACAAAAATTTTCAATAGCAACAGTCCATATTTCACATTCATGACATATTTTAACACCAGATACCAAGTTTTGTTAGTTTTTAAGCAATAATAATGGAGTTAGAGACATGCAAAAAATTAAGGGTCGTAATGTTAAATGAGTTGCACATGAAAAACTATCCCAATCTATAAATAATTAAGATAATGAAACGAATTTATTACTGTAATGAAATTATAATAACCCAAACAAAATGCGCTCAATATAGGGGTATTTAAAACAATTTTTATATTTTTAAATAATTATTATATTAATTTTTTGAAAAAATATGAATAGAAACCCCTTACTATTTTTACGGAAATAAAGTTAAGACAGGAAGTTTAAGCGAAATCCCAATTTTTTAAATTTTTTATTCATAATTTGCTGAGTAAATCACAAAATACTTTTTAATTGCCCTTTAGGGGACTGTGTATAAGATTACATGTTTAATTGATAAATAAAGACGGCCTTGCATGCATGCTTGCTTGTCATTTTAGAGATGGTCCCCGAAAGGTCCACAAGTGATTCGATAGAATAACTCGTCAAAAATTCATCCAAATGTAACAAAAACTTAAATTTAAGGGTTTTCAAGAGTGCTTAGCATTTCTAAGTTATTAAAATTCGGTGTTGCTATTGGAAATTTTAAAATTCGTAACATTTTTAATATGAAGATGGCCCCTCATGCAAATTTTGTGTCATGCAATCAAATTAGAATGTTATTTTTTCACAAAGTCAAAAAGGTCCGATTCTAAAGGATGACTATCGGCCGAAATAACCTCAAGTGGGTACTTTTTTATTTCCACAGCTGTACATAAAATAATTTTCTAATTTCAATTATGGCCAATCACATAAACTTACTTATTCGGTATGATCCTTTTTTTACTGTCAATCTTTTCATATAAAACATATCCGTAATAAAATTTTGTTTTGTGTTAAATAGCACTTTATTTTTGTCATATATACTTAGTTTAAAACTGGCTACTAAAAATCCAAATGTGGCTACCATTTTTTTCACTCTGGTAGCCACTGGCTACTATTAAAAATTCCCAGTCTAGAGCATTACTAATACAGGAATTCAAGCATATACAAAAATTAAACATTCTTCAGCGTAAGCATGCATGGTAAAAAACTATTTGTGAAATTGTTTGTGATTGTTCAGTATTGTTTACTTTTTAAATAATTTTTATTTTAAACGAATTTTTGTTTTAAAGTACAAGCACAAAATCTTAAAAATGCTGCACAAGAACATTTGACATCAACGCCTTTTCTTTTTCATTTGAAAAAAAAATTGCATTAAATTAAAATAGCAATAAATAAATGTATCACTTACTCCACATTCGCTGGTTGTCAGTATGAACTTTGAATGGAATTTCAGGAAGCCCTCGAAAATCTGAAGGACCGCCAATGTAGAGATGTCAACTATTGATTATAAGTTTCTGTCCGGTTGACTGGAATAAAAATCCGGCCATAATAAAACAAAAATACATAAATTTTGCTTTGGTTCAAGGAAGGCATAAAACTTATCTTGTGGAATATTAAAATTAGTTAAATCTGAAAGACTGTGGAAAGCTAATATAATAACTACACTAATTTGTATCTGTAAATAAATATTACTTGAAAAAATTGGATGTATTAAAACTTTTTAAAACATGAAAGTATTGAAATGTAGCTGAATTTCATGAAACCTTATCAAATTACTAACTGTTGTCTTTTGTAACAGGAGATACATGTATATTTATGCGATTTCTGTTTATTATATAAATATATTGCAGTGAATGTGGACAGTCACTGGGTAAAGTTCAAAGTACACTGCTCAAAACAATTAGGGGAGCACTTTGCGTACTTTTGTTTACCCGTCCAGTTCCAAGTTCTTATTTTTTATTATAAAAATTTAAAATTTATGAAATAAATTGCTAATGCATCCAGATTGAAATGGTAAAAAACAGAAAAACAAATCGTAATTTTTTTAACTAAAATTTAAGGGGCAAAAAATTGGATTCATAACTTTTGAATAAAAGATAACAGTACTTTTTTCAAAATTTTATTGTAAAAAAAGATAAAATTAAATTTTAGACTTTTAAGAATGCAAGCGTGAAGAATTTAGGGTCAATTTATACCAAATGGAAACATTGGGGGCGAAATGGTTTAAACCATGCATTCCCCTACTTGTTTTGAGCAGTGTACTTTAACTAAGCAAAAAATGCTCATCAAGAATGGTAATGGAGGAATGCCTTAGTGTCCTTCCACTGGTCTGAAATATTTTAAAACTGAGCCCATTAGATCCTTACAAGGTAATTTATAAGGGATCAGCATTGAAAAAACTAGAGGTGTGTAACACTACAGGACTTTCGATTGCAACTGAATAAATCAATGCATTTAAAAGTAGGTATATACCATATAAGATCATTTCAGTAACTTTAAAACCGAAATAGTGCTATGGCAGCTAAAATTTGCTCATGCGCCAATTGCTCGAAAACCGGGATTTGACTTCCAACAGGAAGAAATGATAATAAAAAAAAATCAAATAATAAGAAAATTACGCCTTACGGAAAAATCAGTATTTTCGTAATTTAGTAAAATTATGAAAAAAGCGATATTGCTTCGAACATAAATTTTTTTTTGGAGGAACTATACGAATTTCTTTGGAGAGCACTAAAGTAAAATGTAATTAGTACTTGAATGTAAACTTCATATGCAAGGCAGTTGTCTTGGAAAATCTTTAATATTCGCCATTCGGTGGTGCTTGGCTTATTTTCATGAGTTGTCAAAATAAAATCAAGTGCTCCTGTTTTTAAATAAAAAACACTACGCCGTAGCATTAACTCTAGTTCCAGTGTCAAAACAACGTCCTATACTAAACTGCCATTAGGCCTGTCCGTGGCCGAGTTGTTAAGGTATCAGCCTCAAGATTCAAACTTCTCAGGTTCAAATCCCACCTACAGCCAGTCATCCTATAAATCGGATATCTGCACTGGGAAAGAGTAGAAAAAATCCAACTCGTGACGGATGGGCCCGAATACACTAGGACAGACATGCTCGTTAAATCTGTGGAGTCCAAAGTCTCAACGGCGTCAGCACACGATGTCGCTCGAAGATCCGTTGGGTGCTTGCTCAGGTGTCGACCTCGTCACCTGACCAGGATTCTAAATTACGAGGCGCTATTGGCTGTGTGAAAGCTCCTACAAGGAGGCTAGAAATTGGCAGCCGGAATCGATTACACTATCACTAAACTGTTATTACAAAACGAAACTACAGTAGACGCCGCTTAATGTTATCAATCGTTTAATGTTGTCAAAATCGCTTGATCCCGTCCTCTTAAATCAAAATACATTGAAAAATCATCGTTTATTGTAATCAACTGTTCGTTTATTGTTATCAGTTTATATGTAAAATTCCCGAAAACCCCCATATGAATGCTGAGGATTTTGAAGCATGGATGGATGAGGAGGACGATTTAGTTTTGATGATGAGGACGTTTACGAAGCCGTATGTGTCAAAGATGAAGATTCTGATGCTGATGATGAACCCAAAAGTGCTATCGAGGACAAAATTTCGACCCCTGCTCAGATGAGGGAGGTTCTTCGAATCCTACATCTAGATGTGCAAAACAATGCCGACACGAAACACTTTCATAAACATTATGACTATGAGTGCGTCCTAATGAATTGCTTCGAAAGAATGCTAAACAATCGACAATCACAATTGATGTTTCTGTTAATAATTAACTTTTTGCATTTTGTATTGTTTTCTGCAGGTCATCATTAAATATGCAAGTATACTCACTAGTAAATCTTTTCTTTAGTGTGCATTAATTTCTATTAAATACAAAAGGGTTTTACAGCAACAACTCCTAATTTAAAATTATTTTTTATTTTAAAACGTAGGTAAAAAAAAACTTTTTTAGTTTAAACTTTTTTTCGTGTATTGTAATCAATCGGTTAATGTTATCAAATCACGTTCGTCCCGATGTGATCACATTAAGCGGCGTTTACTGTATAAGAGAGACCGAGACTACAAATCGTCCATACTATTGTAGGAGGATAGCAACTTAAACTGTGTAAAATTGGATGGTTACTTTCGACCGTACTATATCGAAGCACTTTTTACTAAAGACACGCCATAGAAATGAATGTGTGTGATAACCCTAAATTAAATTTTGGAATTGAAAAAAATCGTATACTTTGCATTACTTACTTGATTCGCTTGGGTTAAAACTAATTATTCAAATCTGGCAAACGATGTAGTAAAATATAATTCTTGAATTAATTAAAAATTTAAATCATCATCCAATATGCGCATTATCAGAGCTTGAATAATCAAAACATAGATGATGTTTTCGATTACTTGTCTCCGTAAACAGCTTAAACACAGCTTACTACATTTCGTAGTTCAAAAACCTGTTCAAGTGACAGAGATTGTTCACATCCGTCGTGGATCAGGGCCATCTTGAATAGGGAACGGGCCTAACTGCAGGTTGCCACCGGAGATATTGCGCAATACTAGTGGGCCCAAATAAATCGTAGCGTAGCGTGTATGATGTGGATTGTTGTGAACTTTAACGTTTCATTTTGTGTTGATAATTTTTAATTAAACAAGGAAATATCTTCAAATTAACCTACAGGTAACTTCTTGAAAGTTTTTATCTCTTTATGTTCTAATTATATGACTGTATTTATGACTTTCTTTAAGCATTGAGTGTGTGTTAGTGTTAACGTTAACGAGCTTTGTTGAACAAACAAAGCTGGTTGATTTTGTTATAGAAACGCTTTTTTTTGTGCTTAATTATGTTTTTTGTTCTTTTTTTATCAAGTTGAGATTTATCTTAAAATATGGCAGCATAATTTTGATTTTAAACGAGTTAGAAAGCGTATGCGAAAGGGATAAAAAAAGTAAACAAACATTCATTAGTGATTATTTTATATTATATACTAACTAACCCATGAAAATAATACCGTATAATTAAATAAAAATATGTGTTCCTTGACTATTTGTCCTTAATTTTGAGGTATTGCATGTTTATTTTGCTTTTTAAGTGTTTTAAAATTTGATAGAGATTCTTGTTTACATTCATGTTCAATATATTGATATAGTATTTTAGTTGACTTGTATTTTAAAAAATATAAATATCAGACACATTATAAAGAACTTCAATATTATACTCTTTGTATTCTGCATTTAACTATTTAATACTTAACTCTTCATTCATTTAAAAATATTGTGTACACTAACTGAAAGGTCGAATTGAAAGTATGCCATTATTGTTCACTATGAAATTGTTTTAAATCATACATATTGGCTTAAAAGTGCTTTGCAGTTTTACAATATATTTTTTGCCCATTTAAATGCAAAATAAAACTAAAACATGGAACTTGTGATATCCATTTTTTATCATACAGTGTGCATAACTTACTAAAGAATTGAAGTGGAAGACATAAATTATACAGTAAACACTCTATAACTCGAAGTCCCTGGGGATCCCCAAAAATATTCCACTTATCCAAAGTTCGAGTTACAGAAGTTACATTCTATTTCTCTCTACTGTCACTTAAGATGGGCAGACATGGTTTAAGTGGTTTGATATGGGCCATAAAACTATAGCTATACACATTTCAATTATTTAATAGTCCATATAAGCAACAAGTGAAGATTGGGGTCAAAAGGTTTATTAAAACTCCATGTAAATTTCATTTAAAAAAACATTTCTTGTTGAGTGTAATTGTATTTTATAAGGTTGTTGGCATTCGCAGACATGGATACAACATGCTGATTAATTTGAATTGAAATTTAATTTTTAACTAAATGTGTCTTTAACATGTGAAATCTATGACAAAAACTTTGACTTGGAAGATGTTAACTTCAAGTTATTGAGACAGTTCTTTAAAGAAAAGTATAGACATGATTCGGGACCTGATTAAAAGTTCGAGTTAGCTGATTATTTGACTTGTAAGAAGTCGAGTTATCGAGGTTTGACTGTATCTGTCTGCACTTTATTGGTATTTGATATGTTTACAGTTTTCAGTGATTGCAGGGTGCGTAAAGGTTAGTGTCCACGAGCAAGAAAACTCGCGAAAGTAGCTTGCAAGTTTATTGCTTCAACCGGTTTTGCTTGGTCTTGCATGTGTATACGACCCAGCAAGTCCCCTAGTGGCAACTCTCAGCAATATTGCAGCGAGGAGAAATCGAGGAAGTGTAACCGGTTTGTGAAACTCAAGTTGCTCGGTTCCAACAGTTTGGAAATTCTTGCAAGCTCATTGCAACTGTGTAGCTATAGGTGCATGATTGTTTTTGCTTTGATTGCTCTTCATATCCGGTATACACTGTGATAATAGCTTCGTACTTATTTTTTGGGGACGATTTCGATGGATTCCCTTATTGATACAAGTTTGGTCTCCATCTTCAGTAAAAAAAATTCCAAATCGAAAGCCGACATATACTTTATTTTTAATTGCCTAGAGTCCTCCATAGCTAATTCCTGAATAAATTACTAAAAAGTCCTAGTTCATTTCCTTTCTGCACTCAATTCTTCACCAACATATGCGCATTTTGATTTTTAATTGTATGAGCAATTAATATTAAAGCGACAGCTTTCCTTTTATTCATGATGAACGGAGATAAAAAGTGATCGGGATTGTGTATTTCTATGTTTAGGACAGACGCTTTAATTAACAATAGCGGGCGTGGGGGACAGATGATTTAGAAATACAACTGTGAATATAAAGGTTGACCCCCCCCCCACCCTACTTGGGACCATTTAAAATATAACCCCTCCCCCAAACCTACTGACGAACAGTGAGACAAAATTTGAAAAGCACCGATTTTACACATTTAGTGTAATATGAATTTAATATGCTTTTGGTAATACAGTAAACTCCCGATTATCCGCGGAATTGGGTGGCGCGGCTTCCGCGGATAAGTGAATTCGCGGATAATCCGCAAAAATGAAGAAAATAAATATAAACAAAATTTCTTCTGGGTTTTATTAAAGTAAATCGCTGTAATCGTACGTAGCATGAACAAATTTACTTACTTCAAAATGTATATTATTGTTATTGTCGTTTCTCTTATCCAAGCACATTTGATTTTTAGAGGATTCGTTTTTCTTTTTAATGAGTTGCTGTTCGTCTTGAATTGTCAAAACTACTTTTTTTTTGTTTTTCACGCATTTCGCTAGTATCAAAATCACATAAAGCAATTCAATTAAAAAAGTGGTCAGTTTATTTTACAAGCGAGGCTTCTTAACAATGACCTGTTCGTGATGTGCACCTGATTGAACACCAGGTTACCTATAGTCACTCTTATTTTAATGCATTCGTTGTTCTTGTTAAATGCATTCGTCGTTCTTTGAATATGTTCGTCGTTCCTAGAAAGGAATTCATTGTTCTTGGATCATTCTTCCAAAATTTTTTGAAACAAATAAACTTCATTTATCGTGTTTTTTTTTAAATTTTTATATTTGAACTGAAAAATGGGAGGTGGGGGAGGGTGGATAGTGGCCCGCGGATAATCCGCAAAGCGGATAATCCACCCGCGGATAATCGGGAGTTTACTGTATATATTTTTTCTGAAGACTTTAAAACTTAATCATAATAATAATAACCACGCCTCACTACTTAGCAAGTAATTGGAATATTAAAACCAGACCCCCTATCAAAGATAAAATTTATACCTGACCCACCACCCATGATTCCTCCCCCCCCCCCCCATCTAAAAATAATGCAAATGTCCTTATAACAGATACAAACCATTGCATCGTGGACACTACTCTGCAAGTTTAACGTGCAACAAAGCTTTAAAATATCTTGCAGCGCCTTGCCGCAAGAAGATTGCAAGCTTCATGTAAACACTCAAGCAAGTTTCTTGCATGAAACTTGTGCAATTTTTCTTGCTCGTGGACACTTAGCTTAAGAAAGGTTTGAGCTACTGCTAATTAAATTAGTAATAGTCAATATATATATCTAGTTTTTAAAGAAGTTCAAGGTAAAGCGTTCTTTTTTAAATTATTAACTATTCCATTTACTGTGAATGAATCTTCCAACTGTATGCACATGATGAGTAAAACATGTTTTGGTAGTTAATGCCTAATGGCTGAGTTTCGGCGGCTGCCACTAAAGCTGGGCTGAAGTAGTCTATGAAATTATTGAACCACTCTATAACAAAATATGACATGTGGATGAAATGATGATTTCATTAACCGTATCATTTAATTTTGATATGTATTGTTTATGTATGACAACCGCTTCAAATAATGTGCATGTCAAATGGGTTTTTTATGATTAAAAGGGATACATCCCACTGACCGAACTTCTGTGATTTGACCCTATTTATAGTATAGTGGCCTATCATTGGTGTTCGGTTTTTAGGAATCCCATTATTCATGTGGCGAGTAAATAACATATCAAGCATATATTATTGATGAGGGAAATATAAATACCCATTATTACATACCGATGTATAAATTTGAGATGAATGTTGGGGCATTTTTTTTTATGTTCGACTCTATGAAATTGCATTATTGTATTGTTACAGATTATGTGTTATGGAGTAGAAAAGATGTCGTTTAAATCTGGTCATCATAACCCCATTTCTTTTTTTTAGGTTTTTGTGACTATCTGAAGCAATAATTTCAAAATATGAAGATAAATTCTTTTGAAGTACTAATCTGAAAACAACCTTAATGTACAAAACGATGGAAAAATTATTTTTTGTAAAAGCATGACTACAATAATGTGTACTAAATGTTTGCCAGTTATTTCTAATGTTTAGCAATAATTATTGTAATGAGGAAGGGTGAAGGATGAATTTTTAATAAGAAGTTAAGGAACTAAACAAAAAAGTAAATTGTCATCTGTTTCAAATAGCGAAAAAAGATATCAAATTCTAATTGTAAATATTGATGAATAAAATGTTTGTTTCCTAAAATTGTGGTTGTTTGATTTTTGATTTCTTTAAAGTTCTGTTAAAAATGATAATTATTTTTTTTTCTAATCTTTTTATGTGACTATAGTAAACTATATGAAAAAAAATAGTAAGCTGACTTGCTGTTGTAAAGCAAAGGAAATCCTTTTACAAAAAGAAAGAGAAAAAATCATAATTTGTCAACTATTTCAAGTAAAAAAATATATATGAATAATAAAAGAAAAAGATCTAAAATTGTAAATCTCCTTTAGTAAAGTAATAAGGTTAGTGTTTATTAAGATTTAAGTTTTATTTCTGATTTTCTGTTAAAAAATCTTTTATTTTTTTTAAATATGTTTCTAATAATATTTCAAAAATTATATGCTTCTTACTAATCTCTTAAAGATTAGTAAGATAATTTAATATGCAGCTTTCTTTTAAATACTTCTTTATTTTAAGTTCGTAAGTTATTAAAAACACATGTAGATTACCTAATCTTTCAGTTTAAATACACTAATATTTTGCATCTAATTAATTGAAATCAATATTTAGTCTACAATTTATTTGAACAAATTTGAAAGATCATTTTCACGATGTATAAAAAACTTTCGGTAGAAAGTAACGAAGGAAAAACGGCACTTTAGTTCACGGGAGAAAATGCTCTCTTGTGGGCCCACTATGATTGCGCAATATTTTCTGCACTCAGGCCCGTTCCCTATTCAAGATGGCCCTGCGTGGATGGCTCCTGCGCCAACGGTTTGTTGTCATTTATTAACAAAGTAATCACTTTTATTGTGTTTAATCATTGCATTATTTTAATGCAAACTACTTATACTCAGTTGGTTATTGAAAACATGTATTAGAAAAAATTAAGCATTGAAAGAAAAATTTCATTTCATCTCTAACGGTCATTTTGAGAAAGAAACCTAAGCAACCAATGAAATCCAGGTCACATACAAACGAAAACAAGAGAGGTACGTACATCATCTGAGACATTCCCATTGACGTATTACTTATAATGCCTCCATATACAAAGTAGCATGGAGTATGTAGTAAAATAGAATGCCCAATGCCAATCCATGGAGCATGGAGTGGACACCTGCTCTTGATCTTTTGTTTTGTACATGGATCTTCTGAATCCTGATTTTTTTTCTCCTTTTAATTATTGATTCCTCATGCAAGATGGATGGGCTTTGATTTCATTTTTAAATGCTGCGCTGCGTGTCTGTGTTAATAACTTTGTTAACTTTCAGCTTTTTCAATAATTCGACGATTATTTGTATGCTATTTGTTGCGCCTTCATTCTTAATAATATAATGGCCTTACATGCGAAAGGTCCTTGGCTCAAGTCCAGGCATTGCCGAAAATAGCTGTCGACCAATTAATAGTCTGTGCAGAGAAAAAATAATAATTTTAAGTCCAGGGAAATAATATCTTTCAATTGTTTAACTTTCAATTACCAAATTTGAAATATTAGGTAATGCAATGAAAGACCCTCAATAAACAATAATTTTTAAATTTTAATAAATAATTAAAATATTATTTGCTTTAAATTATTGTGAATATAACTTATTTCAAGGGACAACATTTGAAAATAAAGTAAATTAAATAATCGAACAAACAATGCAACACTATAAAAAAATTATGGGGACAAAGACAATTTTACAAGTAATTTAACGTCCATCAGCAATTTTTTTTTTTAAATATGAATTAAAAACTAGATACGGAGTTACGAGTTCATTCCAAGTAGGAATTTCAATTGAGGCAAATTATAAAAGGGGTAAATTGTTTAGCATCAAAGCAAGGAAATGCCAGTTCATCAATTGTAAACAGAATTTAACCACAGTAGACTCCCTCTAAACCAGATCTTCACTGTAGCAGGAAGAAATATTTTCTGAGCAATTTTCACCGAGGTGTTTTGTTTTCCATATTTGCATGTTTGTGTTACTCTAACAAAAAAAAAGCAGATGTATTTAGCAAATGACCTCATACTTTTTTAATGATACGCACATTATAAAAGATTTAATACATTAAATGTGTGCACATGAAATGGAGCAACATTAAAATATTTAATAGAAATATCATTAATGGCGAAATGTGCATTCAATCGCACATCTAAAGAGCATATTTTATTTCACTTCCCAAGTTTAACCAGAATCTAAATTTTAAAGAATTTTATCATTTAACATTTCCTGAGGACTTCATCAATTTTTCGGACAATGAAGTTTTAAAAAAGTGCTATAAATGGAAAAATATTTGTTAAGTTTTTCTAAATAATAATCCTTATTAACTTTTTTCCTTAATGCATTTAACACCATTAAAATTTACTGTTTCATGAAAAATCACCAAGAGTAAACACTTGTTTTATTTGTTTAAATATATGATGAAACACATTACACCCTTATAAAATAGAAATCATCTTTAATAATTTCACAATCATATTCATATCAACCATTCATTCATTTTTTGAAAGTAGATACAAAGCATTACACTCTTATTAAATAAAAATCACTTTTATTAATTTAAACAACTAATCATTTTAGGAACTACAGGCTGTAGTCTACAGCATAGCATTTGGTCCCGTAGAGTAAGTGGTGGTAACTGGAATGCATGTTTTTAACCTAAGCATGCAGCTTTTTTTAAAGATTGATCAAAGTAATAATTAAAAACTACCTAACTAAGGTACAAAAAAGAATCATCATCACTGTTTCAAAACAAATGACCTTATTTTAGGCAACATACTTATTTTACTGTCTGAACAGTAAATGCACCACATGGCTAATAAATGAAATAGAGTCGAGAAATAACACAACAAAATGCTAATCAGAAATTTGTTACTTCTCTGTAAAATTCTCACTGATGCAGTTTCACGTATATATTTGAAAGGGTTTTTTTTTACAAAAAATGATTTAAGGTAGTTAAAGATTTTCGTCAACAATGCTTTGATAATAAGGCATTGTGGCAAATGTCGGTATTTAAAAAATTGCCGTTTTAGGTACACTCCAACTTTGAAAGTTAGCCTCTAAGAGGCTTTACCAAATGCCATTGAATACATAACATAATTTACAAATGAAAGGTTTATCTTTAGTGTTGGTCAACGAATGAGATTTAGTGTTTTAACCAATGAGATAACATGTCAGTTAAAATGCTTTTTCACAAAATTGACACCTAAGGTTTTTCTTTAGTGTGGGACAAGAAATGCTTTTGAAGATGAGGCTTTTGTCTGAATGTCTTATTACATAGTTCACAACTGTAGAGTTTTTCTTCAGTGTGGGTCAACAAATGCCTCTGAAGGTAATCTTTGAGACTAAAAGCCTTATTACATAGTTCACAACTGTAAGGATTTTCTTTAGTGTGGGACAACAAATGCCTTTGAAGATTGTGCTTATGTTTGAACGTCTTATTACAAAATTCACATTTGTAAGGTTTTTCTTTAGTGTGGGTCAACAAATGTCTCTGAAGGCCATCTTTGCGACAAAAAGCCTTATTACATAGTTCACAACTGTGAGGTTTTTCTGTAGTGTGGGTCAACAAGTGAGATTTAAGGCTGGAACTTTGACTGAATGCCTTGTTACATAGTTCACAACTGTAAGGTTTTTCTTTAGTGTGGGACAACAAATGCCTTTGAAGATTATGCTTATGTCTGAATGTCTTATTACATACTTCACATGTGTAAGGTTTTTCTTTAGTGTGGGTCAACATATGAGATTTATGGTAGGACCTTTGGCAAAATGTCTTATTACAAAGTTCACAACTGTGAAGTTTTTCTGTAGTGTGGGTCAACAAGTGAGATTTAAGGTTGGAACTTTGACTGAATGCCTTGTTACATAGTTCACAGCTGTAAGGTTTTTCTTTAGTGTGTGTCAGCAAATGAGATTTAAGGTTGGACTTATCACTAAATGCCTTATTGCATAGTTCACAACTGTAAGGTTTCTCTTTAGTGTGGGTCAGCAAATGAGATTGAAGGCCATATTTGCGATTAAAAGACTTATTACATAGTTCACAACTGTAAGGTTTTTCTTTAGTGTGGGTCAACAAATGCCTCTGAAGACCAACTTTACGACTAAATGCCTTACTACAAAGTTCACAACTGTAAGGTTTCTCTCCGCTGTGTACCAAGAAATGCCTATTAAGTTGAGATTTGTACTTAAATTTCTTTCCACATGAATCACAGACGTATGATGCTTTTGAAGAGGTGTTAGATATATGCTTTTGCAGGGTGGATTCAGAAGCAAAAGTTTCATGACTTTCCTTGTGAGTGAACAGATTTTCTTCTTTATGGGACAGCATGTGATCTCTGTAGTCTGCCTTCAAAGAGAAGGCACCAGAACAAACATTACACAAATATGGCTTTTCTTCAATTTCGCCCATTTAACTATTTATAATATTTTTTTTCAGTAAGAAAATACTGTTGTTTTGAAATTAGTTGCTTAAAACAATGAAATACAATGATTACCATTACTACACAAAAACTTGTTATTTGAGCGAATTGTTTTTCGTTCTCAAGTTTATCAAAGACTAACTATTAGATAAAAAAAATGTAGATCCATTGAATTGGCAATGTTTCTAATAATGAGGTTCAATATGTATGCAGGTTTGTAGAAATCTGTAAATAAAAGTAATATATTTTAGATATTTTAATTTTCTGTTTAGTTTTTTTAATCTGGATGTAGATTATAGCCTAGCTTTTAGGAAAATACAACAGAACAGATTTCACAGACATGACTTTTTTTTTAATTCATTCATTTTGACTATTAACCCTTTCAGTCCCAGTTGTGCCATTTGAAATCATCACTTTCAAATATTTTTTTCATATGGTTATGTCCCGCTATGACATCCAAACACACATCATTTGATTCTTCACACTTTGTTCCATGAGACAATATTTTACATTAATCTCAATGAAAGTCAAAACTACTATTTTTTTATATTTAGAGAATAGCTAACAAGCGTTTCACCTGATTTTTTAAAAATTCACTTCAGCTCCACATATTTAAAACACAATTTAAACTATTTTCGTTAAAATAATTGCTAATTTTTTTTAAATAATAATATGATCAGATACCTTAAAATACATAACTCGAAGTGTTTTTAAGTAATATAGGTATATATTATTTATTTTGTTGTTTTCCACAGTTAAAAAATTTTGGCATTATTTCAAAAAACATATAAAAAATTGAAATGAATTTTTTTCTTATGGAGCTCTTATTTTAGACCTAAAATAAACTTATTTTGTGAATATCAGATGTTTCTGCAGTGTGGTAAATTTTTGGGACTTCAGCATTTTTTAGTCCAACATGTGAAAAACGATGAAAAAAGGATGACTCGGCATTAGGGATGCGCTGAATATTTGGTTACTAATCGGTATTCTTCTCATTCAGCCAGTCTAGCTAAATATTCAGTTTGGCCTAATATCTTTACCATTAGGCCGAATAGTCAGCCAAATAATTTTTTTCAATAAAAAAAGTAATAGCTTTATTCTTAATTGCTTTAAAATTATTTTGTGATTGGGTACTTAAATGTTTATGTTGCATTGAAATTTATGAATAATAAATACAATTAACTAAGATATGACACAAATAAAAAAAAGTTGGTTTATGTATGCCAAATATTTGGTATTCGGCTAAGACTTTAGCTGAATATTCGTTATTCGGCCAAATTTTTATTTGGTGCATCCCTACTTAGCATGTAACCCAGTTATTTTTTAGCCTCGTGCTTTTTACCTGTTTGCTTTAAGTTTACAGCATTTGAAAAGGCTTCACATTACCTTAATTAATATTGCTAATACTGGAATCCAAGCATATTCAGAAATCAAACATTCTTCAGCATAAGCATGCATGGCAAAACTTTGCAAAATTATCTGTGATTCTTCAATATTGTTTACTTCATAACTTTTTAAGTAAATTGGATTCCAAACTTTAATTTTAAAGGAATTTTTGTTCTAAAATAGGAATACAAAATCCTAAAAATGCTGAACTAGAACATTTGACATCAACGCCTTTTTCAATTGCAAATAAATGCAGTATATTAAAATACCAATAAATAAATGTATCACTTACACCACATTCACTGGTTGGTAGTATGAACTTTGAATGGAATTTCAGGAAGCGTTCGGAAATCGGACGGACTTCCAATGTAGAGATGTCAACTATTGATAATAAGTTTCATTCCTGTTGACTTGAATAAAAATGCTGCAATGATAATACAAAAATATATAAATTTTGATTTGGTTCAAGAAAGGTATAAAACTTATCTTGTGGAATATTGAAATGAGTTAAATTTAAATGACTGTGGAAAGCTAATACAGGGTGTTCCAAAATTGACCGGAATTGTATAGGACGCAATTTCTAAATATTTACCCGGCCCCCGCCAATGAAAAACGGCTATCTAATTGGCCGCCCCTTCGGTCGTGCATGAAATCTTGCACTTGTGCTACACAAGAATGTAGAACTTTTAGTTTGGTTTGATTGAATTTACATCTGATAAAAATTACAGGTTCAACTAGTTTTCAAATTTTTTTTTAGGAGGGTGTTCATTTTGATAGGTTGGTGCATTATTGTTAAAAAAACTTGATGTTGACCATCAGTCTATACATAACAATTATTGTATTTTGCTTATTTATGCTGGGTAGGTATGCACATATACAGGGTGGTTATAAAATAACGCTCGCTATTCGGGGTGGTCTGTAGCTTTAATGAATAATCCAAATGCAGAAGACTTTGAGACACTTACTAATCAAGAAGGGGGGAAAGAATGGAATCATAAAAAACAAACTCGTCTCTTGACCAGGGTTCTAAATTACGAGGCGTAATTGGATGCGTTGGCCGTAATTAGTCATAATTGGCTACGCCGCGTAATTTAGTACCTTGGTCAAGAGACGAATTTCGTGTTATTATTCCATTCTTTATCGAAAAAAAGAAACTCGTCTCTTGACCAGGGTTCTAAATTAAGAGGCGTAATTAACTGTGTTGGCCGTAATTGGCCATAATTCACGACGCCTCGTAACTTAGAACCCTGGTCAAGAGACGAGTTTGTTTTTATGATTCCATTCTTTTCCCCCCCTTCTTGATTAGTAAGTGTCTCAAATTTTGAAGTATTTTGGACTATTCATTCAAGCTACAGACCACTCCGAATAGCGAGTGTTATTTTATAACCACCCTGTATATTCCGTTGTGTGTGCATGATCAGAGACCCGCTTATAAGATTTCGTCAAGTAAGACAGCCACAGAAGGATTTTTTACTGACAGAGAAAGGAAGTACACCCACGGCAAAGGCGGGAATTGAACCCGCACCCATTACAGCGCGCGGACTGCTAGCGTTATGGCCTGCGATCCAAACCACTCGGCCATCGATCCCCACATGACACCCTAAATTGTCTCCGTGTTGGTAGATAGTGCGGTCGGTAGGTTCAGCCTCTACCCTACTATAGAACTATTTGGTCCCAACACATGCACATTTCGACAAACTGTACATTTCTATCGCAAAACGTTAAGCTCCTTCCAATTTTCAAACATCCAGCTCGAATTTGAAACACACCAAATTATTTAAATCGAAATCCAAACACAAAAATTCCATTTTCGTGGTTACTAATAATTTTTAGTAGTTTTAGAAACTGTGATGTAACAGAATCTGCAAATTGTAAAATTACTAGGCAATATGTCGATTCAACCAAACCAAACTCAAAACAAATGCATCCCTTCGTCAACACATTCTCGTGCTGCCCTAGTTCAAGTATGCAACCACGACCAAAAAGCGTGATCAATTGGCTTTTTACTATTTTTCGGAGGGGCCGGCTCAATATTTCGGAATTGCATCAATTCCTATTCCGGTCAATTTTGAAACACCCTGTATAATAACCACACTAATTTGTATCTGTAAATATTGCTTGAAAAAATTTGACTTATTAAAACTTTTTAAAACATGAAAGTATTGAAATGTAGCTGAATTTCATGAAGCCTTATCATGTTACTAACTGTGTTTTTTTTTGTAACAGGAGATACATGTATATTTATGCGATTTCTGTTTATTATATAAATTTATTGCAGTGAATGTGGACAGACTTACAGACCTACTTTATTTAAGCAAAAAATGCTCATCAAGAATGGTATTGAAGGAATGCCTTAGTGTCCTTCCACTGCTTATTGTCTGAAATATTTTAAAACTGAGCCCATTAGATCCTTACAAGGTAATTTATTTGGGCTCTAATCAGCATTTAAAAACAAGAGGTGTGTAACACTACAGGACTTTCAATTGCCACAGAATAAATCAATGCATTTAAAAGTAAGTATATACCTTATAAGGTAATTACAATAACATTAAAACCGAAATAGTGCTATGGCAGCTAAAATGAGCTTATTCGCCATTTGCTCGAAAACCTCGATATGACTTCTGACGGGATGAAATGATTAAAAAAATTCAAATATTAAGAAAACTACGCCAGGAATTCCTTATTTTTCTAAAGTGTAAGACAAATTTCATGAAAACTGTACTGAAAAATTATAAACTACAGAATTATTACTTAACTTAGTATAATATAACTTAACTTAGTAACTTCATATAAAGTGATTCACGTTCAACAAATTATTAAACGCTATTTATCATAGCTTACTAGAAAAACATTCTGTTTACAACACAAGCTTTAAAATCACTCTCTTCTCTCTTTAGCCTGTTTTCCCAGAAAGTGTTGCTATTTCAGTTTTACCCCACCCTAGACAAACAATCAAACAAGGTAGGTTTAAAAAACAACGCTCGCACCGTTTCCAGGAAAACCACATGGGGAGGTAGGGGAAGAAAGCTATCGTGAAGCTTGCATTGTAATCAGAAGGCCTATAGGCCCGGAAAATTCCTTCAGAAGACTTTAGGCACTTGTTAAGGAAATTTCAGCATATTTGGAAATGCTTACGTAATGCCGGGAAAACAATTTTCTTTCTCAAGTTTATCACAGATTAACTGTTTGAAGAAAATTAAGCGTAAACCCAGGGTTGCTATGTTTAAAACAATTGTTTTAAACATGTTTAAAACATAGCAATCAAATACATGTTTAAAACAATTTATTTTTTTACTGCAAGGAGAAGGAAAATATGATGTATGGGAAATTACTTTGAGCCAAAAGAAGTCGAATAAAATTGCCTAATTGTAGTTCAATGGTTAAGTTAAATGAAATGGGGAAAATGCATCCAATACGTTCCTGTTTTTAACATGCTTGAAATAAAAATAGCTTGAAACAATAACTTATTGTATTCATAACATAGCCATTCATAATAACCATTTTACTTTAGTTCTAAATCTGATCTATTTATTATAGACCTTGTGAGATTTATGCTAATTATCAATGTGGTACATAATTTTAGTTAATTAAATAAAACCAAACATAAACTATTACATTATTAGTTTATAAATTCTTCTATTAGCTCACTTGATTTAATCAAAGGAAGACACCGAATCGCCAGATAATAGAAGGATTTCTTGAATTGTGTGATTCTTCTACAAAGATGTAAGGCATAGGCCCAAAATTATTGGGGATGGAAGTAAATATAAAAGACTAAAATGCAAAAAGAACCTTTTTTTTAACCCATATAACTTGTTCAATAACCAAAATTTAATTGTTTACAAAAAACGTTCTAAAGGAAAAAAAAGTTTAAAACAAATAAAACATGTTTTTTTCCAACCCTACGTAAACCTAATAGTTTCTGGCAAGGAAGTAAAGTATGAATTAACACTTGTAGAAACTTTTCAAGAAAAAACAACAATGTTGATCCTTTTAATTTCATTTTGTTAAAAATTGATGTAGTTAGCACCCACAAAACTTCTATGAGCAACGTCGTACACGGTGTCTTATTTTGGTGCATCTTTAACCTGCACTCCCTCTACATATAGCATTATACTGTGGACTTTTATACAGCAGAGTTGGTAGTTATTTTGACAATGTGCGAACCTGGGACCTACAAGGCAAGCGCCTTACCCACCAGGCTCTACAGTCCACAATTTCAGGTACAATAAAGTCAAAAGTTTAAAAACAGACACAAACAAAATAGAAAAAAAGATATTACTTTGAGCATAAATTTTTTTTGAGGGACTATTTAAAGAAATTCGGGATCACCTTTACTGTACAGTAACTATTGGCGCGATTTTTCAGATTTGGCGATAAATAGTTTTATTGTGGCAACCTGTCTGACTTTGACTGATGATTCGACTTTGTAACGATGACATATTCCGACAACCTTATCATTTTGCTCATTTCTGTTTCGTTTCTGTTATGGAAAGTCGCCAGAACGGACTTTTGGCGCGATTTCGGGAAGTTCACCAATGCTTACCGTACAGAAAATTTCTACCGAAATTCTTTGGGGAGCACTTAAAGTTAAATTTAATTAGTACTTGTACGTAAACTTCATATGCAAGGCGGTAGTCTTGGAAAATCTTTAATATTCGGTGCTGCTTAACGTGTTTTCATGAGCTGCCAAAATGAAGTGAAGTGCTTCTGTTTTGAAATAAAACACAACGCTGTAGCATTAACCCTAGTTCCACTGTTGCAGGGCCGGATTCAGATTTTATGCGCCCCTAGGCCCGTGGTTTTTTGTCGTCCCCTCTTCACACCATCCCATTAACCCATTATTTTGACGATTTTTTGTTCAACCGTGCTCTTGAAATTTTATTTTTTGGTCATTTAGAGTTGCTCATATTTACAAATTTCAGTTTTTTTTTCGGCAAACCACGGGTGTTGACGTCATTTCGACTTGGCGCCATCCCGGCAAACACCGGGTGTTGGCGTCATTTCGACTTGGCGACGATTTCAGAAAATCGCCAAATCCGGGGGCTATAACTTACTTTAACCCCCTGATATTTCCAGAATTAAAAAGTTCCCTGAGAATTCCCTGTTTTTCAGGTTCTGTTACCACCCTGTTTATTTAAACAAAAAATGCTCATCAAGAATTGCACTTTTTACTAAAGACACGCCAGAGAAATGAATGCGTGTGATTACCCTAAATTAAATTTTGGAAATGAAAAAAAAAAATCCTACACTTTGCATTACTTACTCGATTCGCTTGGGTTACAATTAAGTATTCAACACCTGCAAATGCTGTAGTAAAGTATAATAATTGAATTAATTCAAAATTTAAATTTCTACGCATTATCCGAGCTTGAAGAATGAAAACATAGATGATGTTTTCGATTTCTTGTCTTCGTAATTAGCTTCAACACAGCTTACTACATTTCGTAGTTTAAAACCCTGGTCAAGTGGCAAAGGTTGTTCACGTCGGGAATGGCAATTTGGTATTGGAAAATGAATTTTCTTAGCAACCAATGTGATCCAGGTCGAATCTGAAACATTCCCATAACTCATTACTTATAATGCCTCCATGGAAAAACCCCATGTCACGCAAAGCAAAATCATAATTTCTGTTCCCACCTTTACCCTAAAAATATAATCCATGTAGAAACTTTTATTTTTCAAGCCACCCAAGCATTTAGTGAATTCAAATCCTAGAATCAGTATAGTATTAAGCGAAATTTTCGGGAAAACCAGTAGAAGTGTGTGTGTGTGGGGGGGGGGGGGGGGGGGGGGGGCCGCCTGATGGGATCAGTCAACTATCGCTTGTTTTGAGTTGCTGGTTGCTGATCTGGATCTGTTGTTTTCAGAGGTTGTTTTGCACATGGATCTTGAGCATTATTATTTTTTCCTATATTATTGCTCCCACATGCGAGACACATGGGCTTTGATTCCATTGGAAACGCTGTGTTGCGTGTCTGTATTAACCCTTTTCGACCGGCGGTTAGACGGCGCTGATTAAAAATTATGAGACTAAATTTGGAGTTTTATCGAAAAAAAATGCGTTAAACAGCATCAATGCTAATAACTCCTTAAAAACAAAGTCATTTTTTAAACAAATAACGAATGGTACAAGTCAGCTGTTTCGGTATCGATATTTTTGAAGAGCTTGAACGTTCTCTTTACTACCCGCACGATCGTGCGAGCCCGGTCGGAAAGGGTTAATGACATTAACTTTCAGCTTTTTTACTAATTCGACAAATATTTGCATGCAATTTGCTGCGGCTTTTATTCTTAATATAATATACAGGCCTTATATGCGAAAGGTCCCTGGTTCGAGATCAGGCATTGCCAAAAATAGCTTTCGACCAATAAGTGTGCAAAGAAGAAAAAAAAAGTGATTTTAAGTACAGGGTAATATAAAATCGTGTACATTTTTGACTTTAAATTACAAAATTTGAAACATTAAATGTTAGATAGATTTAAAAATTTTTTTTTTACTTAATTAATGTTTATTTGAAGTAAAAAAAAGATGAAAGTCTTACGACGAGGGTCAAAAATTGGAAATGAATGAAGTTTTGTGTTTTCCAACAAAGTTGGAGGGAGGTAATACTAAAAGTGATTTTTGAACATTAATCTGTCCGTTACGAAACCTTTCTACTGACTTCGAATCTGACACACGAGTTCCTAGTAACAGTTGGACTTCATAATTTGGTTTGCAAAAAATCGTACTTTTGCAAAGAGTAGCTGCCAATCGAACGTTTAATAGTATCGAAATCACTGTTATTTAGTTACTTAATTACCTAAAAATGCTTCGAATTATTTAGTGGCAATGGAAAGTTGTGTAGTGCTACACACCCATAGAACTGTCTTCGAAATAAGATTCGGCTGTGAAGTCTTTATTTCCTCCTGAAACCCTAACAAAATCCTAGGAATTTTTTTTATCAACAAACATTGCTCTAATAAATATATTTAGAAGTACATTTTTAAAGGATATTTCAAAAAGTTGACTTTTGATATTTCCTTGGTGACACATCCATTTTAGAGGATATTGAAGTCCTAAGGCCTAAAAAAATTGTAATGCCGGCAAAAACAATCTGTGTTGCTGACTTTTTGAAATTGTCATTTAAACATTTTTTCTTATTGCTTTAAAATGTACAGCTGAAAAACATATTTTTCCTTGACCTTCTTACTTTGCCATTTTCTTTAATACAAATAACTTTCCAATATCTGCAATCGAAGATTGAAAAGTATTTAGCAGATTCTACTTCCATTAAACCATTTCAGTTTAGAAAAAGCCACATTGGTAATATAGTTAACATAAAGACGTAGTGACATACTATCAAACATGATGTTTATTTGACAGAAGAGTCAAAGCTTCGTGTTACCCCTCAATATACAATAATTTTTTAATTTTATCAAACAATTATGTAAATACTCACAATAATTTAAAGCAAATAATAACTTTTATTTTATGGAACGACAATGAAAAACAAAGTAAATTAATTATTAAAACAAACAATGCAACACTGGAAAAAAAGAAATTCTGAGAATCAAGAAAAAGCAATTTATATTTTTAAAATGTCCCTCACCATTTTCTAAAAATGTTAATCAAAAACCAGATACAGAGTTATGAGTTCATTCCAATAGGAATTTCAATTGAGGCCAATTATAAAAGGGGTAAATTGTTTAGCATCAAAGCAAGGAAATGCCAGTTCATCAATTGTAAACCGAATTTTACCACGATAGACTCCCTCTAAACCAGATCTTCACTGTAGCAGGAAGAAATATTTTCTGAGCAATTTTCACCGAGGTGTTTTGTTTTCCATATTTGCATGTCAGTGTTACTTTAACAAAAAAAAAACAGATATATTTAGCAAATGATCTCATACCTTTTTAATGATACGTACATTATAAAAGATTTAATACATTAAATGTGTGCACATGAAATGGAGAAACATTAAAATATTTATTCGAAATATCATCAATGGAGAAATGTGCAATCAATCGCACATCTAAAGAACATATTTTATTTCACTTCCCAAGTTTAACCAGAATCTAAATTTTAAAGAATTTTATCATTTAACATTTCCTGAGGACTTCATCAATTTAAACGGACAATTAAGTCTTAAAAAAGTGCTATAAATGGAAAAAATATGTGTTCAGTTTTTCTTAATAATAATCCATATTAACTTTTTTCCTTAATGCATTTAACACCCTTAAAATTTACTGTTTCATGAAAAATCACCAAGAGTAAATACTTGTTTTATTTTTTTTTTAAATATATATGATGAAACACTTTACACTTTTATAAAATAGAAATCATCTTCATTAGTTTCACAATCATATTCATATCAACCAATTCATTCATTTTTTAAAATAGACACACAAAGCATTACACTCTTATTAAATAAAATTCACTCTTATTAATTTAAACAAAACTAATCATTTTAGGAACTACAGGCTGTAGTCTACAGCATAGCATTTGGTCCCGTAGTGTAAGTGGTGGTAACTGGAATGCATGTTTTTAAACTAAGCAAGCAGCTTTTTTTTAAAGTTTGATTAAAGTAATAATTAAAAACTACCTAACTAAGGTACAAAAAGAATCATCATCACTGTTTCAAAACACATGATCTTATTTTAGTCAACATACTTATTTTACTGTCTGAACAGTAAATGCATCACACGACACATTAATGAAATACAGTGGAGAAATAACACAAATGGAATGCTTAATAGGAATTTGTTATTCCCTGTAAAATTCTCCCTGATGCAGTTTGACGTATATATTTGAAAGGGTGCTTTTACAAAAAATGATTTAAGGTAGTTAAAGATTTTCGTCAACAATGCTTTGATAATGAGGCATTGTGGCAAATGTCGGTATTTAAAAATTGCCGTTTTAGGTATACTCCAACTTTGACAGTTAGCCTCTAAGAGGGTTTAACAAATGCCATTGAATACATTACATAGTTCACAAATGTAAGGTTTTTCTTTAGTGTTGGTCAACAAATGAGTTTTAGTGTTTTAAAAAATGAGATTTCTTGTTAGTTAAAATGTTTTTTCACAAAATTGACACCTAAGGTTTTTCTTTAGTGTGGGATAACAAATGCTTTTGCAGATGTGGCTTTTGTCTGAATATCTTATTACATAATCCACATCCCTAAGGTTTTTCTTTAGTGTGGGTCAACAAATGTGCCTTAAGGTGTTGCTTTCGACTAAACCCTTTATTACATAGTTCACAACTATAAGGTTTTTCTTTAGTGTGTGTCAGCAAATGAGATTTAAAGTTGGACTTATCACTAAATGCCTTAGTGCATAGTTCACAACTGTAAGGTTTTTCTTTAGTGTGGGTCAACAAATGACTCTGAAGGTGCTCCTTACGACTGAATGCCTTATTGCATAGTTCACAACTGAAAGGTTTTTCTTTAGTGTGGGTCAACAAGTGAGATTTAAGGCTGGAACTTTGACGGAATGCCTTATTGCATAGTTCACAACTGTAAGGTTTTTCTTTAGTGTGGGTCAACAAATGACTCTGAAGGTGCTCCTTACGACTGAATGCCTTATTGCATAGTTCACAACTGTAAGGTTTTTCTTTAGTGTGGGTCAACAAATGACTCTGAAGGTGCTCCTTACGACTGAATGCCTTATTGCATAGTTCACAACTGAAAGGTTTTTCTTTAGTGTGGGTCAACAAGTGAGATTTAAGGCAGGAACTTTGACGGAATGCCTTATTGCATAGTTCACAACTGTAAGGTTTTTCTTTAGTGTTTGTCAACAAATGCCTTCGAAGGTATATATTTTTACTAAATGCTTTACTACATATTTCACAAATGTAAGGTTTTTCGTTGGTGTGAGTCAACAAGTGAGATTTAAGGTTGGACATTTGACTAAATGCTTTACTACATATTTTACAAATGTAAGGTTTTTCGTTGGTGTGAGTCAACAAGTGAGATTTAAGGTTGGACTTTTGACTAAATGTCTTATTACAAAGTTCACAACTGTAAGGTTTTTCTTCAGTATGGATCAACAAATGAGTGTTAAGGCTAGACCTTTGACTAAATGCCTTACTACAGAGTTCACAACTGTAAGGTTTTTCTTTAGTGTGGGTCAACAAATGATTCTGAAGGATATACTTACGACTGAATGCCTTATTGCATAGTTCACAACTGTAAGGTTTTTCTTTAGTGTGGGTCAACAAATGACTCTGAAGGCCACCTTTGCGACTAAAAGTCTTGTTACATAGTTCACAACTGTAGGGTTTTTCTTTAGTGTGGGTCAACAAATGAGTTTGAAGGTTAGACCTTGTACTAAATGCCTTATTGCATAGTTCGCAACTGTAAGGTTTTTCTTTAGTGTGGGTCAACAAATGAGTGTTAAGGCTGGACCTTAGACTAAATGCCTTACTACATAGTTCACAACTGTAAGGTTTTTCTTTAGTGTGGGTCAACAAATGAGATTTAAGGTTAAACTTATGGCTAAATGCCTTATTGCATATTTCACAACTGTAAGGTTTTTCTTTAGTGTGGGTCAACAAATGACTCTGAAGGCCATCTTTGCGACTAAAAGCCTTATTACATAGTTCACAACGGTAGGGTTTTTCTTTAGTGTGTACCAAGTAATGTTTATTAAGTTGAGATTTGTACTTAAATTTCTTTCCACATGAATCACAGCCATATGATGCTTTTGAAGAGGTGTTATGTATATGCTTTTGCGGTCTGGATTCAGAAGCAGAAGTCTCATGACTTTCCTTGTGAGTGAACAGGTTTTCTTCTTTATGGGACAGCATGTGCTCTTTGTAGTCTGCCTTCAAAGAGAAGGCACCAGAACAAACATTACACAAATATGGCTTTTCTTCATTTTCATCCATTTAACTATTTATAATATTTCTTTTTCAGTAAAAAAGATAGCTGTCTTGAATTATGTTGTTTAAAAAAACAGAAATACAATTATTAGCACTTACTACACAAAAACTTGTTATATGGGCGAATTGTTGATCTTCCTCAAGTTTATCAAAGATTAACTATTTAAAGAAAAAAAATGTAGATCCAATGAATTGGCAATGTTCATAACAATGAGGTACAATGTGTATGCAGGTTTGTAGGAATCTGTAATGAAAACAAAATAATATCTGAGATACTTTTCTGTTTAGTTTTTTTTTAATCTAGATGTAGATTAGCCTAGCTTTTAGGAAAATACAAAAGAACAGATTTCACAGACATTCCTTTTTTTTATTCTTTCTTTTTTTTTTACCATTGACAATGAGGAAGTTAAGCATTTTTAAGCTCAGCATGTGAAAAACGATGAGCAAAGGAGGACTGAGCTACCCAAGTTATTTTTCAGAATTGTGCTCTTTAAATGTTTGCTTTAAGTTTACAGAATTATAAAATGCTTTAAATTACCTCATTTTATATTTGCTAATACAGGAATCCAAGTATAGTCAGAAATCAAACATTCTTCAGCATAAGCATGCATGGCAAAACTCTGATTTGCAAAATTATCTGTGATTCTTCAATATTGTTTACTTTATAACTTATAAAATAAATTTGATTCCAAACATATTGCTCATTATTTTAAACATTTAACATAAGTTTAAAGAGAAATCTTTAACTTCTGGATAGGATGTAAAATCTGGTATGTTTCGATCTTCCGTCAAGGTCTGATATTTTTAGGCCATTCCAAGCATAAACACAAAATCAAACACTCTTCAGTGGAAGCATGCATGGTAAATTTATGATTTGCCAAATTGTCGGCGATTCTTCAATATTGGTAACTTTTTAAATAAATTTGATTCCCAACTTTGATTTTAAACAAATTTTTTTTCTAATATACGAACACAAAATCCTAAAAATGCTGAACAAGAACATTTGACATCAACACCTCTTCTTTTCCAATTGCAAAAAAAAAAAAAAAAAAAAAAATTTAAAGACCAATTACCAATAAATAAATGTATCACTTACACCACATTCACTGGTTGGTAGTATGAATTTTTAATGGAATTTCAGGAAGCGTTCGGAAATCTGAAGGACTGCCAATGCAGAGATGTCAACTATTGATAATAAGTTTCATTCCTGTTGACTTGAATAAAAATCCTGCAGTGATAATACAAAAATATATTAATTTTGTTTTGGTTCAAGAAAGGTATAAAACTTATCTTGTGGAATATTGAAATGAGTTAAATTTAAATGACTGTGGAAAGCTAATATAATAACCACATTAATTTGTATCTGTAAATATTGCTTGAAAACAATTGGACTAATTCCAACTTTTTAAAACATGAAAGTATTGAAATGTAGCTGAATTTCATGAAAAATTATGATATTACTAACTGTGGTCTTTTGTAGCAGGAGATACATGTATATTTATGCCATTTCTGTTTATTATACAAATATACATTCTGTTTATTATACAGTGAATGTGGACAGTCACTGTTGAAATTTAAAAATACTTTAACTGAGCAAGAAATGCTTACCATCAAGAATGATAATAAAGGAATGCCTTAATGTCTTTCCACTGCTTATTGTGTGAAATATTTTAAAACTGATTCCATTTGATCTTTACAATGTAAATTATTAGGGCTCTTTCAGCATATCAGCCAATTTGCTTATCAATAAATCAGAGCATTTAAAGGCAAGTACATGCCCAAATAGGTAATTTTAATAAATTTCAAACCAAAAAAGTTGTATTATATTTAACTATTTCTTATCTGCAATTTGCTTGAAAACCTCAGTATGGCATCCGACATTATGAAACGAATAAAAGTTCAAGCAAATAAAAATTCAAAAAATCGATATGACTTCTGATGTGATGAAATAATAAAACAATGTGTGAACCTGGGATCTTTCACATGGAAGGCAAGCGCCTTATCCACCAGGCTACACAGTCCACAATTTAAAGTAGAATAAGTCAAAAAGTTTAAAAACAGATACAAACAAAATAGAGAAAAGAGATATTCCTTAAATATTAAAAAAAAATTGGAGGGACTATAAAGAAATTCTTTGTTGAGCACTGAAAAGTAAAATTTAATTCAAACTAGAGTGCAAACTTTATATGCAACAAACTTTATGTTGGTTGACAAAAAAGTCCGGTAGAAATTTACTGTACGGTAATCATAGGCGAACTTTCCGAAATCACGCCAAAAGTCCGTATTCTGGCGACTTTCCATAACAGAAACCCAACCGAAATGAGCAAAACAACGGTCGAATAGGGTTGCCGAAATATGTCATTGTTGCGAAGTCGAATCAGCAGTTGAAGTGAGACAGGTTACCACATAGAACTATTCATCGCCAAATCTGAAAATCGTGCCAATAGTTACCGTACAGTAAAGGTGATCCAAAAGTCCCACACCAAAGCTGCCATTACAAAACAATAAGACAGAGACTACAAATCGTCCATGCTATCATGGGAGGATAGAAAATTTAACTGCGTAAAATTGGATGGTCACTATCGACGATATCGAAGCACTTTTTACTAAACACACAAAAGAGGAATTAATGTGTGAGATAACCCTAAATTAAATTTTCGAAATGAAAAAATGTATACTTTACATCACTTACTGGATTCACTGGGGATAAAATCAATTATTCAACACTGGCAAATGCTGTAGTAAAGTATATTTATTGAATAAATTAAAAATTTTAATATTCATGCAAAATTCGCATTATCTGAGCTTGAAGAATGAAAACATAGATGATGTTTTCGATTACTTGTCTCTGTAAACAGCTTAAACACAGCTTACTACATTTCGTAGTTTAAAAACTTGTTCAAGTGACGGAAAATGTTTACGTCTGGGATGGCTCCTGCTCCAACGGTTTGTTTTCATTTATTTGCTGAGTAATTACTTTTATTAGTGTTTAATCATTACATTATTTCAATGCAAACTACTTGCCATTCAGTTGGTTGTTCAAAACATTTATTAGAGAAAGCCTGCATTGTAAGAAAAATTTCATTTCATCTATAACGGTTATTTTGAGAAAGAAACCTAAGCAACCATTGAAATCCAGGTCGCACATAAACGAAAACAACAGTGGTACATCATTCTGAAACATTCCCATTGACGTATTACTTAAAATGCCTCAATGGAGCAAAGTAGCACGAAGTATGTAGCAAAGCAGCATGCCCACTCCATGGAGCATGGAGTGGACCTGCTCTTGATCTGTTAATTTGTACATGAATCTTCTGAATTCTGAGTGATTTTTTGTGCTTTCAATTATTGATTCCTCATGAAAGATGGATGGGCTTTGATTTCATTGGAAATGCTGCGTTGCGTGTCTTTATGAATAACTTTGTTAACTTTCGGCTTTTTCAATAATTCGACGCTTTATTTGTATGCTATTTGTAGCGCCTTTATTCTTAATAATATATAGGCCTTATAATCGAAAGGTCCCTGGCTTGAATCCAGGCATTGCCAAAAATAGCTGTCGACCAATATATAGTCTATGCAGAGAAAAAAAATGATTTCAAGTCCAGAGAAATAAAATCTTTCAAATTTTTAACTTTCAATTACCAAATTCGAAATATTAGTTAATGCAATGAAAGACCCTCAATAAACAATCATTTTTAAATTTTAATAAATAATTTAGAGCAAATAATAACTTACTTCAAGGGAACAGCAATTGAAACCAAAGTAAATTAAATATTAGATCAAACAATGCAACACTTTAAAAAAAGTTATAAGGATAAAGAAAATTTTAGAAGTAATTTAACATCCATCAACAATTTCTTTTTTAATGTGAGTCAAAAACTAGATACAGAGTTACGAGTTCATTCCAAGTAGGAATTTCAATTGAAGCGAATTGTAAAAGGGGTAAATTGTTTAGCATCAAAGCAATTAAATGCCAGTTCATCAATCGTAGACAGAATTTAACCACAGTAGACTCCCTCTAAACCAGATCTTCACTGTAGCAGGAAGAAATATTTTCTGAGCAATTTTCACCGAGGTGTTTTGTTTTCCATATTTGCATGTCAGTGTTACTTTAACAAAAAAAAGCAGATGTATTTAGCAAATGACCTCATACATTTTTATTGATACGTACATTATAAAGGAATTGATGCATTATATGTGCTATTTAACACATTAAATGTGTGTACATGAAATGGAGCAACATTAAAATATTTAATAGAAATATCATCAATGGAGAAATGTGCAATCAATCGCACATCTAAAGCATAATTTATTTCACTTCCCAAGTTTAACCAGAATCTAAATTTTAAAGAATTTTATCATTTAACATTTCCTGAGGACTTCATCAATTTGAACGGACAATGAAGTCTTATTTCACAATCATATTCATATCAACCAATCGATCATTTTTTGAAAGTAGATGCAATGCATTACACTGATTAAATAAAAATCACCTTAATTAATTTACACAACTGATAATTTTAGGAACTACGGCACAGCATTTGTTCCCGTAATGTAAAAGTGGTGGTAACTGGAATACATGTTTCTAACCTAAACATGGCAGCTTTTTTAAAAGTTTCATTAAAGTAATAATTACGAACTAAGGTACTAAAAAGAATCATTATTTCAAAACATATGACATTATTTTAGACAACGTACTCATGTTACCGTCTGAACAGTAAACGCATCACATGGCGAATACATGAACATGGCACATGAATGAAACACGTGGGTTGGCATTCATTTCCTGTATTTAGCTTCCCTGCTAAACCTTGAAAGCCCAGTAGCAGAACTTTCTGAATATGGCTGCAGCACGATTTCTTTAAGGGGGAAATATGGCTGCAGGGAATACTGATATATAAATGGAAAATTCTCCCTGATGTAGTTGGACGTAGATATTTGAATGTTTTTTTTTTACAAAAAATTATTTTCAGTAGTTGAAGCTATTTGTCAACAATGCTTCGATAGCGAAGCACTTGAGACAAAAATTGGCACTCAAAAATTGCCGTTTTAGGCATACTCCATCTTTTAAACTTAGCCTCTAAGAGGGTTTAACAAATGCCATTGAATACATTACATAATTCACAAATCTAAGGTTTTTCTTTAGTGTTGGTCAACAAATGAGATTTATACTAAAACCGACCTTAAGTATGCAGTGTACAAATGTTCTACGAGAAATAGGGTAAATAGTTCTCATTTCCGAGTGCGAGGATCGAATAAAAAAAGGTACTTCACATTCAATAAACTACTTCGTTCGTTATTTCAACACATATTTTTATTATTTTCATTAGTTTTTGCTTCAGTTAAAGTGCAATATTAATTATTTTCTCATTCGGTTTTGACGTAACAGGGCGCACGAATATCAGAGTATTGATAAGGAGGAGCCAATCAGAGCATGCCAAAGTTTGGCTCCTTTGCTTGGCGAAATTTTTCGTTGCATTCGTGCTCTTTCGACAACGTGATTGATAAGCTTTGTTTTGATTTCATTCTTATTTTTTGTTTCCTCTCTTTTTATAATACAATACTATTGAAAATAGTTAAGAGGTTAGTTAGCTCATATTGGAATTTTTTTTTGTACTACTACAAAGTTACTGATTTTTGAGATTTGTATTTTAGTGTATGGATATGTGTTAATAAAATTGTGCATTTAAAACTGTTAAAATATGTCATTTTAATAAAAAGTTAAAGTAAATATATGTATTTCTTTTTTCATCAAAAATTAATGTACTTGCAATAATTATCTTAATCACAAATTGCTTAAAATAAATGTTATGGAATTATGCTTAAAATATTAATTTGATTTTTTTATTATTTTATTTCTAATTTTGAAGATTGGATACTGAAAAAAAAAGTAACTATGAAAAAGTGCTTTACAATCCTTTGCTTTCGTGAAAAGCCTAAAACCTGGGGCTCCTTAAAATCTAGAATATGGTGAAACTTAACACCCAAAAAAAATTGTGAAACCAAAAACCATCTATATGTTAAAATCAAAAACGAGTAAATTGGTTCAGCCAAGAACAGAGAATATGGTGAAAAGAAAAACCAGAATAATGGTAAAACCAAAACGTGAAAAATGGTTCAACCTAGTACCGAAATTATGGTTAAACATTTCACCACACTGCCTTTGCGGCTACAAGGAACCTTTTTTTGGTGAAACCTAGCGCCAAATTTTTAACAGTGCATATGTGTTTCTTGAACCATGAGAAGGCATTCATTATATCTTCTTATTTTTTAAAAAAGGTAAATTCTGGAAAAATTCATTAATTGAACCACAGCTTTATAACATTAGAGTAATTAAAAATGAAGTATTTTCTTATATATTTTAATCAATTAGAACAGTGGTTTCCAACATGGAGGCGATCGCCCCCAAGTGGGCGATTTGTGCTATCAAGGGGGCAATAAATAGTCGGGGGGCGATGAGTATCTAGTTTGCGTTGAGTGCGTAATTAGGTGGTGGCTCGTCACTTGACTGTGTGGTTCTAAGTTACGATGACCGTTGCCAATAGCCCTCATGTGGTTCCAGTGCGACGATAATTAAAACCTAACCTATTATCCGGGGGCTGGATGATAGCCCAGTCGGTTTGGCACTCGCCTAGCATGCGGAAGGTCACAGGTTCGGGAATCGCCAAAATAACTGCCGACCTATAAACGGCGCGTGCAGCCAAATATGTCCGACGAATAATATCCCGTGTAGAGGGAGTGCACGTTAAATATTTCTCAAAGTCCCAACGCTGCGTACGATGTAGCCTTTAACTATTGCGTTGGGTGCCCACTCAGATGTCGGCTCGTCACTAGATTGGGGTTCTAAAATACGAAGCCTGTCATCAATAGTTCTCGTTTAGCTCTAGTACTACGATAATTCAAAACCTACTTAACATATAATGCAAAGTATTAAAACTTTTTATATAAAAAAAATGTTTTGATCTTGCTATATTTTATTTTTCGAATCTGTAAATCTTTTCTATTTATAAACACAAAACAAAAAAAACCGTTTTATTTTAATGAAGAAGGTATTTAACAACTCAAAATATGCAGACTTTATTTGTTTACAGCTTACAAGCACACAAGCCTGAAAAAATATGTCTACCAACCAACCAACCGTAAAATAAATTAACAACATAACAGATAACGCGCCAAATCTGATACGCCAGTAAGGATGACATCATCAAAACTCGATGGCAACCCAAACCCGATCACGAAGTTTCCTCCGCGGGATGCGCGCGCAACTGCATTCTTAAGGTCGGTTGTAGTATAGTGTTTTAACACAATGAGATTACATGTTAGTTCAAATGATTTTTCACAAAATCGACAACTAAGGTTTTTCTTAAGTGTGGGACAACAAATGCTCTTGAAGATGATGCTTTTGTTTACATATGTGAATTACGTAATAAGACATTCAAAGTTTTTCTTTAGAGTGGGACAACAAAGGTGCTTTAAGGTTTCGCTTTTGACTTAACCCTTCATTACATAGTTCACAACTGTAAGGTTTCTCTTAAGCGTGGGTCAGCATATGTCTTTGTAAGCCATGCCTTTGACTAAATGCCTTAGGACATAATTCACAACTATAAGGTTTTTCTTCAGTATGGATCAACAAATGATTCTGAAGGTGATGCTTGCGACTAAAGGCCTTATTACATAGTTCACAACTATAAGGTTTTTCTTCAGTATGGATCAACAAATGATTCTGAAGGTGATGCTTGCGACTAAAGGCCTTATTACATAGTTCACAACTATAAGGTTTTTCTTCAGTATGGATCAACAAATGATTCTGAAGGTGATGCGTGCGACTAAAAGCCTTATTACATAATTCACAACTGTAAGGTTTTTCTTTAGTGTGGATGAACAAATGAGTTTTAAGGTTGCAACTGTGACTGAATGCCTTATTACATAGTTCACAACTGTAAGGTTTTTCTTTAGTGTGGGTCAGCAAATGAGATTTATAGATGGACCTTACCCTAAATGCCTTATTACATAGCTCACAACTGAAAGGTTTCTCTTAAGTGTCGGTCAACAAATGACTCTGAAGGCTATGCTTATGACTAAAAGCCTTACTACATAATTCACAACTGTAAGGTTTTTCTTCAGTATGGATCAACAAATGCCTCTGAAGGTGATGCTTGCGACTAAAAGCCTTATTACATAGTTCACAACTGAAAGGTTTTTCGTCAGTATGTATCAACAAATGATTCTGAAGGTGATGCTTGCGACTAAAAGCCTTATTACATAGCCAACAACTGAAAGGTTTCTCTTTAGAGTGGGTGAACAAATGACTCTGAAGGCAATGCTTAAGACTAAAAGCCTTATTACATAGTTCACAACTGTAGGGTTTTTCTTTAGTGTGGGTCAACAAATGAGTTTGAAGGCTAGACCTTGTACTAAATGCCTTATTGCATAGTTCGCAACTGTAAGGTTTTTCTTTAGTGTGGGTCAACAAATGAGTGTTAAGGCTGGACCTTAGACTAAATGCCTTATTGCATAGTTCACAACTGTAAGGTTTTTCTTTAGTGTGGGTCAACGAATGACTCTGAAGGCCATCTTTGCGACTAAAAGCCTTATTACATAGTTCACAACTGTAGGGTTTTTCTTTAGTGTGTACCAAGTAATGTTTATTAAGTTGAGATTTGTACATAAATTTCTTTCCACATGAATCACAGACATATGATGGTTTTGAAGAGGTGTTAGATAAATGATTTTCCAGGGTGGATTCAGAAGCAAAAGTCTCTTGACTTTCCTTGTGAGTGAACAGGTTTTCTTCTTTATGGGATAGAATGTGCTCTTTGTAATCTGCCTTCAAAGAGAAGGCACCAGAACAAACATTACACAAATATGGCTTTTCTTCATTTTTATCCATTTAACTATTTATTATATTTCTTTTTCAGTGAAAAAGATAGTTGTTTTGAAATTAGTTGTTTAAAAAACTGAAATACAATTATTAGCACTTACTACACAAAAACTTGTTATGTGGGCAAATTGTTTGTTTTCTTCAAGTTTATCAAAAAAAAATGTAGATCCCATGAATTGGCAATGTTTATAATGAGGTTCAATATGTTTGCACGTTTGTAGGAATCTGTAATAAAAACAAAATATTCTTTTAGATACTTTTCTTTTTAGATTTTTAATCTGGATGTAGATCAAAAAACTAATTAACTACATCCTAACTAGATAACAGCTTTAAGGAAAATGCAACAGAACAGATTTCCCACACATTACTTTTTTTACTAGGTCATATATGACAATGGAGAAGTTCAGCATTTTTTAGTTCAGCATGTGAAAAACAATGACTTAGCAAGCATCCCAGTTATTTTTCAGCCTTGTGCTTTTTACCTGTTCACTTTAAGTTTATAGCAGGGTCCCCAACCGGAGGTATGCGTATCACTGGTGGTACGCAAGAAATTTTCATGTGTAGGTGTGAGCATAATGATGTTATTAATAGCTTCTGTACGCATGTGCAGTGACATACTGCTAATTATTTCAAACATTAGCATTATTATTAGCGAGCCCGAGAAGCTCGTTGTGACAGGAGCTGGGGCAACCCGAGTTAAGTTCCCTGGCTTGTCTTTGATTGGTGAGTCGACGCCAATCGGTGTACTGTTGATCCCTGAAAAAGCATTAACCTTAGTTCCACTGTTGGCTGTCAAAACTAGAGCCCTACATCACTACTGCGTCTATAAGAGACGCGACATATTGGCAGCCGCTCCTGATTGGTCGAGGTCCAAAATTGTCCCCCTGGGGCACTTTCCGTTTTGTCCCTCATAGTTAGCATAGGAAAAAAAAGTAGCCTTTGCAATTGTCAACAATCCATAAAATTTAGGGAATGTACAACTTTTTAATGTTTATTTATGGCTTCCTAAATGTGTAAAGAATATTCCAAAACCATAATTTTCTACAAAAATACTTTAGTAGTTAGAAAAAAGACAGTTTTCCTTTAACAGTACGCTTTCTGAATGTATTTATAATGGCTATTAAAACATATTATGCATAAAATATTGCTTCATTTCGTTTTAAAAAAAAAACTTATTTATTCACTTAATGTCTGTAGAAATCTTTTCACGGTTTGAATATACAAAGAATCTTCGTATTTTCTTGAAATACGAGCATAAACATTGATTCGCGCGCTTTTCAACTTGGCTACTTATTGGCGTATCTTGGCGAAGATTCTTTTTGTAAACAGACTCGTCTGCTCAAAACCTAAAAATATCGTGTCACTTATTTATAGTATTGGTAAATATGGAATTTTGTTGCGAGTATTTTTTCTGTTGTTATTTATTAATAAAATAAGATTAACTTGTATTTTGTCAGCTTGTTTTTGTTAGTGAGTGTAGTAGTGTTTATCTTGATTTTGAAAGAGGTACTCATTAGATTAAGGTCTAGCTTGATACCTTGTTGATAATTTTGTTAATAATTTGAATTAATTTCATAGGGAAGAGAGACTCTAAAGCTTGAACAAGATATGGATGTGTGTAAAGTGGTGGTAGACTAATATATATTAAAATAAATGTCAATTACCAATTTTTATTGTCATTTAGTTTCTATAATTATTAAATAAGGGTTTAAATAAAATATTTTAATTCATTTCAAACATTCAAATCTTGCATTTAATTTCGAAAATCAGTCGTTGCAGAAGTTAAAGCGAAACTAAATAGGCTTCCCGGGAAGGATTAGTAAGATATGTAAGAAAAGCGATAAACTGCCAAGCTCAAGCAAGCCTGACCAGTTTCTCCCCGGTGATTTCGCCGTGGCAACCCGGCTTGGACAATTTTCGGCCCTATTGTCGCATCTCTTTCTACACAGTAGGGATAGAGGGCTCTAGTCAAAACAAAGTCCTATACTAAACTGCCATTACCAAAACGGAACTATAAGAGAGATAGAGACTACAAATCGTCCATACTATTGTAGGAGGATAGCAACTTAAACTGTGTAAAATTGGATGGTCACTTTCGACCGTGTATCGAAGCACTTTCACTAAGGACAACAATGAAAGTGCGTGATAACCCTAAATTAAATTTTCGAAATTAAAACAATCGCACACTTTGCATTACTTACTTGATTCGCATGAGTAAAAATTAATTATTCAACACTGGCAATTGCTGCAGTAAATTATAATTATTGAATTAATTAAAAAAAAATAATAATAACATTCTACGCATCGCATAACCGCGCTTGAAGAATGAAAACATATAGGATGTTTTCGATTTCTCGTCTGCATTAAAAGCTTAAACACAGCTTATTACATTTCGTAGTTTAAAAACCCGTTCAAGGGACGGAGGTTGTTCACGTCTTAGATGTTCCAACGGTTTGTTGTCATTTGTTTACTGGAATTACTTTTGTTTTGGTATTTGAAAAATGAATTTTCTAAGAATGTTTCATTTCATTATATTTTAAAAGCTAGCTACTTGCTATGAAGTTGGTTGTTCAAAACATTTATTAGAGAAAGCCTGCAATTAAAAAAAAACAAGCGATTTACAAATGCTAAGATCACCCAAAAATGTTTATTACTCTTTGAAAAATACCCTAATCTTACCACATGAAGTTGCTGCTCTTGGATCTTTTGTTTTCAGAGGTTGATTTGAACATGAATCTTGAGCATTCTGTGTTTTTTTCTTTCAATTATTGCTTCCACATGCGAGATGGATGGGCTTTGATTCCATTGGAAAGGCTGCGTTGCATGTATTTATTAACAACATTAAACATTGTTAACTTTCAGCCTTTTTAATAATTTGACGATTATTTGCATGCTATTTGTTGCGCCTTCATTCTTAATAATATATAGATCTTACATGCGAAAGGTCCAAGGTTCGAGTCCAAGCATTGCCAAAAATTGCTGTCGAACTATAAGTAGTCTCTACTGACTTCGAACCTGATACACGAGTTCCAAGTAACAGTTGGACTTCTTTATTAGGTTTGAAAAAAATCGTATTTTCACAAAGAGTAGCTGATAATAGAACTGTTTATAGTATTTCATAGTTATAACTGTTATTAGTATTTCATGACCTAAAAATGCTTCGAATAATTTAGTGGCAATGGAAAGTCGTATAGTGTTACACACCCCTATACCATTTCTATCCAGAATGTAAGCTTCGAAAAGACTCTCTTCCCCTATCCCTTCACTGGGTTTTCTAAGAAAAGGGGGGAATATCGTTTATCTAATCCTAGCACGCTTGAGGTTTACAGTCAAAACAGTTAGTATTTCCCCATGTAGGGTGGTAAAAAAACGAAGCAGCTATAAATCACCCCGTTTCCAAGAAACCCTCACTCGTGGATGGGGGAGGAAATGCTTTCCAAGCTTACATTCTAAATAGACCTACTATAGTTCTGTCCCAAAATTTTCTAGCTCAAAGAAAAGAGGAAAATTAAGGACAAATTTGAACTGTCCTCGAAATAAGATTTGGCTGTTATATCCTCTTGAAACCCTAACAAAATCCTAGGATTTTTTTTATCCACAAACATTGCTCTAATAAATATATTTAGAAGTACATTTTTAAAGGATATTTTAAACAATTAACTTTTGACATTTCCTGGGTGACACATCAATTTTAGAGGATATTGCAGTCTTAAGGCCTAAAAAAATTGTGCTGCTAATAGTAAAAACAATCTGTGTTAACTTTTTGTAATTGCATTTAAAAATATTTTCTTAATGCTTTAAAATGTACTGCTGAAAAATCATTGTTTTCCTTGACCTGCTTACTTTGATATTATTTTTTTAAATACAAATAACTTGCCAATACCTGCAATCCAAGATTGAAAAGTATTTCGCAGATCCTACTTACTATTGAAACATTTCAGTTCATAAAAAGCCAAACTGGTAATGTAGTTAACATGAAGACGTGGTGCCATAATATCCAACTTAATGTTTACTCAAATTAAGAGTCAAAGCTTCGTGTGAACCCTAAATACACAATAATTTTTACATTTTATAAAACAATTTAAATATTCACAAATTCAAAGCAAATAAAAAACTTTTATTTCAAAGAAAAACAATTGAAAATAAAGTTAATTTATTATTAAAACAAACAATGCAACACTGCAAACAAAATTATGAGAATTAAAAAAAAAGTTTTTTTTTTAAAACAGCCATCATCAATTTTTTTCAAAAATGTTAATCAAAAACCAGATACAGAGTTATGAGTTCATTCCAAGTAGGAATTTCAGTTGAGGCCAATTATAAAAGGGGTAAATTGTTTATCATCTCAAAGCAAAGAAATGCCAGTTCATCAATCGTAGACAGAATTTAACCACAGTAGACTCCCTCTAAACCGATCTTCACCACTTTTACAGGAAGAAATATTTTCTGAGCAATTTTCATCGAAGTGTTTTGTTTTCCATATTTGCATGTCAGTGTTACTTTAACAAAAAATTTTAGCAAATGACCTCATACATTTTTAATGATACGTACATTATAAAGGAATTAATACATTAAAGAGCAGTTTAACACATTAAATGTGTGTACATGAAATGGAGCAACATTAAAATATTTATTAGAAATATCATCAATGGAGAAATGTGTAATCAATCGCACATCTAAAGCATATTTTATTTCACTTCCCAAGTTTAACCAGAATCTAAATTTTAAAGAAGTTTATCGTTTAACATTTTCTGAGGACTTCATCAATTTTAACGGACAATGAAGTCTTAAAAAAAGTGCCATGAATGGAAAAAATATGTTAAGTTTTTCTAAATAATAATCCTTATTAATTTTTTTCCTTAATGCATTTAACACCACTAAAATTTACTTTTTCATGAAAAATCACCAAGAGTAAATACTTGTTTTATTTTTTTAAAATATATGATGAAACACATTACACTCTTATTAAATAGAAATCATCTTTATTAATTTCACAATCATATTCATATCAACCATTCATTCATTTTTTTTAAAGTAGACACAAAGCATTACACTCTTATTAAATAAAATTCACTTTTATTAATTTAAACAAAACTAATCATTTAAGGAACTACAGGCTGTAGTCTACAGAATAGCATTTGGTCCCGTGGTGGTAACTGGGAATGCATGTTTTTAACCTAAGCAAGCAGCTTTTTTTAAAGTTTGATTAAAGTAATAATTAAAAACTACCTAACTAAGGTACAAAAAAGAATCATCAACACTGTTTCAAAACAAATGAACTTATTTTAGGCAACATACTTATTTTATTGTCTGAACAGTAAATGCATCACATGGCTAATAAATGAAATAGAGTCGAGAAATAACACAACAAAATGCTAATAAGAAATTTGTTACTTCTCTGTAAAATTTTCACTGATGCAGATTGACATACATATTTGAAAGGGTTTTTTTTTACAAAAAATGATTTAAGGTAGTTGAAGATTTTCGTCAACAATGCTTTGATAATAAGGCATTGTAGCAAATGTCGGTACTTAAAAAATTGGCGTTTTAGGTACACAGCCAACTTTGCAAGTTAGCCTCTAAGAGGCTTTAACAAATGCCATTAAATACATAACATAATTTACAAATGTAAGGTTTATCTTTAGTATTGGTCAACAAATGAGATTTAGTGTTTTAACAAATGAGATAACATGTTAGTTAAAATGCTTTTTCACAAAATTGACACCTAAGGTTTTTCTTTAGTGTTGGACAAGAAATGCTTTTGAAGATGAGGCTTTTGTCTTATTACTAAGTTCACAACTGTAGAGGTTTTCTTCAGTGTGGGTCAACAAATGCCTCTGAAGGTAATCTTTGAGACTAAAAGCCTTATTATGCCTTTAGGAGGGATATACAAATGGTCATTGAAGGTGATAAAAAATACTTTGTTGCATGATTTACTACTCAAATGATCAAATGATAACGAATAAGTTTTAAAGTGGTGTCTTTGAATAAAGCCCTTATTAGATAGCTCACAACTGCATTGTTTTTCTTAGGTATGGGTTAACAAATGCCTTTTAAGGTTTGACCTTTTACTAAAAGCCTTATTGCATAGTTCACAACTGTGAGGTTTTTCTGTAGTGTGGGTCAACAAGTGTGATTTAAGGCTGGAACTTTGACTGAATGCCTTGTTACATAGTTCACAACTGTAAGGTTTTTCTTTAGTGTGTGTCAGCAAATGAGATTTAAGGTTGGACTTATCACTAAATGCTTTATTGCATAGTTCACAACTGTAAGGTTTTTCTTTAGTGTGGGTCAACAAATGCCTCTGAAGGCAATCTTTGCTACTAAAAGCCTTGTTACATAGTTCACAACTGTAGGGTTTTTCTTTAGTGTGGGTCAAAAAATGAGTTTTAAGGTTACCCTTATGACTAAATGCCTTACTACATACTTCACAACTGTAAGGCTTTTCTTTAGTGTGAATCAACAAATGACTTCGAAGGTTTCCATTTTGACGAAATGCTTTACTACATATTTCACAAATGTAAGGTTTTTCGTTGGTGTGGGTCAACAAGTGAGATTTAAGGTTGGAATATCGACTAAATGCCTTATTACATAGTTCACAATTGTAAGGTTTTTCTTTAGTGTGGGACAACATATGAGATTTAAGGTAGAACCTTTGGCAAAATGTCTTATTACAAAGTTCACAACTGTTAGGTTTTTCTTCAGTATGGATCAACAAATGAGTGTTAAGGCTAGACCTTTGACTAAATGCCTTACTACAGAGTTCACAACTGTAAGGTTTTTCTTTAGTGTGGGTCAACAAATGATTCTGAAGGATATACTTACGACTAAATGCCTTGTTGCATAGTTCACAACTGTAGGGTTTTTCTTTAGTGTGGGTCAATAAATGAGATTTAAGGTTACACTTATGGCTAAATGCCTCATTACATAGTTCACAACTGTAAGGAAATTCTTTAGTGTGTATCAAGTAATGTTTATTAAGTTGAGATTTGTACTTAAATTTCTTTTCACATGAATCACAGCCATATGATGCTTTTGAAGAGGTGTTAGATATATGCTTTTGCGAGCTGGATTCAGAAGCAAAAGTCTCATGACTTTCCTTGTGAGTAAATAGGTTTTCTTCTTTATGTGACAACATGTGATCTCTGTAGTCTGCCTTCAAAGAGAAGACACCAGAACAATCATCACACAAATATGGCTTTTCTTCAATTTCGCC
Source organism: Hylyphantes graminicola (assembly GCA_023701765.1). Lineage (NCBI taxonomy): Eukaryota > Metazoa > Arthropoda > Arachnida > Araneae > Linyphiidae > Hylyphantes > Hylyphantes graminicola. The sequence goes on from CM043112.1 coordinate 72,778,876, forward strand.
CATTTAGCTATTTATAATATTTCTTTTTCAGTAAAAAAAGATAGTTATTTTGAAATTAGTTGTTTAAAAAAACGAAATACAATTATTAGCACTTACTACACAAAAACTTGTTATGTGGGCGAATTGATTATATCTTCCTCAAGTTTATCAAAGACTAACTATTTGATAAAAAAAATGTCGATCCATTAAATTGGCAATGTTTCTAATAATGAGGTTCAATAGGTATGCAGGTTTGTAGAAATCTGTAAATAAAAGTAATATATTTTAGATATTTTAACTTTCTGTTTATTTTTTTTTAAGTCTGGATTTAGATTATAGCCTAGCTTCTAGGAAAATGCAACAGAACATATTTCACAGACATGAATTTTTTTTTTAATTCATACATTTTAATTTATGCCATTTGGAATCATCACTTTTAATATTTTTTTTCATATGTTTATGTCCCGCTATGACATCCAAACACACATCATTCAATTCTTCACACTTTGTTCCATGAGACAATAATTTACATTAATCTCAATAAAAGTCAAAACTACTATTTTTTTTATTTAGAGAATAGCTAACAAGCTTTTCACCTTATTTTTGAAAAGTTCACTTCAGCTCCACATATTTAAAACACAATTTAAACTATTTTCGTTAAAATAATTACTAAATTTTTTAAAATAATAATACGATTAGATACCTTAAAATATATAACTCGAAGTGTTTTTAAGTAACATAGGTATATATTATTTATTTGTTGTTTCCCACATTTAAAAAATTTTGGCATAATTTCAAAAAACATATAAAAATTGAAATGAATTTTTTTCTTATGGAGCTTTTATTTTTGACCAAATATAAGCTAATTTAGGGAATATCAGATGTTTCTGCAGTGTAGTAAATTTTTGGGACAGCAAGGGTTAACAATGAGATAGTTCAGCATTTTTTAGTCCAACATGTGAAAAACGATGAAAAAAGAATGACTCGGCATTAGGGATGTGCTGAATATTTGGTTACTAATCGGTATCCATCTCAATCGGCCAGTGTAGCTAAAAAGTAATAGCTTTATCCTTAATTGCCTTAAAATTATTGTGTGATTGCTTACTTAAATGTTTACTTGAATTGAAATTGATGAATAATAAATACAATTAACTTAGATCTGACAAAAATAAAAATTGGTTTCGGTATGCCGAATATTCGGTATTCAGCTAAGACTTTGGCTGAATATTCATTATTCAGCCAAATTTGGTATTCGGTGCATCCCTACTTAGCATGTAACCCAGTTCTTTTTCAGCCTCGTGCTTCTTACCTGTTTGCTTTAAGGTTACAGCATTTTAAAAGTCTTTGCATTACCTTATTTAATATTGCTAATACTGAGATCCAAGCAGATTCAGAAATCAAACATTCTTCACCATAAGCATGCATGGCAAAACTTTGCAAAATTATCTGTGATTCTTCAATATTGTTTATAACTTAACTTTTTAAGTAAATTTGATTCCAAACTTTAATTTTAAAGGAATTTTTGTTCTAAAATAGGAACACAAAATCTTAAAAATGCTGAACTAGAACCATTTGACATCAACATATCTTCTTTTCCAATTGCAAAAAATGCAATACATTAAAATACCAAAAAATAAATTTATCACTTACTCCACATTCACTGGTTGGCAGTATGAACTTTGAATGAAATTTCAGGAAGCCCTCGGAAGTCTGAAGGACTGCCAATGTAGAGATGTCAACTATTGATAATAAGTTTCATTCCTGTTGACTTAAGAATAAAAATCCTGCAATGATAATACAAAAATATATTAATTTTGTTTTGGTTCAAGAAAGGCATAAAACTTATCGCGAGGAATATTGGAACGAGTTAAATCTGAATGACTGTGGAAAGCTAGGATATAATAACTACACTAATTTGTATCTGTAAATATTGCTTGAAAAAATTGGACTTATTCCAACTTTTTAAAACATGAAATTATTGAAATGTAGCTGAATTTCATGAAACATCATTTTACTAACTGTTGTCTTTTATGACAGGAGATACATGTATATTTATGCGATTTCTGTTTATAATACAAATGTATAACAGTGAATGTGGACAGTCACGTGGTAAAGTTCAGTATTTCGAATTGAAGTGAAAAATTAATGTAAAGTAAACAAAAATTGCACCTTTTTTGTTTAGAAAAATGTATCCTATATGGATAAATGTCAATAAGTGAACCCCTACAATAAGAACCTTTACAATATTGTGCCATGTTGAAAACTGATGGTTTTTTAGAGACAAAAAATTGCTCGGAACCCCACACAAGAACATATTGGATTTCCGTACTGGCCACTTTTAACCCATTGTATAGTGAGTTTTCTTTTTGTTTGTAACAATAACCCTAGTATAGCACTTACAACCAATTCTATAGACAAAGTGTTAATGCATCAGCGATAATTCCGGCAACGGAAAACACACGAGTTTTGCCAAGTTTGCGGGTTTTTAAAATTGAGATGTGAGCAGCACCACATCATTAAAATTTTCCCAGACTCTCACTACATAAAAATTACTTTATTTAGTTTGATGTTGATACGACCAAGTTAGGTTGTATTACAGAATTTAAAATATCACTGCATAACTTACTTTAACTTGAATTTGGGTTCTTTATTTGCTTTACTCGATTCGGTTACAACTGTTAATAAAACAAGGCACAATCCCACATTCCATAGCCAATTTTAATTATTGCATTGATAATTAAAATGGTAAATAATAAAATAAAGTGAGCAAACACCATCGAGATCTTAATTAGTAAACACTAAATACAGTTGGTTGGTAGAAATATATTTTCAGGCTTGTGTGCTTGGTCGCAAGGACCCGCTTATAAACCATCGCCAGGTAGGACAACACAAGACACACACATAGACAAATGACAGATGCTGCCATCTGTAACCACCTCCACAATTTAGACATGTCCCTGAAGAGGAGGGGAAATTTTCTCCAGGAACCTGTACCCATGGTAAACTGCGCAATGACCGCCCACAGGACCTTCGGACCCAACAGATTTAACGAGCACTTACTCCGCATATACTCGACAAACACAAACATCTATGTCTCAACGGGATTCGAGCCCGGACCCCGCAGCTCTACAGGCAAATGCCTTAACCACTACGCCGCCGGATCAGCTCACTAGTTGGTTGGTTGGTTGGTTTGACATAGATTTTCAGGCTTGTGTGCTTGGTCTCAAGGACCCGCTTATAAACCATCGTCAAGTAGGACAACACAAGACGCACACATACACTAATGACAGATGTTGCCATCTGTCGCCACCTCCACAATTTAGACATGTCCCTGAAGGGGGGTCAGCGCAGCTCGCATGTTCACAATACCTACTCAGTTCGTCCATTGCGACGAAATAACGCACTCTGATTGGACGGTACTCAAGTCAAAGAAACTAAGGTTGCCTATTGTACTCTAGAGAACTGGCGATATTCTGTTTCTCCTTACGCGAATTAGTCGTTTGTTTAAACAAAGTGTTTTTTTTTGTCTTGCATCACACTGTTACTAACACAATTGAAGTATATATATTTTTTAAATAAGGCATTTAATGATCTGTAATTAGTTTGATTACAAAAATAATTATAAAATGAAAGGTTTTGAATAATTGAAATTTACTGCCAAAACTTCATACAAGTTCTCAAAATGAAAAGTTAGGAAGCATTATGAATTTAATTCCCACTTTTAAAGGGGTAATTTAATAGTTTTGATTTGATATACAACACTAACTTGTTTCATTAAAAATATTTTAACTTAAGAAAATTGAATTTTAAGTAATTAAATTTTTCGTCTAATTAAAATAGCTAAATTTCCATTAAATTAACTAATTCATAACTATTCGAACCATAAAACGATTTAGTTAGTCTTATATTTAAAAAAAATTAGTAATATCTTGAATATTGAGGGAATTACTTTCAGTTTTAGATTTAAAAAAATTAACTTCATAAAAAAATTTTAGATGCGATATTTTATGAAAAAAAAAACCATAATTTGTAACTAACATTTTTTTTTAAAAAATTAAATTGGAAATGGAATGGAAAAGGGGAGATCAATATTTTTTAAAAATTAAGTTTGTATTTATTTTTTTAAATTTGACATGGAAGACTAATGTTTGTATTGGAAAAAATTTCAGGAAGTTGTCAAATTCAATACAAATTGCCAAAAATGTGATAAAGCGCCAAAATCGGCATTGAATCGTACCTTCAGAACTGTCCAATCAGGGTGCTTTATTTCATCGCAATGGACGAACTGAGTAGGTATTGTGAACATGCGCGCAGCTCACTAAAAATAGTGAGTTTGAAGACATACGTGAACCTATATTTTCAGGCTCAATGATAAGTTTTAACACAGTTAATTGCGTTTCCTAATTTAAAACACTGTTCAAAATACGAGAATGTCGAGAATATATGAAAAGGAAGATATTAAAAAAGTATGAATGAGGTTTCTTAATTTCTAGCAGCTTGGTAAGTTTTTAATTTTTGGATTATGAAAGGATTTTGTTTTAAGTCTGTTGGGTCCGAAAGTCTTGTGGGCGATCATTGCGCTGTTTCCCATGGGTACAGGTCCCTGGAGAAAATTTCCCTCCCCTTCAGGGACATGTCTAAATTGTGGAGGTGGAGACATATGGCAGCATCTGTCATTTGTGTATGTGTGTGTCTTGTGTTGTCCTACTTGACGATGGTTTATAAGCGGGTCCTTGCGACCAAGCACACGAGCCTGAAAATATATGTCTACCAACCAATATAATTACTCTTTTCAAAGACAATTTGTTTTCTACCGAAAAAATCTTTCAAAACAGTAAGTATTCCCTCTTAATAAACGCATTTCCAGCATCAAAACTAAATTAAAAACGTCTTCAGTATAGATGTAAGTCTTGGATTATTCTTGTTTCTTGCAGTGAAATTTACAAACGCCCTTTCTCTTGTTCAATATGTCTTATTTTCTCATGTTGAAATTTTATTTCTTCGTAATAATAATTATTTACATGAATGTATATTGACATAACACTTAAGATCAGTAGGAGATCACTTAAAACGCAGCTTTTATCCCTAATTATAAAACTATCCTAAGTAGCTTTTAATTTTCGTGGGAAACAGAAACTGCAACATTTCTTACAACATAACAATTCGTACCAGTCGCACAGTTGCCAGATTTTAAAGGTGCAATTTACACTCATAATTAAAATATAAATTATCATTTGCATGTATAGAAAATAGAAATACAACAAGAATTGGGATGCACCGAATATTCGGTTACTATTCGGTATTCGAACACTTCAGCCGAATATTCGGTTTGGCCAAATAGTTTTACTATTCGGTCGAATAGTGAAATTTAAAAACCTTCAGTTATCATCGTATAAAAGATGACAAATTCCCAAACAGGACTTCTTTTCTTTTACAATAGACTCAAATTCTTAAGTTTTAGTTATTTATAATTTTAAATCAAGCTTTACTCAAGTTATATTAATCCTTTCGCAACGAAGGATTTTTGCTTCTTGGGTAATATTTGATAGGAATATCATTATCGAATCCTTAATTGTCCGGGCGTTTTGGGGCGCTTCAGTAAGGAAAGAGTTAAATAAACCTGTGTCTTTAAGTTAACAGTTGCAATGAGTGGGCTTTAAAAAAAAAAACAATAATTACTTAATATCACAATTGTAATTTTTTCACTAAAAGATTTTTTTAAAATAATTTTAAAGGTACAATAATATTAAGGGGTCACAGGAGTCTTAAAAATGTGCAATGATGGTACTATAAAGCATAGTTTGATCTTTCATGTAATTTTTTAACTGCTCAATATAAAAGTATAATTTTTATTTGTAATTCTATAAAATTTATTTAATATAAAACAAATTTTAAAATTTATGAAACTGTAGACAAAACTAAAATAAATGATATTAAACATAAAGCTATTTGAACACATTGGGATTGGGCTTGCACGGTAAATTTTGAGGTCAAAATTGAAAAAATGACCAAGAAAATGACTTTATATTGTACAAATATGTACAAACAAGGACTTATACTTAAATTCTCAGCTTAATTTTAATTAGAAATTATTTTAAGAACTTTTTTCCAAAAAAATTAATAAAAATTTTAAAATTTTGATTTTAATTTTTTTTAAAAAAATAATTTCTAATTTTTTTCTGATTTTCATTCTTCACCAGATCCACCTACTACTGTTAATGTTTTCATACTTCTCTTTTCTTTTTCATGTTATGATTTTACCAATTTACACTTTCTAAATTGCTTGTTTTAATAACATACGAGTTCTACTTAATTCTGTGTTGCTTCAATTACAAATTTAATAGCTATATTGTATTAAAATTATTGTGTGATTTTGTACGTATATGTTTTTGTTGAATTGAAATTTATGAATAATAAATACAATTTACTTAGATCAGACAACAAATAAAAATTGACTTAGGTTGGCCGAATATTCCTTATTCGGCCGAATATTCGGCTTAGACTTTGTCCGAATATTCGGTATTCGGCCAAATTTGGTATTCAGTGCATCCCCAGCAAGAATACACCATCCACCTAGAAGGTTACGCCAAACTTGCCCTCACACATGTCCTCTCATTTTGAAAAGGTCCTTTGATTTTGAAATCCTCTCATTTTGAACGTTCCAGACATTGAAGATGAAAGTAGGAGCTGAGAGTAGTGCAACGTATGTCGCAGATAATTTTGTAGCTTCGCAGATATTCAGTGATTCGAAAATTAAATATCTAAGGCATTTCTAATATTGGATATTTTCCGCATTCTTACTATCAGTAATTTCTGGAGTTTGTAGTGTCGGAAATCTTTCGTGATTTCAATATGGAATTCATTCGCTTTACTAATATCTGGAAACATCGTGTATTTTATTAATATAATGAGAAATTCTGTAGTGATTCTCATATCACTAAGCGCTGGTGATTCTCGTATGAGAAATCTCAAACAATTTAAATTTCGAAATTCTTTGCTGATTTGAATCTCCAGAGACTATGTCAATTTTATGATTTAAATTTAAAATTGTGAACACTTTCTATGGATTTTTCGTTCATTATTCATTTGTAATATGAAAAATATCATTGGGTAAGTTTATTACCAAGGGTATTTACCTACCTTTGAGGTAAAAAAAAAATACCTACCATGGAGGTAGACAAGTTTTTTATTTTCTTATTCAAAATGCCAATTAGTTTAAATATTTTTGTTTTTCAGGAATTGATTGAACATTCACACAAAAGAAAAAGAAATAATTGTGATTTAATCCTTTCCATCTGAGCCAACCAAATGTAATATATTATTAACATACAAATGAACTGAAGAATTATAAGGTATTCAAAATATTTTTATGTAACTGATGGATCAAATAGACGAAAAGAATTTTATGTGTCAAATATGTCATAAAACTTTTCCAGAAATGTGTCTCCTTGAGCAACACATTGTGACACATAAAGAAGAAATATCATACAAATGTCACGTATGTCACACAACTGTTCCAGAAATGTGTCTCCTTGAGCAACACATTGTAACACATAAAGAAGAAATACCATACAAATGTCATGTATGTCACACAACTTTTCCAGAAATGTGTCTCCTTGAACAACACATTGTGACACATAAAGAAGAAATACCATACAAATGTCATGTGTGTCACAGAACGTTTCCGGAAATGTGTCTCCTTGAGCAACACATTGTGTCACATAAAGGAGAAATGCCATACGAATGTCATGTGTGTCGCACAACTTTTCCAGAAATGTGTCTCCTTAAACAACACATTGTGACACACAAACAAGAAAAGCCATACGTATGTCAACTATGTAAAAAGGCATTTCTGAAAAGTGGCTCTCTTAAGAAACATGTTTTAGTACACAGTGGTGAGAAGCCGTACCTTTGTGAGATTTGTAACAAATCTTTTTCACAAAGTGAGAACCTTAAAAACCATCTTTTATTACACACTGGAGAGAGGCCATATGTCTGTGATGTTTGTAACAAGTCATTTCACCAAAAGGGCAACCTTAAGCAGCATCTTTTACAGCACAGTGGAGAAAAGCCTCACCTGTGTCCAGTTTGCCAGAAGTCATTTCGTGATAAAAGCACACTCACAAAACATCTTTTATTACACAGTGGGGAAAAGCCATTCGTCTGTGAAGTGTGTAACAAATCGTTTGCTCAAAAGGGCAACCTTATGACCCACGTCTTGTTACACAGTTCGGAAAAGACGTATTTCTGTGATGTTTGTAACAAATCTTTTACACAAAGGAGCAACCTTAGCAGGCATATTTTAATTCACAGTGGGGCCAAGCCTTGCGTCTGTGAAGTATGTAACAAGTCATTTTGTGATAGAAGCTCACTGAAGAAACATCTTTTATTACACACAGGAGAAATGCCATACGTCTGTGAAATTTGTAAACAATCTTTTAGATACAGCGACCAACTGAAAAGACATTCTATGTTGCACACTGGAGAAGTGACATAAATCTGTGAAGTATGTGAAGAGCTCAAGTGCAAAACAAGTTAAATCACTTTTTGGAAAAAATTGAGTTGGTTAGCTTTTCATACAGATTATATAAGTATTGATGATTATGAGTAATTATAATCGTATGTATATATAAATACAATTTAACTGTTTTTGTGCAAATCAAAATGTTGGTGGATCCCTTCCTACACTAACTGTATGAAAAGCTAACCAACTCAATTTTTTCCTTAAAGATATTTAACTTGTTTTGCACTTGAGCTCTTCATGTATCACTAATTGCATGCAAAATTATCTTTTCTGTAGTGAAAGTCACTTGTGTAAAAAGTGAATTATTAAAACTAAGTAATGAACATGCTTTTATGTAGTCTATTTTTCAAATTTAAGAAGCTTTTAATCTCCTCTTAAATTGTGACTTACACTACAGTTTCATGGAATTACCTGTGTAAGGTGTTTCAAAATTAACTGGTTAAGAAAATGGATCAGGATTTTAAATGTCAATGGAACTCCCCATTGTAAATGACCAGTCAATTTTGGAACACAATGCAATACATGTTGAAGTCAAGCGCATTACAAAAGCATGTTTTAATGCCAATAGAGAACTAAGCATCATATCTGGAACATGACCACAAGCAATATCTTGATAAAATTGGAGTTAAAAACCCTTTTTTTTAAAGGTCCTTAAGCTGGGGGCTGGGGAGTCCAATCGGTTAGGCACTGGCCTAGCATGCGAAGGGTCCCAGGTTCGGGTCCGGGCATCCCAAAATATCTGTCGACTTTTAAACTGCCTGTGCAGCCAAAAATGTCTGACGAATAATACCCCATATTAGGTTGTACCCGTCGCCAATAGCCCTCGTGTAGCTCTAGTGCGACGATATTTCAAACCAAACCTAATCTGAATTGATGCTAATCAAGAGAGCAGAAAAAAATGAATCCCAATATAATCAATTTGAAAGAGCAGACCGCTCTCTTTCCTAATGCTTTTAAATATGGTTTGAAAAGCCACGATAATTTATCATGTAAAATTTAAGTCCAGAAACAAATTTTTCTGAAATTTAACTCTTGCAATTTTACGTGGATTTTTTGCCGTTTTAAATTTATGTAAAATTTGACGTGATTGTGAGTGTGAAAATTGACATCAATATTGTGAGTGTGAGACGGGTGAAAATGGATGAGAAATTTTTACAGAAATTTTAAAAAAAAGTTCATTTTACCATTTTTTCCGTATAGCATGTCTATTTACCAAGTATTCTAAGTAATTCCTTTTATAATTGTGTGCAAAAATAGCATTAACATAGATAACTAAACTCCCCGGCGCACAAGGGCATTACTATGCCAAGGCCTGCTGTGCCCATTTCAGCTTTCGTGACCCTGGGCTCTGGGGTGCTAGGCATATGTCCCGTTCCGTTAAGGTGGTCGGCCTCAAGCGGAACCCTCAGTGTTTAGTTCCCAAGCATGCTTGGTACCCATTTTATCGACCCACTCAAAGGATAAAAGGATGGGTCAACCTCGCCCAATTCAGGATTCGATCCCCGGACCTGTAGCGTGGCAATGCGAAGCACTACCACTGGGCCTCAAGATAGATAACAGATTGCTAAAAAAAAATTTATTCAATTTTAGTTTCATGTATAAATTTTTTCGTTATTTTTACACATGATTAGACTGATATTTTAGACACGGTTATTGATATATTAAAAGTGTTTTGCAAGGTACAATTACATAAATAAATATTGTAGCTGTTTTTTGTATAAATATGTGTATGTGAGGTATGACCAGACCAAAAACCTTACTTCTTAGTTTTCGGTTAATTTTGCTAATATATTTGCCAAATTAGATTATTTTTTTAAAAAAAAAAACTGTTAGATGCCATAATAAGAGAAAATCGCGCATGCTCAAAGGTTAGCTGCCATTGAACATTTTGGTTTAAAGTTATTAAAATCGCCTTTTATACGCAAACATAATTTCCGTTAAATTATTAATTTATTTGAGTGGTAATTGAAACTCATGTTGTGTTACACACCTCTAGTTATTTGTTTTTGGATTTATATATGTTTATTAAAAATATATTTGAAAAATATTGTTTTGTGCTAATTTTTTGTCGTCAAAAGTAGAAATTTTTTAGTCTTTTGGCACCTTATAATAATAGGTCCAGAATTCTCTTTATTTTTTATTATACTAATGCTTTTTTGAAACTATTTATGAATTCACCTCTTCCTAAATTAGTTTTTACTTAAAAGATTTTTTTTATCTAAATGTACTAGACTTTATTATTTTCGCTGTGTAAGATTTTTGATTCGGGAAGTACGACTTAATAGCTTTATTGAATTAAAAAATAACCTTGAAACTTCTCTAAACCGATAAAAATATGTTATATTGCTTTAAAAGAATCTTTCATCCACAAACTTAAAGGCTTATAATATTTAAAATTTTACTAAAAAAAGTAATGTCCCTTGATAAAAACAATTTTCTGGTTCCCAAAAACGATACACTCGTCAGAGGGCGCAGATTATAAAGGTCGTACGCATAGCTTTGCTGAATTTCTTACCTTTGCTGCTACTACCAAATTTTCAAAAAGTTATATATCCTATGCACAGTTGTGAAAATTACATCAAAGGGATGTTTGAATTTTATAATAAACCGGTTTTAAGTTTAACTGGTTCAGACATAGAGTTAGAATAAGAAGAGAGCTTACTAATGCAAATCTCCCATTCACTGCTTGATGATAACATTGAAGCCGTTCGACAGGCGTCACGTGCTTTAGGGCTGTGATATTTCGCGTTGATCCAAGGTCAATCACCAGATAGGTTTGCCGCTGTGGTGAAATTTCTCCCTTTTTGGCGCCTCTTGGTAATCGTAATTCTTTTACGTCTGTGACGTTTTTTTTTATTGCAATCTGTTTGTAACAGTTGTTTTCCTTTTTTCCCCTTCTACATTTATATATAAAAATAGGACTTATGAAACATGTGAGTTAAGAAAACTTACCAAAATAATTGAGGGAACTATGATTATTTTAAACGGGTTCGGGGTTCGGCTATCGTGCAAGTAAAAAAGAATATTAGTACTTTAGTTTAAAATAAATTATAAATTTAAATTTACACGGTGTTTGACGCATTAATTTTAACTATTTTTTTTATGAATATATGAAAGAATAACAAAACGGAACAGTTGGAGAAGATTTTCGTGTCTCTTCCCTTACCCCTTTTTCAAATTTAGATCGAGCCATTCTATTTTTAAATTTTGTGTTTAATAAGTTTATATTTTTTGACACAAACAAAATTAATAAAAAAATTAATTGCTCTAAAGCAAAATATTCCATTTAAATGACCAATAGGTCGGCAGTCAGTTTGGCGATGCTCGGACCAGAACCTGGGACCTTCTGCATGCAAGGCGAACAACCAATCAACTGAGCTCCCCAGCCCCAATTAAAAAAATAATAATCTAATTCTTCGATATTTATTTAGAAACAATCAAACCCATGTCCCATTTGCGTTCTTTCTTTGAATTTTTTAATTGCATTTATAAAAAAATATGCATTAAGCTACTTTAGTACTTAGCATACTGGTTCAATTTAATCAAAAGAGTATTATTGTATTTACAATAAATGTAAAAAATTTCACCAAAACAAAGGCGTTCAAAAAACAACCAATTAAACAAAACAAAATACTTTACAAATATTATACTAAAATATATAAACAAATAACAGTAGATACAGGGAAAACAAAGTTCACCCCTTACATTAATGAATTAAAGGAAATTACAATTAAAATATGCAAAATAAGTAATTGTATAAATAAATGCACAATTATAATTACATAGTTAAAAGTATAGTTAATAATTACAATGTTAAATACATAAAATACATAAAAGTTGATAAAAGTTTAGTAACTTCAATGAGTTTCAATAATAGCATTTACACATTTTTGCATTTCTGTAAAAGAGGTGAATTTTAAATTCATTGACCTTTAAATATCGTAGTTTTATTGTTTAAGCTTCTAATTTTATTAGTTTGCAAATGGCGAGTGTATTGCTTAGCTGCATGGTTGAGTCGTATTTTTAGGTATTCAAATAGTATCGTTTTGATTAGTAAAACTTTATGATTATCGAAGGGGTTATCATCTAGAATGTGCTCATCTAGAATTGAATATATATTTAATGGAAGCTTTCGCATACTTGCAACAATTAAGTATTGCATTAAATTTTTTTTCTGTAACTGACTCAGTTGTTCACAAATCCGAAATTCTTTTTCAGCAGTTTTACATATTTTCGTGCTATCAACTCCTGGTACAACTAAACCTCCCATATTTTTTCGTTTTATCAAAGCCGAATTGTGGGGAGTGTATGTCAAAGCAAATTTACAACTTTCACACTTTGTAGTTTTGGAATTGTAAGTAATGGAATTGTAGTTTGTAAATTTTTACATCAGAGATATCGAAATTCAAATTTAAAAATATATATTCAAAACAGAAAGGAGTACATGTATGAAATTAAAAATAAATGTCCGATATACACATTGTAATTTTATAGTTGAAAATAAGATATGAATAAATATTGTGTTACTTAAATAACTTTTTAATTTAATAATAGCATTTAAATACTGATTTTGTAAATCGAAACTACCAACCGAAACAAAAATAGATCAAAATAAATAAAAATATATAATAAATCCATAAATTCTTATTTCAAAAATTTAATTTCATAAAAAATAAAGGCAAGAAATATAAGGAAACATTGTAAAAACTGCAATTTAAACCAATTATAACACACACTTATTTCCAAGATTGTTATTAGTTTCGATTCCAAAATAACGCCAATTCACAATAGACCGCCAAGCGAATTCCGAAAAATGAAAGTCATGGAAAGCAAAAAAATACGCAATTAAAAGACTTTTTATTGACACCGATTATTAAGCAAAGCATATATTTGTATTTTTACATGTAATTGATAAGAACAAATCGAATTTAGTAACATAATACATCGAATATTACTTTAAAAACCTTGATTAGCTATATACTTTTTGATTTTACTTATTAATTTATTTCTATTTCAATAATGAAAGTTTATAAAAATCTTACCGATGAAATGTAAAAGGTCCTCCTTTAACAAATTTTTCTTTACAGCCATATGCACAGCAATAATTTACCATTTTTAGTGCAGTTCGCTTGAGCAGACGACGGTTTACCCGCTGTGGACTATAGAAAAAAAAACTTTTGGTTTTCTCTTCGAAGTCCTGAGTCACGTGACCTCCAATGTGGCGCTCAGTCTCGCTATTCGTTTTCGCCCTCTAGTTTACTATTCTAACTCTATGGGTTCAGACTATCATAAAAAGCAGTATTTGACGTTCTGGTCAGGCAGTCTGAAGATCGAATTTCGATAGATGGGCATGGATGCTTGTGTTGTGTATTTTTCTGTATTTATCCTGAGTCCATTGCAACACCCACGCTTATTTCATGAATCTATGGAATTGAAAGTCATGAAGCGTACGTTGGGTGAAGGCTCAAATGTCGATTTATTGATCAGAGTTTTCAATTACGAAACATTTTTGGCTGTGTGTAAGCTTCGCATTGCAGCCAAAATCAGACAGCAATAAACTTAAAACCAACAAACAACTGGAAAATGGGCAATGGCCAAAGTATTTTAATTTTGACTCTTTAAATTACTTGACAAAGGTTTATAAGCGGATCTCTGATCAAGCACAAAACGAAATTAATATGTGAACCAACCAACTCCTTAAAAAATCGGGAATTATTTTTAAAAGGAAAAATATGAAGCATATTTAACGTCGATCACATCCGTAAGCATTAACCCAATAGTTTGCAGTATGGGTCTTGTGTTGTTTCCCGTTGTTTTCCTTTATATTGTCAAACAACCAAAACACGAATTCTTTATAAGGATCAGATTTACTGTACAGTCACGCCTGTGTGATTTTTTTTACATTTGGTTATAGATATTTTTTTCTGGCAGCCATTCTCCGAGTTGGCACAATAAGGATAATGGTGTTATTTTTGTTCTTTTTTCGTCGGATTTCTGGGATTTTTTTATCCATTTTCTCGCCCAGTCAATTTTTTCAGTATGCTCTTTTCTTTACATCGTGGTTGTTAAGAAAATCGCCAAATTATCGACTTTTGGCGTGATTTTGGAAAATTCGCCAAGGGTTACTGTACAGTCATATTTAACCCCTCTTAAAACACTCCAGTTCAACTTATATAATATGGGAAAAACAAAAACGTCAATTTTCTTTGCAGTAGGTTTACGAGGTGGTTTATTTCTGTTAACACAACTGGGATTATACGGGAATATTTCAGATGATGTAAAGCTCTTGTTTCCATTTTTCATAGTTCTGCAATTGTATTGGTTGTTTCGGTTTCAATTTCAAAATGTTTCAGTTTTAAATCTGGGGAGCCCAGTCGGTTAAGCACTCGCTTAGCATGCGGAAGGTCCCAGGTTCGGGTCCGGGCATCGCCAAAATAGCTGCCGACCTATAAACGGTCCGTGCAGCCAAAAATGTCCGACGAATAATACCCTGTGTAAGGGAGTGCACGTTAAATATCCTTCAAAGTCCTAACGCTGCGTACGATGTCGCCCTTAACGGTTGCGTTGGGTGCCTATTCATTTGTTGGCTCGTCACCTGACTGTGGTTCTAAAATACGACGCCCGTCGCCAATAGCCCTCGTGTAGCTCTAGTGCGACGATAATTCAAACCTAACAATTTCAAATGAACATGGAAAAAAAGAAACTTTCCTTTCTATGCTAGCTGTCTTTTAACAAATAATTTGAACAACCAACAGCTCAGCAAGAATTGGCATTTAAAAAAATTGAACACTTAAATAATTCTTAGAAAACTTTTTTCGAACTTATGTTGCCATTTGGGACATAAAACAACCCCATTGGCGCACTTATCTAATTTGGAATTGTTTCACTAACCTCAATTAAAACACTCAGCTTTCATAAAAACTGTTGAGAATTTCAATATATCAACAACAATGATATTGGCAGTATAGTGGATGCAGTGCAAAAAGTTCATCAACTAGAAGGTACTAGGGGGATTCACCCCCAACAGTACAGTACCCCCCCCCCCCTTCCCCAGGACAGTGGATGCAGTGCATACTCATATACTGTGTTTTCACTTTGCGAAAAAGTTCATCAACTACAAGGTGCTAGGGTGATTAACCCCCAATAGTACAGTACCCCCCCCCCCCCCCCCCCAGAACAGCCCTATCATTCTTATAAACTTTATTCTACTTTTGGGGGCTGGTGAGCCCAGTCAGAGGGTAAGGGGGTAAGACACTGGCCTTGCATTCAGAATATCTCTAGTCCAGAAATTGCCTGAATAACTGCAACCTACATACATTCTCTGCTACTAAAATGTTCGATTAATAATTCCTTGTTAAATGTGCTCCTGAATTAACACACAAGGCTGTTTATTGCAATGCCCTTAAAAGATGCCGACTCGGGTTTCAGCTGGTCACTTGACTGTGGTTGTAAATTACAAAGCCCGGCTATAATTGCCCTTGTGTAGCGACGATAGTTCAACCTAACCTTTAATAGATATATCATCTTTACGTACATAATTTATTCTATTCTAGTACTAGAGTAAGTTGCTTTACAATATTTTTTAAGGCTACATCTTCCCCTCTTAAATAATATTCAAGAATACAGATAAAGTAATTCAAGAATACAATTCAGTCACTAATGCTTAGTGTAAAAAAAAGTTTTTCAGGTTAAACACAAAACAAAACTAGCCATCAAAACAGAATAACCCAAACATCAGGTAGCAGTCAGTAACACAACTTCTATTTTTACTTTATATGTAGGTATTGTTTATTTATTAAGGAATTTCATTTATAATTTAGATTTTTAAAAAAATTACACAATAATTATAATGCTGTTTATAATTAACAACAGCTTTAATATATGTCCAGCCCACTGGTAATTTGTTCGAATTGAATGTAAATCCTGTCTAAAACAAAAAGATTAATCAATAATATTTTACATTTCAGGGACACTTGTGACTACACATAAATACAAAGAATAAATAGTAATTGTGGTTCTATCCTTTCCATCTGACAAGAATGTATCGCAACTTGCAAAATATTGATAATGTATCAATAAACAAAACAACTTTGTAGGTGTTGGGAAATTGTTATTGTACAAATTATGGATCTAATTGATAAAAACCCTCTTATGTGTCAAGTATGTTGCGTAACTTTCCCAGAAATACATCTCCTTGAACAACACATTGTTACACATAAAGAAGAACAACCATACACATGTGAACTATGTAACAAGACATTTGCTTCAAGTGGCTCTCTTGAAAAACATGTTTTAGTACACAATGAAGAGAAGCTATACATTTGTGAGTTTTGTAACAAATCTTTTTTGCACAGTTCGAACCTTAAGAAGCACATTTTAATACACAGTGGAGAAAAGTCTTGGGTCTGTGAAATATGCAAAAAAGCTTTTCGTGATCAAAGCAATCTTAAACAGCATCTTTTAATACACACTGGTGAAAAGCCATTCGCCTGTTATGTTTGTGACAAATCTTTTATAAAAAATTGGGACCTTAAAAGGCATCTTTTAATACACACCGGAGAAAAGCCTTGGGTCTGTGAAATATGTAAAAAAGCTTTTCGTACCAAAGGCAGTCTTAAAAAGCACCTTTTAATCCACTCTGGAGAAAATCCCTATGCTTGTGACATTTGTAGCAAATCTTTTAGACGCCGCATCCAACTTAATAGCCATCTTTTATCACACAGTGGGGTAAAGCCTTACACACGTTCAGTTTGTCAGAAGTCATTAAGTGATAAAAGCACACTTACAAACAACATTTTATTGCACACTGTTGAAAAGCCACATGCCTGTAACGTTTGTAACAAATCTTTTGCGAGAAATTTCGACCTTAAAAGGCATCTTTTAATACACACTGGTGAAAAGCCCTATGCATGTGACGTTTGTAGGAATACTTTTATACTCCGCAACCAACTTACTAGACATCTTTTATCACACACTCAAGAGAAGCCTTACACATGTCCAGTTTGTCAGAAGTCATTTTTTGATAAAAGCACACTTACAAACCATCTTTTATTACACAGTGGGGAAAAGCCATACGTCTGCGAAGTTTGTAACAAATCGTTTGCACTAAAGTGCAACCTTAAGACCCACATTTTATTACACAGGGGAGAAAAGCCTTTTGTCTGTGAAATATGTAACAAAGCTTTTCGTGAACAGGGCGCTCTTAAAAAGCATTATTTAAATCACACTGGAGAAAAGCCCTATGCCTGTGATATTTGTAGCAAATCTTTTTCGCAAAGCTCACACCTTAAGAAGCACCTTTTATTACACAGTGGAGAAAAGCCTTGGGTCTGTGAAATATGTAAAAAAGCTTTTAGTGATCAAAGCAATCTTAAAAGGCATCTTTTAATGCACACTGGAGAAAAGCCCTATGCATGTGATGTTTGTGAAAAATCTTTTG
This sequence comes from Hylyphantes graminicola, assembly GCA_023701765.1. Lineage (NCBI taxonomy): Eukaryota > Metazoa > Arthropoda > Arachnida > Araneae > Linyphiidae > Hylyphantes > Hylyphantes graminicola. Next base: position 72,796,818 of record CM043112.1, read on the forward strand.
CATACCACAAACAATTTAATATACATCTTTTATCACATTGCGGGGAAAAACCCTGATGTTTGTGATGTGTAATCATTTGTTTGGCTTTCAAAAGTTTAAAACTTGCAAACACCTAAGTTATTTACTATACTTCCCATGCTGATAATACTTCTTCCATATGCTTTTTATGTTGGTGCGATGCCGCCCTTAATGGCTGCATTGGGTGCCTACTCAGGTGTTGGCTCGTCACTTGACTGTGGTTATAAATTACGACGCCTGGTGCCAATAGCCCTCATGTCTGACTTATGACTTGAGTGGGGGGCCCGTTAGGGCCAAGCACCGCGACCACTGGTCTATTGTACTAACCCCATCGTTTAACCTTGAAATAGGCCAATAGCTGAGATGAACCTCAGAATTTCCCTGATTGGTAAGTTATCAACTTCCCAGGCATCGATACAATGGTACCCAAGATACTCAAATCTTTGTGCAGAGTAGTTGTCACATTCGCAGAGAACATGAAACGAACTTTCCTCAACCTGTTGACATGCCCTACAGAGAGGGTCATCTTTTACACCCATAATATTCAGATGTCTATTGAGAGCACAGTGACCTGTTAGTAGCCCAATAGCTACACGAATCTCTTTCCTGCTAAGGCTAAGTAATTCCTTGGCTCTCCTCCATGGAGCACTCTGGTTGAGCTCCCTAGCCTGCCTTTGATCGGCTGCCATTTGCCAATCAGCGAAATTGTAAGCTTGGAACAGCCGCCTTATGGTATTCCTAACAGAATTATGCGGAAGGCCAAGCACGGGCTCGGGACCTATAAAAGCAGTCTTCGATCCCGCTTTTGCCAAAATGTCAGCCACTTCAATCCCTCTGTGCCCGGGAGCCCAAAATAAGGACACTTTATTAAGGCGAGCTAACCTTGTGAGGGACAGGTGACATTCCCATACAATGCTAGAGGAGAAACATTGTTTGGACAGTGCAAGCAATGCTGCCTGACTATCTGAAAATATCCTAATTTTTTGGTCCCTAACATTTCTGTCGAGACAGTTGTGTGCACAGGCTAGGATAGCAACAATTTCAGCCTGGTACACTGTGGCAAGATTCCCAAGAGAGAAAGAAATTTTTGTGTTATTGGAGACACAATAGGCCCCAGCACCTGTAGCCCTCATGTAACTCTAGTGTGGGACGATAACTCACAACTGTGCTTGGTGGTATAAATTGTTTATTTAATATTCATGTAAAAAATAATTACACAGATTATTAAAAAATGCATCTTGCCTATATTTTCTGTATTTGTAATAAGCTCTTCTAAAAATTGTGAAATAAAACTATTTTTTCTTAACCTTTGTATAAGTTTTTATTGTATCACATACACTCTTCAATTGCTCCGAGAAAGCTTTCATTCTATCAGAGAAGGGCTGTGGGGAGCCTTGTGGTTATGAGTTTGATCTAAGGATTGGAAGGACCAACGATCGTAGCACCAATAGTATAAAAATACAGACAAAATTAATTTGGAATGTGCATTTTAGTCAATCTTTTTTGCTCTATATTGGGTATCATTAAAAAAGCAAACAGGTAAAAAAAAAACCTCTCAATTTCGAGGGTTCACTAAAGAGCTATATTTGAAAAATGGAAGCCCAAAAGTCTTTAGTCAGTTCTCTTTTAAACTGTTGTATTTGAAAGCATTTAAAATTTCCCAATTCTTAAATTTTAACAATTACATTTGAATTTATCTTATCATCAATCTAGAATGTTAAAATAATTATTGTTCTTAACGATTCGAAATTTGGCGTTAAAAAAGCTTAAAATAGCACCCCAAAATAAATTAATATTAACATAGCTCCGAGATATATTAACCAAGAATCTGTTTGCCTTTATGCTTTCTGGTTTGTTTTGCAGTAGAGACATTTTGACTGATTGCTTTTTCGAAGTTTTGACAAAGAGTTTGAATGGAAAATTTCGAAAGTTTTATAAACATTTACCTTGCAGAAATAATATTGGAGCATTTTTTTTCCCGGAGGGATTTTATTAACGTTTTCGAATCCAAAATCACAAACCAGTAAGTAAAAAGTATATTTACAATTTTACATTTCAAACAAAATGGCGAATGTTGGGTTTAACTTTTGAATGAATTTATTGAATTTTTTTCTGTTTTCTTGAAGGTTTGAATCTATAAAAAGGTATGGTATGTGGCAAGTCAATACTTTTTTTAGAAAATAAAAAAAATGCTATTTTAATTCATTCAAACTCACAGTTTAGTTCATGGAGTTTAAGAAGTTGGAGAGATGGTGGTCTGTTCTAGGATTTTATCCAAATATATAATATTTTTTTTATTCAGATGCATTTCAAGGGTTTTTATATTTATACCAAACTAGATAACTGTCATAAACTCCTCTGAGTACTGAGCATGTGCGAAAGTCTGTACGGTGTATGCAGCACTGAAAACATTGTATTCTTTTTTTGCTTGCATCAAGTTTGGGCAGTGTTTCAGTTTTAGTTCAATAAAGGGAATTACGTTTACGGTTCTCTATCAAGAACCTCAGTAATTTGTAACAATCCAACTTAACTTCAGGTCTTCTGTATATATTTAATTCTCCCTGTATGTCAGAATAATGATTATTAAATAATATTACACACTCGCATTTCTTATTCGTTTCTGCTACTCTGTATTTTTTTCACTTTTTGTGCCTGGGTCACATGAACGGCAAGTGTCTTTTTGTATTCAAAGTGTAGGTGTAACATTAGAGGGAAGAAGAGTGGTTAGTTTTGTAATTTGAATTGGGCCAAGACGTTGGTTGCTCTACGGCTGCTATTTTAATGATAAATAAAATTTAATTCTGTGTAACTTTTTGTTCATGTAAATGAACACTGTATTCATGTTCACTCGGTAATCTTAGTTAAAACTCATAAAAAATGTTGTGTTAAAAGATTCATCCTCCATTTTTTGAGATGCAGAAGATTCAAACCGAGCAAGACATCACATTTGTTCATACTCTCCAGCCCAAAGCAGCCGTGATGTTCTGAACCAGGATATTATTATTGTTATGTAGTTTGTGCAGTGGTTTGTTGAATTAAATGTCGTAGAACTCTTCTGATCATTTTCACCAAGTATTCTCTACAGTGCCCCATTCATCTCTCCTCACTATGCAAGCTGTTTTAGTTAATGATTTGAACAACCATCAGCACAGCAAGAAATTGGCACAAAAAATTTAGTAAGTAAACTACAGTACAGTCCCGATTATCTGATTTTCCGCTTTAACCAAGCTTTTAAATATTTCTAAGATTTTTCCTACAACTTCCGAAAAAAAATTCTGAACAGAACACGATCTCACAAACCCTCAGGAAAAGGAAATCCAACAACAATATCCCCTTTACCCCCATGCTTCTCACTAAAAGCTATCGAAAATGCTATTGAATAGATTGAACAACAAGAAGAAGCGACGCCAGCAATCTTGTTATCCTTTAAAAAAAGGGCGATACATTGCTGCCGAGTAATGCAGAAATAACATAAAACAAAAAACAATTAAGAACTTTTTAAATGAAAGATCTCTTTAAATGTCATCTATGCATATGAATTGCACATGGTGTCTCTATATAACATTAGTTCAAATATACATTTAGACATATGTACAATAATTTTATTTACAATTTTTGCTTTAACCGAGTTAGTCCTGGACCACATTAACTTGGATAATCAAGGTTCTACTGTATTCTTAAATAAAACACATTTTGGCATATGTTCAGATCTACTAAAATTTTAACTTTTATATCCCTTGGGAAAAATTTAATGTGTCATTTTAATTTTTGTTTTACTATACTCATAGCCCGGCTCTTATATAATAACTCGCTCCAAAAATATTTAAAACAAATCACTGCAGATAATTCCTTACTGTCCCCTGTCCCAAACTTCAAACAAATATGTTCAGTTTAGTGCAGTGTTGAAACTAACCCACTATTATTTATCTAAAAATTACATTCATTTGAACTTTAAATTGAACTAATACTATATCTTAACAAATTCCTTCCATAAAATTTGGGTTTTTAATATTTATATTGTGTATGTCCTTCTCCTAACATTGTCCCTGGGTTTTGGTACACTCACTGACCTCATTGATAAAGTGATAAAGAGATACACTAGATGTAGATACAGTAATTCTTCAATCTGACATGAAAACTGGATGATTGCAGAAAACTCACATTTCAGTTAGCAGCCCCATTTTTTCACAAGATTTAGTTTTTCTGAAAAAGTCCTTGAATACTACCTTGAATTTTGATTTTTTTTTCATAACTAATATGTGAACCCTGTATTTAATAATAGAAAATAAGCATATTGTAAAATTTTGGATAAATTTTCATATGGATTGAGGGAAATGTTGTGAGTAAAAACATTTTCTGCACCCTATAACACAACTGCTATTTTAACTTTATTTATATAGTTTATTTATTGGAAGATTTCATTTTTAATTTAGAAAAAAAATGCAACAATTATGATACTGTTTATAATTTCTAACAGCTTTAATATACTAAGCCTCTGGGCTTTTGCCTGTCAGATATCTCTAATCTATAATAATAAAAGAAAGAGTCTGTATGTCTGTGGATGGTAAAATACCTACTTAGACTGCTCTAAAATATTCAAAATTTTTAATATAGATTCCTTTTAATACCAACGTGTGCACCTGAGGCTTAGGTTTTTCCTTTTGTTCGATTTTTGAAAAAAAATTGAATTTTCTGAAAAAAGAACACCACTTTCGCTCAAATTCGACAATTTCTTTTACTTTCATGTTTACCATTGGCTGAAAAAATTAAAATAAACTTTTAGGAGAATATTTTAAAATGATTTTTTATTTTATTTTGTTGCTATTACCTTTCAGAAACTAAATTCACAATTTGAAAAAGAATTGACATGTTTCACGTGACGTAATTCTTACCAGTTTTCATTCTAGGATTTTATTAGTTGTTTATTTGATAATTTCTTTATTGATGGTTCTTTTGACTGTATGTATGAGTATGAGTATTGAAGCAATAAATTAATAGTTAAGCTATTACTGAACTATGGCGGTTGTTCAAGGTCATAGCACTAGAGCTGCATATTAGAGTTTTTTTTGCCAAATATTTTGCCAAACTCGCCAAGTTATTACAAAAAATTAGCCAAACGGGCCAAAAAAAAAATTAAAAAAATAATTTATGAACTGGTTGGTTATGCGAAGGTCATCTCACTACAGCTGAATGGGTATGTTTGTAGCTATATCTTTTCCTCGCCAAATTAGCAAAAATGTGCTAAAAGGATTTTATGCATGAAATTACAATGGCATTTATCTGTGAATTCTATAGCGTATTAATAATCTCGAATTTCAAGGTAGTATAAGTAAAAGGATTCTATATTTGAGCAGGAAAAATAAACAAGCTTATTGTCCTAAAAAGTGTTAAATTATACAAATACTAGGATCGATTGGATTGTTTTAGTCCGTGCAAAGAACGGATACTTATTTGCTAGTTATAAATAATTGTATGTAAATCCTATCTAAAATCAAAAGATTAATTAATGATATCTTACATTTCAGGAACACTCGTGACTACACATCAATACAAAGGATAAATAGTAATTGTGGTTTAATCCTTTCCATCTGACAAGAATGTATCGCAACTTGCAAAATTTTTCTTGACTTGACTTAAGACTCTTAACGTTCAAGTGGCACATGAGGCCACAGCAAAATGTTGCTGATGTATCAATAAGCAAAGCTACTTTGTAGGTGTTGTGAAACCGTTATTGAACGAATTATGGATCTAGTTGATAAAAACCCTCTTGTGTGTCAAGTATGTTGCGAAAATTTCCCAGAAATTCGTCTCTTTGAACAACACATTGCTACACATAAAGAAGAAAACCCTTTAACATGTGAACTAAGTAACAAGGCATTTGCTTCAAGTGACTCTCTTGGAAAACATGTTTTAGAGCACAGTGGAGAGAAGCTATACATTTGTGAGTTTTGTAACAAATCTTTTTCGCAAAGTTCAAGCCTTACGAAGCACCTTTTATTACACGGTAGAGACAAGACTTGGGTCTGTGAAATATGTAAAAAAGCTTTTCCTGATAAAAAAAATCGCAAATATCATCTTTTAATGCACACTGGAGAAAAGCCCTATGCATGTGATGCTTGTAGTAAATCCTTTCGACATCGCAGCCACCTTAATAGACATCTTTCATTACACACTCAGGAAAAGCCTTACACGTGTCCAGTTTGTCAGAAGTCATTTTTTGATAAAAGCACACTTACAAACCATATTTTTTCACACAGTGGGGAGAAGCCATACGTCTGTGATGTTTGTAACAAATCGTTTAATCAAAAGGGCAACCTTAAGACCCACATTTTATTACACAGTGGGGCGAAACCTTGGGTCTGTGAAGTATGTAATAAATCTTTTCGTGAACAAGGCACTCTGAAAAGACATTTTTTATTACACAGTGGGGAAAAGCCACACGTCTGTGATGTTTGTAACAAATCGTTTAATCAAAAGTGCAACCTTAAGACCCACATTTTATTACACAGTGGGGCGAAACCTTGGGTCTGTGAAATATGTCAAAAATCGTTTCGTGAACAAGGTGCTCTTAAAAAGCATTATTTACAACACACTGGAGAAAAGCCCTATGCATGTGACATTTGTAGCAAATCTTTTAGATACTCCCAAGTACTTAAACACCATCTTCTATCACACAGTGGGGGAAAACACTGATGTTTGTAATGTGTGTAATAAACCATTTCTTATGGCTTTCAAATATTAAAACTAAGATTGGCATGGTTTAAACCAAATGGTTTTTTTTCACACAAAAAAAAGGTTTTTTTCCCAAATTTTTTAGCAAAAGCATTAGAGTATGCAAAACGCAGATTCCCTAATAACTCTTTGGTGTTACTCTTGTTATGAAATATTCTGCTTGAGCTTGTAGTGACCTTCAGAAATTTTCTTTTTGAGAGTGATTATATAAAAGAGGTGTCTGCAATATATTGGTGTAGGCGAAACAGTTGATGTAAAGAAGTTTAACTAGCGTTTTTAGTGAAGTTGAACTCGTTCTGACTGCTAAAGCAACAACAGCTAACGTTGACCTCAATTTTTCCTCTTTTGGTCTCGTGCAGTAATTGCATAATAAGACTGGGATTGAAAAATCTGCAAATTTTTTGTTTAAAATGTTGAATTGTAGTGGTCATTGATCATAATAAATTGTATCTAAAAATTTTGGAATTATACTTTAGTTTAATGCTATGTTATTTAAATTAAGGTTATAATGCTATGAATGGTTTAATTGACATCCATTACAAATTTTAACTACTGTCATGTATGACTATGTGGAAATTGAAATATTTGGAGTATTTTTGCCCAAAAATTAGTTACATATTAATAAAATATCAAATAAAAATATATATGGGGTTATTAGAGTCCTGCAAATACACAAACTAGTTAAGTACCAGAAAAGTTTTTGAAAAAACCTGGTTTAAACCACAAAAAAACGGGGTTTGGTTTTTTTTAAAACTTTTTTTCCAATCCTTGTTAAAACCTCACACAAAATAAGTTTTATACTATTCTTCCCAAAGTTGAAAATACTTCTTTCGTAAACTTAAAATTTTGCATCCTTTCCTTTGTGTAGATTACCTTTTTTGTGCTTGGTGGTATAAATTGTTTATTTAAAATTCATGCAAATTACAATTTCAGATTTTCATTTGCTAAAATGTATCTTGTCTCTATTTTCTGTATTGGTATTAAGCTCTTCTAAAAATTGTGAAATAAAACTATTTTTTCTTAACCTGTGTGAAAGTTTTTACTCTATCACATACCCTCTTAAATTGTTCCGAAGAAAACTTTGAACATCAGAGAGCTTTTTATGATATTCTTCTATGTAGAGAGTTCAGTATACAACTGAGCAACCAAATCCACTTTTTGTTAATTTCGAGTTTTCAGCGCAATTGCAGGAACTAACTATGCAAAATTTCAGTATCAATAAAGAAAAAAAGTCCTAGTTCAGATAACATTTCTAGGCAGCAGCAATATTTTAAAAAACTGTTAAGGAGCAATTTGGTTATAAAGTTTCAAATTTAAACTTCTGTAGCAAAAAAAAAATCTTTCATAGACGTGGTTCACTTACATACTAGCCCTCCATAAATCTGGAATAGTGGTAGGAGCATGGCCGGTAAATCAGCGCCACCTAGTTGGTGTGCGGAACCGTCACATTCTGATAATACCTATATTTTATGCTTTAGTTTATCTGTATCTGACAGACACCATAACTTTCGAACAAACAATTTTCAATGTCGCAGCTGAATAAAGATCTGTATTTGATAATTGTAAGCCAAAAAAAAAAAAAGCCCTAGTCGGTTTTTATTTAAACTGTAGTATTTGAACACATTTGAAATTTTCCCAATTCTTAGTTTTCATCAATTGCATACTTGTAACTGATTATCAATCTAGAATGTTAAGATGATGATGCCCTATAAATAATTCGTAATTTAGATGCCTTCTGGTTTGTTTTGCATCATCGATATTTTAACTAGCATATTTTTGAAGGTTTTAACAAACATTTTGTATGGAAAATATCGATATTTTTATGGAAAAATTTTATCTTCATCGCAGAAATAATATTGAAACACCTTTTTTTTATATATCATTTTCCGATGGGTTATTATTTTAACGTTTACGAATCGAGTATTACAAACCAGTAAGTAAAAGGTATATTTACATTTAAACAAAATGGCGAATGTTTGTTTTAATTTTTGAATGAATAAGTTTTTTCGTTTTGAATCTATGAAAAGGTACGTAGCAATTCAATACTTCTTTTTAGAAAATTATCAAAAATAACTAAAATATTTGTTGCAAGTTTAATTTGTTCGAATGTACGCTTCAATTCATAACGTTGAGAAAATGGAAGACACCCAAAACGGGTGCCAAACTACAGATCGAACCAAATCCATTGCCAATAGGGTACCTTCAATACACTGTGTGCTGTACAGGGTAACGCCAAGGAGCTTAGCAGGTGTGCCATGCTAGAATCGTTAAAGATCAGCCAAAATCGCCAATAAAACGAAACTAGTTATTGATTCCAGTTTTACACATATAAATATTATTTTGCTGCTAACTTTGGAAGGAATATGAATGTTTTCAACTTTCAAGTGAGCAATGACTTTGATTTGCGGTTTCTTTATGTTACCCCGCCAACTATTGTTCCGCCAACGCATGCCAAATACTGTCTGCTAGCTTCGACATTAAAAATGGCATTTTCTGGTAGTATAATGATAAAAAATACTATTTTTAGAAATGTAATAGTCCACATGATGTTTAATTAACAATACAAAGGTTAAAAAGTAAAGCTTTATACACTTTTTCCGAGTTTAAACAACTTTTGTATTCCATAGCAATGACACACGCTGGTATGAAAACATGAATTACAGCTTTACCGTTGAGAATTTTAATCCAAAAAAGAATAAATATTGAAGAATATAGAATATAGATCATTAAAAACAAAATCTATAACAAAAGGTGGTTAAGTTCCTTTGACTCTATCGTTTAGAAGTGATTTAGTAGGGCTTCGCTGAGTCACCGTGTAATGTGTGCGGGGAAAAAATAACAGCTCCGTATTTCGGGAGCATGGCTATGCTCCAGCCAATATCAGGTGAGAGGATCATGTCGCAACCCTCATTCGCAGATATTCCAGTAACCCTAATTGCCAAACATGAAACATCCTCTGGTCTTCTAAAAAAAGTCATGTGATCACTGACCAATGAATGCTTGGAGTCGGTTTGAGCTGGAGACACTCCGAAGATGGAGATGTTTGGCGAGAAACGAAGAAGCCGTCAGAAAGTTTCTAAGCAAGCCCAAATGAGGTGGTTACTCAATGTTAATTCATGCTGAAACTCAACGATGACAGAAGTAAAAGTGCATTCAAAATTAAAGCATGAAGTTATTAACTGTTGTGAAATTACAGGCAGTTTTCAAAGTAATAATATTAGTACTAAATACTAATTAAAATTGTTTTGAAAAAATAATTATAGTTCAAGAGGGTTATTTTAAAATATATTCAGATTTCATATATAATTTGATAAAGCAACCTTACATTAAAATTTTAAGTTTTCAAAGTCACAAATGAGCGGATCTGTCAATATATCATAACTGTACCTTTATTTCTTTTGTTACAGATCAGTCACTGCCCGAAGATATCTGATAGTCAAATGCATGGATTTGGGCAAAGTCAACTTTATGTAATTGTAAACTCTTTTCCAATTATATAACCAAAATTGTACTTCTTGCAAAAAATTTCCACTCAAACTGTTTGTCAAACCTTTGAAGAAAATGTCAGTATAAATCTACAGTTAAGTTCCATCGTGGATGTGTGCAATAAACCATCAATTTAAATTAATATTTTCTGTATTTTAAATATTGAAGATCCATTGTAAGAGAATTTCGGTTATAAATTTCAATGTGTATCACGTACATATTTAACGAAGCACTGCAGAAATAATTCACAGACATGAATTCAATAATGTAAATGAATTCTTTTACCAATTATATTACCAAAACGCTGTTGATAATTTAACCAGTGTAAACACAGAAGTTCCAATTTGAATTAATATTTTCTGCATTGGAGAATCCATTTGGAGAATTTTTTGTAATAACTTATATATTTAAGGAAGTGCTGCAGAAGTAAGACTTATGGATTCAAATGAAGATAATCGTTTTTCGTGCGAGACCTGCGACAAATCCTTTTCCCGGGAGGCCGACCTCACAATACACGTCTTCTTCCTTCACAGGCCAGGAGAAAACAGCTGCCACGTGTGCGGCAAGGTATTCGGGACAAAACACGAGCTGGAAAGCCACGCGTCAGTCCATGCCGGAGACAAGCCCCACGTTTGCGACATTTGCCGGAAGAGATTCAAGAGGAAGAAGCAGCTTACCGCACATCTCGTAAAACACTCTGGAGAGAAGCCCTTCAGCTGTGAGATTTGCAACAAGGTCTTCGCCACGAAGAGTGGTCTCAGTAGTCATGGTCGGACGCACTCGGCGAAGAAGCCCTACAAATGCGACGTGTGCCAGAAGGCCTTCAAGGTCAGAGGAACGCTCAAAGTGCACATGTTCACACACACAGGAGAAAAGCCTCACCAGTGCAGCCTTTGCCAGAAGTCCTTCACAACTAAACAGTGGCTCATGCAACATGTGCTGATAGCGCACACCGAGGGACACGAAGAGTTAAAATGCGAGGTATGCGACAAGACGTTCACCTACCAGTACCGACTGCGGAAACATATGTTGTTGCACGGAGAAGGCGGGCCTGAATGCGAGTTCTGCGATAAAACCTTCCCAAACTACTCCGCTCTCCAGCGGCATGTTGTGTTCCACTCTTCCGAGAAACCCCATCGCTGCGAAATCTGCGGCAAAGCGTACAAAGTCAAGTTCCAGCTCCGGGACCACATGAAAGTCCACTCGGGGTACAAGCCGTATGTGTGCAAGGTATGCGAGAAGGGTTTCACGTACAAGAAAGTTCTGCTGCACCATCTCTTGACCCACTCGCAGGAGAAACCCCACGCGTGCAAGGTCTGCAACAGAGCGTTCACGCAGAAAAGCACCCTCAGAACGCATATGTTGGTACATACGGGGGAGAAGCCGCATTCATGCGACGTGTGCAACACAAGGTTCACCTACAGAGACCAGCTCAACAAGCACATGCTTTTGCACACAGGCGAAAAGCCTCACGGCTGCAATATGTGCAACGAGGCATTCGCCTTGAAGAAAGAGCTAAAGAAACATCTTCTGTCCCATTCTGAGTAGTAATAAAACTTCCAAAAAAGCCACATCATCTCTTGACACCGGGAGATTTCACATGGACGAAAACCCTCATAGCTGCGATACGTGCAACGAGGCGTTCGCTTTGAAGAAGCAGCTAAAGAAACATATTCTGTCCCATTCTGAGTAGTAGTAAACTTCCAAAAAAGCTGTATGTGTGGGAAATATGCGAGAGGGTTTCACATACAAGAAAGTTCTACAGCGTCATCTCTTGACACCGGAAGATTGTACACCGACAAAAAGCTTCGTAGCTGAGATATGTGCAACAAAGCGTTCACTTTGAAGAAGCAGCTAAAGAAACATCTTCTAACCCATTCTGAGGAGTAATAAAACTTCCGTAAAAGCTGTGTGTGTGACATATGCAAGAAGGTTTCATGTACAAGAAAGTTCTTTAACATCATCCCTTGACACCGGGAGATTGCACAGGAGCGAACAGCCTCATAGCTGCAATATGTGCAATGAGTCCTTCGCCTTGAAGAAGCATCTTCTATCTTATTCTGAGGAGTAATAAAACTTCCAAAAAAGCTGCATGTGTGTGAGATATGAGAGAAGGTTTCACATACAAGGAAGTTCTTTAACATCGTCTCTTGACACCAGGAGATTGCACACAGGCGAAAAGCCTCATATCTGCAATATATACATGAGGCATTTGCGTTGAAGAAGCAGCTAAAGAAACATCTTCGATCCCATTCAGAGGAGAAATAAAACTTCCGAAAAAGCTGCATGTGTGTGGCATATGCGAGAGGGTTTCACACACAAGAAAGTTCTACAACATCATCTCTCAACCATAGATATCATAGTAAAAGTATTGATTGGATGATCATGTGACCTCCAATGCTTTCGACAGGACGTGCATAGAGACAAGAATTTAAGGGCAAAATGCCAGTGTTGCCACTACTTTAAAGAGAAAAATACTACAGGGTCATTGAAAAAATCTGATTTAATTCTAAAAATTCAAAAATATATCATAACAATACTAGCTGCATTTTAGAATTTTTGGAATTGTATATCTTTTGCATTACTAAAATTATATCATATTTTTTCGATGACGCCATAGTATTTTTCTCCTTAAAGTGGTGGCACCACTGGCATTTTTGCCCTTAAATTCTGGTCTTCATCCCGTCATTGGCATTAGCGGTCACGTGATCCGCCGATCTAATACTTTTACTATGATATCTACGATTGCATAGTATTTTTTTAAAAGAAGCTTTAATTAGTTTTTTTTTCATGAAGGCTTCTGTAAATTTTTATCTAAATTATCTAATATCAGGGATTGGAAAGTTACCTTTAAAAAGTAACTCTGTTATAGTTACTTAATTCAAAAAGTGAGCAATTAGTTGCTTTAAGAAATTTTAAAGTTATAAAAATGTGAAATTGGACTTTTTTACCCGTTTTTCGAAAAAATACAAGATTAAAGAAATATTTACCACCTGAAAAAAATTAAGAATGGAAATTCAATATTCAGGTTAAATTCAAATACTTATTGCAAACTGAACTGCCAAAAATATTCGTAAAGATTACTATCAGAAGGGAGGGAAAAGTAACAACATTTTTCGGTGCTGTTAAAGTCACTAAGTTAGTTACTTTCTGAAAATTGTAATGGAGTTACTCTGCATTACCTTAAAAAAGTAACTGCTACAAGTAAAGCGTTACTCCAATCCCTGCCTAATATAATATATAAGTTGATGACAGTATTGCAAGAGGATCCGAATGTTTTTTCATAGGTCAAGGCAGAGTTGCCACGAATTGAAAAATTCAAAAAGATTTTTAAATAGTATATTTAATGATAATTAGGGTAAAAGGCTAAATAAAATGTAAATAATTAGTGTGAAACGCTTCCCCAAAGTTACCCCGTGCGACAACTCCGTTCCAACCTAACTTGGGTAAAAACAAAGTAAAAAGGCAGAGGGAAAAGAGCAGTTGGTCCATTAGTTGGAAACTCTTGTTGGGTAATGTTTACATACAAAATTATCTGAATGCAATTTAACCAAAATACACTTTCCATTCCGATAAAATTGCCAAATTTTCTCAAATAATATGAAAAACTGTTAGACCTTGAACGAAATTAATGTTTAAAACATGTTTTCTGGATGGATTCACAAATAATTTATGGAACTCTTTACATCAGCGGAAGGATCTTCTCCATGGCATTTTTCTATTTACCCAACTTAGGTTTGCAAGGAGTGTATATAGAAGTATGTAATATCTTGCTTATAAGGAAAATTTTTAATAAACTCCTATTCTATAATGCTAGAATATGCGTTTATGCAATATCCCAAATATTACTTCTAAATAAATAAAAAAATCACTGTTGCTAATTTATTTTATTCGCCAAATGATGCAGAAAGTCGGTAGGTAAATTAGGACATTATACTTATTTTTGTTTTTGAAATCTGGTCACATTACCTTAGCCACAACTTCTTTGAATTTAAGTTTATTAGAAATCAGCTGTACAAACTTATAAAAATTTGTATTTGTGCTTCCTTAAAGGTTGTTTTTACTATTTTCAATGCTTTATACTTTGGAAAGTTTGTAACCATTTTTTTGTTACATATATTGATTTTAGGACAGTTTTGTTATGTTTTTAGTTCTTGGACATCATAATATTTGTATAATACCTTTTTTTTTTAACCGAAGAAAAATATTTAGCATCTAAATTTTTTCCATTTCTATTTTATGTGTACTTTACATTTACAGCATAACATTGTATTGCTCGTTTTTAACTTATTAGATGATACATTTGTTTGACTGAAGAAAATTATGGGTGCACACACACAATTGTAAATTTCGATAATGATATCCGAGAAATACATCTAATAGTCATTATGAAAAAAATTACTGGTTAGAAAATCCGAAAATGTAGGAGCTATGGAAAAAGTTTTATATTTGTCCAATAATTATCCTGTGTCACCTTATAGTATTAGATTAAAAACTCACTAATTAGATATTTTTTTCTTGATTATATGTATGCAAGCTTTTTTTATTGCTCATATTACTTTGAAGACAGTGTCTGTAAATTATCTATGCATAATAAAAAATATTTTTAAAAGCCTTTATTAAAAGTTCAATAATTTTGGTAAGAAACTAATATTTATATTTGGTACTTCGATAAAAATACAAAATATTTACACAGCAAGATTACAGGTCATTGAAAAAAGGATAAATTGTACATTTTCTTTTAGAAAAAACAAACACTATTTTACAGGTTCGTGTTGTGCTATTTTGATTAAATTTACTCAGAACTGATCCAATTTAAAATGTAAAAGTTTATATTGCCGAGAAAAGAAATCTCCAATTGTTTGACTGGATGTTATCAGACTATTTGAAACTTCAGAGATGGTATTTCACGCAAAAGGGAAATAATTTTTTTATAGGTAAAACTGGATTTGGGCTCATTATAGTTAGTGGTTCTAAATTACTTAACTCATCGCCAGAGTAGCCCTTGTACAGCTCTAGTGTGACTATAATTCAACCTAATGCCAAGACTTCATAATAAATATGTGATTTACTCTAAGATAGGAAGTAATTTACGTTTTCATTTATTTGAAACATAAGATTCATTTTGTTAGATGAAACTGTATATAATAATTTATAAAATTATACGAGCTCACACCTAAAAAAATTTCTGAATTTTTGTTTTAACAGCTCAATTTCTCTTGCTGAGAAAACAACTGTTTATCTGACTAGTTTTAGTATTCACTCCATTATATTGTACCCCTCCCCAGCCCATACCTTCCAAAAGGCAAAATTTTACAGTAAGCCAATTAAATTTAATCATATTTTTTTAGTATTTTGGAACAATTTTGTTAAATGTACACATTAAAGAGTGAAAATACATCAGTTAAAAAAGTTCAATAATTGTTTTCAATTTCTTGAGTACAGAGCTTTGTTTTGGTTTAGACATATATATTAGGCCATATGGACAATAATACGCAAAATTTTGGGTGCCTATAGTCAGCTTAATCCTAGATCGGCCCTGCTCTTTCCCCTTTCAATTTTACTCTAGATTTGGTTAATTTTAGTATTATATTCCTTACTATAATAAAATTACCTACTATAAGTTGTTGGTTTCTAGAGAGATAGCTGTATATCGAACTTTAGTCTAACAAAACAAACGTTGCCAATATTCTCTTTTTGTACAAAAGTGAAAATACAAAGCTTTACTTTATCCCATATCATACAAGGAGGGGCTAGATTCACCTTAATTTGCCTAGGGCAGTGAAAAAATATGTGCGTCAACTGGACAAAACTATGATCTGTAACTTCTAGTACACATGAATTTCGAGGACCCATGTTGAAATTCACACAGTTGACAGATGGTTTACGGCTACAGAACAGCTATGATATAATGGCTAGTCTTGATATCACATTTTTTTTTGTTGGCAAAAATGCCCAAATGTGTTTAACATTTCACTTCATATTTCTTGAATTCAGATAGGTACAGTAATTCAACGTTAAATTTTCAAACTCGCCAATGAATAGACCAGCCATTATATCATAGCTGTACCATCATAACTCATTCATTGATGGGATTTAAGATGTTTTGCAAGGGCTCTATCTCGCTTAAAGCCTTTGCCGCAAGTATCACAAACATAAGGCCTCTCATCAGTATGGATAATCATATGACTCTTTAGCTGGTGCTGTCGGTAGAAACTTTTCTCACATATTTCGCAGGTATAAAGGGTTAACTCCTTTATTCGACCATCAGGAAATTCTTCCTCATGGGTCAGAATATGGGCCTTCAGATCAACAATTTTATCGAACTCTCGATTACAGATGTCACAAGTTTGGACGTCTTTTTTCAGTGCTTCGTTTACGAAATCCCGAGCTTGGTGCACTAATTTGTGTTTGTAGAGGTTGGCGGTTTGCCGGAAACTTTTGCTACAAATATCGCAAGCGTATGGTTTTTCTCCTGTATGGACACGCATATGCACTTTGAGAGAATTGTTTATAAGAAAGTGTTTATCGCACACCTTACACATGTAAACTTTGAACCCCACGTGGGTTTGAAGGTGCAACTTTAGTTCTCCGACGCTGTCGAACTGTCGACGGCAAAGCTTGCATGTTTCTTTTTTGTGAGTGAGGAGATGTCTAGCAAGGTCAGACTTTTGTTCGAACTCCTCGTTACAAACTTCGCAAGTGTGTTTTGTCTTGTGCTTGAGGAGGTGTTTGTTGAAGTTACATTTATACCTAAACTGTCTCTTACAAATTTCACATGTATATCGAGTCTGAACTCCACTGCCGGGGTGATCTTCCAAGTGGGAAAGCAGGTGATTTCTCAGTTGATCTTCTTTCACAAACTCTCTGTTACAAACCTCACATACGTAAAGGACCTTAACGTCTTGCACCAGACGATGGCCACTGTCTTGGTGCAGTGCTTCGTTAGAATCTGGGTCTTCCCCGGTATGGGTGCGAAGATGAGCTCTCAGGTCTTCTATCACACTAAACTGTTGCTGACACACGAAACATGCATAATTTTGCCCACTCTGCGTCAGAGAGTAATTGTTAACGCTACAATCCTGTCCAGAGTCATTGTTAACGCTACAATCTTGTCCAGAGTCATTGTCAAAGTTGAAATCTTGTCCAGAATCATCAATTTCAACACTGTCCTGGATAGATTCTTGTTGGGAAACATCACTAGCTTCAGGACTAGTTCCCTTATGAGTTAACATATGATTGTCAAGACTACCTTCCTGGAAATACTGCTTTTTGCATATTTTACATGAATAAAGTTTTTTATTAATGCGAATTTCATCTTTATGAGTGAGGAGGTGGCGGTTAAGCATATATTTTTTCTTATACGCTTTGGAACAGACTTTGCAAACATGGGATTTTTCGTCTGAATGCGTGACAAGATGAGCGGTCAGTTCGGACTTAAGGTAGAATTCCTTGTCGCAAAAGTCACATTTATGGAACTCTATTTCTCTCTGATCTTCAAACTCATCCGCGTGGGTGAGCATGTGCATACCCAAGTCCTCGATATTGCCGAATCGCTGATCGCACTCCCCACAGATGTGGACATCGTTTTTCCAAGCTTCGTCCAAGTGGGCTTCCGATTCATGGAGCATCTTGTGCTTGTACAGGTTCGCAGCTTGGTTGAAAGTCTTGTCGCACAAGTCACAAGCATAAGGCTTTTCCCCCGTGTGCGATCTCGCGTGGACTTTCAAATAACCCTTATCGAGAAAATGCTTGTCGCAAATTTCACACAGGTAAACAAAACCTTCATGTTCTTGTAAATGTGTTTTGAGTTCTGCAGCATCGTTAAATTGCTGAAAACAAAACTTGCACTTGTGAATATTGTCTTTTTTGTGGACGCGGAGATGGCTTTTGAGAATGGCCTTGGTGTGGAACCTTTTATTGCACAGAGAACAGGAGAAAGGTTTTACCTCGGAGTGAGATTTGAGATGTTGCCTGAGTTGCCACTTTTGCACATACTCCCTGTCACAAGATTCACATTTATAAATAGTCTTGGCATTTTTCATTATGATGTGCTTCCTGAGACTCTTATACTTTCGTACTGGTTTTAATGTGCTAGAATTTTTTTCATTGTGTGTCAGCATATGAGAATTTAATTCATCTAACTGACTGAATTGTTGTTGACACATTCCACATGTGTGGGTATTTTGTACTTCATGGGTCAGAAGATGGGAATTTAATTCATCTACATGACGGAATTTTTGTTGACACATTCCACATATGTGGGTATTTTGTGCTTCATGAGTTAGGAGATGAGAATTTAATTCATCTACCTGGCTGAATTGTTGTTGACACATTCCACATGTGTGGGTATTTTGTGCTTCATGAGTCAGGAGGTGAGAATTTAATTCATCTACCTGGCTGAATTGTTGTTGACACATTCCACATGTGTGGGTATTTTGTGCTTCATGAGTCAGGAGGTGAGAATTTAATTCATCTACCTGGCTGAATTGTTGTTGACACATTCCACATGTGTGGGTGTTTTGTGCTTCATGAGTCAGGATTTGAGAATTTAATTCATCTACCTGGCTGAATTGTTGTTGACACATTCCACATGTGTGGGTATTTTGTGCTTCATGAGTCAGGAGGTGAGAATTTAATTCATCTACCTGGCTGAATTGTTGTTGACACATTCCACATGTGTGGGTATTTTGTGCTTCATGAGTCAGGAGGTGAGAATTTAATTCATCTACCTGGCTGAATTGTTGCTGACACATTCCACATGTGTGGGTATTTTGTGCTTCATGGGTCAGGAGGTGAGAATTTAATTCATCTGCCTGGCTGAATTGTTGTTGACACATTCCACATGTGTGGGTAGTTTGTGCTTCATGGGTCAGGAGATGAGAATTTAATTCATCTGCCTGGCTGAATTTTTGTTGACACACATCACACATGTAACAAATTTCTCCTTCATGCATTAGAAGATGCAAGTTTAAGTCATCTATTTCGCTAAATTCTTGTTGACACATTTCACACACAAATGTGATTTCTCCTTGGTGAGTGCTATAATGGAGATTTAAGTCTTTTATATTGCCAAACTGTTGAGTGCATACTTCACATGGATACATGTTTAACATAGGAGATGGTTTGCTTACAGTTCTCAGTTTCACAACTAAGTAATTGAGAAACTACTTCATTAGAATTTTCAAAAGAATTTGAGATTTCCAATATGTGGCTGAGGATGTGTGCACCTAGATAAGCTCATTCACAAAACTGTTTTTAAACAGGTATGAAGATTACATGCATTTCCATTTCTATTTTGTCGAATAGAAAATATCAGTGCCAAAAACGTACAAAATAAGGAAAAAAATCTCGGAAAATAGTGATTCATATTTCATTATAAATCTTCAAATTAAGATATTTAAACCGATATTTTGGTTTTCCGAAAGTAAGGGATTTTTCGCTTGTCGTCTTGCGGTTATCTAATTTGCTTCATTTATTTGGCGCACCAAAATGTACTTCGTAATTTTTTTCAAAAATTTCCTTGTATGTGTTTTAAAATTTAAATTTCACATGAAAATTTGGAAAATTATGAGTATGTTATGATACTCTTATTTTTTTATTTTGATCGAATATAAATGTGGTTTCAAAAAGTATATATTTACGAGAACAAAAACTGGTGCGTTAAGACTTGAAAACCGCGGCATTATAAGCAAGGAGCGAAGGAGCTGGTACCCTTCTTTACGTTTGTCAACAAACAACATATATTTTTTAAAAAATAATTAAAGCTGATAAAAAAAAATCTGAGCAAGGTTAATGGTAAAAAAAATCTAAAAATTCAGTTCTCATGACATGTCCTTTAAAAAATTATTTTATTTTCAATTGTCAACTGTGTCATGAAAATTTCAGCTGATTCAAAGAAATTAATGAACACTCTCTCACCGATAAATTAGAAATTCTGCACATGCGTGACGTTTTATAGATAAATTATGAACTAAATAAGCACCTTCTAACTCAAGAAGGAGAGGTTCTTTACGTGTGAACTGTGTCAACAAAAGTTTAGCACAATGGAAAGTCTAAACATGACCGAAGGGAGTGAAATTCAGTACATGTGTGAACTATGCCGTCAAAAATTCAGCGAAATTCGGGATTTAGAAGCTCACTTTCTCACGCATGAGGAAAATAACCCAGGGAGTAGTCAAGTTTCCCTACAAACAAGTAACATTGAAAGCGGGCAAGAAAAGAATCATGTTTGTAATTTTTGTCACAAAGAATTCCCCAGCAAATTTCACCTGACTACCCATTTGAAGATCCACCAAGAAGGCAACATCCACACATGCAAGGCATGCCTGATGGAGTTCAGCGATTGGGAGTCCCTCAAACAACACTTGCTGCAACTCCACGAAGGTATACACATCTGTGCGACAAAGTGCGACAAACATTTCGTGGAAAAACACGTGTTCGACGCGCATTTACGCACCCATGCGCCTGCTGATGAAAAACTACACACATGCGATGTGTGTCAGAAGACTTTTAAGCTCAAGCAGTCCCTGTACAAGCACAAAATGAACCACAGGTCCGAGGAAATGCTGAAAGAGATACTGAAGAGAGATGTCCACAAATGCAGCGAGTGCGATCAGCAGTTCAGCACGATCGACGAATTCAACGTGCATTTCCTGAGCCACATGGAAAAGCCGAAGGCGCCGGAGATGTTCAGTTGTGAAGCGTGTGATAAGAAGTTTTATCGGATGTGCCAGCTGAGGACCCACGCCAGGACCCATTCTGAGGAAAGACCCCACATCTGCGAGGTCTGCCAAAAGGGGTATTGACAGTCACTAATAAAATGCACTGCGGTAGAAATTTACTGTACGGTCCATTGGCGAACTTTCCGAAATCGCGCCAGATGTCTGTATTCTGGCGACTTTTGACGTCATGCTCTCTTCACAACGATGACGTTTTCCGGCAACCCTATCTAACCATTATGCGTTTCGGTCAGGTCAGACAGGTTGCCACCAAAAACTATTTATCGCCAAATCGGAAAATCACGCCAATGGTTACCGTACAGTAAAGGTGAACCTACACTGCTCACAACAATTAGGGGAGCGCATGGTTTTAACCCTTTCACCCCAAATGATTCCATTTTTAAACATCAGCTTTCAAATTTTTTTCTGACTGAGATAAGATAGCACTTATGTATCGTTATATGGTGGAATCATCGCTTTTGAAGAATTAAATAAAGTTTGTATTAATTAAATGAAAATATGAAAAACCGGTTTTATAAAATTAACTCCCATAATATTTTATGAAATAAATTGATTCTAAATGCTTCATGATTGCATTCTTAGATGTTTAAAAATTGATTTTAATTTTTTTTTTACGAATAAATTTTGAAAAAAATTATTGTTATAATTTATTCAAAAGTTCCATGATTCCATTCTTTTCCCCTTACATTTTAGTTTTAAATAATTGAGATTTTTTCGCCCTGTTTTTTACCATTTCTTTCTGAAAGCATAATGGATCTATGTATTTCACAAATTTTAAGTTTTTAGAATAAAAAATAAAAAGTTGAGACTGAAAGGTAATTAAATTGACCAAAGTGCTCCCCTAATTGTTTTGAGCAGTGTACTACCAGTCCTAATAAAATTTGCAGAGCTTGCTCGAATTTGATTCAAAGAACTACTACTTAAAAGTTTCTTGGAAAATAACTAATAGAAATAAGGAAGGCTAAAAACTAGATTTAAGTGTAAAAAGATTTATTTTAAAAGTTAAAAACAAAACGTGCCACTTGCACTCATCACTGCTCACAGAGCATGCATTCGTTACAAACAAGAAGGGAAGAAAGAGTGATACTACATGATTGACCGCAGCCGTATATATAGTACCGCTCATTTACATGTATAAGCGGCAACCAGTCAATCATGTTGCATTTACATAATATTCATGAAAGATTATATAGTATATTATTATGTAATACATATTATAAAGTACATAATTGATATGGCCAAAAACTAGTTTATTTAGATTAGTAATATTATATTTAATCAGTTTGATTAACTTGGAAAATACTAAGTAACACAAACCAAACCCATTCAGCTACGACTTTATTCTGACGTCGTTAATATGAGCTGAAGTGAAAAAATTACTTGTGTACTAAAAATGTTCACAGGCACATTGCCAAAATATTTACGGGAAATTAGAGAAAAGTAAGTTAGATAAAATCTTTATTTATTCAGGGTGGTAACAGAACCTGGAAATCAAGGAATTCTCAGGGAACTTTTTATTTCTGGAAATATCAGGGAATTATCATGGAATTTTTCAAATTTTGTAAAATATCAGGGAATTTTTTCCATTTTGGACTATTTAAACAGCAGGTTTAAGTGATCACTACTAAAGGACCTTTGATAAGAAAAAATATATATTCTGGTTGATCCGATTTTCCTGAAGCACCAATCTTGGAGTAAGGATCATTCTCTTTCACGAATCTTGTGAAAAGATGATTTTCTGATCACATGCATGATTCCTCTAAACTTATTAAGATTTTAAAAAAAGTTAAGTAGGTACCCCTTAATTCGGAAAGTCTTAATTTCCGCAATGTCTGAATTAAATTTTCTGTACTGCATTAAATTGTGTGTATTGCATGTTATCTGGGTAATTGTAAAATCAGGGAAATTTTTGTGAAAGTATCAGGGAAGTCATGGAAATATCAGGGAACTTTTGTTTTGAAGATTTTGTTACCACTCTGTTATTATTATTTTTAAATAATCAGCTAAAACTTTATTTCCCAATAGGTATAAGCAAGCAGGTGCCCTGAACAGGCACCTTCTCACACACAAGGGGGTCAACATCTCTAAAAACTTCTACGTGTGTAATACGTGCGACAAGCATTTCCTCCTGAAAGGTCCTTTCGAAAAGCACCTCCTTACCCACACAGAAGCTGACGTAGCTCATGCCGACTCTAGCCAAGATAACAACTTTGACGACTCTTCTTCTTCGATGCAATATGAGCAAAATCATGTGTGTTTTGTGTGCCAGCAACAGTTTAGCGTGCTTGAAGACCTGAGAGTTCACCTTCTCACTCATACAGGAGAAAACCCAGACTCTGATCTAATGTTATATGAAGATCCTGACCAGCATTCGATGCAGGACGTTAAGATAGTTTACGTGTGTGAGGTTTGTAACGCTGAGTTTATGCAAGAAGATCGTTTGAGGAACCACCTGCTTTCTCACTTAGAAGAAGAAGACAACCCAGAACCTTCTGGTCAAGCCCATACCTTTATATGTGAGATTTGTAACACCCCTCTTGCGAATGAGCGCAACTTAGCCAATCACCTCCTCAAGCACAAGAACCCAACGAAGCACGTCTGCGAGATCTGTAACAAGGAATTCAACGGGAAACACAATCTCAACAAGCATCGTCTTGCTCACCAAAGAGATAACGTCCACACATGCAAAGTTTGCCGCCAGGAGTTCGACCAGATCGACAAGCTGAAGTCGCATCTCCAGACCCACAACGGGATCCACATCTGCGAAATCTGCAGCAAGCACTTTCTCGAGAAAAGCGCGCTCCAAGCCCACATTTACACACACACGGGGGAGACGCCACATGTGTGCCACATTTGCAACAAAGGGTACTGATAGTCACTTTTAGTTTACTGATAGTCACTTTTAGCTTACTGATAGTCACTTTTAGCCAACTGATAGTCACTTTTAGCCAACTGATAGTCACTTTTAGCCAACTGATAGTCACTTTTAGCTTACTGACAGTCACTTTTAGCTTACTGATAGTCACTTTTAGCTTACTGATAGTCACTTTTAGCCAATATCAATCCTTAAGGAAGTCAGGTGGTTCTATCTTGTCCATGTTAAGTTTACTAACTTTAGGAACATTTTTCTCAGGAACTATATATAAGAGATATAGTTCCTGAGAAAAGGAACTATATATAAGAGATATCATTATGTTTTTTTTTTTGTAGTTTGTTTATTACATATACTGCTTTGGTTTAAACTGAGGATATTTTACAGTACAAAAAAACTACTTTTACAGTGATTTTTTAAGAATATGTATTAAGAAAATCCCCAACACTCCAAGAGCACACTCCAAGCCCACCTTTACATACACATGGGCAAAACGCCGCATATTTGTCATATTTGCAACAAAGGGTACTGATAGTCATATTTAGCTTACTGATAGTCACTTTTAGCTTACTGACAGTCACTTTGAGCTAATATTGGTGATTGGCTGAATAGTAAAGCTATTTGGCCAAACCAAATATTCGGTTAAAGTAACCGAATGTACCAAATAGTAACTGAATATTGGGTGCATCCCTAATGCAGGGCTGCCAGTGGCGACTTAAAAGGCTACTAAAGCGACTATTTTAACGTCTAGGCGACTATGGCTACTATTTAAGTCCAAAAAGGGCCCAAAACGACTATTTTAGGCAAAACCTTCAACTATTTTAGGTCTTGTGCGACTTTTTTTAGATTTTTTTCGTTATATAATTTTCACATAGATGGCGCCACGATGATACTACCGATGCACTAAACGTGAAGTGCCTTTGGTTTTTGTTTTTGGTTCTCATCTCAAATCCAGCAGCACAAAGCATGTGTTTTTAAAATTACCATGTAAAGTTCATGGAAAGTAAAACTTTGATTTTGTCTGCTTTGTTGAAGATTTTTTTTAAAACTGCATTTGGATATGATTTACATCTGTCTGTTTGTTATTAATTTGCTTTGTTTTGAAATTGTTATTTTTTATTCAATAAGTTGGCGATAGGGCCTGATACTGCATGCTAACAAAACATACCATAACTTGATTAAAATTCAACTACTATCAAATTAATCCAGAAATAAATGCTAATTGAAATTTTTAAATTACTAAAGTAATAGGGAGAAACGTGTTTCCAACACACTGTCTCTAGAGGTTTAAGTAACTTTTTTTACTGAAAAATTTTATTGTTGCCAAATTAAGTTTTTTTTAATAAAATATGTATGTAAAAGAATTGCGTATCAAAATAAGTTTTTTAAAATATTTTTTTAAAAAGTAATATTTTCTTTTGAATTTATTTTGAATTCTAGATCGTAAACAAGAATACTTATATTTACGTTAAAAATTTAATTAGTTTTAATTTAGCCCTCCTTGCTTGATTTTAAAATCTGCAGTTATTTTTTCATGGATTAGTATTGATCCTTATGTTTCTTGAACGACTGATAACTATTTAAAATAAATTTGTTTTTAATATATTTATCTATATTTTAAAATAAATTTATTTTCAAGTGAATTTAATTTTACTGGCAGTATCAATCCTTTTTATATGATAGTTGGTGTTGTAATTTGTAAATTTAAGTTTTAGTTTTAAATTTTTGGCACTATTTAGCATTTTAACTTCTCGCTTCTGTGAATGACAGGCTTTTTCTAGATGAATGTTGGTTTTTCCCAGATTTTTTTTTAAGTCAAGCTAAAACAAATGAAAAATTAAAAATATATTGCCTGTACACATATATAATATATTTTTGCAGGATAAAAAAAAAGGCGCTTTTATGACTGTTTCTCAAAAATTATCCAATCATTAACAAAATGTTTTTTTAAAAAAAAATTTTAGAAATTTGCTAATTAAATTCAAATACAGATAAGTAGATTTAAGATATTTTCCTTAATTTATGTTCTCTAACAATTATATATAAATTGGTTTAATAATTTAACATGAAATTTTCTGTTGCAATACATCCGAAAAACTTTGGCAGTTTTATCAATCCTTTCAACTGAGTATTAGTGCTATAATTCTAAGGTATGCACTCATACAAGTCTTAATTTTTAGTTTTTAAATTTGTGCGTCGAAGCATATTAAACTAATTTATCACTTTTTTGGAAAATTTATGTAATTGCAGATAACATTCAATGCAAATATTCTTTAAGAAATTACTTATTATATTATCTAACAATTAAAAGTTTATTTAGTTAGGTAAAAGAGGATACTATTTTGGCTACTATTTTTTAACATCTGAGGCTACTAAAGCAACTATTTTCAAGGCTTTCTGGCACTGGCAGCCCTGCTAATGCTAAGTGACATTTCTTTTAAAAAATTGAATTTTTTGTGTCAATGACAAATCCTTACTTTTAGATAACCACCTGAAACGTTGTTTCTCCACAGGTACACGGCAAAGCCCTCCCTTCTCAAGCACCTAATGAACCACAAGGCAGAAGCACTGATAAAGGAGACCATGGAGAGGGGCGTGCACACATGCACAGTGTGCAGCCAGCAATTCAGCCAGCCCGGAGACCTGAGGGCACACCTGCTTTCACACCCGGAGGAATTCCCGGAACTCCAGCCCAAAGAACCGGTCCTGTACAAGTGTGAAGTATGCGAGAGAAGCTTCATACAGAAGCATCGCCTGCAGAAACACATGTACACGCATACAGGGGAGAGACCCTATTCGTGTCAGATTTGTGGGAAGAACTATCGGAGCAGTGGCAACCTGGCGAGGCATCGTAAAACGCATGAATGAAAAAGTCCTCCAGCCCAAAGAAGCGGTCCTGTACAAGTGTGAAGTATGCAAGAGAAGCTTCATTCAGAAGTATCGTCTGCAGAAGCACATGTACACGCATACGGGGGAGAGACCCTATCCGTGTCACATTTGCGGGAAGAACTATCGGAGCAGTGGCAACCTGGCGAGGCATCGTAAAACGCATGAATGAAAAACATAGAGTTAGGAAGGAGGAGTAGAGGGGTCTATCAGTTCAAATGGTTTGAAGCGGGGCTGTCAGGTTTTTCAAGCTGTGCATACTGAGGTATCCCAAGTTACATCACTCTAGCCTGCTTCTTTTGTGTGTTACTGCGCACATACATGGGCCACTCTGTTCTCTTTCCTAACTCTATGATGAAAAAGTTATTTGGAAGAGCTGTTTTTGGAGTATTGAGTTAGACTGTACTTGAGGGTGCACCCTCGCCAAGCTGGCGATGTTGTGTCTGTTATGGGAATGTCTGCTTTTTTATTAATATATGTATTCAGTTTAAGTTTCGTTTAGCAATCCTGCTTCTGATTGGTGTAGATGATAGCGTTATTTTTTGGCCGCCATTGCTGTTTGCACAATATTATGCACGAACAGGATTGGCGCCAAACAAAAACCGCCGATGGGCACCCTGAAGTATAGTTTTACCGAGTATTAACTCAAATATGGGTGTTTCTTCGGTAATGTGACCAGATTTTCAAAATCAAGACATCCCCCTTCCTCGACAGTTTTCATATAATACTCCCTCCTCTTCTAAATTTCAAATAATGGCATAATAAATATGGCAAGAATAATATGATTAAAAAATACTGAGACATAATTAGTAAATAAATAGTAAGCATTATTCTAAGTGATGCAATTTTAAACTAAAGGCCTTACGCAGAGTGGGTCAAGCATCCCCAGTTAGCCATTTTGTAAAGTATGGCACATGGTGATTTGAAGCCTACTTCATTGCACAAACTTTATAACATAAATAATACCTTTAATATAACAGTATTTACAGTAAGTACTCGATAACTCGAAGTTCCAGGGGACCCCCAAAAATATTCGACTTATCCGAAGTTCGAGTTATCGAAGTTGCCTCCTATTTCTCTCCACATTAGTGCTTGAGGTGCGTCGACCTGAGCCATAATTATATACTTGGATGCATTTCAATTTTTATAGCCTATGTAAACAACAAAAAAAGAATGGGGTCAAAATATTTATTGAAACTCACAAAATTTGGCATCAATACATATTAATTAGTATACATACATATTAATTACTTATTATTTACACATTACTTATTAATTTGTACACAAACCATGTAAATCTCATTTAAAAAAAAGCAGTTATTTCTTGTTTGTATTTTTTAAGGTTGCTGGCATTCACAAAGTCACCTAATTTTTGAACACAGTTAAATAGGATGTTGTCTGTACCTTCGGTGGTCTCCAGATATTGCTGCAAGATCTGAACAGCGTCCCGTGCTTGCTTGCTTGTTGGAGGTGGGGGGATATCAACTTCTTCTTCGTCCTGATCTCCTTCGGGCTCTCCGCAAACTGCATTGACTATTGCCTCGTCAGACAAGGGTTCTGACGTTTCAATGTTGTCATCAATGCACATGAAATCGTTTTCCCAGTCTGCCCAGTCCATATCATCCATACCTTCAAAGGGATCCCAACTGTCATTTTCCGCTTCATTATCATTTGTACAGAAGAAACCACAGCTTTTGAAGCAGTTCTCGATTACCTTTTGCGAAACATCACTCTCCCAGGAGCTTGAAATTAGGCGCATGGCATCTAACACATTGATTTTGTGCTGTACGTCATTCTCCACCTCCTCGATCAATTGACGCACTAAACGTTTACGATATACATGCTTTAGGCACTTGATGATTCCTTGATCTGCAGGCTGGAGTTTTGCCGTAGTGTTGGCTGGCAAGAAGATCAACTGAATCGAGGACAAGTTTGGGATGTCACCGTGAGCCGTACAGAAAGAGTAACACTTTTCTGTTTTGGCTGAAAAACTTTGAATCCAGTTTTCGTACGTAAATCTCGAACAAGCTCAATGTCATCCAAGCCTTTTTATTTGCATGGTACTCCACGGGCAGTGATTTCACATTCTTTAAGCACCGGGCCTTCTTTGCCTTTCCAATGACCATCAAAGGCAGCTTTTCAGACCCATTGTCATTTGCCCCCACCAGAATTGTCAACCGTTCTTTGCTAAGCTTGCCACCAGAGCATTTCTCATTGCGATACATCATTGTCTTGTTCGGCGTGCATTTAAAAAAAAAGTCTGGTTTCATCTAGGTTAAAAACATCCTTGGGTTCATAGGACTGTAGAAGCTGTGGCAAACTCTGTCTCCAGTTTTCGCATGTTTCATCTGAAACGTCCTTTGCTTGTCCATGTAGAGTGCGGAACACGATCTTGTTCCTGGCTTTGAACTTGTCCAGCCATCCCGTACTGGCGTTGAAACTATTGACCTTCAGCAGGCGAGCGAAGTCCATAGCTTTTTCTTTCAGCAGCACACCGCTGAGGGGAATGTTCTTGCTTCGGTGGGTCTCAAACCATTTCAGAAGTGCTGCTTCAACGTCAGGAAAAGCACACGTTTTTGTGCGCTTGCTGGAAGAGTCGGCACCCGATCCATGGCGGCTCAAAATCTTTTGATTATCCTTCAAAATCGTAGATAAAGTGTTTGGAGGTATGCCATACTTAGCAGCTACATCTTTCTTTTTCAAATGAGGATTTTTTTCAATCTCTAGAATAATTTTAGCTTTTTGATCTAAAGCGAGAGTGTTCAATTTTCGCTTAGACATTATGGGTTTGCAACTGCAGCGGCACGGAGTCAAAGAAAGAAGAGCGTCCAACTGGGAATCCTTTTAAGAAATGAGCAACTTTTTCCACACGTGGGGGGCATATTTTCCCTCACAAAACAGGTGTCTCCACCCCCCCCCCCCTACATTCTCAAAAGTAAACTCTCCTCCAAGACAGTGACCTTCAGTCCCACTTCAAACTCCCCTTCACCCAGCTGTCTCTTATCTGTTTACACTTTCGGACAATGGGGGGAGGGGAGCGATTGCAATTCACAGAAGAAATGGTCGGGACATGAGTGGACTGGCATTCAAAGTTTTGAACAGAATTGTGCTTTTTACCGGGGAAATGTATTTCAAAAACTTCGACTTAGAAGATTTTCACTTCGAGTTATCGAGACAGTTTTTTAAAGAAAAATATAAAAAAGATTCGGGACTTGATTAAAAGTTCGAGTTAGCGGATTATTCGACTTATAAGAAGTCGAGTTATCGAGGTTTGACTGTATATAATACTACATACTTAAACTGGACTCAATTAATTCGTCTGAAAAAATCTTACAAATTATGTCTAAAATGCTTACTTTTTGGGATGAGAAACTTTCTTTTTTTATTTTATCTTCACTACTAATAAGTAGCTCAATGAAACTTGGGTGGCTGTTTGCTGGCAACAGTAGCTTTAAGTACCATGTATTGTGAAAATGCCAAAATATTTTTAAATATTGAAATTTAAAGGTGGGCCAAGGGTCCCCAGGTTCCCTTATAATATTTAAATTTGGGTAATTTTCAAGACTTTGTTGGACTGTACCGAAATACCAATATCCAGTGATCCAGTATGCGGACAATGAGACAAAAAGCGGAACTGTTCCTCCAAAAAAGGGTCTGCTCACATTATTCTTTGGCTAATTTTATCTCAAGGGTTGTTTGAAAATAGCTTATAGAAATGACAAGTTGTAAAAGGAAGAGCTTCATGTCCAATTATTTTCTCTATTTACCCACAGGTCGTAATTTTTACTTCTTCTTCAAGATTTGTGTCCATTAAGCAGCCTAAAATTTATTCCTGTTTACAGCAGTTTTCAGAGTGGGCATTAAATAGCTTATACTTTATTTACGTTGATTATGCTTTAATAGTATGCTTAAGAATGCCTCCTGTGGTTCAAAAATCTAATATAAAACTCATAATTATGCAAGCAGTTATAATTATCGTAAAGACTTTTTTGTTCGAGTTATTAAATGTTTTGTTTCTTACTTCATAAATCGATTTCTTGTGTTGTATAATTTATAAAGAGTAATTTTTATGTATGTTAAAAATTTTTTAAGATGGTTATCATTTAATACTATTTTTCTATTTGGATAAATTAAAAATAAAAAGATTCTATCTTGTACCTACCTACGTATATACAAATTGTTTATATTCTTCCAAAATCTGTGCAAATAATATTTCAATCAAATATTTATACCTTTTCATGTATGTTTGAATGTAATACATAATTATTTTTTTAATTACAAGCAATTAATATGTTATTTTCTTTGTTATCCCTCAGAATTTAATTGCCAGAGCTTTTGAAGAGATATATTTTTATACAAATGAGGACTAAGACAATAACACTTTTTATTGAAAAGGCAAATAACTGTGAGCTTACCAACCTAGATTCGAACCTGGGTCCTACGGATTGGAATCCAGACAAGGTATTCTCTTTCCAGTAGGCAGCCATACATAAGTTGAAGTACCAGTTGGGAACTCCGGGGTTATCCAAAGTTTCACCAAGATAAAGGGGCTGGCTTAGTTCACTAGCGATTTCTGACTGTTGTAAATTAAATTGGAAGACATTGCTAATTTATGGACCGGCTCCTATATCGGTTATACTTAAAGGAGCAAATGAGTTTTCTTTTTCTCTAATGGGGCTGCAACATTGGTGTGGTCAAGCCTTTGCA
Source organism: Hylyphantes graminicola (assembly GCA_023701765.1). Lineage (NCBI taxonomy): Eukaryota > Metazoa > Arthropoda > Arachnida > Araneae > Linyphiidae > Hylyphantes > Hylyphantes graminicola. The sequence continues at coordinate 72,828,261 of CM043112.1, forward strand.
GGCTCGGCATATTCCCCAGAACTGTGAGCCATTTGTTTGTGGCACCATCTAGGCGACTCTCGCTATCGATTTTGACACCCAGATTACAATGAATCTGAGCTCTCTGTGGTTATTATGGTATACCGAGATTTAATTTTGTTGAGAGAACCCAAGCTAAATTTTCCCTCCAGAGATCTTTTACCCTGTACCACATAATTAAATGAAATGCTTGCCAAAGATTTTCCCATCCAGAAAATCTGACGACTCAGACAGGGCTTGAACTTGCGATCTTGGGCTTAAGAGGTGGACACGTTTAACCTCTCAGCCACTGAGCCGCTAGTTTTGGAATTTTGCAACTAAAAATTCTGTATCATCATTGCTCCAGTGGTACACAAACACATACATAGACCTTTGTAAAATTCACTTCACTACTTCGTTTTTTAGTTTTAATTAATTCTAACTTTTATATTAATAGAAGTTTTGTTAACAGTAAATTTGTCAATTGTAACTCACATTTAAAATAATTGCAATTAACTTTTTTAAATGCTTTATGAAACAATTTAAACTAACAATTAATATTATGTATTAAAACCAATGAGAGAAGAGATGAAACGAGTAAAGATTTAAGGAAATTAAGCTGCAAGTATTGGACTTTTAACAAAACAATTGAAATTAATTACTTTTTAATTGTTACTACAGCGGTTAACTATTAAATGATTGTTAATTGTAATTTTTGCTATAACGTTTGATGAATTGTTAGTTATTGTGGTTACATTTACAAATTAATTAATTGTTAATATTTAATTGTTCATGCAATTATTTGCCCAACACTGCTCCCATCAAATGATAAATATTTTTATTCAAAATTTCTTGCAAAAAAACAAAGCTGTGTGTGTTTATTACAAAGAATAAGTCAAATTTGTGATTAGTGTAATATAAACTATATTTTTTTTATGTCTGAAGATTTTAAAATAATTACATTAACTTAAGTGATTTTATTCTTGCAAATTAATTTAATGTTTTTATAACATAAAATACACTCCATAAAAAGCCTTAATTTTTTGTTAAAATAATTTATCCGTAATAATAAAAGAATGTCATGTGACAAACATGAAATAATTGCCCACATGTAAATATAAAAAAATAAATGTTATATTGATTGCTTTTATGTATGAAAAATTTCATAACTTCTTTAAAAACACTTACTATATATCTAAAAGTATGTTTTGCAAGAATTTTTTTAAAAAAAATCAACCTTTTTTTGAGAGTTACAACAATTTAGTGGAATTTAAGGAGTAAAAATAACCATTTTTGTGTTTTATTTCTTCCACAACATACAAGATTAACAGGTTTGACTGTACTTTAGTTCTAAATAAAAATAACCCACATGTCGAAAGCTATGTATGACAACTGATTATACACATACAAAATTAAAAATTATTAGTGGAATCAATAATTTTATGAGACACTATTAAAATAAAAAATATATAGTGTTCACAAGGTAAACGAGGCTTTCAAGTGTCTTCTAAGAATATTATGAAAGTATTTTGAAATATGAGATTACGATTAAGTATACTTTGTCTAGTTTGAATGCGAGGTTCGAAAAAACTTTCTTCCCCATCCCTTCGCTTGGTTTTCTAGGAAACAGGGAGAGCATCGCTTTTCTAAACCTAATGCGTTTGAGGTTCTGTTGTGGGGTTAACATAGTTCAAACCCAAGTAGGGTAGGGGAAAAACACACTCGTGCCGTTTCGAAGAAAAACAAGAGAAGGGATGGGGGAAGAAAGTCTTTTCGAACCTCCCATTCAAGCAAGACAAGGTATAGTCCTATTAAGGAAATTTTTTGAAATTTTTCGAAATTCCATTATAAATTAACTTATTTTTGCATATTCAATGGCTATCCACTTCAGTGTACTAAAGAAAGGCAATTTAAACTTGGCATATTTATTAAAATATTGAATAAACACTTCATGGAACAAAATACTAAGTTCTCATGTTTAAAAAATATTTCAGGGGAAAAAAAGTATTTGAAAAACTTTTTAAGGCAGCATTTTTCAATTAAAGTTTTCACAGTAAAATAGAGTAATTGAAGAGCTTAGTGGAAGAATGTGCTAAGTGGCATTTTTGAAAAAAATTTAGATATGTGTCGATCAACATATTACTAACTTCTTTAACGATAGCAAGTTTCACCTTTTTTATGAACTTGAAATTCAACATATTTTTTACAGTTTATATGTACCGTTTTCTACAGATCTGAGTGTAAATTAAAAACTTTAAAGCTTATTTTCTCATTTTCACCTTTTTGTCACTTAGCATGTTCTTCCACTACGCTCTTCAACTGTCCATCCAATGACAAAACCAAGAATGTTTAAATTCTAAGGATTCACGGTTTTTGAAAACGGTGGTACTAATAATTTCCAGTTTTCCATCAATGTGGTTTTGTCCATTCATTTCATGGTGTTGTCATTGGACCAACAATATATATGAAATCAGAAGTCCTCAGTTATTTCCTGATTTTCAAGTTTTTGCACTGAAGCTAATCAATAATTTCACTATCTTTACATCTGTACATTTTTGTTCAGAAAATTTCAGACCCTCTTCTATGTCCATTACACAGCCAATGGTTTATTCATGTTTACAGCAGATTTCTGGCTCTTAACTATGTCCATAACATAACCTATAATTTATTCCTGTTTGCAGCACATTTCAGTCTCTTCTGTGTCCATAACACAGCCTATAATTTATTCCTGTTTGCAGCAGATTTCAGTGTCCATTATATAGCTTATACTTTATTTCTATTTATCATGCTTTAATGAATAATGTTGTCGAAGTAAAACACTCTACTTAAAACCCTCATTTGCAACTCTGTGGCTTTATCAAAGTATGCAACAAAATATGTTTCCCCTTTGGCAAATTTAATTTAGTTCAGCAGGTTTCTGTATATCTTCTATGTCCTTTACACAGCCTAAACTTTCCTGTTTATTATGCTTTAATGAATAATGCCGTCGAAGCAGCACTTTTTGGTTAAAAGCCTCATTACACAGTTCACAACTGTGTGGCTTTTCACCAGTATGCAACAAAACATGCGTCTTCCTGTGCGACCCCTTATTAAAAGCCTTGCCACAAAATTCACAGACAAACGGCTTCTCTCCTGTGTGTATAAGGCTATGAATCTTGAGCCGGTGTTCCTTCTTGAAACCCTTGTTGCACACACCACATACATGTGGTTTTTCTGTACTGTGTACCAGTAAGTGATCTCTGAGGGAGGCGGCACAACTCAGTACCTTGTTACAAATTTCACAAACATGAGATTTTTCGCCAGTGTGTCTCGCAACATGGTTCCTAAAGCTGTGATTCTTCGTAAATGCCATGCCACACGTATCGCATATCAGCGGTTTTTTGTCAGCGTGCATGGCAACATGCTTTTCCAAGCTCTGCTTGTTCTTCAATGTTTTGTTACAGGTGTTGCAGTGAAAGAGCGGTTCTTGGCTGTTGTGCTTCTTTAGGTGAAGTTCAAGCTGCCACTCACTGTGAAACGCTTTGGTACACAATTTGCAATTGTAAGGCTTCACTTGCGTGTGCGTCAAGTAGTGCCTGTGGAACTTGTACTTAGTGTCATAAGCCTTTCCACACAAGTCACATTTAAACGAATTTCGTTCCATAGTTACAGCTTTAGTATATTTTTCTTCAGAAAGATAACTTCAACAAATGTTGACACTTGCTTTACACTAACTTTTCTTTGATTGAAGTTTTAAAAAAATAGCAATTATATATATATATATTTCAAATTTAAATAAATGACCTATACATGAGTTTATATTTAAAAAAGATATTGTATGGATTGCCTAAAATCTAAGTAAAAAAAAAGTACTAAATAAAATCTTCTTTATCTTCCTCTAAAATGTTTTTGGCTGCTATTATATCAGTCATCTCCAACCTTGACTAACTGTATATCTGTATCACCTGAAAAATAAGTTGTAATTATTAAAAACTACACACACATATACAGTAGGGTGGGCCGAAAAAACTTTTTATTTTATTTCGGATAGCTATAGTGCAGAAAAGTTGTCATTGGTAAAGACATGAAAAATGCACTAATTGTTGTTTTTTTATTACTTTATCTTCCGCTCGCGCAATGCCGTCAAAGTTGGCAAAAAATGGTAAGAACCATGATTTATTATATTTTTTAAAACACGATATATGTTTTTAATTGTGTTCCTATATCATTGATTAACTACTAAAAGTATGTAAAATCAATATATATACTTATTATATTTGTCAGATCTTCCGGTCCCACATTTTGGTCAGATCTTCCAGACACGCAAGTTAGTATAAAATTAAGAATATTCATATTTTCTTGCTAAATTTCAAAGTTTCACCTTTTTGTTAATTTTAATCATACAACATGATACAGGGAAGCAATTAAAAACACATATCCTATTTAAAAAAATTATGAAAAATTACTATTTTTGACAACTTTGATGGCATTGTGTCTTTACCAATAGCAACTTTTCTGCACTATAGTGATCCGAAATAAAATAAAAAGTTTTTTTCGGCCCATCCTAATATACAGTAGACGCCGCTTAATGTGATCACATCGGGACGAACGTGATTTGATAACAATAGCCAATTGATTACAATACACGAAAAAAAGTTTAAACTAAAAAATGACTTTTTTACATACATATTAACATAAAAATTCATTTTAAACTAGGAGTTTTTGCTGTAAAAGTCTAAAGTAATTAATAGGAATGCTGACATAATGGCCCTACCTTGTTAAGGTAGGCAGGTAGCCCTCATTGTGTTACGTATGTGTCATATGCGCACAGAGCTACGGAACTTTACAATGCTTGACCGTAAATGGCAAAATACCCCCTCTTCTCCCCTCTAACACGTGTTTAAAAGATAATACAATGATACAAGATAATACGATTTAAACAAAAAAAAGTTTTCCTTGTTTTTATTGATTTCAGGAAAATAAAATTTACCTATAAACTGATAACAATAAACGAACATTTGATTACAATAAACGATGAGTTTTCAATGTATTTTGATATAAGCGGACGGGGCTAATCGATTTTGATAACATTAAACGATTGATAACGTTAACCGTGATCACATTAAGCGGTGTCTACTGTATATATGTATACATAATCAGATTACGATATTAGGAAAGTATTTACATTGCAACGGTATAATATTCATAATCGAATAAAGTTTTTTTTTTAAATGTCCTCTTTATTTTTTAAAAAATATCCAAGTTTTGTGTTATAGTTAACGACGAAATAGTTAGAATTGAAATACAGTCGAACTTTGTTTATGCGAACTAACTTAACACAAAATTTCACTTGAGACAAACTGAAAGCATCTTCTCGGCCTACAAAGCTTTGAGCTAATTCTACAATAAATTGGAACACGAAATTGCTTTCAAAGGCGAAACCGTGCTTAACCCAAACAAAAATTTAGAATTTGACACTTTTTCCCTTAGTAATTCAAAGTATTGAGTAACAAGTGAAACAAAACATAAAAAAAAATGGCACAGAACATTATTAAAATACATTTTCTTCTACTTTCGAGAAAATCAATCTATAATAATAAAAGGAAGAGTCTGTCTGTGTGTATGTCTGTGGATCGCAAAAGACCTACTTAGACTGCTCTAAAAAATTCGAAATTTTTAATATAGATTCCTTTTAATACCTACGTGTGCACCTGAAGCTTAGTTTTTTCATATTCGATTGTGATCTTTAATTAATATAATAAGTTTTAAGAAAAACGTCATCCACGTGGGATTGCGGGACCATAACAGGGCTTGAAAATACATGGACCAGGCCGAAACGAGGGCTTGACGCCATCCTCTATTAGTTTGATTGATTGAGTTTGGTTGAGATATGCGCTCGCCCTAGAGCCCTCTATCCCTACTGTGTTGAAAGAGATGCGACAATGGGCCACGAAATTGTCCAAGCCGGGCTGCCACGGCGAAACCGCCGGGGAGAAACTGGTCAGGCTTGCTTGAGCTTGGCGGTTTATCGCTTTTGAAGTTAATATCGCAATACAAGTTAACATTCTTTTATTAATAAATCACAAAATAAAAAAAATACTCAAATCAAAAATTCCAAATTTACCAATAATATTTAATAAGTGACACGATATTTTTAGGTTTTGAGCAGACGAGTCTGTTTACAAAAAGAATCTTCGCCAAGAGGCGCCAAGAACTAGCCAACTAGAAAAGCAAGCGAATCGATGTTTATACTCGTATTTCAAGAAAATACGAAGATTCTTTTAATATTTAAACGGTGAAAAGATTTCTACACACACAAAGTGAATAAATACTGTTTTTTAAAATGAAATGAAGCAATATTTTATGCATAATATGTCTCAATAGCCATTACAAATACATTCAGAAAGCGTACTGTTAAAGGAAAACTGCCTTTTTTCTAACTACTAAAGTATTTTTGAAGAAAATTATGGTTTTAGAATATTCTTTACATATTTAGGAAGCTATAAATAAACATAAAATAGTTGTACTTTTCCTAAATTTTATGGATTGTTGACAATTACAAAGGATACTTTTTTTTCCTATGCTAACTCTATGAGGGACGAAACGAAAACCGCCTAAGGGGGACAATTTTGGACCTCGACCAATCAGGAGCGACTGCCAATTTGTCGCGTCTCTTATAGACGCAGTCGTGATGTAGGGCTCTAGCTCGCCCTAAGGCTGCTTCATCTTCTATTAGTGTTTGCTTTTTTAAGTGCACATGCGCCAACACGAATTTAATTTAGTTTAGATATTGAGTGTATTTTCACAAGTAAGCATGCCTCTAAAAGGAAGCAATACGAAGTTAACGGGTTCCCAGTAAATCGGGACCATACTGCTAGTAGATCAATGATTCAACAGTTTTAATCCGAGGAATGAAGGGGATAGTGTAGAATGATCCATTATATCATGAAAAGCGGATGGAATCCTCTACAGAGGTCAAAGCTAAAGAACACATAAAAATAAAAATGATATAATAGAAATGAAAATCAAATAGTTGCTTTAATTAAAAATTCAACAGCTTTATTTTATCGAAATTAGCAATTGATTTTGTACTTATATGTTTATGTTGAGGAATAATACAATAACTATAACTTACTAAGATCTGACAAAAATAAAATTAGTTTAGGTGGGCAGAATATTCCGACAAGAGTTTGGCCGAATATTTGATAAGGATGCTGTGTTAGGACTTTAAAGGATATTTAACGTGTACTTCTCCCAAATGGGATATTATTTGTCTTACATTTTTGGCAGCACAGGCCGTTTATAGGTCAGCAGTTATTTTGGCGATGCCCAGACCAGAACCTGGAACCTTTAGCATGCTAGGCGAATGCCTAACCGACTGGGATACCCAGCCCCTTCAGTCTGAAGGGAATGGGTTGTCTGAATTGGTTAATATTACCCATTTCGTCTAAGTTTGGGTCAGCTTGTAGAAGCCTCATAAAAATTAAAATAATTAGCTAAAACTGTTATGGCTGATAAGTAATTTGTCTAATTAAGAACAGTCTTCAGATTGTTAGTTTTGGTGTATTATTGGGTATTTTTAAATTTAAAATAAAACCATAATTGGTTAATTATACTCGCAGTGACGCAATTAAGTTATATTTGTCCCATTCCGAGGTCTCAATTTGGCTATTTTTTAGAAATATCATCCTACACAACTTTATGAGAAACGACGAGGCGTTCCGAAATCGAAAAAATTTTAGGATGTAGCCAAGGTTAAAAAGCCGCCAAACCACGATTTGACTATTTTATTTTTAAAATTTAATCATTTTTCTTCGTGTGTCATATTTGATGGGCGATGTAAACAAAGCAGAATCGTAGCAACCGTCGACGTTGAAATTCGACAAATTACGGCCCTTTTAGTACATTTCTTAAAAAATTTAATATATTCAAAATAGAGACAATCTTGACCTATTAATAATTTACTTACATTCGAGCAAAAATAGAAAGAAAGTAGAACGACATCAGATCAAGATCAAATGTTAAGACAAACATTTGTTTACATAAAAGTGCATTCTGGTTTGGAACAATTTTTTTTTAGCATTACTATAGAAAATAACTAAAAAACACCATTATGAAAATTATGATATTAGATAATGAGTGTTTATTGTAAATGGATCATACGTTAATCAGGTCAGGTTGATTTTTCGGAAACTAAAAACTACGAGTTGTTACTTGACTACCTTAAAGCTATGTAAATATGCTAAAGAAAGACAGTTGAAAAACCATTACCTTCAAAACAAAACGATCTTTTGTTTAGGTTTGTCGAAATTTAATTTTATCTATTTTAAAGTGAATTTGTAAAAGAGTTAGTTATTTTACTCTAGTATTGTTAAATGGTATTCCTAATTTTTCATATTCTAATAAAAGAGAAGCTAAAGTAATGGCATAAGTAATAAGAAGCTAATAATTGGATAAAGTAATTGGCACTGGATACATTTGGACATCCACTCAATTAATGCTGTTATCAGTATGGAAGGAGATTATTACGCACTGACGAGGTGCTGGTCCGTGAATACGGGATCGATTGACATTAAAATCCACATAAAAAGAAAATCACAAGGGCTGGGATAGCCTTGTCGGTAAGGTCTTGGACTGGCATGCGTAAGGTTGCGAGTTCAAGTCCCACTGCCTTCCGAAAAACCCCGTGTACGCTAATGGTGGCTAATGCTCGTGAAATCGGTTCACCTGTACTGTACGGTAACCATTGGCGCGATTTTCCGATTTGGCGATTTAAGGTAGGCGAATACCCAAAATTCCCCCAAATTCTAAAATTTTTACTATTACTTTAATCTTTTCCAAATTTGGCATGGTGGTTTCAAATATAATGAATAATGCTATTTAGGCAGTTTTTTAAATTTAAATACAATTTATTTATTTTAAACGGTGTTTTTCAACTAAAAAAAGAGGTTCACGCCAACAAGCCTACCACATTGAATTTTCCTCCGATAAACATGAATTATGTGTTAAATTCTTCGTTTTGAACTGATCTGTGCAATGACCCTCTAGAGTTACAAACAAATCACAAGAATCTGTTTTACGACAAATTTTATGAATTAACTTGAAACAAACACAATGTGGCTAATCTAACGGCAGTGCCGGAAATCTGCGCAAGCGGATATCTCGACTTGAGAGCGAAACGTTTTTGTGAGCAGCCAAGTAAAATATCGCCAAGTTGTTAGTTAGGGTTGTAGTGAAGGTTTAGGTTGTTATTGAATATCAAGCGTTTACCCTCACCGAACGCGTGCGTTTATGGATTATAATAGAATTATTGGATTATAACACTGTCCAATTCTAAGCCTATTTTATTCTGGGATCAATTGATGTAAGACTTTACATAATCAGACCCGCTTATAAACCTTCGTCAAGCAAGAGAGATACAACACACACACTTAAATGGATCCATCTAATTTTTAGAGACAGAGGCCAACTAGAGGATCCCCAGAATTGACTTGTCACATGTATTGATTTGGTATGGTAACTTGGAGGACTTAGTGACCACGACGGATTTAACGTACACCAGTCATTTAGCATGGCTTTAGAAATTATGGTTATCAGTTAAAAAAGCAACTTCCAGATCCATAATACATTTTAAATTATACAGGGTGGTTATAAAATAACGATCGCTATTCAGAGTGGTCTGTAGCTGTAAAGAATATTCCAAATGCAAAAAACTTTGAGATACTTACTAATCAAGAAGGGGGGGGGGGGAGAATGGTATCATAAAAAACCAACTCGTCTCTTGACCAGGGTTCTAAATTACGAGGCGTAATTGGATGTGTTGGCCGTAATTAGCCATAATTGGCTGTACCTCGTAATTTAGAACCTTTGTCTAGAGACGAGTTTCTTATTTATGATTTCATTCTTTTTCGAAAAAAAAACCTCGTCCCTTGACCAGAGTTCTAAATTACGAGGCGTAATTGTTGGCCGTAATTGGCCATAATTGACGATGCCTCGTAATTTAGAACCCTGGTCAAGAGGCAAGTTTGTTTTCTATGATTATTTTTTAATGATTATTTTTTAGGATCCTATCTTTTTTTTTATTCCATTCTTCCGCAACGAGGATCGATTTCATCTCAATCAACATGTTAATTTTTATTTCCAAAACCTTATCAACTTTGGGCGATAATAAGCCAACGTGACAAACTACCTTTCCCTTTCAGTATCCGTCTGCGCACGCGCATTGGTTTTCCGTAAGAGAGCTGGATTTCCGACAGATGCTGAGCATGCGCAGATGGTGCCGTAAGTGCAATGGGTTTAAGGAACTAGCGTACTCGCAGCTACCATTCAACAAAATTTTTTTTCGATAAACTTACACTTTGACATTTTTTAAAACAAAAACTACTATATTTACACCAGATGTTAGAGGTTCATGGCACAGATGTATATTAAAATAGCATCTGTAAAAAATTTCAGGTAAATTAGTGTAAAACTTTTTATGTTAGAAGTGTTAGCGTAAACCCCCTTTTTTAGTAGAAAAACGCCGTTTAAAATAAATCAATTATATTTAAATAAAAAAAATTGCCAAAAAAGCATTGTAAATTATATTTGAAATCACTATACCAAATTTGGAAAAGATTAAAGTAATAGTAAAAATTTTAAAATTTTAGGTATTCGCCTACCTTAAATAGTTTTTGTTGGCAACCTGTCTGACCTGACCGAAACGCATAATGGTTAGATAGGGGTGCCGGAAAACGTCATCGTTGAGAAGAGAACATGACGTCAAAAGTCGCCAGAATACGGACTTCGGGCGCGATTTCGGAAAGTTCGCCAATGGTTACCGTACAGTAAATTTCTACCGTGAAATCCATTGTGGTCACAAAGTCCTCCAAGTTCCCTTTCCAAATCAATACCTCTGGGGGTGACAAGTCAATTCTGGGAATCCTCTAGTTGGCCTCGGTCTCTAAAAATTAGATGAATCCACTCGTGTGTGTTGTGTCTGTCTTACTTGACTGAGGTTTATAAGCGGGTCTCCGGCCAAGCACACAAACCTAAATACAGGGTGGTTATAAAATAACGCTCCCTATTCGGAGTGGTCTGTAGCTTCGTTATAAAGGGTACACCTGTGCATTGAAGCAGGGTTGGAAAAAAAAAAGTGTTTTTTTTTCAAAAACTTGTCTGTTACTTAACTATATTTTGTATTTGCAGGACTCTAATGATGTTTATATAAATTTCCAACTTTATTTTAAGGTTTACTTTACTAATACTAATAGGATCCCCATATATCCTTTTAATTTGATTTTTATTTAATTAAAAACTAATTTTGGGGCAAATTAAACTCAAATTAAACCAATTATTTCAATTTCCACATTGTCGCACATTACTATTAGAGCATTAAAATTTGTTATTTATGTCAACCATTTGCAGTATTATAACCTTAATTGAAATAACTAAAGTAATAATGAAGTTATTGTTCCAAACTTTTCAAATGCAATTTATTATCATCAAGGATTACTACAATTCAACATTTTAAACAAAAAAAAACTAGCTTTGCAGCTTTTTCGATCCCAAGCTTATTACGCAATTTAGACTGCACTAGACTAAAAGAGGAAAAAATGTGCTCAACATTAGCTGTTGTTGCTATAGCAGTCAGAATGCGTTCAACTTCACTAAAAAAGTTACTATTAAACTTTTTTTTATCTACTGTTTGGCCTGTCCACCATTCTAATGCAGAGACCCCCCTTTACATAATTGCTTTCAAAAATATTTCTGAAAGGGGTAGCTCTTGACACAATATTTCATAACAAGAGCAACCAAAGAGTTATTATGGTTAATTAAGAGTTAATGAACTTTTTTTAAATTTCAAATTCAAAAGTGCCTTTCAAAAATTCTGAAAAAAAAACCCACTTTGGTTTAAAAAAAAACAAACATTTGGTTTAAACCATGCCAACCCTGCATCGGAGGTTTTATAAAGCTAGTTTAAGAAGATAATTTTAAGAAACTAACTCGAAATGACCAATTGGAGTGAGGATCCGTTATAGAAGATGTGAAAAGGTTGTAAAAAGATATTTGCTTAGTCAGTGGTATTTCGTGAGAATCTGATCGCATTGTTACATTGAGTGATCTTAACAAAGTAATATTGGGGAAATAACAAGGTTTTATTTGAGTGATATCAAAGGGTTAATTTAAATTATAATATTTAATATACGGTTGAAGGTTTTTTGGATTTTAGCTATTTATGTCATCTATATTAAATCTTTAATACTGTCTGGATATTGATAAAGTGACCTAACAACTAACATATGCTTTTTATTTTGCAGGGTATACAAAAGCACAGCATGTCAAAATTGGAGATTAGTCATCCTATAGGAGCTACCATCACACAGAATCACAAAAAAACTGAAAAAAGTATTGCTTTTGAGATAACTACTTACTGCATTCTGCAGGAAGTCTAAACATCATGAAACATTGGAAGTTGTTTTTCCTATGGCTTGTCCAACTTCTTATATATTCCAAACCGGCAACAAGTATTTTTTTTTTTTAGTTTTTATTGAAGTATTAATAGTGCTATACAATACTTTGTCATAAGAAATTCCTTTTAAAAATATCTGAAATCCGAACTGTGGAGCAAAATTCCTTTAAATGTGAATTTTGTGAAATAGTTATTTATGCAACAAGTGTGAAAAGTAACACTTTTTAAAGCTAGTGGATTTTATTTCACGAGCGAGTGAAATAATGCCACATGTTTTAAAAAGTTTACTTTTCGCACGTGTTTCATACACTATTTTTTATAATTGTGTGAAAAAATATCATTGGTCCAAAAATATTTCATGCGCTTTTGTATCTTTAAATAAAAGCAGATCGATAAATATCTGGATTTTATTAATATTATGAAATTGAAATTTTAACTTGAGATGCTGGCACCTTAGAAAAGAGTGAAAAAAGTTTTTTTCCACTGCTTTTGGGTGAAAAAAAAGGAACCTTTTTTTGTAACTGTTTTTGTTTATAACTGTTTCAAAAAGTCTAACTTTTTGCATGCGTCTGATATCGAAACTATAATGTAAAATCTGATTTTTTTCAAGCAATTATAAAAAGATATTTGAAACAAAGTATAGCTACAACAAGCATTACTTCGCACCATTGCTGGGTCGTTACTGTTTAAATGTAGCCCGTGACAGTTACAATTGTTTCATAAACATAACTATTTACCTGTAAAATGACTAATAAATAGTGGTGGCCAAAAGTGTGGTCATTTTTTGAAAGTTTCATGTGTTTCAACTGTTACCTGTGTGCTTGCATCTATTAAATTTCTCTTAAATACAAACATTTAAGTATTAAGTTGAAGGTAATTTTTATGTAGAATTTCATTAAAAAACAGAATTAAAGTAGTATTTGTATTACAAATAAAGTTACGCTCATTTTAGTTGAACAAACAAGCACAATCAATGGATTCTCTAATGCTGAAATACAACTTGGTGGTTCAATGACTTGCAAAATTAAGATGGATCATACTATTAGTTGCATAACTTATTTGTAATACATATATTGTAATACTGTATTTATTTTTAATTCAACATTAAATTACCTTGATGTTGTGTCCATGCATATCGATTATATGGGACCAAAGCAGGGTTGGAAAAAAACATGTTTTTTTTAATAAAACAAAAAAACGTGTTTTTTTGTTTTAAACGTGTTTTTTTTTTGTTTAAAACACGTTTTTTAAACAATTAAAATTTGGTTATTGAACAAGTTGTTTAGGTTTTTAAAAAAAAACGTGTTTTTTATGCATTTTGGTTTCCTATATTTACTTCCATCCCCAATAATTTTAGGCATATGCCTTACATCTTTATTTGTCGAAGAATCATAGAATACAAGAAATCCTTCGATTATCTGGCAATTAGGTGTCTTCCTTTGATTAAATCGGATGGGCTAATAGAAGAATTTATTAACTGATAATGTAATACTAGTTTATGTTTGGTATTATTTTAATGAACTAAAATTGTGCACAACATTGATAATTAGCATAAATCTCACAAATTAGGGGCTATAATAAATTAATGAATATTAACAAATGTCAGTAGTGTCCCATTTGGGACCTTAAGTATCACATACAAGGTTTACCATTCCATCAGGGTCTACTATTTATCGCAATCTTAATCTTTAAGGTAATACATCATGGTCATATATCCTAAAATAAAACCTATTTCTTTAAATGAACTGTATTTGGCCAATAAATTATAAAACATATAATAATTAATAAAATTGTTTTAAACATGTTTTTATTACTATGTTTTAAACATGTTTTTATTACTATGTTTTAAACATGTTTAAAACATTTGTTTTAAACAAAATGTTTTAAACATAACAACCCTGGACCAAAGGTCTCACAGACTGCTTCAGTGACTCATTCAGACTGCAGAAAGTGGTCCTCACAAAGATTAAATTACCTTTAATTTGATATACAATTGTTTGTATTTAAGTAAAAATTAATATATTCTGTAAATCACACAAAGTTGAAAAATATGAAACTTTTAAAAAAAATGTCCACAATTTTGGCCACCACTATATAAAAGTAACAAATTACAATTACTCTTTTAAGATTACTTCATATGACAAAATAAAAATTAACAAATAAAAGAATTTTTAAAAAATCAACTTTATTATGCAGTTATCACAAAATCTAGTTGTGGTACAACTAAAGCTGCATCTCAACTTTTTTTGTTGCTTACACAGCTATGATTGGGTCGGAGACACCGACCAAACTAAATAACCTTTCAACAGCCGCAGTTACTGGTAAAGGCGTATTATATTTTCTAAACATGCTTTAACTCTTTTAACTGTAGTTAGGGTACGGAATACAGTCACATTATGGTCATTACTTTAGAAATATGTGGACAACTCTAAATTGGCTTTTGGCAGAAGGATGTATAGACTTTATGAAGTAAAGTGAAAATAAAAAAAAGAGTATGTGAAAAAAAATTAATTGGAATTTGTTTTATTTTGGACATTTATTAGATTGTTTATCAAAGTATGCATTACTGTAATGAAGAATACTTTTACGAAAATCTTGTAAAAAAAAGTTAGCTTTTAAATGACTTGGTTCTCATATGTAAAGAATTACCTGGAAGATAATTATTACAAGTAAGGCATTACCGCCCAGATCTTCTTGGCACATGCTTTTCTTGTTTTGTTACCTTAAAAAAAAACTTATCAATATAATTTATTTTTTAGATGATACAGAAATACAGTTAGGATTAGAGCTGGCTGGTTTAATAGGATCTTAGAGTAAAACCCAAGAATTCTAAGGAAGATAAAAAGAAAATTTTACTTTAAAGATATAACTCATGTATAAGTCATTATTTATTTTCAACTAGAAATTGTTATTATTTAAACACCAATCAAAGAAAAGTTAGTCAAAAGCAAGCATCAACATTTGTTGAAGTTATCTTTCTGAACAGAAATATACTAAAAATCGTAACCATGGAACAAAATTCATTCAAATGCGACTTGTGTGGAAAGGCTTATGACACTAAGTACAAGTTCCACAAGCACTACTTGACGCATACACAAGTGAAACCTTACAATTGCAAATTGTGTACCAAGGCGTTTCACAGAGAGTGGCAGCTTGAAGCTCACATAAAGATGCACAACAGTGAAGAACCGCCCTTTCACTGCAACACCTGTAACAAAACATTGAAGAACAGGGGGAGCTGGGAAAAGCATGCAGCTGTGCACGTTAACAGAAAACCACAAATCTGTGAAGTGTGTGGAAAGGCATTTGAGCATGGATACCAACTCAAAAGGCATGTCGAACAACACTCCAACAAAAAATCCTATTTTTGTGAGGTATGCAACAAGGCCTTTTCTCATGGGCGGTCCCTTAAATGCCATCGATCGATACATTCGGGAGAGAGACCATTCGTATGTGAAGTATGCAACAGAGCCTTCAGGCAAAAAATGACTCTTGTCCAACATTGCTTCATACATACAGGGGAAAAGCCGTTTGTCTGTGAATTTTGTGGTAAGGCTTTTAATAAAATGTCAATTAAGATGATGCACGTTTTGTTGCATACTGGTGAAAAGCCACATAGTTGTGAACTGTGTAATGAGGCTTTTAACCAAAAAGTGTTACTGCGACGACATTATTCATTAAAGCATAATAAACAGGAAAGTTTAGGCTATGTAAAGGACATAGAAGATATACAGAAATCTGCTGAACTAAATTGAATTTGCCAAAGGGGGCACATATTTTAATGTGCACTTTTATAAAGCCACAGAGTTGCAAATGAGGGTTTTAAGCAGAGAGTGTTACTTCCATGACATTATTCATTAGAGCATGATAAACAGAGATAAAGTATAAGCTGTATAATGGACACTGAAATCTGCTGTAAACAGGAATAAATTATAGGCTCTGTTATGGACACAGAAGAGACTGAAATGTGCTGCAAACAGAAATAAACCATAGGCTATGTAATGGACTGACACAAATGAGAGACTGAAATTTTCTGAACAGATATTTGCACAGGTTTGCAGATGTAAAGATGGTGAAATTATTGATTAACTTCAGTGCAAAAACTTGAAAATCAGGAAATAACTGAGGACTTCTGATTTCATATATATTGTTGGTCCAATGACAACACCATGAATTGAATAGACAAAAAAACCACATTGATGGAAAACCGGGAACTGTTAATACCACCGTTTTCAAAAACCGTGAATCCTTAGAATTTGAACATTCTTGGTTTTGTCATTGGATGGACAATTGAAGAGCTTAGTGGAAGAACATGCTAAGTGACAAAAAGGTGAAAATGAGAAAATAGGCTTTAAAGATTTTAATTTGCACTCAGATCTGTAGAAATTGGTACACTTATAAACCGTAAAAAATGCTAAATTTAAAGTTAATAAAAAGGGGGAAACTTGCTATCTTTACAAAAGTTAGTAATATGTTCGTCAACACATATATATAAATTTTTTCAAAAATGTCACTTAGCACGTTCTTCCACTAAGCTCTTCAATAACTATTTTTCTGTGAAAACTTTTAATGAAAAATGCTGCCTTAAAAGTTTTTTTTTTGTACCCTTTCCCCCCTGAAATATTTTTTAAAATGTGAACTTAATATTTTGTTTAATGAAGTGTTTATTCAATATTTTAATAAATATATCAAGTTTAAATTGCCTTTCTTTGATACACTGAAGTGGATATCCATTGAATATGCGCCAATAAGTAAATTTACAATTTTTATTTAGAAAAATTTCAAAATATTTCTTTAATAAGACTATAACTAGTTTAGCCAGAATACGAGCTTCGAAAACTTTCTTTCCCCATCCCTTAACTTGGTTTTCTTTGAAACGGCATGTCTTTTTCCCCTGCCCTTCTTGGGTTTGAACTGTATGAATTGTTAACCTCACAACAAAACCTCAAAAGCCTTAGGTTTAGAAAAGTGATGCTTCCCCCGTTTCCTAGAAAACCAAGCAAAGAGATGGGGGAAAATTCTTTTCCAACCTCGCATTGTGGCTAGACAAGGTATACTTAATAGTTATCTCATATTTCAATATACTTTCATACTATTCTTAGAAGACACATGAAAGCCTCTTGTTTACCCAGTCACCATATTTTTTCTATTAAGGTAGGCGAATACCCAAAATTCCCCCAAATTCTAAATTTTTTTACTATTACTTTAATCTTTTCCAAATTTGGTATAGTGATTTCAAATATAATGAATAATACTATTTAGGCAAATTTTTTTATTAAAATATGATTTATTTGTTTTAAACGGTGCTTTTCTACTTAAAAAAGAGGTTTACGCCAACAAGTCTACCACATTGAATTTTCATCCTTTTAACATTTATTATGTGTTAAATTCTTCGTTTTGAACTGATGCATGCAATGACCCTCTAGAGTTACATACAAATTACAAGAAAAGAAGTTATTAAGAAAAATGTCATAAATTAACCACAAAAAAAAGGATTTTTTTCGATTAACTTACACTTGGACATGAAATCACTATGCCAAATTTGGAAAAGATTAGAGTTATAGTAAAAAGTTTAAAATTTTTGGTATTCGCCTACCTTAATAGTGTCTCATAAATTTATTGTTTCCACTAATGATTTTTAATTTTGTATGTCTAATCAGTTGTCATACATAGCTTTCGAAAGTGGGATATTTTTATTTAGAACTAAAGCACAGTCAAACCTGTTAATCTCGTATCTTGTGGAAGAAATAAAACACAAAAAATGCGTATTTTTACTCGGTAAATTCCACTAAATTGTTTGAACTCTCAAAAAAAAGGTTGAATTTTTTTTCAAAATTATTTGCAAAACATACTTTTAGATATATAAGTGTTTTTAAAGAAGTTAGAAAATTTTTCATACATAAAAGCAATCAATATAAAATTCTTTTTTTTTTATAAGTGTTACATGTGGGCAATTATTTCATGTTTGTTATACGACATTCTTTTATTATTACAAATAAATTATTTTAACAAAAAATTCAGGCTTTTTATGAACTGTATTTTGTTATAAAAACAATATTAAATTAATTTGCAAGAATAAAATCACCTAAGTTAATGCAATTATATTAAAATCTTCAGACATAAAAAAAATATGGTATATATTACACCAGAGTGGTTCTCAACCTTTTGTAGGTGATTAGCTTGTTGCAATGTAACCATACTATAATTAAAATTATGTAATAATAACATCAAAAAAGTTTAAATATAAATTAACCAAGATATAAAGTGAAATATTGTGTGTTGATTTTTTTCTTCCATTCTAGTTGTAAAATTATTGTATAAAACGTTACTTAAATACATATTTTTATTTTTAAACAACTTTGTAACAACAAAAACATACTACAGATGTCCACACTATTTTAAATTTTTATCAATAAATAAACAACTTGATGGCATTTGTGATTTTAAAACTATTGCATCAGCGGTTGTGATTTTAAAACTAATGCATCAGCGGTAGAGATTTACTGTACAGTCCCCCTTGGCGAACGCTCCAAAAGTCCAAATTTTGGCGACTTTTTTTAAAAAACCATGATTTAAAGAAAAGATCGTATGTGAATACTTCACAGAATTTGAATCATCAGTCGAAGTCAGACAGGTTGTCAGAAAAAATATTTATCGCCAAATCCGAAAAAAATTATGCCAAGGGTGACCGTATAGTAAATTTGATCCTGCATCAGCTCTATGGGACTGCCAGTCCCTCTTAAGGGGGAATGGGCGTGCAGGACCGGGGGTCTCCAAACTCAAGTGCCTCAATATTAATCCAATGGGAAAAAATAATTTTCTTTGCCACATTTCTCCGGCTGTATTGAATATTTTTACAAGCAGATTTTTTTATGTGATAAATGTAGCTGACTTACAGGTCTCGACAATCCTACTTTTTGAAAGTAGTACGAATATTTTTTTTAATATTCAATAAATTATTTTACACAAAATATTCGAAGCAATTTCAAAAAGTGGGAAGATAGAGACCATTTATCACATAAAAAACTCGCTTGTAAACATATTCAATACAGCCGGAGAAATGTGGCAAAGAAAATAATTTTTTCCCATTGGATTAGCATTGAGGCACTTGAGTTTGGAGACCCCCAGTCCTGCACGCCCATTCCCTCTTAATCACGTGGGTCTTCCTCAGCAAACACAGTTTCGCACACGAATATGGCGGAACCGCTCTTTGGCTCTATGGCAGGTTTTTCAAACCTATGGCACAGCAGATGAATTTTTAAGTTCTCTTCCCACTTAAACTCCATATTACACAGATCACAAACTAGCACAGGTTTCTTTTCTTCATGCTTTTTGTTGACATGTCTCTTAAGTCGATATTTCGAGGTATACCCTCGGCCACAAACATGACAAACAAACTTTTTAAAGCCCACGGGCTTTTTCTTTGGCTTGAGTTCTTTATTCAGGCCCGTTGGCTCTTTCATAACACTCTCCTGGGTCAACTGTTTGGGTTTTGGAATGTTTTTCGGTGAAAACTGCTTCTTACACTCCTCACAGGAGCGCATAGTTTTCGTCCCTGCGTGTCGAGCTCGGAGGTTGTACCTTTGCACGAGCTCTTTGCCGCAGGTGACACAAATATTAGTGTTCTCCCCTACGTGGGACGTCATGTGCGCTTTCAAGTGAGACATTTGAACCGGATCCGTTTTTGGCCCACTTCACAAGCCGTTGGTATATTGTCTTGGTACGGTAACTATTGGCGCGATTTTTCAGACTTGGCAATAAATGTTTTATTTTGGCAACCTGTCCGACTTCGAGTGATGATGCGACTTCGTAACGAAGACGTATTCCGGCAACCCTATCAGACCGTTTTGTTGCTCATTTCGGTTGGGTTTCTGTTATAGAAAGTCGCCAGAAGACGGATTTTTGGCGCGATTTCGGAAAGTTCGCCAATGGTTACCGTACAGTAAATTTCTACCTATTGTCTTTTCAATCCAGTATGCATTGGCTCAATTCTAGATGTTCTGCAAACGACTTTTTCTGTGTTGCTAAAAACAGGAAATGGAAGTTAACACAAGCAGTAAAGGAAGGCTTTCCATATCCGATTGTTTTCGTTATATTTGGCGACAAATCATATATTTTCACTGTGCCAAACAGGATATTCTAAAGCTGCAACTGGTATTTTTATGAATCAACGATAGTTTAAGCAAATTTATAGAAACATCAAATCTGAGTATGGCGAACGATGAGGAGGCTAACGTATTTGAAAATTGTTTTAAAAAGTTAAATCGTTTTTTTTTTTTTTAATTCATTCGCAAACCACTCGGCCAACCGGCCCTTTGTGACTTATTTGTTTTTGTTTTGGGATTTGCGGCGTTGCCAGTTTTCGCTGTAAGTACAAAGAAAATAACTTCTGAAGCATAATATTAAACATTAAGTCAAAAGGTTTTGGTGAGGTTTCAGTCGTAATTGTTATTGAATAAAACTCATTAAAATAATTATTTAAAAAAATAGTTGTGGGGACATTGTATAAAGCAAAATTACTACTGGCCATAAAAAGTTGTGTTAAAACTGCCTCACAAGCACTTATTCAAATAAGGCAATCGGAGCCATGTGACGATATAGAGGTGCAAATGCAAAAATCAAAACAATTCTATGAGCCGATCCAGCGGCATAGTGGTTAAGGCATTGGCCTCTGGAGCTGCTGGGTCCGGGCTCGAATCCCACTTCGGCATGGATGTTTGTGTTTGTCGAGTATATGCGGAGTACGTGCTCGTAAAATCTGTTGGGTCCGAAAGTCCTGTGGGCGGTCATTGCGCAGTTTCCCATGGGTACAGGTCCCTGGAGAAAATTTCCCTCCCCTTCAGGGGACATGTCTAAATTGTGGAGAGGTGGAGACAGATGACAGCATCTGTCATTTGTGTATGTGTGCGTCTTGTGTTGTCCTACTTGACGATGGTTTATAAGCGGGTCCTTGCGACCAAGCACACAAGCCTGAAAATATATTTCAAACCAACCAACTAACACTAAATATTAATTATTGAAGCGCTCAAATTACGCGTGGAATTTTACCGTTTAATTAACTGATAACTAGAATTGGTTACAGTATTCGCAATTGTTGAACAAATAATCACAACCAAGAGAATCAAGCAAGTATTGCAAAGTTTACGATTGTTCCAATTTAGGCTTGTCACACACATTCATTTTCTGTTGTTTGTAAAATAAGGTACCTGGTACCTCAGTCTATATACTGTCGAACGTGAACATCCAATTTTACATAGTTAAAGTTTGTGTCAATGATAATGTGGATTGTGAATTGTAGTTCTTCCCTGGTTTTGTTTTGTTGTGGCTGCTTTAGTATAGGATTTTGTTTTGACAAAGAACAGTGACACTAGGGCTGATGCAACGGCTTTGTATTGAATTTAAAAACCGAAACACGTCATTTTGGCAACTTATGAAGCAGCACCGATTTCCATAGCTAATGCTTTGCATGTAAAGTTTACATTCAAAAACTAATTAATTTTAACTTCAAGTGCTCTCCCTAAAACTTTTTTTTTTAATTCTAGGGGGAAGATCCCTTTTTTTTTCTATCCCGTTTTTACACTTATTGACTTATTCTACCTCAAAAATTAGACTGTGTAGACGGTTGCTACTGTGAAAGGACATATTAACTGCTGACCTACAATCAGTCTAAAAGTCTGCCACTTAATAACCTTTATAGAGGGAGTAAAAGTAAAAGTCTGAACCTGTGTACGATGTTGTTGATAAAAGTTGTGTTTTTGTGCTATCTACATCAATTTTTTAAAATTAAAATGGAAGTTGTCAAACTTGTTATTTTTCTTTATAGGTTCCTGCAAGTCTTTAAGCATGTTATACTTCATTGCCAGAAACATTGTGAATTCATAAGGTTTACACTTAACCCTTTCAGTCCCAAAAATTTACTACACTACAGAAACATCTGATATTCACAAAATAAGCTTATTTTAGGTCAAATATACGAATTCCATAAGAAAAAAAATCCATTTAAATTTTTTATATAGTTTTTGAAACAATGCCAAAATTCTTTAACTGTGGAAAACAACGAAATAAAAAAATATATATTACCTAAAAACACTTCCAGTTATATATTTTAAGGTATCTGACCATATTATTAAAAAAAATTTACTAATTATTTTAACCGAAATAGTTTAAATTGTGTTTTAAATATGTGGAACTGAAGTGAACTTATCAAAAATCAGGAGAAACGCTTGTTGACTATTTTCTAAATAAAAAAAATAGTAGCTCTGACTTCTATTGAGATAAAAGTAAAATTTTGTCTGATAGAACAAAGTGTGAAGAATCGAATGATGTGTGTTTGGATGTCATAGCGGGACATAAACATTTTGAAAAAAATATTGAAAGTGATGATGCCAAATGGCATCACTGGGACTGAAAGGGTTAATAAACTTGATTAATCTTTAATAAAACCGAAAAAGAAAAATGCAGGGTTTCCACAGTCCTTGAAAAGTGTTTGAAAAAAAACCTTTGATTTTCTAGGTCTTGAAAGTGCTTGAAAAACACTATCAATGGTAGAAAGTACTTAATTTTTTGGCTGTTGTCTTCTTAGGCTGTTGCAAATGTTCATTTTCGCTTCATGAAAAACACTTTTTCAGTGTGAATCGGTTCCTATTTTGATTTCATGTTTATGTTTAATCCAAGAAGGCAGAGCAAGTGATTTTAGATGGATTTTTTAATAACTAAATGGTTATTTTAAAACACATAAATACGTTCATCTAAAAGTTAGAGAGCTCTTATTCGTTTTCTAAATGAATTTTTAAAAACTATTCTGAAATTTAGGTGTTGCATGTTCGAATTTACAGTCCTTGAAAATGGAGAAATAAATCCTTGAAAAGTCCTTAAATAGTCCTTGATTTTCTTTTACCAAAATGCGTGGCAACCCTGAAAATGTTTTCTCAGCATTGAAAGTGATTCGTAATGTCCTGAAATTTCCACAACAAGTGCTGGAAGTCATCTGAAAGAATTTATTGGGCCTATAAACTTTCTGATGACAATGCAAGCTTCACGATAGCTTTCTTCCCCTACCTCCCCATGTGGTTTTCCTGAAAATGGTGCAAGCGTTCACTGTTTTTATTCTACCTTGTTTGAGGGCTAGGGTGGGTGAAAAAATGAAATAGCAACACTTTCTGGAAAAAACAGGCTAAAGGTTAGGGGAAGAGAGTGATTTTGAAGCTTTTGTTGTAAACAGAATTTTTTTTTTCCTAGTAACCTTATATATGGCCAATATGCTGTTGAATGTGAATCACTTTACATGAAATCCTGCTTAGCACAAACTATGAATTCTGTAGTTTTTAATTTTTCAAAACAGTTTTCATGAAATCGGTCATAGACTTTTGAAAAATAAGGAATTGCTGATGTAATTTTCTTATTACAGCAACCCCATTGTTATATCATGCTTCCCCGGAGAGAAGCAAAAAACCGAGATCTATCCAAATGCACGTTATAACGAGGCTCAATATAGCAAAGAAATGCTTTTTAAAAAAAATTTATATTCATTTCATCATGTCGAGGTTTTTTGAGCAAATTGCGCATGAGCAAATTTTAATGGCCGTAGCAGTTAAAATTTGGTTTTAATTATTCAAATTTTTAGTATATACTTGTTAAGATTTTAGCTATTACTTCAGTTTTAAAGTTGTTGAAATTACATAATAAGGACCACTTACCTTTAAATGCATTGTTTTATTGAGTGGCAATTGAATGTGCTATAGTGTCACACACCTCTAGTTTTTTAAATGCTGATAGAGCCCTGTTAATTTGCATTGTAAGGATCTAATGGGCTTAGTTATATATATATTTCAGACAAAAAGCAGTGAAAGGACACCAAGACATTTCTTCCCTTATTATCATTCTTGATGATGAGCATTTTTTGCTTCGTTTAAGTTCTTTTAACTTTCAACAGTGACTGTCCACATTCACTGTAATATATTTGTATATTAAACAGAAATGGTATAAATATATGCATGTATCTTCTGTTACAAAACACCACAGTTAGAAATATGATAAGGTTTCATATAATGTAGCTTTGTTTCAACACTTCGTGTTAATTCTCAGTAAATAATAATTTTTTTTAAATGTAATTTAGTGTTTCAATACGTTAGAATTCTAAACCCAGCATTATGTAATGAACATTAACAGATTACAAATTAGTTTAGTTATTATATTTGTGTTTCCCTATCATTCAGTTTTAATTCCTTTCATTATTCTACAAGATTAGTTTTATACCTTTCTTGAACTTCATTATATATCGGGTTTCAACTCTATTTACATATAAAATTAGTTGTTATTATTTTAGTGCTCTTTTATTATTCAAGTTTGAATTCATTTCATTATTACCCAAGATTAGTTTTAAGCCTTTCTTGCACCAAAACAAAATTTCTAATATATACTTTTTATCATTGCAGGGTTTCATTCAAGTATTCAGGAATTAAACTCATTTACACGAGTTAACTTGTCGACATTGGCAGGCTTTAAGACTTTTCGACTGTTTCTGAAATTCCATTCGAAGTTCATACTGCCAACCAGTGAATGTGTAGTAAGTGATAAATGTATTTATTGGTATTTTAACATGTTGCAATTTATTTTTAGCTGAAAAAGAAAAGATGTTGATGTCAAATATGGTAGTTCAGCATCTTTTAGTTTTTGTGTTCGTAATTTAGAATTAGAATTTGTTTAAAATCAAATTTTTTTAAAAAGTAATCAAAAATGATGAATCACAGATAATTTCACCAAGCATCATTTTGCCATTCATGTGCTTATGCTGAAGAATGTTTGATTTCTGAATATTACTTGAATTCCTGTATTAGCAATAGTAAAATGAGGTAGTTTGAAGCCTTTTAAACTGCTGTAAAAGTTCAGTGAAACAAGAGATTGTTAGGACATGCTGAAATTGACATATTGTTAAAGATTGTCATCCCGCTACCCCCTGCCTCTTTTTAAACTAATAATATGGAAATCTGAAGAAAGAATATCGAAGGAGGAAAATTTGGGTCAACAAACTCGCATTTTTTAAGCAGTTCTTTATATCAATATAAAATAAGAATTGTTAAATAGGAGTACAACTCAAAAGGTTCACTTCAAGCTAAGGTCCATTGTACCACAGGTTCTTTATAGATTGGTCCGACTGTATTTACAGTTAAAAATTGGCTATTTTAATGTTCCACTATCATTCATATTGAATTCATTTCATTATTCTATGATATTAGTTTCAAGCCTTTCTTGAACTGAAACAAATTTTCTAATATTTTTTGTTTTATCATTGCATAGATTTTATTCAAGTAAACTAGAATAAAACTTCTTTACAAGAGTCTACTTCTTTTCATTTCAGTCCTTAGATTTCTCAAATTCCATTCATAGTACATACTGCCCCCAACTAGTTAATGAGTAGAAAGTGATAAAGTTTATTGATATTTTAATATATTGCAATTTTTTTCCAACTGAAATGAAAGGTATTAATGCATAATGTAATAGTTCAGCATTTTTTATACTTTGTGTTAATAATTTGGAAAAAATTTTTGTTTAAAATCAAATTCGAGAATGAAATTATGAAATAAAATTTACTTACCAAGTTATCAATAAAACAAAAACATTCAAAAATGATGCCATAGCAAATGACTTCCCACGTCACTACTTTTGTTGTGCATGCTAATGTGAAAAATGTTCGATTTCTGTATTATGCCTATGTACCTGTATCAAACAAGTAAAATGTGTGGGACCAAGGAAGCACTTCGGCATATGTTATGTAAACGTCTCCCAACTATTTTTATGGGGGCTTATTAAAAAAAAATGCTGAACTTCCCCATTGTGACAGTCAATGTGAATAAATTTCAGAAAAGCATACAGTAGACTCCCCCTTAACCGGCTTAAACGGGACCGAGGGTAAGCCGGTTAAACGAAAATCCGGTTAAACCGGAGAAATTAAATAAATTGAAATTTAGATGCTTATTTGATTGCACTTTCGTTTATTGATGATAATTGCCTTATGAAATACATGTACAATTGACATAAGACGTCATTTTACAGGTTATTTTATAAATTATTATTAGTATTTTACATTTTTAATTAAATACCTTAAAAAAAATCTGTGACCTTTTTTGTCGAAGTTTGGACCAACCTCTCACCAACACCAAAAGACAAAGCAATTAATTTCAAACTTTCTCCCTTATCAATCCTTTTTAATCCATCTAATCACGATACCATGCAGACTACTACTACTCGCTTTATTTTCTCACTTTTCGCCATTTTGGGAAAAAAGTCCTTTTAAACTCTGGCAGAGAACATAGAACAACAACTTATTTTTGACACGTGCTCAGTTAAATCACCTTCCTTTCCACCCCTCACTAGAGTGGCTCCATGTACAAGTGTATAAGAGTGGCGCCACTGGGGAGTGACTGGCAACCGGCTCTCCACGCTCTTCCCCGGCTCGTGCCAACCTAAAATCGTTATCGCTTGTAACGGCGCCAAAGCTAAACCGAAACTGAAGTTATATTTGCTCGGGGTTCCTGATGGGGGATGGGGGAAATTTGTATCGGATTCTTTTGGACAGTATTCGATTTCAACTTAAAGAAAAAGCTTAGCGCTTTTTTCTTTTTTTTTAGAAAATTTTGTTGAGTATAACACTGATTTTTTTTAATCTTGTTTCTAACAAAACAGTTTGAAAAACTTAAGATTTTTATAACCAATTTGTATTTATACATTTTCTTTTAATTTAAAACTCCACTTTTCATCCAAATACGATTTTTGGAGATATCAGATTTTAACAATATAAAAACGGCAACATAACAAATTACGATACTTTTAAAGGTTTATTTTAATATATTTAAAAACTGTATTGAGAAGAATAATCGCTATAAAGTAAATAATTATTTCAATTTTAAAAAGTTTTTGCATGGAATTTATGAAGTAGAAAAATAGGTACTCCAGGCTAAATAATTTATTTTTTTAGGACTTCCTTATATATTTGTGAATTTTATTACACTAAAAACATCCTAACTCAACTATCACTTTTAAATGAACTACATCGATGCGGAATGAAAGCTGTGAGACTACTAAAATATGATATTAAAAGACAATTGAAAAACGTTACGGACACTGCCAATGCATATTCTACTGGAAATAAATTATATTCGAAAATAGCTGTATTCTTCTTGAAGCATAACGAGGTTAAACTAAATGAATTGGGGTTGAAAGGCACGAACTTTACAAGATCTACATGATTTTATAGCACAATCAGGGAGGTCCATCACTACTGCTTGTATTTATTTAAGTAATTAGAATAACAGATAATCCTAATAAATTATGTAATGTAAACACTTAAATGACAAAATAGGTTTTAGGTACAACCTTAACTTTTCTTTGAACCTTTACTTACAATAAAATGCATTAAATAAGTTTTGAAATACAAAAATAGTACATTCCCGAATAACACTCCATACCGTACAGACTTTCATTTGTTTACCTTTTAGAAAAGCGCCAACATGGTGAAGCCAACTAGCGCCAAAACGTGGCCAAATATCGTCTGCACGCAAATTCCGAAAATTGCCTATATCACTTAAAATAACAACTATTTTTTGCTTTTAGGAATTCATAATCATTCATTGAATATAATACTATAATAAACAGTACTTAAAATTACGATTATTAGGATTATTATTAACGAAAACTTGATAAAATAGACATTGCAAGTTGGAACAATTTTAAAAAAACTTAAACTACATACCTTAAAACTTGTTAAATACAAAAAATACTTGGTGCAAAATGTAGCTCGGACTATTCCCTATTCCAATTATGCAATATAAAAGTTAAACATACCTAAAGTTTTGCAGATTAAGCAGATTATTGTAGAACACTCACAATTCCTATGGACGCGCTATGGAGAAAAAATACAGTGGTCGAAAATTTGGACTCCTTGGACTCCGGAGGTGGAGCCAGCCAATGAGATTGCAGATGCTTGCCTTCACGTAATCGGCAGGGGAGCAAGGTGTCTCCACTCTTATAGTACTTACTATTTATGGAGCCACTCTACCCCTCACTAATAGATGGGGAAAATCCGACCAATCGTCACAATCCTACAAGGACAACAATATAAGCCAACTTGTCACGGGTCCCTTTAAAATCCCCCCTTTCAACCCCTTGCTAATTCATTAGGAATGTCCGGTCGATCCCCACAGCCTTCCAAGGTCAACAAGTCCCCCCCCCCCCCTTCTCCCCAAAAAACCACCCCGAAAACCGATTGAAATAACCAAAAACCTGTATTTTTAGCTATTTTTCACATTTTAAGGGAGAAAAATTTTCGGCCCGGTTAAAGCGGAGATCCGGTTAAGCGGAGGCCGGTTAAGAGGGAGTCTACTGTATGTGTAACATCCGTCCTGTTACCTTTCCCCTAAATCTAGACTGTAATCTACATCAATCTTTAAAAAATAAAATTGAAATGGGCCTTAAATAATATTTGTTTCATTACAGGTTTCTACAAGCCTTTACGCATAGAACTTCATAACCTAGGACGGTAGTAAATTTATTGGACTTACATTATCTTCAAAAAGTTAATCTTGGATGAACATGAGAAAGAAACAACAAATATTTGTGCAGTGAGTGCAACCGATTGTATTTCGTTTTTTAAACTACATATTAAAAAATATAGCTAAATACAAAGTAATAATTTAAACTATTGATTGGGTGACATGGAAGAAAAGCCATATATGTGTAACATTTGTTCTGTTGCCTTCTCCTTGAAGCCAGACTACAAGAAACACATGCTGACCCATAAAAAAGAAAACCTGTTCACTTACAAGGAAAGTCATGAGATATTTGCTTCTGAATCTACCCTGCAAAAGCACATCTCAACCGCCTCTTCAAAAACACCACATGAGTGTGATTCATGTGGTAAGAAATTTAAGTGCAAATCTCTACTTACTAAGCATTACTTGGTACACACAGGGGAAATGCAAAAACCTTACAGTTGTGAATTATGTAGTAAAACATTTACTCGTAAGCAAAGCCTTCAGAACCATTTGTTGACCCACACTGAAGAAAAACCTTACATTTGTGAATTCTGTAATAAGGCATTTAGTTGCAAGTATAACCTTCAGAGTCATTTGTTTATCCACACTAAAGAAAAACCTTACAGTTGTGAATTATGTAGTAAAACATTTGGATATAAGCAAAGCCTTCAAATTCATTTGTTGACCCACACTAAAGAAAAACCTTACAGTTGTGAACTATGTAATAAGGCATTTGGTCAAAGTCAACATCTTAAAACACATTTGTTGATCCATACTAAAGAAACACCTTACACTTGTGAACTATGCAATAAGGCATTTCGTAGAAAATCCAACCTTAAATCTCATTTGTTGACTCACACTAAAGAAAAACCTTACAGTTGTGAACTATGTAATAAGGCATTTAGCCAAAGTCAACATCTTAAGACACATTTGTTGACTCACACTGAAGAAAGACCTTACAGTTGTGAATTATGTAGTAAAACATTTGGACATAAGCAAAGCCTTCGGAGTCATTTGTTGATCCACACTAAAGAAAAACCTTACAGTTGTGAACTATGTAATAAGGCATTTAGTGTAAGGTCTAACCTTAAATCTCATTTTTTGACACACACTAAAGAAAAACCTTACAGTTGTGAACTATGTAATAAGACATTTAGTCAAAGTCAAAGTCTTAAAACACATTTGTTGACTCACACTGAAGAAAGACCTTACAGTTGTGAATTCTGTAGTAAAGCATTTAGTCGAAATCATCACCTTCAAAGGCATTTGTTGATTCACACTAAAGAAAAACCTTACAGTTGTTAACTGTGTAATGAGGCATTTAGAGTCAAAGGTCCAAATATAAATCTCATTTACTGACCCACACCGAGGCTTCTATTACAGGGGAGCTGACGCAATAGCCGCCTTTGGTTTATCAGTTGTCGCGATTTGGGGGTCTACCGTTGAAGGCAGTGTTAAAATCTGCTAACTTCTATTAAGATATTAATTTAGGTCTAATATGCCATAAAAAGTGCTAAAAATTGCTTACATGTATCTTGCTTTAATACATTAGGATAGGGAAATTTCAATTTTCACCCTTTAAATTATAATTTCTTTTGTGTGTGCTGCCTGTTGGCAATATAGCACTGTGTTGGTGACTTGCAATAAAGTTAAACTAAGGTTGTTGTTTTTTTGTTACAGTATGAATTATTTTTAGGCATGACGGATATATTGGTACTTTGTAGGAAAATGCAGAGACTTTGAAATGGACTGTGCTATTAATATTTTTTTTAATTTGGATATTTGCTTTAAATGATTATCTTGTGGTTAAGCTGAAAACTACTACTTTAATCAAACTTTAAAAGAGAATAGTTGCATGCTTAGGTTAAAAACATGCATTCTAGTTGCCACCATTTACATTATGTGACCAAATGCTATATGCAGTAATTCCTAAAATAATTTGTTGTAGCATTGTTTTAATTATTAATTCACTTTGTTTTCAATTTGTATTCCTTGAAATAAAAAAATTTATTCGCTTTTAATTATTGTGTGTATTTAAATTAGTATTAAAAAAAAATAAATTATTTTATACTGAGGGTTAACACAAAGTTTTGACTCAAGTAAACTTTACGTTTGACAGTATGTCACCATGTCTTCATGTTACTGCATTACCAATTTAGCTTTTTATGAGCTGAAATAGTTCAAGGGATGAAGTTCTGCAAATTACTTTTCGGTCTCGATTGCAGGTATTGGTAGGTTATTTTGTAATTTGTA
The DNA here is from genome assembly GCA_023701765.1 of Hylyphantes graminicola. Classification (NCBI taxonomy): domain Eukaryota; kingdom Metazoa; phylum Arthropoda; class Arachnida; order Araneae; family Linyphiidae; genus Hylyphantes; species Hylyphantes graminicola. The sequence goes on from CM043112.1 coordinate 72,859,470, forward strand.
TAAAAAAAGCTAAGAAGAGTTTCAAGCAAAACAGTTTTTTTAGCAGAAAATTTGATTGGCATTTCGCATTAAGATAAAAAGTTAAAATGAAATATTTTTTCGAAAAGATCAACAAATATTTTTAAATTCTTGATTCATAGCACAGTGACCTGTGATTTCACTCTCAAATTAACTGTCATTGATGAAAATAAACTTTTCTTTTTATGGCTAACTTTATTTGATGAAAAATTTTAACACCCAACAGCACAGCAAGCAGTTGGCATTTAAAAAAACGTAAAAGAGAGAATTAGAAACATAATTACTGATGTTTAGCAATCCCCCTCGCTAGATTAGGCTTTTCATTTAGGAGACGTCATTGGCTGTGTTTAAGCTGCTTATGAAGATCAGAAACAGTTCTTTCCCATCATGTTTACTTCATTATTGAAGCGCTTAAATAATGGAATGGAATTTTACCGTAAAATTAACTGACAATTAGAATCGGTTACTGCATTCGCCACTTTTGTAGAAATTATCAGGGAAGTTTTCCGTATCGTGTTCTGTTTGGCGACATAGAGAATTAGTAACTAAACGCAAGCGAGTCATCCCCTTAACTGGTGTCGGGGAACCGGTTTCTCCTCGGGTATTTCATCTCGCGTTTCTGACGTCAGACACGTGATCTCCCGTTAGTGAAAGAATCGAAGTTTGAGCTTTCGATTCTTTGGAAAGATTTTTCCTTTATGGAACGGAAGAAAAAATGACGTATTCGGAGGGAGGGGCTTGAGCTGAAACTTTGATCATAATGAGCGATGACGCATTTTGGGTCTCGGAAAGAAGCAGAGGAAATGTTAATCATTTTGGGTTTTAAACATTTATCTTTGTTTTGAACGTAGATTTTCTAATTTTAAATGTTTTTAGTGTTTCATTAAACACTTTACAATGCACAGTTTGGATAATCAAATATATATTAAATTAAAAACAAAATAATGTAATTTTAGCAACTTTTGTATTAAGGATTTAAAAAAAAAACATTTTTACAAGCAGCTTTGCATGATTTGCTTTTTTCGTTTAATTCCTATTATTTTTGTTTTGTTTTTTTATACATAAAACATCAACAAAAACTTCAGCGTGGGTTTTCTAATTTTAAATGTTTTTAGTGCACTTTACAATGCACAGTTTGGATAATCAATTATATATTAATTAAAAACAAAATAATGTAATTTTAGCAACTTTTGTAAGTTTAAGGATTAAAAAAAAAACATTTTTACAAACAGTTTTTGCATGATTTGCTTTTTTCGTTTAATTCCTATTATTTTTGTTTTGTTTTTTATACATAAAACATGAACAAAAACTTCAGCGAATAATACCGAGAAAAAAATATTAAAATTTTACAAAAAAAAAGCATGTTCTAGTTGTGTGAAGTTAACGTTTTACTGCGCACATTTAAAGACCTCTGAACGCTGCACCGTAATTTAAATTTTGATGAACTGATCAAGACTGATATTTTGTGGTAAAGCTTATTTTACAAGATAGCATGTTATTTATATTTTTGTGCTCAAATTAAGCGACATGTGAAAAGTCGTAGCACAGGAACTTGAGTTGAGTCTATGATTACTCACAAATTTACGAATATATTGTATTAGTATTGCCAGCACAAAAAAATTAAATACAAAATTCCAAAGGCCTTATTTTAATTTTTATGTATATATAATTCTTTTTATGCAACTGTTTATAATTTTTAAAAAATATTTTTTTTATGTAAGTTATAATTAGTCTATGCTCTCGTATATTTGACGATTTCTTTAATTTGAGACTCTTCCATTATTCTATTTCTATAACCATAATCCTTGTTAAATAAAGATCGCACCACTAAAAAAAAAGTTTTTGCCAGGGCAAGTGAGTAAGTAACAATAATTAATTATAAGTTCAATTAGTTGCTTCCAAATGTTTTTTCCTTTTAGCTTCCGCACTACGTTTATTTCGTAAAAAGTGGAAGGTATTATGATCTTTCAGTATGTATGTCTATCCGTCATCCACTTTCACAGCCCTAACTGCAAATGCTACAGGCAAGTGTGATGTGATACGTCAAAAAAAAAATCAGGGCATAGAAATTATATTATAAGATATTAAAAATTTTAGAAAAAATTCGAATTTGAAGTATTTAAATTAATTTGAAATAAAGTCAAATATATTTCATAAAGAGATTTTTTTATTGTTTATTGATATGAAATGTTTTCTTCTATTTAAAAGCGAGGAATATTACATGTTAATTCTTTAAATATAAATTAATTTAGCAAACGCTAAGAAATAATTATCGAATTTTCGAAAGAAAATAAATGGAACTAGCAAAATAACAATATAATTAGGTAAGTAATATAGAATTAGGTTAGGTTTTGAATTATCGTTGCACTAGAGCTACACGAGGGCTATTTTCGACGGGCGTCGTATTTTATAAACCGCAGTCAAGTGACGAGCCGACACCTGAATAGGCACCCAACGCAACCGTTCAGGGCGACAACGTACGCAGTGTTAGGACTTTGAAGGATATTTAACGTGTACTCCCTTACACGGAGTATTATTCGTCGGACATTTTTGGCTGCACGGACCGTTAATAGGTCGGCAGTTATTTTGGCGATGCCCGGACCCGAACCTGGGACCTTTCGCATGCTAGGCGAGCGCCTAACCCTGCCCTGGGCTCCCCAGCCCTTAGGCATTTTCTAGCTCCATGAACCATTAGTAAACAAATATTCACTGAATATTAAAAATAATTTCAAATAAAAGAATTTCCGACTTGAGTCTTTAATTTTGGATAAATCGATTGTACAGAGGAATCGGAAAGCTAAAAGGAAACATAATTCATTTTCTGTGGAGATTTCTGAGTTGTTCAGATTAGAAGAACAAATCTTTAAATATATATATAATGAGTTTTTTGTTTGTTACACGTCATTAATGACCGTACTACCGTACTTTATTGATTTTAATTTACCTTTTACTTGAATTATTGGTTTTGGTTTAGCGTAATATGTTACTTATTAATACAACTATACATTAATTCCCCGATCTAAAATAATTAATAATCTATCAAGCAGACATTTTTTTACCGCAATTGGATTGCATATTCTTTCAGAACATTGTTTGGTTTTTATATTTGAATGTCAATTAATGTATAAACGTGTGTGTTTTTTATCTAAATTTTCGTGCAATTTACATGTAATCATACTTATATTTTGGTCATTCACTGCACTGCAACATACAGATTCGTTACTTAAATGTATTGATTTCAATTCAATTGGGTATGCACTACATGTTGATTTTTCTTAATAGTAAATAGTAGTGATTTTATGTAGTAAAAATATGTGCAAACAGTACATCCTTTTTAAATTTCAACACCGAATGACCAGGGCATGATCTACCATAAGACTTCTTAGGCCTCGGCCTAGGGCCCCCAAATTTTAAGCGTCCCTAAATATCAGTTTCTATTATGCTAAATGCTGTTGATTACCATTATTTCCGTAACTGTTAAAATTTTTCAAGGCCTCCCACTTTGTTTTTAGATTGACTTTGACAATGACCTAAAGTGATTGATTTAATGGATATACAAGGCAAGGAATCCGATAAAATGCTAACTAAAAATAAGATACATCGACCAACTAGCACCATCATTACATAGGGATACATGAACCGCACGTGGTCAGGTCAGAGGTGTTGGGTCAGACCTGCGCGTAGTCGTTTTCAATCAAACATTTTTTTTCTCTGGGGCAGGGCGGGGAGGGGAAGAAGAGGGATTCACAATAGATAGTAGTATGTCCCCCTTTTTTTTCTCAGAAATCCAGGGTCGCACCCAGGCAGAGGGGCTATTTGGCGGGGTCACGCTCGAGTAGTTTGGAGCTATGTCACCGGTAAAACTGGAAGTGTGGACAGGGAAGCGGAGTGAGAAAGGGGGAAGATGAAATTTTTTCGGAAATGGCTTAATCTTTAAATTGTTTAATAATTGCTTATAATAGGGCATTTCTATTTGAAAATATAAAAAAAAAGAAACCACAATTTTAGACGAAGTAATTTTTTTTTCTAACGAAACTGGCGCCTTAAACAACTACTTTGTCTTTAAGTAAAATAAAGCAGTGATAAGAATTTACAATTAGTTTATTAGTTTTAATTTTTTTTTTGATAAAACAAGTAATTATTTTTATATTATAGTAGAAAATTCCTTGGGTTGCATTTTGGAATTGATTCTACAAATATTTTAAATTGAGAAACGCAGAATTGCCTGACCATGTATGTAGTGATAGTTCTTCCTAATGTGAAATTAATCTTTAGCTGCTAAAAATATTTTTTTAAAAAGAAAATATCTCACAATGCCTAATGTATGATTACACTTACTGTTTTATTGTATATTAAAACAAGTACTTAATCATGAAATAAAAAACAATCTACAAACTAAATTTTTTAGTTAAAAATAATCTTTATTAAATTAGTTAAAAGCATACCTGAATAAAATAAGTTCATTATAAAAACACATTCTAAAAAAAAGTATTTTAAATAAAGTAATAAAAAGTATTTTAATTTTAAATTACTTAATTTAAAGTAATAAGTAAATATTCTTTTATCCATAAGTTTACAAAAAACTATTTAGAAAAGAATGCATTGACGTTTCAAAAACACACGACCTGCATTACTGAATGTAAAGTACGAAACTTGAACTATTTTAAATCGTTTATTTACTAAAGTAAATTTTAATTTATGTACGCTAAAATTTCCAAAATTTTTATGCTTACACTATATGAATCTAATATAATAATGTAAAAAGAAAGTGTTAATTGTTGCAAAAAAACCTAAGAAAATAACTAATTATCTTTATTTTTTCTTATTCTTTATTTACTACTATTTCTTAAATTTATTATAAAAATGTTAATGTATTAGTTAATAATATACTTAAAAGATGGCGTTTCTGAAGCAGCAATACTTGGTAACTTCCCAATCATTTTAAATATAAATATCACACAACTCTTCCCAAGAATCGAACCACGTACGTTAAAAAAGATTCGGTCAAGAGTAATAGAATCGATTCTTTAGTTTCTTTACATTACAGTCGAGTCTGCTTATCGCGGCAACCTTCGCTTGCCCGCGATAAGCGCCAACCTTGGCGAGATAATTCCACAGAACACGATACGGAAACCCAGCCCTCCCATGATATCATACTGGGCGGTAATTAAGGGTTGCTCACTCCTCCCGCGGTCGTGACGTACTTCATGCTCCGCCCTCAATCTCCCAGCTCTTTGCCTCTGGCGCTTGCTATTTGGGAAAATTTAGTGTTACGTTTGCCAAGTAGCAGATCAAGTGGTTTTTTAGGTTTCGCGACATTTGGTTGACAGGCAACCCCCAAATGCAGATGCAGTATCGTTTGCTTTTGAGTATTTGTGAGGTTTATTCTTATTTTTTACTTATTAAGATAGTGGTTTGACCACGGGATTTTATTTGAACTTGCACGTTGAATTGTAAGAAATTCCGATAAGATATGGAATATACGTGTACTGAAGTTGAGTCGAGGAAAATATATAAAACAGACCAAAATAGAAACATAGATTTCTTCTCAAAATTAAGTTTATTTTTAACATGATTAAGTAGTGATTTTAGTCAATTCCTGGTTTTATAATGTTATTCATAATCAGCATATCTTTTAACAATGGTATTACAAGATAAGTAAAAAGTGTTCAGTATTATTTATAATGGTTTTATGATCAATTGAATAACCAGAGTCATATGGTAGAAGGGATTAGAATAAAAGAATTAATAATAAATAATTTTTTTAACAATATTCTTAGACACTTTAATATTTAACCTTTTTTTCCAATTGAAAACATCTGTAAAGGTAAATTTAAATTGTGAGTACTGAGTAGTGATTTATATTTCGAAATTTTGTGCCTCCTCTTCCTGTTATCTAGAGAGCAGGGGAAAATCCCCCCTCTTCTTTCATATGGCTTACACTCTCTTATCAAAAGGAGCAGCTTGCGGCAATGTCAAGTAAGGTTGTCGCTGTCTCCAGTTATGGAGAGGGGACTAGTGGTGGCCTTGGACTAGTGCCTTAGGTCTTTCAGGTGTTTAACGTTAAAACCTTATTGAAGTGATTAGTATTTGTCTAGGTCCTTAAGATCTTACGTCCTTCGGAGCTTATGCAGTTTTTGCTAAAGGTATCAATGTAAAATACTGCATGTATATGTGAATGTATAATGCAAAGAAGAAATTCTTATATAAGAGAAGGAAATTCTGACTGCTGGAAAATATATAATTTCCTTCTTTTATATTATATAAAAGAAAAATATTTATTGCACGTAATTATAAAAAGTTAATGTATCCGAATCTCAACTTTTTGAAAATTCTGTAAATTTTCTCCTTGCTTGGAAAAAGTTTATTATACCCACAGCGGCTTAAATAACTATTTTCCCTGTATATATTGCTGATGGAAAATTATAGTTTCTTCCAAAATTAGAAATTTAGTGTTGGTTAAATCACATAAACAAGCGGTTATTTCAATGATAGACCAATAAAAGAGACGGAAGGAAATTATGAATCATAATTTGAAACATATTTCTTTTGAGCCTTTTTTTCTTTGCAATATAGACATTTCGATTTCAAATAGCTTGTGTAAATGCTTTTTTGTTTAAATTTTTTTTAAAAAAAAACTAATATTTCATGATTCCACTTATATTTTTAATTAAAATAAATTTTTCTCAATAAGTATTCTAAACCTCTTCACCAGGTCTCTATAATATCTCTATAAGAGATCAATCTCAAGTTGTGCCAGGTCTCTATAACAATTTTATACTATGTTCAATTAGATTTTGTAAATAAAGTAAAGAAACGGATTTAAATTATAGGAAAAGTTTATTCTGTAATTTGAAAATTTTGGTCAGCTTGAGGTTCCCCTTTGTTGCAATTTGTGACTTAAGCTTTCATATAACTATATTAGAATAAAGTATTATGTATTACATCTTGCTAAAGGTGTCATGTTCTGTCCCCAAGTAATAAAAATTATGTAAGTCATGACTATTCCTCAAGTTTTAAACATTAGTATTTTCCATCAGCATTATATATAATTCATTTAGTCAGTTTCGTTTAATTGGATTTGTCCCTGACCACTAATGGTAGGGTTTACAAGAATTAAATCGATTAAAAAAGTAATGGAAAATAGAAGAGAGCAAACTAAAAAAAATATATTTAATTTTAGAAAAAAGTAATAACAAAAACGAAAAAAAAAAAAGAATTTTGAATATGTTACTGGTAAAAGTATTATAATCAAGGTTTCGCAATCGTCACTTGGAATTTGCGTTCTTGGATGAGAATCTTCGCATCAATATGCACAAATTTAATGAACTTTGAAGAGGTTTTTTTCCTTTAATTTCTTCTACTTTACTCTGCCCGTTAGGGGTGACTAGTGCTAATGGGCTAGAACAACATACAATATTTGGTTTACTTTACTATTTCATGCAGAAATACAGACACCATTTATCATACACACGTAGGGTAGTGATAGTGCAGTTTTTAAATTTTGGATGAAAATCCTGTAGTACATTTAAGCGGAAAAAGGGTTTCTATGCTCAAAATTAAAATTTTACAGCTTATTTATGTTTGTTATCTTTGAAAGTTAAATATATTTATTGAACCTAATTGGAAATTTTGCATGTGTTAATGTAGGAAAATCATATTCGAAATAAAACATATTTCTGAATTAGATTTTTAATAGAATATTTTAAAATAAAATTTTAAGGAAACACTAGTTTAAATCCAGAGGGAGCACACACAAGCAAATTTATACTTCAAGTTTTGTACTTAGAAAAAATATTTTAGTTTTTGATACTCAGATACGTCCACGTAAAACTGAACTATATTCTAACCTAAAAAGAATGTAAATGCAGCCAAGTTCATTCTTCTTATGATTAGGTTTAGATTATTAGGGTTTTAGATTATTAAAATACCTGTGATAAAAATAAATAAATATAAAAAATGTCTAATAGTTGAGGCCAATTCGTCACATATCAATTATCAGGCACAGTTGATATTTCTAACTTATGATGATACACTAAATGTTTAAAAATCGATTATATAATAGGAAAGCGTCTATAGGATGTTTATTTTACTATCAAAATTACTAAAATTAAAAAACAAAATATTTTTTCTTTATCTTGCGCAAATAATAGATGTGGTAAAAGAAGAACTGCACTTCACTAACTAAAAACTGTTTATCAAAATGATGTTGTGGTTGAAATTAAATATCTTTATCTCTTAAAGCAATATTTATTGGTTCAATTTTACTGCGAATATGTTAAATGTAAGTTTCACGTCAAATATTGTGATTCTGAACAGTGTTTTTAATACATGGTAATTCGTTAAAAGTTTTAATTATTAGTAGTAAAAAAACTACTTTTTGATCTAAATAATGTATTCATATTTATGTAATCGAGTGTTATCTTCTGCAGAATGATCCTAGGTTTAACGTTGGAATTTTTTTTTTATCTAAAGCCATTTCAATATTTTAAATTCCTGATTTTACCTGATTATTTACTGTTAAAACTGCAGATTTAACCCTCGAATGCATACTGTTGCCATATGGCAACATGATCCACTTTATTCTATTAAAGTAGAGCTCAATCTCGACAAATCTGTGTTTTTTCATCTATTACATTCCATTTTGAAGCTATATCTATATACATAAAAGGCGACTTCTGTTTGTTTGTTTGTTTGTTTGTATAGGACGCAAAAACTTAAGAACCACGCAACAGATCGTCACGAAATTTGGCAAAAAAATTCATCTCATCTCCAGAACAAACATAGGCTAAGAATTTTTCGAATCGGACCATTCCTTCTATCGTTTTCGAACGTTTTAGGGAAAAAATACACCACTTTCGCTCAAATCCGATCATTTTTTCTCTTTCGTGATGCCATCAGGCAGTAAAATTTAAATAAAACTTTTTAGAAAACAATTGAAATTGAAAATGTTTAATTTATTTAATATTTGTTCATTGAATTCAGAAACAAAATTAATAATTTGAAAAAATAGTTGGATATGTTTCAAGTTACGTAATCCTACCAGTCTCCATTCTATTTATTTTATTGTGCCTATATGATTTTAGTTATGAATTTTTTAAAAGCATAGTTAAGCTTTTACTTAACTATGTTGTTTTTTGAAGCCCGTTGCACTACAGAGGCATATTAGGGTTTCATGTCTTCCTTTATTCGCCAAATACTTTGCCAAACTCGCCAAGTTATTACAAAAAACGCGCAAAAGAGTATTTTTTAAATAGCTGGTTGTTTGTGCGATGGTCTTTGCGCCAGAGCTGAATGGGTGCAATGGTAGCTATGTATTTTCCTCGACAAATTTTTCAAACACGCCAAATGAGCTAAAATGTTTTTATTCGGGAAATTACTATGACCTTATCTGGTAATTTTATAGCATTTTTTAAATTTTTAAATTTTAGTGTAGTATAAGTAGCGGGATTTTGTACTTAAATAACGAACGGTATCAGCAACATAAGCTTATTAGAAAGCAAATAAACTTATAAAAAAATGCAAATTGTTTGCTGTTTTCTGGAGTGGCTCATTTTTAATTCTTACTGATTATTTTTTTACATAAATTTGTATTCTCTTTAATTTGAGCTTATTATCAAAGGTATTTTTGAGAAATTGATATTAATCATTACTATATCCAAGATGGGTAATTAAATGGAAAAAATTACTGGGTAATCTTCATATCTTACATAACTCAAAGATAAGAAAAAATAGTTAAATTGACTATTAAATTATTTCGTCACCTCTACCCGTGCAACGTCGGGTATATCAGCTAGTTTACTAATAAAATCCTCATACATGACAGCAGTAAAAGTGTATTCGAAATTAAAGAGTGAAGCTATTAAATGCTGTAAAATTACATCTTTGGCAGTATTCAAAGTGTAATAATATTAGTACTAAATAGAAATAAATTTTTTTGAAAAAAAAAACAATTATAGTTCAAGAGGGTTATTTTAAAATATATCTAGTAGTTTTCCAATCATTCTTATCAAAATTGGAATTTTGTAGTTGGTTTTTGCCATATGGCAATATTTTTTAAAATTGAAATTATTTAAATTCCAAAGCAGTTAAATTTTTTTTCAGTATTTTTTCCATAATGTATGTGTATTAAAGATACAAATATATTTTTTCGGGATGAAAAAAAATTCATGCATTACAGAATTAATGGTCATTAAGTAATCAATAAGATGATGTCTTACTAAAATTTTGTTATTATTACAAATCCTCCAGGCTAGCGATAGCTAGACGAATTTCATGAGATTATGAACACGTAAGAAGTCCAGGAAACACAAGGGGTCCTTAAGTAGATCGTCCCAGGAAAGATTAAGGCAGTCCAAAATATGGTCAGGAGAGGCCATTTCCGTAGAACACTTCGTACAAATTGGGAAAAGCTTGCGTCCTTCAAGAAAAGTAAGGGTCTTCAGATGGCCACTTGCGAATCTTGATAATGCCGTCTGGTCTCTGCGATCGCAAATGAGGCCAAGGGAGCCCCCAGGGTTCTTTCTCCTGTACCAATTACTTAAATTAAAATTTTGTAATTTTAATAAGCTCAGCAACAGTTTCTTCAGAAGGCATTCGGAATAAGTCTGGAATTTTTGACACGTGTTCATGTAATTATTAGTGAACAAATAAAATAGATATGTATATGTATGCTTTTCAAAAAAAATTGAAAAATGTCGAAACTTTTAATAAAATAAATATACATATATATAAATGTTTTTAAAAAAACTCCTTACATTTTATGTTTTTATGAGGTAGAAATTTAATATCTTGTGTCTGCGATTGGATAAAAAAGAGGGAATATATTTGAACTGGATAGTGGAGTGTATAGTATATAATTACAAATTATTTTTTACTTAAAAAACACATCCGTCATTTAAATTTTTAAAAAGAAGATTTCTTAAGCTTTTCTGCTTTAGTTGTGTTGCAATGCAATGTATACACGAATTACGAAGTGCAGCCCCTGCCCCTGGCAAGCAGTAAAGCTGAAATGACCATTCCAAGACAGTGCCCTAGGCTCCAAGACATCCGGCGACCGATAACAGCCAGGTTATATTACTGTTATCTATTGTAACTATTAAAAAACTATCACGAAGCTGAAAATATCCAGTCCAGCAAAGATGGTATCCACAAATGAAAAATATGAGTCTGATCTCTCCGAGTTCCGAGTGCTCATTAAGTTTTTTGTATTTTATGGGGTTTTTTTTTTATCTTTTGCTATAGTTTTTTTCATTAAATATAAGTATTGCTTTTATAAATATTTTGGCCAAAGGAAGAATTAAAAATTTTAATGCGTACGCATTTCTGATGACAAAAAGGCACTTTTATTGGATCAATTTATCATTGATAAAATAGAAAGTCATTAGATTTACACCATATTACATATTATTTTAAGAACTGGGTAAATAATAATAATATTTTTATAACAACGTGCAAAAAAGTTCACTTTTTTGTATCATATTTATTCATAAATCGTTGCGAAGGTGACACTTTACGTGCTTAAGTCACAGACAGTGGCGAAAATGCTATTTTCGGCACTAGTGCGGTAAAGTAAATAAGAGTATCTGATTGGTAGAAAAACAAAATGTCATATGAATATCTCCATGGAAACTAAATTATGTCATGAAACTCACTTATTTCAACTGGTTTATTACTTTTGCATTGTCTAATATCTCCATGGAAACTTAAAGTACTACAGAAATTATTAAAGGAAATTAAATAAGACAAAAGTTAGAACACAAATTTCATTTCAAAACAAAATTTATATTTCATAATATTCAGAGATTTATAGATCTGCTTTATTTAAAAATATTATGCGCCTGAATTATTTTTTAAACAATTATATTTTTTTTCACGTAATGAGAAATTTCTTATGATGTCACGCTCTCCGAACTGCGAGTTCATTGGTTGTTTTGTTTTCTTTGACATATCTTCTGGAAGCTCAAAATTCGTATCAGTATCCATGCTCAAATATTTGACTTTAAACTAAAACAAGTTGGTTTGTTACAAAATCTGTCACTTACACCGCTTCCACACAACATTTTGCGCTCAACAAGGAAACACACTAACACCTCAAAAAGAAATTCGCCAAACAAGGCCTTTGGTTAGTTATAATTCAAACTTTTATGAGCAAAAACATGGCAAAAACTAATAATTTTCTTTAATCTTCTTTTGCAGATTTGATAATTAATCTTTATCGTTCGCTAATTTTTTTTAACTTAGAAGAATAGTGATGAATTTTTTTAATAAATATCTTTTTGCAGTCACAAGTTTACATTTCGAAAAATAAATTAGTAAAATTTTTGCTTCAAAAATAAAAGTGAAAATTTGCATATTTTTTTGCATCTTTCTTCATTCATATATAATGAACCTTCAAAATAACTTTATTGTGCTATTATAACAATCCAAATAGAATTATTGCAAAAAAAATAAATATTTTTTTCAAGAATTTTATTTTTATTTTAAATAAAGTTTCTCGCACGTTTGATGTCATGGCAACAGTGAAAATATTGAGTAAAAATGGAATTCGCATGTTATTTCAATGTAGATTAAATTTTTAGTTATTTAAATTTTAAATAAACTTCTAATTTAAATTTTTTAATGAAATTTGGAATGTAGCCTAAACTGATTTTTTGCTTCAAAATGACGTATTCCACTTGTTTGTGAGACTTGCGGTTCGTTCTGTGAAAGTGGGTGACGGACAGACAAACGGACAGAACGATTATAAAACCTTCCACTTTTTACGTTATAAACGTAGTGTGGAAGCTTACACTTTTTACGTTATAAACGTAGTGTGGAAGCTAAAATAAGTTGGCCTTTTGTGCCGACGAGCCGACACCTGAAACACGTGTCATTATTTCGCTCGTTCGGAAATAAAATCTACTAGTTAAGTGTTACTTTTCATACTTGTTGCATAAATAACTCTGTCTTTTCAAAACTCTCTTGGTTTATTAGAATACCAAAAACACTTCCGAAAAATGAAATTTAAAACGTTATTGCAAACAACACAAGTCTATTTGTTTACCCAAGTTTACAGAACAGTAAAATATTTAAACATGCGGCCAGAAGGGCTTTTTCTCGCCAAAATCTCATAGCGCCAAATAAGAAGCCAAACCCCAGCTCTTTGCCCCTAGCATCTCCCAGCTCTTTGCCTCTGGCAAAGAGTTGGGAGATTGAGGCGGAGCATGAACACGTCAGGGTGGAGTGAGCAACCCTTAATTACTTCCCAGTTGATATCATGGACGAATTTAAATGCTGACCTGGCTTTGTTTTGTAATGGCAGCTTTGTAATGGCAGTATAGGATTTCGTTTTGACAAACAACAGTGGAACTAGGGTAAACGGGCTGTGGGGAGCCTTAGGGTCAGTCTCGATATCCGGATCGGAAGGTTCTGCGATCGAGTCCTGGTCGCTGAAAACTCACCGAGTAGGGATGCACCGAATATTCGTTTACCATTCGGTTTGGCCGAATAGCTTTACTATTCGGCCGAATAGTGAAATTTAAATTTTTTCAAATTTCTTCATATTAATCTTAGGCTGAGGATAGACATCGAAAAATTCCCAATAAGACTTGTTTTCTTTTTTGATAGACTCGATTTCTTAAGTTTTTGTTATTTACAATGCTTAATCGAGCTTTACTCCAAGTTGAATTAAATAAACATGTCTCTTCAACTCTTCAAGGGAACAGCTACTGTGTGAGTGGGCTTTAAAAAAACAATAATTGCTATTTATATTGCAAATGTAACTTTTTCTCTAAAATATTAAACAAATAATAATATTGTAATTGTATAATAATATTGTAAGCTATGGTTTTATTATTTTTTTTTCCTCATTTTCATTCCACATTGGATCCAAAAAAACAATAATTGCTATTTATATTGCAAATGTAACTTTTTCTCTAAAATATTAAACAAATACAGTGTTACCTCCTCTAACGGACACCTCTGAAAAGCGGACACCTCTAAATAACGGACATTTTCTCAAGTCCCAGTCCCTTAACATAGGTTACTTGATGTAATCCTCTCTAAATAACGGACCCTCTAAATCAGGGGTTCCCAACCTTTTTGGACCTGCGTACCACTTGACTTTTTAAGAAATTTTGGCTTACCACCAGACTTAAATATTTTAATAAAGGTATAATAATTAGTCATCTAAAAATGTTCAAAAACTTTTTGAATTAAATTACTGAGAAAACTTCATATTTAATGTGTCGATATTTGTATATTTATAACATGTTATAATAAAGGAGAAATTAAAAAAAAATTAAATGACATTCATTTACATTTCTATTTATTACCTATTGGTCTCGAAACATACAGATAAAAAAAATGGTACTAACTCAATGGTACTCAAAAAATTAATCGGCGTACAAAATGTACTTTCATAGCCTGAACTGTAGTGCGAAACTTGTTGTTATTTGCCTGTGATTAAAATAACAGCATTAAGAGTAATGGAACTCATCATCAAAAATAGTGAAGCTTTGTCGGGAGATGTTGCTCACATTACTCACACGTACCACCAGAAATTTTCTCGCGTACCATCGGTGGTACGCGTACCACCGGTTGGGAACCTCTGCTCTAAATAGCGGACACAATTTTTAATTTTTTTTTTATTTAATTCGGCTATCAATCCCAATAAAACACATTTTTGCATCCAAATATTTTTGCACCCCCATTTTCTTATCGTCAAACTACGTATTGGTGACCGTTCTATGACCTTCTAGTAACCTTAGAATGACCACCATAGCTTAACAATGGTTTTTACACGCCCCATGTCAATTTCCCCCATTATTCTCGAAGCCTTCTCTTTCCGAGAATTGAGAGGGAGTGAGTGCAATCGCCCCTATCCATTTCGCGAACCTGTTTGACCGCTTGCCTGGAGCTGTGTCCGACTTCTAATTGCTCATAATCCTAAAAAGTCGAGCTGCTAATAAGTAACGAGAGCTGATTTAGATTAAGTATGTAATGTTGTTTAAAGAGAAAAAGGTTAACGTTTAAAGAAAAAATGGATGTTGCTGAAAAAGAAAAACTACGTGTGAGATCTACTGCAGAACGTTTTAAAGTTGGAAAAACGCAGATAAGCCGTGATATTTCTTTCAAAGCAGTAAGCGGCGAATAGAAGTCTGTGGGTAGAGATGGGTCAGACCCGTTCTTTTTAAAGATTCGTTCTAATCGTTCGCGTTCGTTTCAAAGATTCGTTCAAAAGAACGAATCTTTTGATTCGTTCCTTTTTCTGTGCCCCCCCCCCCCCCCAAAAAAAGCGCTTGCAGATGAGAGTTGGCGTTATGCCAAGTATAGTAGAAAGACTCCTCTTCCCGTTGAAGGAGAAGGGGGATGGGGGGGGGGGGACACACACTCTCTGAAAGCTGAAAGGAATTCTAAGGACGTTTTTTTCCCTTATCAATAGTCTTCGGCTTTTTGGCTGTTAGCGCGTTTTAGCTTGGGAAGCTGGTCCTGGACATTGCTTGATCTGATCTATTATTTCTATTTGTTCATTTATTCATACACGAAAAGGAACAATAACTTGCCATTTTCATGGATGTTATAAGGGGTACATTAGATTGCAATAACTTTAAGTAGTTTTTTTTTTATCATAAGGCTTCTTTTTAAAATAACATGTTGAGATTTTTAACTTTTAATACAAATTATTTTTCACTTACAAAGCTTAATAATATATTTTTGGAAATATTAATTAGCATTTTTTCCTGGTTAGCATTAATATGGCAATCTTGTTTATTTTAAAAATTCCTTGTAGAATTTAACCTAAAAAATTAAGCTTAAATTAATCTTTTAAAATAGTTTTCACTTCTTTGAATTAATAATTGTTTAAAGAAAAAATATTATTAATTTCCAAATTAATTAACTTGATGACAGATGTGCTAACATTTTGATTTTTAGCCCGAAATATGTTCAATTACATTCAATAAGCTGTAGGCAAATATAGTAAATTAAAACAATAACCTCAAGGTGAAATAAAAGCAATCGTACATGTAGAAGCAGCTCGTACTTTTTGCCTAGTTTACAAATGATGGATTCATGATTAGCGGAAGATGTGCATTGACTAAGTTCGAGAACGATCGTTCGCGACTGAGTCAACTGAATAAAGTTCGCGACTGAGTCGACTGATTAAAGTTCGCGAACGGTCGTTCGCGACTGAGTCAACTGAATCAAGTTCGCGACTGAGTCAACTGAATCAAGTTCGCGACTGAGTCGACTGATTACAGTTCGCGAATGATCGTTCGCGACTGACTCGGATGTTACAGTTCGCGACTGACTCAAATGATTAAAACGCGAAGTATTAGTTCGCGAACCGCTTTTGCTGTGAAAGTGGATATTTTCTCGTGCTTGTTTTTCGTTTGCCCTTGAACATTGAAGGTTTGGAATTTGGTCTTGGGGGCAGAAAGAGAATTCTCGGAATCTGACGTATAGAGATGAGGTTCTGGGGGGATCGGTTTCGGGTTGGAATGTCTTGTTTATTGTGTATTGGAAATTCTGAGTACAATAGAAGTTTTTCTTCTTTTTCTTGCTGCTTCCTTCGGGTGGTTTCTCCTTTCATGTTTGCTGTTTATTGTAGTTTGGGTTTAATTCTGGGCTTTTTTATTCGTTATTTTTTCGTTGTACCAGAAAAACTGTATGATGTAAACTGCATAGTTGGACGGGAGGAAATGAAAATATTTTTTGGTTCTTTTATTCACTAATCTAAGTTCATTGTTTGCTTCAACTTTATTTCAGTGGGTATTACTATTAATTAACTAACCACAGTAAATTATGGAAATTTTCCTGTTAAAAAAGTTGTTTAAGTTACTCAGATAAACTACTACCGAGAAAAAGTATGTTCACTAATTGGTTTTATTATTAATAAAAACGAAGCATTTGCATAATACAAGTATGAAAATAATTAAGATATAAAAAATAACAAGTAAGTTTGTAACATAAAATTTAAATAGAACTGCTTTTACACATATTTAATGGAGTCCGGATGGCGGACTGGTTAGCATCGCAGGCCAGCAGCATGCGCGCTGTAACGGGTGCGGGTTCGATTCCCGCCTTCGGCCTGGGTGTACTTCCTTTCCTTGTGACAGTAAAACTCTTTCTGTGTCTGGCTTATTTGGCGAGGGCTTAAAAGCGGGTCGCTGATGAAACGCACAAGCCTGAATATAAATGTTTTCTGCCCTACCCTACACAACATAATTAATGCATTTAAAAACTATTTAGCATTCAATATTAAACTTTTAAATTGTTTTATTGCTTTTTCATTTAGTAGGCTAATTTTGTTTCGAAGGGTAAATATGTAATATTGCGCACACTCAAATAAAAAGACAAATATTTCATATCAATATGCAACATTAAAACTATCTATTAAAACATCTAAACAAATTAATTTTTAAATACTATTCTGAAAACAAAGAACAATTTTG
The DNA here is from genome assembly GCA_023701765.1 of Hylyphantes graminicola. Taxonomy (NCBI): domain Eukaryota; kingdom Metazoa; phylum Arthropoda; class Arachnida; order Araneae; family Linyphiidae; genus Hylyphantes; species Hylyphantes graminicola. Next base: position 72,876,923 of record CM043112.1, read on the forward strand.
AAAAAAAATCGCCAAAAGAAATACTTAGCAATAAAGAGGTCGTTCTTCTTCAATAAATTGTTTAAATGCAAAGGAAAAATTACGTCTTTTTTAAAAAAATAAAACGCCTTGTGCCTCGTTTTAAAGAAATAAAAACACAGCATTTAGCTCGATATTAAACTATCAAACGTCAGAATTAAATAAACTAGAAAATTCAACAATGGTCATTTTTCACATCTTGAGGGGTAGCAGTTCAGTGGTTCCAGCAGCATTGTTTTTCTTTTTAGCCCTTCTGGAATTACAACTGTTTCGGTTTATGCGAAAGTGAATTTTATATAATCTCTTTCTGTTTCACGAATGTTGCGTAAAAAATTATTTTCTTTTCGTTTAACTAGGGCTTTTCTCTTTTCGAAAATCACGTTAAATTGTTGTCCAAGAATTTCGTTTAATTTTTAAGACGGAATATAGTCGAAACTGAAGTTTTCGAACAACATTGACATTTTGGTAGTGCTTTGCTCACGTGAAATTTAATCGAATCAAAATCAATAAAGTTTTAATAATAGTAGGAATAAAAACAAGACGCACGTAAAGAATTTGAAAATAAAACACAGCAGACGAAAAAGAAGCGAATAAAAATGAAACAAGAACAACCTATGAAATCAGCTAAGAGAAAATAATTAAAACTCAAAAGAGAAAAATCTGTAACAAATCGATTTCTGCTTAACGTTTGCTAAATTTATTTGTAATTCGAAAAGGATTTTTAAATGCCATTTAAAAAACGAAAGACAATGCAAAAACCTTTGGCAAAATTGAAGGCCCCCTGCTGCTTTTTAGGCAACACTAATCTTTTAAATTTAAGGTAGTAAATGGACTGGGAAGTCCAGATGGTTAAGGCGTTTGCCTTGTATACGAAAGGTTCCAGGTTTGGGTTCGGAACTGCCGACCTACAGCGGCAGATAAAAATGTCAGACGAATAATACCCCGTGTAGGGGGAGTGCATGTTAAATAAACATGCACTCCCCCTACATGCATGTTTAAATGCTCCAAAGCCCCCCAACGCTGCGTACGATATCGCCCTTAACTGTTGCGTTTGGTGCCTATTCAGGAGTTGGCTCGTAATTTGACTGTGATTTTAAATAACGACGAATGTCGCCAATAGCCCTCGTATAGCTTTAATGCGACGATAATTCAAACTAAACTAAAAATAGAATATTTTAAGTTTTGCATATTCATGTATCATGTGCGTGTCTACAATTTCCAAATCATAAAATGTGTCGATTTAGTCGAGTCTAAAAACTCTAGTTGAAAATCAAATGTCCTTATTCTTAATTTCATACTGTTTTTTTTTGGAGAAAACATTTATACCACCGAAAAATGATTCTCAAGTGAAAATGGAATTACTTTAATTTTAATACTATTTACAAAACAGCACGCAAGCATTTTTCTTTTTTTTGCAGAAGACTAAAATTTATGTCCCAGTTATATAAAATGTCACAATAAACAAGCTTGTCGTTGACATCTCTATATTATGCACAAAATAAACATCTTATATATGTCGTATTTATTAACATTTTGTTTTTTTTATTTTAAGTCAGAGCGATGCTCGAGTGTAATATATTATACACAAACTTCTCATGTAAAAATGACAATTGTTAGATAGTCTTTAATTACAAAGTATTTTTAAATTCTGAACAAAAATATGTTCATTTCTTGAGTCAGTGCGATGTCCAAAAGAAGGATACCTTATGCACTTAAAATACTTTCTTATAAGCAAATGGCGAATAACATATTTGTAATTAGTAACACGTTTTTGCTCTAAAAAAAATCCAAAAAAACTTTATTTCAGTCGGTGAGAGGCAGCTTAAATACCTGCGCCCATTATGAAGCTCAGTTCTAAAGCATTCAGTACTGACTGCTGTATTACCTATAATGGCTAACTTCCAGGAATCACTGAACCACATCCCCACCCATGCCCATTTCCTCAAGCAGAAAAAGATACCATGTGTTTACCATACCGAAATTTTTCGAAACGAACCAGCCTGTACGATCCATTACTCTTTTGAAGGAATCAGCCAATGGGGACATGTTGCAATCACCCGTACGAAATTCAATTCACAACGGCGAAGGTTACAACATCTTAAGTTATACCGTAAAGCACCAACTTACTAAGTCATCGTTCCATTGTGCTCGTTCGAAACTCACTTTTTGAAAGATATTTCGAAAAGAACCAACCCCTTAATTTTTTACTTGAGCGAACTGGAATTTCAACTTCACAGGAACACGATGGGAAGCTCAATATTCCCAGGTTATTCCGAAAAGAACCACCAAGGGATTTTCTGAGTTGGTGACTCTTTTGAACGAATCTTTTGATTCGACTCAATAGGTAGCCTTCTGATTGGCTGAAAACGAACGCCCGTTCGAAAGAACGACCGTTCTTTTAAAAGAGTCACTCAGTTGATTAGTTCGTTTTAAAGAATCGTTCTTTGAGATTCGTTCAGTGCCGAACGACCCATCCCTATCTGTGGGCCCCACTCAAGTTGCCGACTGGATCAAAAGACTTATTGAATCGATGAGTGCAGAAATAACGTCAGTCACAAATTTCAAATTTTTCAGGAGGTAGAAATAACGTAATAACTCCTCCTCTATTTCTGCACTAAACACTCGAAACAAACGTCCTGTATTTACGGAACTACTCAAAAGACTAACGTAGTTTTTGCACCCAACACGCATTTTGCCTTTCTACGCTTATTTTCTTTGAAAAGGGGTTTTCGGATTTTTTTTACTGAAGTGGTTTCTGCACTCACCGAACCAATTCAATTTTTTGAAGGGTACGTTCGAAACATTTTTAATTGTGATAAGACTGTTTCTTTACGGCATCTTTCCGGACAAAGCTATCAAAATGTACTTATTTACTTAATTATAAATCAAAGCTATTAAATTTATTTCCTTTAGATTAAGTAGTAATTTTAACCTTTCTTTCAGTGATGTTTTTTTTTTTTCAAAAATAAAAATTTATCCCCCCCCCCCCCCCAATAACGGACACCTCCAAATAACGGACAAAATGCCCGGCACGGCGATTGTAATTGTATAATAATATTGTAAGCTATGGTTTTATTATTTTTTTTCCTCATTTTCATTCCACATTGGATCCAAAAAAACAATAATTGCTATATTGCAAATGTAACTTTTTCACTAAAATATTAAACAAATAATAATATTGTAATTGTATAATAATATTGTAAGCTATGGTTTTATTATTTTTTTCCTCATTTTCATTCCACATTGGAATCTCCTGTTTTTGTTTTTATGTTTTCTTTCTAATGTTGTGATTTTACCAAGTTACATTTTCTAAAAGGTTTGTTTTAATAACAAACATGTTCTACTTGAATTAAGTACGTTGCTTTAATTAAAAATTTAATAATTATATTGTATTAAAATTGTGTGCTTGCGAACCTACATGTTTTTTTTTAAATTGAAATTGATGAATACAAATACAACTTAGATCATAAAAATTAGTTTAGGTAGGCCGAATATTCGGTATTCGGCCAAATTTAGTATTCGGTGCATCCGTCCCTAATTTGATTTTTTATTCATTTCATCATGTCGAGGTATTTTGTGCAAATTGCGCATGAGCAAATTTTAACCGCCGTTGCAGTTAAAATTTGGTTTTAATTATTCAAATTTTTAATTTATTATTGTTAAGATTTTAGCTATTATTTTAGTTTTAAAGTTGTTGAAATTACCTAATAAGGTATGCACTTACCTTTAAATACATTGTTTTATTGAGTGGCAATTGAATGTGCTATAGTGTTACACACCTCTAGTTTTTTAAATGCTGATAGAGCCCTATTAATTTGCATTGTAAGGATCTAATGGGCTCAGTTTTTATAATATTTCTGACAATAAGCAGTGGAGAAGGAAACTAAGACATTCCTTCAGTATCATTTCAGATGATAAGCAGTTTTACCCAGTTTAAGTACTTTGAAGTTCCCCAGTAACTGTCCACATTCACTGTTGTATAATAAACATAAATGGCATAAAATTACTTTGTATCTCCTGTTACAAAAGACCACAGTTAGTAATATGATAAGGTTTCATATAATGTAGCTTTATTTCAATACTTTCATGTTTCAATAAGTAAGAATTCTAAGCCCAGTTTTATTTGATAAACATTTAGAGATTTACAAATTAGTTTAGTTATTATATTTGTGTTTCCCTATCATTCAGTTTTAATTCCTTTCATTATTCTACAAGATTAGTTTTATAACTTTCTTGAACTTCATTATATCAGGTTCCGACTGTATTTACAGATAACAATTAGTTGAGTTATTATTTTAGTGTTCCTTTATTATTCAGGTTTGAATTCATTTCATTATTACCCAAGATTAGTTTTAAGCCTTTCTTGCACCGAAACAAAATTTCTAATATATACTTTTTTTTTTATCATTGCAGGGTTTCATTCAAGTATTCAGGAATTAAACTCACTTACACAAGTTAACTTGTCTACATTGGCAGTCCTTTAGATTTCCGACAGTTTCTGAAATTCCATTCGAAGTTCATACTGCCAACGAGTGAATGTGTAGTAAGTGATAATTGTATTTATTGGTATTTTAACGTGTTGCAATTTATTTTTAGCTGAAAAAGAAAAGATTTTGATGTCAAATATGGTAGTTCAGCATCTTTTAGATTTTGTGTTCGTTTTTTAGAACAAAAATTTGTTTAACATCAAATTCCCCAATCAAATTGATTTAAAATGTAAACAAAATTGATGAATCACAGTCAATTTTACAAAGCATAATTTTGCCATTCATGCTTATGCTGAAGAACGTTTGATTTCTGAATATACTTGAATTCCTGTATTAGCAATAGTAAAATTAGGTATTTTGAAGCCTTTTAAACTGCTGTAAAAGTTCAGTGAAACAAGAGATTGTTAGGACATGCTGAAATTTGACATACTGTTAAAGATTGTCATCCCGCTACCCCTGCCACTTTTTAAACTAATAATATGGAAATCTGAAGAAAGAATATCGAAGGAGGAAAATTTGGGTCAACAAACTCGCATTTTTTAAGCAGTTCTTTATATCAATATAAAATAAGAATTGTTAAATAGGAGTACAGAAGGGACCACACACACACTCAAAAGGTTCACTTCAGGGTAAGGTCCATTGTATCACAGGTTCTTTATAGATTGGTCCGACTGAATTTCTAATTTTCTAATATTTTTTTTTATCATTGCAGAGATTTTATTCAAGTAGACTAGAATAAAACTTCTTTACAAGAGTCTACTTCTCTTCATTGGCAGTCCTTAGATTTCGCAAATTGCATTCGTAGCACATACTGCCCCCAACCAGGTAATGTGTAGTAAGTGATAAATTTATTTATATTATAATGTATTGCAATTTTTTTTCAACTGAAATATAAGGTGTTGATGTAAAATGTGGCAGTTCAGCATTTTTTAATACTTTGTGTTAATAATTTAGAAGATAATGAAATTCGTGAATGAAATTATGAATAAAAATTTATTTATCAAGTTATAAATTAAACAAAAACATCCAAAAATGACTCCATCACTACTTTTGCTTTGCGTGCGAATGTGAAAAATACTTGATTTCTGTATATGCTTCTAATCCTGTATTGAACAAGTAAAAAGTGTAGGACTGAGGAATCATTTGGGCGCATGTTACAACATCATTTTCCTACCATTTTTATTTGGGCTTATTAAAAAAAATGCTGAACTTCTCCACTGTAACTGGTAAAAGAAGTTGAAGAAAATCATGTGTGTAACATCTCTTCTGTTGCCTTTCCCCTAAAATTACACTGTAATCTACATCAATCTTTAAAAAATAAAATTGAAATGGGCCTTAAATAATATTTGTTTCGTTACAGGTTTCTACAAGCCTTAACGCATTGAACTTCATAACCAAGGAACATAGTAATTTTATTGGGTAAACATTATTATCTTCAAAAACTTAATCTTGGTTGTACACGAGGAAGTAACAACAAATATTTGTGCAGTGAGTACAACTGATTGTATTGCGTTTTTTAAACTACATATTTAAACAAAAATTACTAAATACAAAATAATAAAAACTATTAAATGGGTGATATGGAAGAAAAGCCATATTTGTGTAACATTTGTTCTGTTGCCTTCTCCTTGAAGTATGACTGCGAGGAACACATGCTGACTCATAACGAAGGAAACCTGTTCACTCACAAGGAAAGACATGAGATATTTGCTTCCGAATCCACCCTGCAAAAGCACAACTCAACCCCCCCTTTAAAAGTATCACATGTGTGTGATTCATGTGGAAAGAAATTTAAGTACAAATATCTACTTACTAAGCATTACTTGGTACACACAGGCGAAAAACCTTACTGTTGTGAATTTTGTTATAATGCATTCAGTCAAAGGTCAAGCCTTCAAACGCATTTGTTGACCCACACGAAAGAAAAACCTTACAGTTGTGAATTCTGTAATAAGGCATTTAGTCGCAAGTATTGCCTTCAGAGTCATTTGTTGGTCCACACTAAAGAAAAACCTTACAGTTGTGAATTATGTAGTGAAACATTTAGACATAAGCAAAGCCTTCATAATCATTTGTTGACCCACACTAAAGAAAAACCTTACAGTTGTGAATTCTGCAATAAGGCATTTAGTTGTAAGTATTACCTTCAGAGTCATTTGTTGATCCACACTAAAGAAAAACCTTACAGTTGTGAATTATGTAGTGAAACATTTAGACATAGGCAAAGCCTTCAGAATCATTTGTTGACCCACACTAAAGAAAAACCTTTCAGTTGTGAACTATGTAATAAGACCTTTAGTTATAAGCAATGCCTTCAGAGTCATTTGTTGATTCATACAGAAGAAAAACCTTACTGTTGTGAATTATGTAGTATGGCATTTAAACGTAAGCATCACCTTAAGGTTCATTTGTTGATCCATACTGAAGAAAAACCTTACAATTGTGAAGTATGTAATAAGGCATTTAAATATAAGCAATGCCTTCAAAGGCATTTGTTGACCCACACTAAAGAAAAACCTTACAGTTGTGAACTTTGTAATAAGAGATTTAGTTATAAGCAAAGCCTTCAGAGTCATTTTTTGATTCATACAGAAGAAAAACCTTACTCTTGTAAATTATGTAGTAAGGCATTTAGACATAAACATCGCCTTCAGAGTCATTTGTTGATCCACACTAAAGAAAAACATGTAAAGAAAATTATTTGATGTTGCATTATTTCAAATGTCCAACCTTCCAAGACATTTGTTTATGAACACTCTTGGAAAAACTTTACACTTGTGAATTATGTACAAAGGCTTGTCTTCATAGGCAATGTTTTCAAAGGCATTTGTTTTGTTGTAAGGCAAAAATTTCATGATGGTCTTATACAAGAAGAAATTGCTTTTACTTTATTCTCATAATTAGTATTTTTATGGTGTTGCGTTGTTTCTTTTAATAATTGCATTGTTTTCAATTGTTGTTCCTATTATAAATACTTTCTTTGTTCAATAAATTATTTTGTGGATTTATATTTTTATTTTGAAAAGTACATTTCAAAATATTTTAACTAAGGGTCAACTGGAAGTTTTGGTGCTTCCTTCAAGTAAACATCTTGCTTTCATTAAATGAGATTAAAATTTAACCATGAGTTAAATTATTAAAAATTGTTGTAAATTTTATTGCTGGGGCAGGTGATTATAAAAGGCTATGTCATACTTAAAATTGTTTAAATTGTAAGTAAAATTATAAATTGTTAATTTTGCAAAAGTTAGATGTATGGTTTATACGTCTGTACCAGTCAGACGAATAATTATATTTCATATTAGGTACTTAAAAGTTAAAAATTAAAAAATCTTATATTGTGGGATTTAAAAGCTCTTTTTAGCTGCCAAGCTTTTCGATTATTGTATTGAAACAACACAGTGGTTGAAATTGTTGCACAATCTGTTTATCAGTTGTGTTGTTTGAACACTAGTTTTTTTTTGTAGTATCTATATAAGTATCTATACATAAGTATTTATCATTATAGTTATTTTATTATAGTCAAATATCAACTTTCATCAATATCGTTATAGTTATTTAGATTATTATATAGTTATTTGATTTGATATGCTAGTTTTTGTAGTATGTATAGATGTCTCTATAGGTCTTCTCATAATAAAATTTTCACGTAAAAGTCAGCACAACTAAATTTAATAATCTTTTTTTTCTCCTATTATTTAAAAGATGTCAAATTTTCAGGAAAAAAGACAATTAACATTGTTTGTAAAAATAATAAATCGTGCCCAGCTAATATTCTGTTAATATCAAAATTTCAGTAGTATGATAATAGTGATATGGTTGCCGTAATGAATTTGTAATCGTCTATCTGCAATATCCAAATTCCTTAAAAGTCAGTGATTACTCATTCTTGGATAACAGGGAGGATTCTCTTTATAGGATTTCTCTTGTTTTCGGTTTTACTCGTTGATTTGGTGAACACTGCGAAATTTAACGTGCACCAGTCAGCGTACATGGGGTCTTCAAGTATAGCAGAGGGTTTGAATCTTACACCTGCATCCTTGTATGCCAGTCCAAGACCCTACCAACCAGGCTATCCCATCCCCCCAAAGCAAAAATAAAATAAGTCTCACAAGGTGGCCTTGACAACTTTTCAACACAAATTCCTGATATATGATGAATACGACGCCCGGCTCGTCGCCAATAGCCTCATTGTAGCTCTAGTGCGAAGATATCTTCGCACCTATTCTAAACTGATATTTGATATTTTTGTAGAAGTGGAAACAGAACTTATGTTGTTTGACGTGCCGTGAGGTTCAAAACCAGAGACATAACATAGAGTGGACTGGGCATTGGCAAACCTAAAGTGTCCTAAACATCTAACTTACACAGTCACATGACTGTGTCGCGTTTGGCTCGCATCTATGGCGAGTTTACCATTTGGCGAGTTTTTCCACAACGACCTGAACACAGAGGCCGACAATCTAATGTTATGATAAAGAAGCTTGGAAAGGAGCAAGGATGAATCGCTAGTATTTTAAGATCCTCTTAAGATTATTTCTTTGATTTTGTGCGTCTATTTAAGATTAAAATCTTTTACTAGTTCTAAAGCGTGTTCTTCTCTACACGTTCGAGGCTTAGGTTTTGAATTATCGTCGCACTAGAGCTACACTTGGGCTATTGGCGACTGGCGTCGTATTTTAGAACACAGTCAAGTGACGAGCCGACATTTGAATAGGCACCCACCGAAGCCGTTAAGGGCGACATCGTACCAGAGACATAACATAGAGTGGACTGCGCATTGGCAAACCTAAAGTGTCCTAAACATCTAACTTACACAGTCACATGACTGTGTCGCGTTTGGCTCGCATCTATGGCGAGTTTACCATTTGGCTAGTTTTTCCACAACGACCTGAACACAGAGGCTGACAATCTAATGTTATGATAAAGAAGCTTGGGAAAGGAGCAAGGATGAATCACTAGTATTTTAAGATCCTCTTATTGGATATCAGATTATTTCTTTGATTTTGTGCGTCTATTTAAGATTACTTGAACAATTGAATGTGGACTCTTTATTAAAAATTAATTTAAAAGAACATTAGTAGGTTTATGTAGAGGGTTGCTGTTATATGAGTTGGTATTGACATGGTGAATATTTTCTGCCGTCTCTATAACTTTCGTTCTAACGGTTCGATTTATTTAAAAAAAAATCAAATATATATATTTTTTGAAATATTGCTGCTTCCTTTATTTCACCTGGAATAAATCAACTTTCTAAAACACATCAACATATTCCAAATTCAACAAATGCTCTACTTTTTAAATATAAATAACTCAAAAACTACGATTGCAAAAACAGGTTTCGTTTTGACCAAATTGTAAAAAAAATATTCTACTTCTAAAGCTGTCAATGTTCAGACCATTAATTTAATTGACTTGGCCCAAAATATTTATTATAATTAGAGTTCTAACAACGTTGATTTAATCATGAATATGATTCTTCAGTAAAAAAGAGCTTTTAGAATAAATTCCCTCGATAGAAATTATAGTTTATGACGAACACACAATTACTAAATGTATGCAGAACTAAATAAATTTTACCCGTGAAAGTGTGACTAATCCTTTTTTATACCCCTCTTTACAATTAGGAATTCACAAGCATTTGGCATCTTGCACAAAACGTTACTGAATTAAGAGTACAACATTCACAATTGTTAACATGCTCAGAGATTAAAAGAATGCAATTAAATATTTATTATTTAAGCCAAAAGAGAAAAATTCCAACAATGCTCAAAAAATCGTCTGCAAAAACATTTTAAAAAAAATTCAAGCTGCCGTGATTGATAGAAACCCACGTGACATGGATATTGATGGTAGTCTCCACTTCGGTTTGCTAGCTGATATTCAGGTCTTGCGACAATTTGGAATAGTTCGTAACGAAACGGTAGCGTTAAGTTGCCATATGTAGCAACCTTTCCCCTCTTGGCGATTTATGATGTTTAGGACATAATGCTAATCTGCAAGGGATAGCGGTTTTTTAGAAAAAAACGGTTTTCCATTTTCCATCGGTTTTTCCCTAAAAAACCGGTTTTCGGTACCGTAGGGCCTCATACAAAAAAACCGGTTTTCAATCAAAACCGGGACCACCGGTTTTTGAAAACCGGTTTTGGTTTTCCATCCCTAAGCTGCTTTACTATGAATGCGCAGTCCACTCTATGTTATGTCTCTGTTCAAAACACAAAAGCCACTCATGGCACTTTAATTAGATCCTTTGAGGCATGGGGCTGGAGAGCCCAGTCGGTTACGCACTCGCTTAGCATGCGGAAGGTCCAAGTTTCGGGTCCGGGCATCGCCAAAATAGCTGCCGACCTATAAACGGCCCGTGCAGCCAAAAATGTCCGACGAATAATACCCCGTGTAAGGGAGTGCACGTTAAATATCCTTCAAAGTCCTGACGCTGCGTACGATGTCGCCCTTAACGGTTGCGTTGGGTGCCTATTCAGGTGTGGCTCGTCACCTGACTGTGGTTCTAAAATACGACGCCCGTTGCCAATAGCCCTCGTGTAGCTCTAGTGCGACGATAAATCAAACCAAACCTTTGAGGCATTATACGGAAAAGGATTCTAATTTACAAAATGTAATAGGCTGTGTTTAAACTGCTCATGAAGACTAGAAACAGTTCCCTTCCAAGTATGTTTTCATTATTCAACTCAAGCTCTCGGGCAGTAGGGATTGTAAGGAGCCTAGTGGTCAAGGATCTCGGAGCTTGAGATCGGAAGGTTGAGAGTTCGGGACCAGGTCGCCGCTGAAGACCTACCGAGTATATGCGGAGTACGTGCTTGTAAAATCTGTTGGGTCCGAAAGTCCTGTGGTCGGTCATTGCGCAGTTTACCATGGGTACAGGTTCCTGGAGAAAATTTCCCTCCCCTTCAGGGACACGTCTAAGTTGTGGAGGTGGCGCGTGATAGATAGCAGCATCTGTCGCGTATATGTGTGCATGTGAGTGTGTGTGTGTGTTGTGACTGTCTTACTGGACGAAGGTTTATAAGCGGCTCTCTGAGCAAGCACACAAGCCTGAAAATATATGTATATCAACCAACCAACTCAAGATCTCAAATTATGCGTGGAATATTTCCGTTTAATTAGCTAATAATTAGAATTGTTTGCATCTTTGCCATTGTTGAACAAATAATTTTATTCAAGCGAATCAAGTAAGTAATGCAAAGCTTACTATATTTTTCAATTCCTAAGTTCTATTTAGGGTTATAACACACATTCATTTCTCTGGCGTGTCTTTAGTAAATATTACTTCAATTGAAAGTGACCGTCCAATTTTACACAGTTTAAGTTTCTCTACTCCCATCATAGTAGGGACGATTTGTAATTTTGCCCTGGTTTTGTTTCGTGATGGCAGCCTTAGTATACGATTGGGATCACCTTTACTGTGCGGTAACTATTGACGCGATTTTCAGATTTGGCGATAAATAGTTTTTTGCGGCAACCTGTCTGACTTCGACTGATGATTCGAATTCTTTGTCTTCGATGACGTTTTCCAGCAACCCTATCTGAACGTTATTTACTCATTTTAATTGAGTTTTTGTTCTGGAAAGTCGCCAGAATACGGACTTTTGGCGCGATTTCGGAAAGTTCGCCAATAGTTACCGTACAGTAAATTTCTACCTACGATTGCGTTTTTACAACCAACAGTGGACTTAGGGTTTATGCTTCGGCGTTGTATTGTATTTCAAAACAGAAGTCAGAAGCATGTCATTTTGGCAACTTATGAAACTTTTAGATACTTTACAATGATTGGAGATTCCTTAAACAGTTGTTTATTAATAATTATTCTAGATTAGATATTGGTGTACATATTTACAGTTTTTGTCAACACACGCTGTTCCGTGCGGTCCTGGAGAGAGAGTCGAAGTAGAAGTGTCTGTCCTTCGAAGTTGTAGTACATGATCTTAGTTGAAGTACATAACAGAAACACATTTAAAGAAGCTTCCAAATCTGATGACGCGTACAATGTTGCTCTTAAAATTTGCGTTGGGTGCTATCTACAGCTATATTAACAAATTAAAATGAAAAGGGTCAGCTTATTTATAGGTTTCTGCTAGCCTTAACACATATTAGACTTCATTTTCAAGTAACAGAGCGAATTCATTGGGTTTGCGCTTTTTTTTCTTCAAAAAGTTATTCTTTGATAAACTTAAAAAGAACTTTTTTTAAGCATCACATAAGTGTTTCCGAAAATACTTAAACCCTCTGAGTGAGTGCCTAGAGTCAATTAAATTTTTTTCTGACCTAAAGATCTCCAATTGTCAGTGCTAGGATTTTTTTTTACTGCAAACTTCCGTGATTGAAAAATTGGAATCTTCCGCAATTTTAAAATCGGAATTCTGCACCGTTTTTAAAATTGGGTGATTCTGGTGTTTATGAAGTTGGGAAACTGCAGTGATTCTAATATAAAGACCGTAAAGTAAGCGAGAAAAACGACAATGCGCTCGCAGTGGCCAAATTCCGAAATTCTGGGATTTAAGGTAGGCGAATACCAAACTTTTCCCAAAATTCTAAAATTTTTACTATTGCTTTAATCGTTTCCAAATTTGGCATAGTGATTTCAAATACAATGAATAATACTATATAGGCTTTTGTTTTCATTTGAATATTATTTATTTTAAACGGTGTTTTTCTACTAAAAAACGAGGTTTACGCCAACAAGTCTACCACATTGAATTTTCATTCTATGAACATTTATTATGTGTTAAATTCTTCGTTTTGAACTGATACATGCAATGACCCTCCAAAGTTACATACAAATTACAAGAAAAAAAGTTATTAAGAAAAATGTTATAAATTAACCACAAAAAGGATTTTTTTTCCGATTAACTTACACTTGGACATTTAAAAAAAAAACTTGTATGCTTACACCAGATGTTAGAGGTTCATGGCACAGATATATATTGAAATAGAATGTGAAAAATTTCAGGTAAATTTATGTGAAACTTTTTATGCTAGACGCGTTGGCGTAAACCCCTTTTTTTAGTTGAAAAACACCGTTTAAAATAAATCAATTATATTAAAATAAAAAAAAATTGCCCAAAAAGCATTGCTCATTATATTTGAAATCACTATGCCAAATTTAGAAAATATTAAAAATTTTAGAATTTTGGGTATTCGCCTACCTTAAGCAAACGCCGAAAGTATTTGTTTACATTGTGTTTCTTATGCCAAAAGTTTTTCCAAATCATAGCTCTAAAGTTGTTTTATCGTTTTATGGTTATGTGGTGAATCTCATTTCATTTCTATAAACTTTCTGTCAGGATGGATTGTGTTTTATATTGCGGTTTTTTATAAAATCAATATTGACAAAAGCGAAATTCGAGAATCCGTTTGGAAAAAAGGTCGGAGTTAGTATGAAAGTAACCATGTGTTCGGCCTAAAAGAAATGATATCTGAAAGCTTAATTACAGCTTTTGTGATACTGGAAACATCCGTGTCTTCAAGATACAAAGTTGAAATAAGGGTGCTGTTTGTAATAATTCAACCCCATCCTCCTACTATTAGTAGAAGTACGCCAATTTTTTCCTAAAGGGCTGTTAAAAATAAATCAGATATAAATGACTTTTCCTTCAATAAAATTCAAAAGTATCTTAAGTTAATTTTATTTGTAAGTGCTTTGCCAAAATAATATTTTTATAAATAAAATCTCAGAACTACAAATTATTGTGTATTATTTTATTATTAGGTCCAGTCCACAATATTTAAAGAATCTGTGAGGTTTAAAGCTGGTTAATAACTAAGAAATGAGAAATGTAATTAAGAAAATACTACAGATTTTATCATAACACACAAAAATTAGACAATGCCACAAAGATATGGTAGGGTTTCTTGATATGACAAAAGTCAATGAATATTAAGAAATGTTAGTTATTATTTTAATCTATAATTTATTAATTTGGAAACTTATACAGTAAAATTGGAATTTTTTTTTAAATATTGGTTCGAGATTTCGATGTAACAGTTTAAGACATGTATAAACGCCATTAAAAACCTGTCAACCCTAACAGAGAAGCTTTTATTCTAAAGGAATTTCGGTCATTGTTTTTAAAATAAAATATTTTTAAATAAAAAAAAACTTCTTGCGATCCATTTATCACAGCGACCCGGAAATCTATTTTCAGAAGGGAAACGATAAAATTATAATTTTGTATTATCTTTATAGCTTTCGCGTAGGAATTTGAGCATCCCACTACACAGCACGCAGTTTTACTCATTTTCAGTATATTTCATTTAGAACTATTCGATAAATATATGAAAAATGTCACTGGTAAAAACGGTTCAAATGGTAAACAAACAGGTTCCGATGCAATGTTGACATCCCAGCATTTACCCATTTGTCCTGCAGATGGCGCAGGCATCTACGCTTACGGTCTCTATAGTAAAACTTAAGCAATCAAACAAGCAAAAGCAAATTTCTAACAATCCTACATTTTAAGGAAGAATCCAAGAAGCTTCTAAAATCATGAGACTCAAAGTCTGCTATAAAACAAAACATTCAATGTTTACCACTGCAAAGGTAGGGTGGACTTTGGGCGGTATCATAAGTTTTACCAATTCTTGAAAATTCTTTTTTATCCGGAATTTTAGATTATCTGACCTTACTTCGGTCCTAATTAGATCGTAAATCGAGGTTCTTCTGTAGTTTGAACATTCCCCCGTGACATTCACTGTAATATTTATAATTATGAAATAAACAGAAATAGCATAAAATTACATGTGACTCCTGATATGAGGGACCTCAGTTAGTAATATGATAACGTTTTTCATAAAATGTAGCTTTATTTCAATGCTTTAATAATGCTTCAATAAGTAAGAATTATGAGAACAGTTTTATTAAATAAATATTCACCGAAGCAAAATAGGTCAGTTTATTATATTAGTGTTCCACAATCATTCAGGTTTAACTCATTTCATTGTTATACAATATTAGTTTCTTGCTTTTTCTTGAACCAAAACAAAATTTATATATTTTTTCATTATCATTTCAGGGTTTTTATTCAAGTCAACAGAAATAAAACTGATTTGCAAGAGTAGACTTCTCTATGTTGGTCGTGGCCTTGAGATTTCCAACGCTTCCTGAAATTCCATTCGAAGTTCATACTGCCAACCAGTGAATGTGTAGTAAGTGATAAGTTCATTCATTGAAACTTTAACATATTGCAATTTTTTTTAACTGAAAAAAAAAAAAAGGTTTTATGTCAAATGTAGTAGTTCAGCATTTTTTTTATTTAGACTTCATTAGTGTTTTAGAACCAAAATTTGTTTAAAATCAAATTTATTTATAAAGGTTTACAGTAAACAAAATTGATGAATCACTTTTTAGCCATGCATGCTTACGCTGGAAAATGAATTTCTGTATATGCTTCGATTCCTGTACGAGAAATAGTAAAATTAGGTAATTTGAAGCCTTTTAGGGATCAAACTTGAAGCGATCAGGTAAAAAGTACAAACCTGTAAATTAACTTTGGTACATGTTAAATCATCATTTGCTCGGGGTTTTTCAAGGCTTTTAAAATCTTTGACTTAGTGTTGCTGTAATTTATTAATAATTGCACACAACCAAGACATATTTTGGATTTACTAATTTTTTAACCTTCTGATTTGATTTTAAAGAAATGCAAAAATTCTTCATTTTCAGTGGTCAAAATGAATGAATTAAAAAAAAATTCATGTCTGTAAAAGTTGTTCTGTTGCATTTTCCTTTAAGCTAGGCTATTATCTACATCAATGTTAATCAACTTAAATAAAACGTATTTAAATTTCATTTTGTTTTCATTACAGATTTCTAGAAACCATCATACATATTGAACTTCATTATTAGAAGCATTGCCAATTCATTGGATCTACATTTTTTCTTCAAATAGTAAATCTTTGATAAACTTGAGGAAGATAAACAATTCGCCCACATAACAAGTGTTTGTGTAGTAAGTGCTAATAATTGTATTTCTGTTTTTTAAACAACATATTTCAAGACAACTATCTTTTTTACTGAAAAGGAAATATCATAAATATTTAAATGGGTGAAATTGAAAAAAAGCACTATTTGTGTAATGTTTGTTCTGGTGCCTTCTCTTTGAAGGCAGATTACAAAGAGCACATTCTATCCCATAAAGAAGAAAACCTCTTCACTCACGAGGAAAGCCATGGGATGTATGCTTCTGAATCCAGCTTGCAACAGCATATATCTAACACCTCTCCAAAAGCATCATATGTCTGTGATTCGTGTGGAAAGAAATTTAAGTACAAATATCTACTTACTAAGCATTACTTGGTACACACAGGCGAAAAACCTTATATTTGTGAGCTATGTAATAAGGCATTTAGTCAAGGGTCAAGCCTTCAAACACATTTGTTGATCCACACTAAAGAAAAACTTTACAGTTGTAAACTATGTAATAAGGCATTTAGTTTAAGGTCCAGCCTTAAATCGCATTTTTTGACCCACACTAAAGAAAAACCTTACAGTTGTGAACTGTGTAATAATGCATTTCGTCAAAGGTCCATCCTTCAAAGACATTTTTTGACCCACACCAAAGAAAAACCATACAGTTGTGAATTATGTAGTAAGGCATTTAGACGCAAGCATCACCTTCAGAGTCATTTGTTGACCCACACTGAAGAAAAACCTTATAGTTGTGAATATTGTAATAAGACATTTAAACATAAGCAAAGACATCAAAGTCATTTGTTGATCCATACTAAAGAGAAACCTTACAGTTGTGAACTCTGTAGTAAGACTTTTACACAAACGTCCGACCATCAAACGCATTTGTTGACCCACACTAAAGAAAAACCTTACAGTTGTGAATTATGTAGTAAAACATTTAGACATAAGCAAAGCCTTCAGAGACATTTGTTGATCCATACTAAAGAAAAACCTTACAGTTGTGAATTATGTAGTAAGGCATTTAGACGTAAGCATCACCTTCAGAATCATTTGTTGACCCACACTGAAGAAAAACCTTACAGTTGTGAACTATGTAGTAAGACTTTTAGGCATAGGTTCCCATATAAATCTCATTTGCTGACCCATATTAAGGCTTCTATTACAGGGTAGCTGACATAATAGCCACCTTTGGTTCATCACAATTTGGCAGTCTGCAGTCGAAAGCAGTGTAAAAATTTGCTAACCTGTACTAAGCACTATATTTAATTTAGATCTAAAAGGACATAAAAATTGCTAAAAATAGTTTTCATGTATCTTGCTTTAATACATTAGGATAGTGAAATTGTAATTTCCCTATCCTAATGTAATTTCTGGATGTACATGTTATCCTAATGTAATTTCTTTTATATTTGTAATGTTGTACTGTGTTTCGTGACTTGCAATAAAATCAAATATGGGTTTTTTTTGTTACTGTATAAATTATTTTTCTAATTTATTAAATGATATTATATTTATTAAATTATTATTTTTTTTATGAAATTATATTTGTACCTAGTAGAAAAATGCTGAGATTTTGTAATACACTATGGTGTTAATTTTTTTTAAATTTTAATGTCTGCTTTAAATGATTATCTTGTGTATGAGCTGAAAGCTGCTACTTTAACCAAACAAATAGCTGCATGCTTAGGTTAAAATGCATTTTAGTTACCACCACTTACATTATGTGACCAAATACTATATGCTGCCGTAGAGATCTTACAGTAATTTGTTGTTTACATAATAAACTTTGGGGCACACTTCTGCTCAACCTTCTAAAATTTTATTCTTATTGCCCTTGAACTTCTTTAAAGTCAACTTGTTTATTCTCTAGACACCCTCCCCACCATATTTATTGGGACTGAGCTTAAACCGGTTAAGTAAAATACGGTTAGACTGGGGAAGTGAAATAAAATATATGCTTTAGATGGTTGCACATTTCTACATTGATGATGTTTGCCTTATAAATATTTTAATATTGCTTCACTTTATTTAATAAAATAAATCTTTTATAATGTGCATAACATTAAAAATCGTATGAGGTTACTTGCTAAATATATCTGCTTTTTTTTTTTATAAAAGTAACTTATGCATGGAAAACAAAACACTTGGGTGAAATATGCACAGAAAATAATTCCTCCTGTTAAGGTGGAGATCTGGACGTCAAATGTCGTTCAATTCTGATTGACTTATGACTTTCTTGGTGGGGGGCAAGATCGCCAAGCACTGCGACTTTTAGTCTATTGTACTAAGCCCCAGAAATGACACAAGCACAAGAGACACACAAGGAAAGAGACAACACAAACACATAGACAAATAACAATTATTGACAGTCACAAACATCCATGCCTGACCGGGATTCGAACCCGACCCCAGCAGCTCCAATGGCTAGAATCCTAACGAGTGTGCCACCGGGGCGGCTCAATTCTGATTACAATCAATGAACTGGCATTTCCTGGCTTTGATGCTACAGTTAATTTGTTGATTACATAAATTACTTCAAATGAAATTCCCGATAGGCATGAACTGAAAACTCTGTACCTAGTTTTGGTTTCATGTTTAAAAAAAATTATGATGGACATTTAAAAAAATAAATTGCTTTTTCTTTATTCTCATGCTTTTTTTTTACAGTATTGCATTGTTTATTTTAATAATTAATTTACTTTGGTTTTCAACTGTTTTTCCTTGAAATAAAAGTTATTATTTGCTTTGAATTAATGTGTATATTTGAATTATTATTTTAAAAAAAAATGAAACAATATTTTTTACTGAGGGATTACACAAGTAACTAATTTGGCTTTTGATTAACTGAAATGGTTCAATGGATGAATTTCTGCAATTCCAGTCTCGATTGCAGGTATTGCGGTACGTTATTTGTATAAAAAAAAAAGCAAAAAACACTTGCAAGCAAAACAAAGTTCTTTTTAGTAGAAAATTTGATAGGCATTTTGCATTAAGGTAAAAAGTTAAAATGAACTATTACAAAACGAAATAATTTTCGATTAACGAAAGTAACATAGTTTTAGAAAAAAAAATGTAAAAAAGAAAAAAAAAACTGCTTAATAGATGGCTTTAGCGCGGACTCAAACGCTTCGTTATTTTTAAATACAGTGGATGAAGGAACTGATAAGTGACAGGTTTGTCTTGGTGGCTTAAAAAACGTTTTTATAACAACGTGCAAAAAAGTTCACTTTTTTTATATCATATTCATTCATAAATCCTTGCGAAAATGACACTTTACGTGCTTGCGTCACAGACAGTCTTCGAAAAGTTGGCTTTCGGCACTAGTGTGGTAAAGTAAATAAGAGTTTCTGATTGGTAGAAAAGCAAAATGATGTCATGAATATCTCCATGGAAACTAAATGGTCACGAAACTCAGTTAATTCTATTGGTTCATTACTTTTGCATTTTCTAATCTCCATGGAAACTAAAAGTATTACAAAAATTATTAAAGGAAATGAAATAAGATAAAAGTAAGAACACAAATTTCACTCCAAACAATACTTTTCTGGAAGAAGATTCGACCAAACTTCCTTAGCTGCTTTGTTAATTTAATCTGGAAGTTGATCGAACATCATTTCAAATTCATTTTCACCTATGTTCGGTAGCACTAATTAATCTAAATACTATTTTGATTCAAATTAGAAAAGTATTTTACAACTTTTCTTTCACTACTTTGCATTTTCGAATATCTCCATGGAAACTAAAGGATGTTATGAAAATCACTCATTGGTAGAAATACTTTTTTGCACGCCATTATAAAAAATATTGTAAGCAAGTACGTTCCAAATAATACTTTATTAAGCTCGTGTCATAATTTCACTCGCTCGTACCTCGCTCGTGAAATAAAAGCCACTCGCTTAATAAAGTATCATTTTCGGAACTAGTTGCTTAAATAACTATTCTACAGATATTTCCGATATTTGATATTAGGGTAGAAGTTTGTGTTAAAACTAAATTTTTAATGTTTTGCTCATAGGAATTTTTATTCGTTACTAGACTAGGCTTTTTGTTCACAAGGCGTCATTAGCTGTGTTTAAGCCACTCAAAACGAGTAGAAACACTTAGTTTCCCTATATATATTTTCCATTACTGAAGATTGAAGCGCTCAAATTGCGTGTTATTTTTACCGTTTAATTAACTGGCAATTAGAATTGGTTACATCATTCGTCACTGTTGAACAAATTATCACAGCCAAGCGAATCAAGTAAGTAATGCAAAGTTTTCGATAGTTCCAATGATTGGTATCACACACATTCGTTTGTCTGCCTTTAGTAAAAGGTACCTCTATATTCTGTGGAACGTGAACATCCAATTAAACATAGTTTAGGTGCCTGTCCTCCTATGATAATATAAATTGTGATTTGTAGTTCTGCCCTGGTTTAATTTGTAGTGGCAGCTGTTGTATAGGTTCCGTCTTGACAACCAACAGCGGAACTAGGGTTAATACATCGGCGTTGTGTTGAATTTCAAAACAGAATCGCATCATTATGAAAACACTTAGAATGTTAAAATTTTTAAATTTTTGTTTTACTTGTAAAGTTCATATTCAACTACCAATTTAATTAAACTACAATTACTCTCCAAAGAAATTCTTTTTAGTCCCGTGCTTTGGAGCCCAGTTGGTTAAGCACTGGTCTAGCATGTGGAAAGGTCCCAGGTTCTTGTCCGGGCATTGCCAAAATAACTGCCACAGTATAAACGGCCCATTCAGCCAAATGTCTGACGAATAATACCCTGCGTAAGGGAATGCACGTTAAATATCCTTAAAAGTCCTATCATTGCGTACAATGTCGCCATAACGGTTGCGTTGGGTACCTACTCAGGTGTCGGCTCGTCACTTGACTGTGTTTCTAAAATGCGACGATAGTGGATTGATAAAGATGAGAGTGTGATTTCAGTGCAGATTCGAAAAGTGATCTTCCATTCATTTCAGATGAGATATCAGAACTGATGAAGCCAAGATGGGAAGAAATGTGACATTATTTCATTATTCATCACTATATGCCACTTAATTTTTGTTCGTTTTTCCTTTTCTTAATTAGTATAAATTCTTAAATTTCCTTTTTAAATATAAAGTTATAAGTACGTAATAAAATAATTATAACAAATTAAATATTTTAAAATTTATCACCTATTTTAGCATTAACTAACTCCCGGCACTACAGTCCATGCTGGACCATGGCCTCTCTTACAATATGACTCCAAAGCCATCTGTCTTTGATCTTCGCTTTCCAGTTCTCAATTTTCATGTCCCTTAAATCTCTTTCCACATCATCTATCCATATTTTTCTCAGTCTTCCTCTTTTTCTCTCTCCCTGACATTGCCCCTTGAAAATTTTCTTTGTGCCTCTGCTATCAATAATTTTATGAAGGAGTGGGTGTGAGATAGAAATAAGAACTTAAATATTCTTTTGTACCTGATAGCGATATCATAGGGTGGGGGTGGGGGTAGTGAAATGATAACGTTTGATATCGTAGGGGAGGGAGGGGGTCAAAAATGTGTAAAATTGATAACGTTACATGTGCACAGCCCCTTTATAGTCCCTCCAAAACTATTTTGTTTATATTTCAGTGAAGATCCCCCTTTTTCTATCTTGTTTATGTTTTTTCTATTATGTTTTTACACAAATTGACTTATTATTCCTGAAGTAGTGGACTGTGTAGCCTGGTGGGAAAGGCGCTTGCCTTGTAAGAGGAAGGTCCCAGGTTCGAGCAGGATCGACAAATTAGTTGCTGGCCTGTGAACAGTCAGTGCGGCCTAAGAGTCCGCCTCATACTCCCTTATGTAGAGGAAGCGCAAGTTAAAGATGCTCCAAAGTCTGATGCTGCTCTTAAAAGCGACTATCTACATCAATGTTAAACACTTGAAATGACAAGGGTTAAACTTATTTTTTTCTTTATAGGTTAGTACAAGCCTTAAAGCATATTATATTTCATTGCCCGAAACATTGCAAATTCATTAGGTTTACACTAAATGCACTTGATTAATCTTCAATTAAATTGAGTGAGATAAATGTTTTCCCAGCATCAAAAGTGTTTCCTAATATCCTGAAATTCCCTGAACAAGAGCCTAAGGTCAACTGATATAATTTTAAGGCCTATAGATTGTCGGATTTCAACGCAATCAAGATTGCTTTCTTCCCCTACTTCCCTATGCCAATCTTAAAAAATAAATAATTGCAAAGGGTCTCAAATAATATTTGTTTCATTGCAGGTTTCTACAAGCCTTTACACATAGAACTTCATAACCAGAAACATTATGAATTTATTGGATATACATTATCTTCAAATAGTTAATCTCTTATAAACTTTAGTAATTAAAGAAGAAACAACAAATATTTGTGCAGTGAATGCAACTGATTGTATTTCGTTTTTTTAAACAAATTTTTATACAAATTATACAAATACAAATTTATACAATATATACTTTTAAATGGGTGATATGGAAGAGAAGCCATATTTGTGTAACATTTGCTCTGTTGCCTTCTCCTTGAAGTATGACTGCGAGGAACACATGCTGTCCCATAAAGAAGAAAACCTGTTCACTCACAAGGAAAGTCACGAGATATTTGCTTCTGAATCCACCCTGCAAAAGCACATCTCTAACACCTCTTCAAAAGCATCATATGTCTGTGATTCATGTGGAAAGAAATTGAAGTACAAATCTCAACTTAATATACATTACGTGGTACACACAGGAGAAAAAGGTTACAGTTGTGAACTATGTTGTAAGGCATTTAGTCATAAGTCCAGCCTTCAAACACATTTGTTGGTCCACACTAAAGAAAAACCTTACAGTTGTGAACTATGTAATAAGGCATTTAATCATAGGTCTAACCTTCAAACTCATTTGTTGACGCACACTAAAGAAAAACCTTACAATTGTGAACGTTGTAATAAGGCATTTAGTCAAGCATCTAGCCTTAAAGCTCATTTGATGATCCATACAGAAGAAAAACCTTACAGTTGTGAACTATGCAATATGGCATTTAGTTATAAGCGATGCCTTCAAAGGCATTTGTTGACCCACACAAAAGAAAAACCTTACAGTTGTGAACTATGCAATAAAGCATTTAGCCATAGGTCCAACCTTCAAAGACATTTAATGATCCATACTGAAGAAAAACCCTACTGTTGTGAATTATGTAGTATGACATTTAGATGTAAGAATCACCTTCAGAATCATTTGTTAATCCATAGGGTCACATGGGGGAATTATGGATCACTCTCTTTCCGGGGTAAATAATGATCACTAAGTTTTAAGGATTAAAAATGGTTTTTAGAAAAAAAGTAAATTATGCCAAGTTATCCTTATACATTCTATTTTCTTATATCAAGTTCAAAAACAATGTAACTCTGCAGCAAATAATAGAAAAAAAAATACTTTTTACACTACTATAAAAACATCTTCAAAAAAGATTGTCTTTGAAAAACATGATTTTTTTTAAGATCCATACTGGAGAAACATATTTGAACTAACTATATTGTTGGTGCTATTTTTCAATAGGAAAAGGTCTAAGCTTTTCATTCCGATATAAATTTTTTTATAATTATTTTTTTAATGATTTTAAAGGTATATCGATTTATCCCCCAGTTTACTGGGGTAATTCTGGATCACTGGGGTAATTCTGGATCAGTGATATTTTTTAATTTTTCATGTGTTTTTAGCTAAGTGGTATACGCCATTTTGAAGTAAAAAATCAGATTAGGCTGCATTCCGAATTTCATTAAAAAATTCGAATTAAAAGTTTATTTAAAATTTAAATAACAAAAAATTTAATCTACATTGAAATAACATGCAAATTCCATTTTTATTCAATATTTTGACTCTTTTCATTTCGTTAAACTTCCGAGAAACTTTCGAGATACTTCGAACTGTAAATTAATTTAACAAACGATAAATAACCGAATTTTCGAAAGAATGTAAATGGGAAATTGCGGCATAATTTATTAAAAAAGATCATCATTATTCTTCGAGTTTAAAAAAAAATTAGCAAACGATAAGTCTAATTTTTTTCTGAGAAAGAAGATTAATAAAAAGTTAATTTAGGCGTTTAAAAGTTTGCTTTGAATTATATTTTAACTGCAACCAAAAATTAATTTACTTTTAATATGCATTACTATAAAAAAAGGGTGATCCATAATTACCCCATGTGTGATCCATAATTGCCCAAACCCGGGGTAATTCCTGATCACTCAATAATTAAAATAAAACTAATAATAATTAAGTTTTAGGTAAAGTGGTTATTTAAATAAATTCTAAATTCTTTCAGCTTACTCCATGCAAAATTAAATCTTTCTATCTTTCATACTTTAGAAAAAAATAGGATGTTGTGATTTTTTGATCCATAATTCCCCCATATGACCCTACTGAAGAAAAACCTTACAGTTGTGAACTATGTAATAGGGCATTTAGTTATAAGCTATCCCTTCAAAGGCATTTGTTGATTCACACCAAGGAAAAACCTTACAGTTGTGAACTATGTAATAAGGCATTTAGTCGTAAGCATTGCCTTCAGAGTCACTTGTTAATCCATACTGAAGAAAATCCTTACAGTTGTGATATATGTAATAAGGCACTTAGTAATAGGCAATGCCTTCAAAAGCATTTGTTGACCCACACTGGGAAAAAAACACTTGAGTAGTGAATTATGTGACAAGGTATTTTGTCATGAGTAATACCTTCATTTACTTTTGTTAATCCCCCAAAGGTTAAGTTTTACATTTGGGATATACCTAAAAAGGGAAGTTTTATAGTTAAAAGGGAATTTTTTTTTAAACCATAAAACTCTCCTCATTTGGAATTGTTGTAGAATTAACAAAAAAAAAAAAATTCTTTTGTGAACTGTGTGTAAGTCATTTTTTGTTAAGGTATACTCTCAAAGATATATGTCCAGCAAAATTGTTGAGAATTTTATTGTGAAGTAACAAATCTCTAAATTTTGTTTTCATTGTGTTATTTGGTGTGTCTAGTGTCCAGTTTATTTAATAAAAGTGTCACATGTTGCATTTATTGTGCAGATAGCAAAATAAGTATGTAATCTAAAATGAATTCAATTTTTGAAATAGTGTGCAAGATTAATATTTTATCGCTTAGATGAATTTATGTTTTTCACATAGGTTTTTGGACCAGTCTACTCTTCACCTTACTAAAATCTTATTTGTAATGTAGAAGAACCTCTTTAAAGTAAACTTGCTTATGCAGTACACCCCCTCCTAACTTGTTTAAATGGGACCAAAGGTAATCCAGTTAAGCAAAATCCTGCTAAAACAAGAAATTTTAAATAAATTTAGGTTGATAATTATATTCATTTGACTACACATTTCTACATAGATAGTATTTGCTTCATAAATAGCTATAGAAACGAAATAAAGCTTCATTTTATTCACTGTATTAAAGGTTTTTTAAGTTACATTCTATTAAATAAAACTTACAAGGACATTTGAACAATATGTCTGCTTTTATATCAGTGTAACATGTGAATAGAAAACAACTCAGGCAAGGTTTTCAATTAAAGTTTTTTACACATAAAATAATTTTGCCTATTAAAGGGGAGATCTGGTTTGTTAAGAGGGAGCCTACTGTAGTTAAATTCTGTTTACGATTGAAGAACTTGTATTTCCTTGCCCTGTTGCTAGAGAACTGGCCCATTACATAAATTGCCTTAATTGAAATATCTGTTAGGCATAAACTGAAAACTCTGTACATAGAATTTGTTTCACTTTTTGTTTAAAAAAAAAAATCGCGATGGACTTAGACAAGAAGAAATTGCTTTTACTTTATTCCCATAATTTGCGTTTTTATGGTGTTGCATTTTTTCTTTTAATAATTGCATTGTTTTCAATTGTTGTTCCTAAAATAAATACTTTGTTCATTAAATTATTTTGTGGATTTATATTCTTATTAAAAAAAACACTGCAAAATATTTTAACTAAATGTCAACTGGAAGTTTTGATGCTTCCTTCAAGTAAACATCTTGCTTTTTGATAATGCTAAATGAGATTAAATTTTTAACTACAGTAAAACTCTCATTAATTTTGCAGCATGTAAATATTCTACGGAAAAACGAGTAAATAGTTTTCATTTCAGAGTGAGAGAATCTAATAAGAAAAGGTATTTCACATTTAATAAACCACTTTATTCATTATTTCAAGACATATTTGTATTAGTTTTTTTTCAGTTAGAGTCTAGAATATTAATTACCTAAATAAGATTATGGAAGGGACCACTCAAAAAGTTCACTTCAAGCGAAAGTCCATTGTATCACAGGTTCTTTATAGCGTGGTATGACTATATTTAACGTTAAAAATTGGCTATTTTAATGTTCCACTATAATTCAAATTTAATTCATTTCATTATTCCACGATATTAGTTTAAGCCTTTCTTGAGCCAAATAAAATTTTATATATTTTTTCTCATTGCAGGGTTTTTATTCAAGCAAACAGGAATGTAACTTCTTTAAAAGGGTCGACTCCTCTTCATTGGCAGTCCTTAGATTTCTCGAATTCCATTCGTAGTACATACTGCCAACCGGTTAATGTGTAGTAAGTGATAAATTGATTTATATTTTAATGTATTGCAATTTTTTTTTCATCTGAAATTTAAGGTATTGATGCAAAATATGGCAGTTCTGCATTTTTTAGACTTTGTGTTAATAATTTAGGAGACAATCAAATTCGCGAATGAAATTTTGTATAAAAATTTAGTGAAAAAGTTATAAATTAAAGAAAAACATCCAAAAATGATGCCATAGAAAAGGATTTCCCATGTCACTACTTTTGCTGTGCGTGCAAATGTGAAAAATACTTGATTTCTGTGTATAATTCTAATCCTGTATTGAACAAGTCATAAGTATTGGACTGAGGAACTGAGGAATCGCTTGGGCACATGTTACATCACCATTTCCCTACCATTTTTATTTTAGCTTTAAAAAAAAAATGCTGAACTTCTCCACTGTAACTGGTAAAAGAAGTTGAAGAAAATCATGTGTGTGTGTAACATTTCTTCTGTTGCCTTTCCCCTAACGTTAGACTGTAATCTACATCAATCTTTAAAAAATAAAATATAAAAGGGTCTAAAATAATATTTGTTTCATTACAGGTTTCTACAAGCCTTAACACATTGAACTTCATAACCAAGGAACATTGTAAATTTATTGGATAAACAATATTATCTTCAAAAACTTAATCTTGGTTGTACACGAGGAAGTAACAACAAATATTTGTGCAGTGAGTGCAACTGATTGTATTTCGTTTTTTTAAACTACATATTTAAACAAAAACTACTAAATACAAAATAATTAAAACTTCTAAATGGGTGATATGGAAGAAAAGCCATATTTGTGTAACATTTGTTCTGTTGCCTTCTCCTTGAAGCCTGACTGCGAGGAACACATGCTGACCCATAAAGAAGAAAACCTGTTCACTCACAGGGAAAGTCATGAGATATTTGCATCCGAATTCACCCTGCAAAAGCCCATCTCAACCGCTTCTTCAAAAATGTCACATGAGTGTGATTCATGTGGAATGAAATTTAAGTACAAATCTCTACTTACTAAGCATTACTTAGTGCACACAGAGGGAAAACCTTACAGTTGTGAAATCTGTAGTAAGGTATTTCGTTATAAGAATTGCTTTCAAAGGCATTTGGTGACCCACACTAAAGAAAAACCCTACAGTTGTGAACTATGTAATAAGGCATTTAGTCAGAGGTCTACTCTTCAAAGGCATTTAATGATACATACTAAAGAAAAACCTTACTGTTGTGAATTATGTAGTAGGGCATTTAGTCGCAAGGGTTGCCTTCAGAGTCATTTGTTGACCCACACTAAAGAAAAACCCTACAGTTGTGCATTTTGTAATAAGGCATTTAGTGAAAGGTCCAACTTTAACACTCATTTGTTGACCCATACTAAAGAAAAACCCTACAGTTGTGAACTATGTAATAAGGCATTTCGTCAAAGGTCAAACCTTCTAAGGCATTTAATAATCCATACTGACGAAAAACCTTACTGTTGTGAATTGTGTAATAAGGGTTTTAGTCGAAGGTCCGGCCTTCAAAGGCATTTGTTGACCCATACTAAAGAAAAACCCTACAGTTGTGAATTATGTAGTAATACATTTAGATGTAAGCATCACCTTCAGAGTCATTTGTTGAGTCACACTAAAGAAAAACCCTACAGTTGCGAATTCTGTAATAAGGCATTCACACATAAGAAGCACCTTCAAAAGCATTTGTTGACCCACACTAAAAAAAACCCCTTAGAGATGTCAATTGTGTGAAAATCATTTAGATTATGTCCAACCTTAAATCTCATATGTTGTGTTGACCAACACTAAAGAAAAACATTTGTGAACTATACCTAAACCGACCTTAAGTTTGCAGTATACAAATGTTCTACGAGAGAAAAGGGTAAATAGTTCTCACTTTTGAGTGCGAGAATCAAACACAAAAAGGTATTTCACATTCAATTAACAAATTGATTTGTTATTTCAAGACATAAATTTATTATTTTTATTAGTTAAGCTTCAGTTAGAGTGTTATTTTAATTATTTTTTTCCTTCGATTTTGACGTAACAGGGCGCATGAATATCAGGGTCGAAAGGAGCAGGCAACCAGAGTACGCGAAATTGAGGCGCCAGCCGGGTTGTTTACCCAGTTTCCTCCGCTCAGTACATTTCTCTGCTGCAAACTTAAGCTCGGTTTTGGTATATGTAATGTATTCAATGCCATTTGTTAAACCCTCCTCGAGGCTAAGTTTAAAAGTTGGCTAAAAAGGCTTTTTTTTTTAAATATAAAAATGAAGAGAAATTTGTCACAGAAACAGGCTCATTATCAAAACATTGTTGACGAAATGATTTTCTTTTTATGAGAACTACTAAAAATCAGTTTTTGAAAGAAAAAAAACCTTTTCAAATACGTTCGTCAAACTGCATCAGGGAGAATTTTACAGAGGTGTAACAAATTTTGGATTAGCATTTTGTTTGTGTTATTTCTCTGCTCGGTTTCATAAATGTGTCATGTGATGCATTTACTGTTTAGACAGTAAAATAAGCATGTTGCCTAAAATAAGATTATTTGTTTTAAAAGTTAACATAGTGATAATGGTTTTTATACTTTAGTTTTCTTTATTACTACTTTAATCAAACTTTTAAAAAAATACTTTCATGCTTAGGTTAAAAACATGCATTCTTGTCACCACCACTTACATTATGGGGGGACCATATGCTATGCTGTAGTTCATAAAATGATTAGTTGTTTAAATAATAAAGGTGATTTCTATTTAATAAGAGTGTAATGTATTGCATCTTCAGAATGAAATGAAATGATCAGAAAATGAAATATGTATTTGTTCCTATTGATTTGTCTTGAAATAGTGAAGAAGAAGATTATTACTTATATGTTAGTAAAATTGTTTTTTAACGTAAAACTTATGGATGGCTACTGCTCAACTGTCTAAAATTTTATTCTTATTGTATTTGAACTTCTGTAAAGTCAACTTGCTTATGCAGCAGACACCCTCCAAACCATATTAATTGGGACTGAGCTTAAACCGGTTAAGTAAAATGCGGTTAATCTGGGGACGTGAAATAAATATATTGAAGATGTGCAATTGATTGCACATTTCTACATTGATGATGTTTGCCTTATAAATATTTTAATATTGCTTCATTTTATTTACTGTATTAAATATTTTATAATATGCATACCATTAAAAACATGAATTGCTAACTGTATCTGCTTTTTTATATAAAAGTAGCTTGTGCATGGAAAACAAACACCTGGGTGAAATATGCACAGAAAATATTTCTTGTAGTTCAATTCTGTTTACGATTGATGAACTGGCATTTCCTTGCTGAGTTTCTTGAGATTTTCCCATTACATAAATTACCTAAATTGAAATTCCTGATAGGCATGAACTGAAAATTCTTTTCCTAGTTTTGTTTCACATTTAAAAAAAAATTGGTGATGGTTGTTTAAAAAATAAACTGCTTTTTCTATATTCTCATTTTTTTACGGTGTGGCATTGTTTGTTTTAATAATTAATTTACTATGTTTTCAATTGTTGTTCCTTGAAATAAAAGTTATAATATGCTTTAAATTATTGGGTAAATTTAAATTATTATTAAATAAAATTTAAAAGTTTAGGTTTAAAAAAGCTATTATATACTGAATAGTACACGAATTTTTGTCAAACTAATTATTTAGTTGAAGAAAGATTCAACTAAATATTTAGTTTACGTAAATATTTAGTTTGACAGTATCTCACCATGTCTTCATGTTACCATTTCCATTACCAATTTAGCTTTTTATGAACCGAAATGGTTCAATGGATGAAGTTCTGCAAATGACTTTTCAGTCTCGATTGCATTTATTGGTAGGTTATTTGTTTAAAAAAAAAGAGTTTCAAGCAAACTAAGTTTTTTTAGCAGAAAATTTGATTGGCATTTTGCATTAAATAAAAAAAGTTAAAATGAGCTGATAATTACAAAAAGATAGACAAATATTTTTAAATTCATATAGCACAGTGGCCTGCGATTTCACTCTCAAATGAACCGTCGGCGTCGTAGATAAAAATAAATTTTCCTAGTTTGTGGGGGGGGGGGGGGGATATTATTTATTAATAAATAATTTTAACACCCAACAGCACAAGCAAGAAGATGGCATTTAAATAATAAAAAAGTGAGATATTCTTGAAAACTCATTTTCGAATACCAAAAGTAAAGTAATTCCAGACAAAAAAAAAAAACGCTGGAGTTTCTCGGCGACGCAAAATAACCCCATTGCTACATAGATGGCTTTAGCACGGACGCAAACGCTTCGTAATTTTAATCCACAGTGGACGAAGGGACTGATAAGTGATAGGTTTGTCTTGGTGACTTTGAAAACCTTTCTACAGAAAATGCTGATATTTGATATTAGAGTCAAAGTGGAAATAGAATTACTGATTTTCTGCTCATAGTACACATTAATTGTCACTCGGCCAGGATTTTTTATTTAAGAGACGTCATATAGGCTGTGTTTAAGCTCCTCATGAAGATTACAAACAGTTAGTTTCCATATATGTTTTTTTTTTTTTTCATTATTGAATTTGAAGTGCTCAAAAGGCTCAATTGATGCGTAGAATTTTACCGTTTAATTAACTGATAATTAGAATTAGTTACAGTATTCGCCTTCGTTGGACAAATAATCACATCCAAGCGAATAAAGTAAGTAATGCATTACGATAGCTCCAATTTAGGATTATGATGAACATCATTTGTCTGTCGGTGTCGTTAGTAGAAAGTTCCGATATATACTGTCAAACTTTCAATCCAATTTTACATAGTTTAAGTTTCTATCCTCCCATGATAGCGTGGACGATTTTTATTTCTGCCCTGGTTTTGTTTTGTTGTGGCAGCTGTAGTATAGGATTTCGTTTTGACAACCAACAGTAAACATCGGGTTAATTCAAATGAAAACACGCCAAGCAGCACCGAATATTGAAGATTTTCCACAACTAATGCTTTGCATATAAAGTTTATATTTAAGTACTAATTAAATTTAACTTCAATTACTCGACCAGTCGGTTAAGCACTCACCTAGCATGCGAAAGGTCCCAGGTTCGGGTCCAGGCATCGCCAAAATAACTGCCGACCCATGAACGGCCAGTGCAGCCAAAAATGTCTGATGAATAATACCCCGTGTAGGGGAGTGCACGTTAAATATCCTTTAAAGTCCTAACGCTGTGTACGATGTCGCCATTAACGGTTGCGTTGGGTGCCTATTCAGGTGTTGGCTCGTCACTTGATTGTGTTTCTAAAATATGATGCCCGTTGCCAATAGCCCTCGTGTAGCTCTAGTGGGACGATATTTGAAATTTAACCTAACCTACCTTCAATAACGCTCCAAATAATTTCTTTATTGTCCCTCCAAAACTATTTTTTATGTTCCAGTGAAGATCCCTCTTTGTATCTTGTTTTTCTATTATACTTTATTGACTTATTCTCCCTGAAATAGTGGACTGCATTGCCTAGTTGGTAAGGTGCTTGCCTTTTATGTGAAAGGTCCCTGGTTCGGGTATTGGCAAATTAACTGCTGACCTATTAGCAGTCTGCGCGGCCTAAAAGTCCGCCTCATAATGCCATATGTAGAAAGCCCTATGAAGTGCAAGTTAAAGAGTCTGACGCTGTGAGTGTACCATGTTGCTCTTGAATGTTTCCTTGGTTGCTATCTACACCAATGTTAACAAATCAAAATGAAAAGTGTCGGCTTATTTATTTCTCTAAAGATTTAAACAAGCCTTAATGCATATTTATACTTCATTGCCAGGAACACTGAAAATCCATTGGGGTTACACTTTTTTCTACAAAAAGTTAATCTGTAATAAAATTTAGTATGAAAAATGTTTCCCCAGCATCAAAAGTGTTTCCTAATATCCTGAAATTTCCTAAACAAGTGCCTAAAGTTATCTGAAAGAATTTTCCTGACCTATGGACCTTCTGATGACAATGCAAGCTTCAAAATTAAAATTACTTTCTTCCCTTACTTTCCTGTTGTTAAAACTGAGTCAGCGATACTTTCTGGAAAAACAGACTCAAGGTTAGGAAAAGAGAATGATTTTGAAGCTTGTGTTGCAAACAGATTTTTTTAGTGTAGTAAGCTTTGAAATAAAGCTTAATAATTTGTTGAACACGAATCACTTTACATGATATCCTAATAAGCATAAACTAATAATTCTGTAGTTTATAATTTTGCAATAAAGTTTTCATGAAATCGGTCATAGACTTTTGAAAAATAAGGATGTGCAGATTGCAGATGAAATTTTCTTATTATTTGAATTTTTACTCATTTCATCACGTCGGAAGTCATGTTGAGGTTTTCGGGCAAATCGTGCATGAACAAATTTTATCCGCCGTAGCAGTTAAAATTTAGTTTAAATTATTAAAATTTTGAATTTATAATTGTTAAGATTTTAGTTTTAAAGTTTTTGAAATTACCTAATTAGGTATGTACTTACCTTTAAATGCATTGTTTTATTGAGTGGCAATTGAATGTTCTATAGAGTTACACACCTCTAGTTTTTTAAATGGTGATAGAGCTGTAATAACTTGCATTGTAAAGATCTAATGGGCTCAGTTCTGTTTTAAAATATTTCAGACAAAAAGCAGTGGAAGGACACCAAGAAATTTTTCTTCATTATCATTCTTGATGATGAGCATTTTTTGCTTAGTTAAAGTACTTTGAACTTTCAACAGTGACTGTCCACATTCACTGTAATATATTTGTATAATAAACAGAAATGGCATAAAATTACATGTGTCTCCTGTTACAAAACACCACAGTTAGTAATATGATGAAGGGTTCATACAATGTATCTAGCTTTATTTCAACACTTCGTGTTAACCCTCAGTAAATGACAATTTTTTTTTGTGTAATTTAATGTTTCAATAAGTAAGAATTCTAAGCAGAGTTTTATGTAAGAATTATTTATACAAATACAAATTAGTTTAGTTATTATATTTGTGTTTCCCTATCATTCAGTTTTAATTCCTTTCATTATTCTACAAGATTAGTTTAATACCTTTCTTGAACTTCTTTATATCAGGTTCCGACTGTATTTGCAGATAAAAATTAGTTGAGTTATTATTTTAGTGTTCCTTTATCATTCAGGTTTGAATTCATTTCATTATTCCCCAAGATAAGTTTTATGCCTTTCTTGAACCAAAACAAAATTTCTAATATATACTTTTTTTTTATCATTGCAGGGTTTCATTCAAGTATTCAGGAATTAAACTCGCTTACACGAGTTAACTTTTCTACATTGGCAGTCCTTTAGATTTCCTACAGTTTCTGAAATTCCATTCGAAGTTCATACTGCCAACGAGTGAATGTGTAGTAAGTGGTAATTGTATTTATTAGTATTTTAACGTGTTGCAATTTATTTTTAGCTGAAAAAGAAAAGATGTCGATGTCAAATATAGTAGTTCAGCATCTTTTAGATTTTGTGTTCGTTTTTTAGAACAAAAATTTGTTTAACATCAAATTCCCCAATCAAATTGATTTAAAATGTAAACAAAATTGATGAATCACAGTCAATTTTACAAAGCATAATTTTGCCATTCATGCTTATGCTGAAGAATGTTTGATTTCTGAATATACTTGAATTCCTGTATTAGCAATAGTAAAATTAGGTATTTTGAAGCCTTTTAAACTGCTGTAAAAGTTCAGTGAAACAAGAGATTGTTAGGACATGCTGAAATTTGACATATTGTTAAAGATTGTCATCCCGCTACCCCTGCCACTTTTTAAACTAATAATATGGAAATCTGAAGAAAGAATATCGAGGGAAGAAAATTTGGGTCAACAAACTCGCATTTTTTAAGCAGTTCTTTATATCAATATAAAATAAGAATTGTTAAATAGGAGTACGGAAGGGACCACACACACACTCAAAAGGTTCACTTCAGGCTAAGGTCCATTGTATCACAGGTTCTTTATAGATTGGTCCGACTGAATTTCTAATTTTCTAATATATTTTTTATCATTGCAGAGATTTTATTCAAGTAGACTAGAATAAAACTTCTTTACAAGAGTCTACTTCTCTTCATTGGCAGTCCTTAGATTTCGCAAATTCCATTCGTAGCACATACTGCCCCCAACCAGGTAATGTGTAGTTAGTGATAAATTTATTTATATTATAATGTATTGCAATTTTTTTTCAACTGAAATATAAGGTATTGATGTAAAATGTGGCAGATCAGCATTTTGTAATACTTTGTGTTAATAATTTAGAAGATAATCAAATTTGTGAATGAAATTATGAATAAAAATTTATTTATCAAGTTAAAAATTAAACAAAAACATCCAAAAATGATGCCATAGAAAAGGATTTCCCACATCACTACTTTTGCTGTGCGTGCGAATGTGAAAAATACTTGATTTCTGTCTATGCTTCTAATCCTGTATTGAACAAGTAAAAAGTGTAGGACTGAGGAATCATTTGGGTGCATGTTACAACATCATTTCCCTACCATTTTTATTTGGGCTTATTAAAAAAAATGCTGAACTTCTCCACCGTAACTGGTAAAAGAAGTTGAAGGAAATCATGTGTGTAACATCTCTTCTGTTGCCTTTCCCCTAAAATTACTCTGTAATCTACATCAATCTTTAAAAAATAAAATTGAAATGGGCCTTAAATAATATTTGTTTCGTTACAGGTTTCTACAAGCCTTAACGCATTGAACTTCATAACCAAGGAACATAGTAAATTTATTGGATAAACATTATTATCTTAAAAAACTTAATCTTGGTTGAACACGAGGAAGAAACAACAAATATTTGTGCAGTGAGTGCAACTATTTTGTTTTTTAAACTACATATTTAAACAAAAATTACTAAAGACAAAATAATTACAACAATTAAATGGGTGATATGGAAGAAAAGCCATATTTGTGTAACATTTGTTCTGTTGCCTTCTCCTTGAAGCCTGAATGCGAGGAACACATGCTGACCCATAAAGAAGAAAACCTGTTCACTCACAAGGAGAGTCATGAGATATTTGCTTCTGAATCCACCCTGCAAAAGCACATCTCAACTCCCCCTTTAAAAGTATCACATGAGTGTGATTCATGTGGAAAGAAATTTAAGTACAAATATCTACTTACTAATCATTACTTGGTACACACAGGGGAAAAACCTTACAGATGTGAAGTATGTAGTAAGGAATTTCGTGATAAGAATTGCTGTCAAAAGCATTTGTTGACCCACACTAACGAAAAACCTTACAGTTGTGAATTCTGTTATGAGGCATTTAGTCGCAAGTATCACCTTCAGAGTCATTTGCTGACCCACACTAAAGAAAAACCTTACAGTTGTGAATTCTGTAATAAGGCATTTAGTCGCAAGTATAACCTTCAGAGTCATTTGCTGACCCACACTAAAGAAAAACCTTACATTTGTGAATTCTGTAATAAGGCATTTAGTCGCAAGTATCACCTTCAGAGTCATTTGCTGACCCACACTAAAGAAAAACCTTACAGTTGTGAATTCTGTAATAAGGCATTTAGTCGCAAGTATCGCCTTCAGGGTCATTTGCTGACCCACACTAAAGAAAAACCTTACAGTTGTGAATTTTGTAATAAGGCATTTAGTCGCAAGTATCACCTTCAGAGGCATTTGCTGACCCACACTAAAGAAAAACCTTACAATTGTGAATTATGTAGTAAGACATTTAGACATCAGCATCACCTTCAGAGTCATTTGTTGACGCACACTAAAGAAAAACCTTACAATTGTGAATTATGTAGTAAGACATTTAGACATCAGCATCACCTTCAGAGTCATTTGTTGACACACACTAAAGAAAAACCTTACAGTTGTGAATTTTGTTACAGGGCATTCAGTCAAAGGTCAAGCCTTCAAACGCATTTGTTGACCCACACTGAAGAAAAGCCTTACAGTTGTGAACTATGTAATAAGACCTTTAGTTATAAGCAATGCCTTCAGAGTCATTTGTTGATTCATACAGAAGAAAAACCTTACTGTTGTGAATTATGTAGTAAAACATTTAGACATAAGCGAAGCCTACAGAATCATTTGTTGACCCACACTGAAGAAAAACCTTACAGTTGTGAACTATGTAATAAGACCTTTAGTTATAAGCAATGCCTTCAGAGTCATTTGTTGATTCATACAGGAGAAAAACCTTACTGTTGTGAATTATGTAGTAAAACATTTAGACATAAGCGAAGCCTTCAGAATCATTTGTTGACCCACACTGAAGAAAAACCTTACTGTTGCGAATTATGTAGTATGGCATTTAGACGTAAGCATCACCTTCAGGTTCATTTGTTGATCCATACTGAAGAAAAACCTTACAATTGTGAAGTATGTAATAAGGCATTTAGATATAAGCAATGCCTTCAAAGGCATTTGTTGACCCACACTAAAGAAAAACCTTACAGTTGCTAACTTTGTAATAAGACCTTTAGTTATAAGCAAAGCCTTCAGAGTCATTTTTTGATTCATACAGAAGAAAAGCCTTACTCTTGTAAATTATGTAGTGAGGCATTTAGACATAAACATCGCCTTCAGAGTCATTTGTTGATCCACACGGAAGAAAAACATGTAAAGAAAATTATTTGAAGTTGCATTAATTCAAAGGTCCAACCTTCAACAACATTATGTTTATGAACACTCTTGAAAAACTTTACACTTGTGAATTATGTACAGAGGCTTGTCTTCATAGGCAATGTTTTCAAAGGCATTTGTTTTGTTGTAAGGCAAAAAATTTCATGATGGTCTTATACAAGAAGAAATTGCTTTTACTTTATTCTCATAATTAGTATTTTTATGGTGTTGCGTTGTTTCTTTTAATAAGTGCATTGTTTTCAATTGTTGTTCGTATAATAAATACTTTCTTTGTTAATTAAATTATTTTGTGGATTTATATTTTTATTTTGAAAAATACATTTCAAAATATTTTAACTGAGGGTCAACTGGAAGTTTTGGTGCTTCCTTCAAGTAAACATCTTGCTTTCATTAAATGAGATTAAAATTTTAACCATGAGTTAAATTATTAAAAATAGTTTTAAATTTTATTGCTGGGGCAGGTGATTATAAAAGGCTATGTCATACTTTAAAAAATTGTATAAATTTTAAGTAAAATTATAAATTATTAATTTTGCAAAAGTTAGATGTATAGTTTATACGTCTGTACCAGTCAGAGGAATAATTATATTTCATATTAGGTACTTAAAAGTTAAAAATAAAAAAATCTTATATTGTAGGATTTGAAAGCTTTTTTTTTAGCTGCCAAGCTTTTCGATTATTTAAACAACACAATGGTTGAAATTGTTACACAATCTGTGTATCAGTTGTGTTGTTTGAACACTAGTATTTTTATAGTATCTATATATAAGTATTTATCATTCTAGTTATGGTTATTTTATTATAGTAATATATCAAATTTCATCAATATAGTTTTAGTTATTTAGATTATTATGTAGTTATTTGATATACTAGTTTTTGTAGTATGAATAGATGTCTCTATAACTTCTCATGATAAAATTTTCACGTAAAAGTCAGCACAACTAAACTTAATAAATAATTTTTTTCCTATTATTTAAAAGATGTCAATTTTTTAGGAAAAAAGACAATAGGGTATTTGACTAAATCGGGAAACTGCCCAAAAAAGTTATATAAACATGGTATAGGACCTAGAAAACGCATATTCATTGGTTTTTCTTCAAAAAATTGCTCAAATATTATTTAAATTAAGTTTTAAAATCGCGATTTTCCAAAGCTCGGTCACGCGATTGCAAACGCTACGATGATTGGTCTGACGTCACCCGGCATTAAACCGCCCCTCATGCTATTCGAATTTAGTCATCCGAAACTTTTTAGCGCTCTTTTAAGTCTAAAATAATGTTTTTTTTTATAAGTATTTCTTTCATTGCAATTTTAGTGCTTAAAAAATATTTAAATAAATAAAACTAAAGGATTCACAAAAACGGCTAGCTCAAATTTGCCGATAATCGATGCTTATGAATATGATTGTAGGGCATTTGTTTTTTAAGTCTTGTTCGGATTCCTGTTCTGATAAGTTCCAAAATATTACAACTTCCAGCAAAATAATAACCAATTTTAAACGGAATCTAAGGAAGCTATTAATATTTTTAATGAAAAGGTCCTAAAAGTGTAAATAATATTATACTTAACAATGGAAAGTGTTAGAATGCTAATGTTAATGTTGTAATGGTAACTAGTTTCATATCTTTATCCTTGCCCATAGATGGCGCCCCGAACTTTTTTTCTTGTACTAATCTAGAAAATTAGAAATTTATCTAAGCAATTTTGTTTACAAAAAGTTGTTTCTGCGTTCTAGTTAAAAGAAAAACATTATAAAAAAATTTATTTTTGAAAGCTACATCAGTTTTCCCCTAATTTTGATTTCATTGAACTTCAAGTATCTTTTTTTCTATCTACATTAAAATATATTGTAAATATATAGTAAAACTTCGTACTAAACGCAATTGAATAAATTATCTCAAAACTCAACTTGAATAAATTATCTATTAAAAAATTATGAATTAATTAGAAAGTTACACAAATCCGCAAATGAACGACTTATAATAAAAAGTTACTGACGTTTAAAATTATAATAACAAAAATTACATATGCGTGCCACAAAGTAATCATTTTTAAATTGGTTTTATTTAATTTTAAGGCTAGATATTTTGGCAAATAGAGAGATTGTTTAAATAAAATTACATGAAAAAAACCCCTTAAGTATAAAATTAGGTCACTTCATATGAACTAAAAAAACTATTTAACTGCGGCCCTATAATTTTTTATATACACTTTTCTTAGGATGTGTATTAGTTTAGATTGCGTTTTTTTATGTATAAATCTCTTATTTTATAAGCTATTATTTTTTATTTTTTGGTTTACAAGCGCTCTGGTGCCATTTTTCTTGAAAGTCAACCGAATTCTTTAAGGGAATTAACAGATGTAACAGTGGCGGATCTAGCCAGGGGGCGCGGGGGGCGCGCGCCCCCTCCTGAAGACCTGTTGACCATTTTTTTTTTATTATTATTGAAAACAAATTAAAGGAAAAATGTACACAAAATTATATCGCCACACTCCCTCTGCACAGATTATTAATCATCGAACATTTTTTGGCTGCACGGACCGTTAATAGTTAAGCAGTTATTTTTGGGATATTCAATTTAATAGTTAGTTATTTCGAATAACTATGCTATTTTCAAGATATACAGTCATTGTTTGCCTTGTCTATATGTTAGCTACTTAATGCCAACTTCTTGCTGTCTGTTGCTCGTACAAAACATTTGTTAAAGAAAGCTTGCATAGAATATCATCTACTTCATCGATTTCGGTCATTTTTAGAGTGAAACCACAGCAACCAATGCAATCACAGTACATAGAAAAGTGAAAACAAGAGAGTCCCATCATCTGAAACATTCCCATTAATTGATTTTTCCCTATTTATTGCTCTTATTTTTTAAAATTATTCATAAATAATCTATTTAACAATATAAACGTAAGTTAGGTGAAGTAACAACTAGTGTTTGTTCATAAATACTATTTAGTGAAAAAAAATACTAGTAAAAATATGTATTTACCATTTAGAAATTAGAGTTAAATTAAAAAATAATGTAAATCAAAAATAAAATAATGTAAATGAAAAATAAAATAATGTTAATAAAAAATAATTGTAATTAAAAAAATTAATTAAAAACTAAAATGATAAAATTTAACCCCCCTCCCTTCCCTCAGAAATTTTTTCTAGTTGCGTCCCAGCTTTTGTGATATTGGGTTTTAGGCAAGTTTTTGGTTGCGCCCCTCCCTCAGAAAAATCCTAGATCCGCCACTGAGATGTAAAAGTAGCGGATTATGAAATTAAAAAGTCGCGAACAAACTATTAGTAGTTAAGTGCTAAATGTTAAAAAAAAAAGACCATTAAAGCATCTCTACTCACTCTTTTAATATTAAATCAAAGGAAAATGGAGTTTACAAATACAGCAACAGTGTTCACTACGGATTCTCCCGCATGTCGAAAACGTTTCACGCCAGGTGACGTCACTCCCTTCAAACTCTGCCGGGGATCGTTTTGGGGGCGTGGCTTACAATTAAATTTCAATTGCGTTTTTCTCCGTTTCTTGGCGGTATTTGGAAAAAAGAAAAAATACGGGTCTAATATTTTTTGCCTAGGAATATTTTAAACCAATAATTTTTTTTTAGTCAAATACCCTATTTACATTGTTTGTTAAAATAATAAATCATTCCCAGCTAATATTTTTAAAGTCTTAATATCAAAATTTCAGTAGTATGATATTAGTGACATGGTTACCCTAATGAAATTGTAATCGTCTATCTACAATAGCCAAATTAACCATAAAAGTCAGTGATTACTCATTCTTGGATAACAGGGAGGATTCTCTTTATAGGATTTCTCTTATTTTCGGTCTTACTTGTTGATTTGGTGAACACGGCGAAATTTAACGTGCACCAGTCAGCGTACACGGGGTCTTCAAGTGGCAGGGTTTGAACCTTACACCTGCATCCTTGTATGCCAGTCCAAGACCCTACCAACCAGGCTATCCCATCCCCCATAAACCAAAATAAAAGTATCACAAGGTGGCCTTGACAACTTTTCAACACAAATCCTGATATTTGATGAATGCGTCGCCCGTCCCTCCGCCAATAGCCTTATTGTAGCTCTAGCGCGACGATATCTTCAAACCTATTGTAAACTGATATTCGATATTCTTGTAGAAGTGGAAACAGAGCTTATGATGTTGTTTGACGTGCCGTGAGGTTCAAAACACTAAGGCCACTCATGGCACTTTAAATAGATCCTTTGAGGCATTATACGTCATTAGAACAGGATTCTAATTTACAAAATGTAATAGGCTGTGTTTAAACTGCTCATGGAGACTGGAAACAGTTCACTTCCATGTATGTTTTCATTATTCAACTCAAGCTGTCAATCAAATTATGCGTGGAATATTTCCGTTTAATTAACTAATAATTAGAATTGTTTGCATCTTTGCCATTGTTGAACAAATAATTTTATTCAAGTGAATCAAGTAAGTAATGCAAAGCTTACTATATTTTTCAATTCCTAAGTTCTATTTAGGGTTATAACACACATTCATTTCTCTGGCGTGTCTTTAGTAAATATTACTTCAATTGAAAGTGACCGTCCAATTTTACACAGTTTAAGTTTCTATAATCCCATCATAGTAGGGACGATTTGTAATTTTGCCCTGGTTTTGTTTCGTGATGGCAGCCTTAGTATACGATTGGGATCACCTTTACTGTACGGTAACTATTGACGCGATTTTCAGATTTGGCGATAAATAGTTTTTTGCGGCAACCTGTCTGACTTCGACTGATGATTCGAATTCTTTGGCTTCGATGACGTTTTCCAGCAACCCTATCTGACCGTTATTTACTCATTTTAATTGGGTTTTTGTTCTGGAAAGTCGCCAGAATACGGACTTTTGGCGCGATTTCGGAAAGTTCGCCAATAGTTACCATACAGTAAATTTCTACCTACGATTGCGTTTTTACAACCAACAGTGGACTTAGGGTTAATGCTTCGGCGTTGTATTGTATTTCAAAACAGAGCCAGAAGCACGTCATTTTGGCAGCTTATGAAACACGCTTAAAAAAGCTTCAAAATCTGATGGCGCGTACAATGTTGCTCTTAAAATTTGCGTTGGGTGCTATCTACAGCTATATTTACAAATTAAAATGAAAAGGGTCAGCTTATTTATAGGTTTCTGCAAGCCATAACACATATTAGACTTCATTTTCAAGTAACAGAGCGAATTCATTGGGTTTGCGCTTTTTTTTCTTCAAAAAGTTATTCTTTGATAAACTTAAAAAGAACTTTTTTTTAAGCATCACGTAAGCGTTTCCGAAAATACTTAAACCTTCTGAGTGAGTGCCTGGAGTCAATTTAATTTTTTTCTGACCTAAAGACCTTCCAATTGTCAATGCTAGTATTTTTTTTACTACAAACTTCCGTGATTGAAAAATTGGGAATCTTCCACAATTTTGAAATCGGAATTCTGCACCGTTTTTAAAATTGGGTGATTTTGGTGTTTATGAAGTTGGGAAACTGCAGGGATTGTAATATAATAGAACTTAAGCAATCAAACAAGAAAAAAGCAAATTTCTTGCAATCCTAAATTTTAAGGAAGAAGAATCCAAGAAGCTTCTAAAATCATGAGACTCAAAGTCTACTATAAAACAAAACATTCAATGTTTACCTCTGCAAAAGCAGGGTGGACTTTGGGCGGTATCATAAGTTTTGCCAATTATTGAAAATTCTTTATTATCAGGAATTTTAGATTATCTGACCTTACTTTGGTCCTAATTAGATCGGAAATTGAGGTTCTTCTGTAGTTTGAACATTCCCCCGTGACATTCACTGTAATATTTATAATTATGAAATAAACAGAAATAGCATAAAATTACATGTGACTCCTGATGTGGTGAGGGACCTCAGTTAGTAATATGATAACGTTTTTCATAATATGGTAGCTTCATTTCAATGCTTTAATAATGCTTCAATAAGTAAGAATTATGACAACAGTTTTATTAAATAAATATTCACCGAAGCAAAATAGGTCAGTTATTATTAGTGTTCCACAATCATTCAGGTTTTACTCATTTCATTGTTATACAATATTAGTTTCGTGCTTTTCTTGAACCAAAACAAAATTTATATATATTTTTTATTATTATTTCAGGATTTTTATTCAAGTCAACAGAAATAAAACTGATTTGCAAGAGTTGACTTCTCTATGTTGGTTGTGGCCTTCAGATTTCCAAACACTTCCTGAAATTCCATTCGAAGTTCATACTGCCAACCAGTGAATGTGTAGTAAGTGATAAGTTCATTCATTGAAACTTTAACATATTGCAATTTTTTTTAACTGAAAAAAAAAAGGTTTTATGTCAAATGTAGTAGTTCAGCATTTTTTTTTATTTAGACTTCATTAGTGTTTTAGAACCAAAATTTGTTTAAAATCAAATTTATTTATAAAGGTTTACAGTAAACAAAATTGATGAATCACTTTTTAGCCATGCATGCTTACGCTGGAAAATGAATTTCTGTATATGCTTCGATTCCTGTACGAGAAATAGTAAAATTAGGTAATTTGAAGCCTTTACTTTATTAACTTTGGTACATGTTAAATCATCATTTGCTCGGGGTTTTTCAAGGCTTTTAAAATCTTTGACTTAGTGTTGCTGTAATTTATTAATAATTGCACACAACCAAGACATATTTTGGATTTACTAATTTTTTAACCTTCTGATTTGATTTTAAAGAAATGCAAAAATTCTTCATTTTCAGTGGTCAAAATGAATGAATTAAAAAAAAATTCATGTCTGTAAAAGTTGTTCTG
Organism: Hylyphantes graminicola; assembly: GCA_023701765.1. Classification (NCBI taxonomy): domain Eukaryota; kingdom Metazoa; phylum Arthropoda; class Arachnida; order Araneae; family Linyphiidae; genus Hylyphantes; species Hylyphantes graminicola. Next base: position 72,921,323 of record CM043112.1, read on the forward strand.
TTGCATTTTCCTTTAAGCTAGGCTATTATCTACATCAATGTTAATCAACTTAAATAAAACGTATTTCAAATATCATTTTGTTTTCATTACAGATTTCTAGAAACCATCATACATATTGAACTTCATTATTAGAAGCATTGCCAATTCATTGGATCGACATTTTTTCTTCAAATAGTAAATCTTTGATAAACTTGAGGAAGATAAACAATTCGCCCACATAACAAGTGTTTGTGTAGTAAGTGCTAATAATTGTATTTCTGTTTTTTTAAACGACATATTTCAAGACAACTATCTTTTTTATTGAAAAAGAAATACTATAAATAGTTGAATGGGTGAAATTGAAGATAAGCACTATTTGTGTAATATTTGTTCTGTTGAATTCTCCTTGAAGGCAGACTACAAAGAGCACATGCTGTCCCATAAAGAAGAAACCCTGTTCACTCACAAGGAAAGTCATGAGACTTTTGCTTCTGAATCCAGCTTGCAAAAGCATATATCTAACACCTCTCCAAAAGCATCATATGTCTGTGATTCATGTGGAAAGAAATTTAAGTACAAATCTCAACTTAATATGCATTACTTGGTACACACCAAAGAAAAACCTTACAGTTGTGAGCTATGTAATAAGGCATTTAGTCGTAAGGGCATCCTTCAGAATCATTTGTTGGTCCATACTAAAGAAAAGCCCTACAGTTGTGAACTGTGTAATATGGCATTTAGTCGTAAGGGTATCCTTCAGAATCATTTGTTGGTCCATACTAAAGAAAAACCCTACAGTTGTGAACTGTGTAATAAGGAATTTAGTCGGAAAGGTATCCTTCAGAGTCATTTGTTAACCCACACTGAAGAAAAACCTTACAGTTGTGAAGTATGTAATAAGGTATTTAGGGAAAGGAACTACCTTAAAAAACACATGTTGGTTCATACTAAAGAAAAACCTTATAGTTGTGAACTGTGTAATAAGGCTTTTACCCAAAGTCAACAAGTTAAAATACATTTGTTAACCCACACTAAAGAAAAACCTTACAGTTGTGAACTATGTAATAAGGCATTTAGTCAAAAACAATATCTTAAAATTCATTTCTTTACCCATACCAAAGAAAAACCTTACAGTTGTGAATTATGTCATAAGGCATTTAGTCACAGGACATGTTTACGAAGGCATATGTTGATCCACACTGAGGAAAAATCTTTCTGTTGTGAAGTATGTAATAAGACATTTCGGCACAAGACTACCCTTCAGAGTCATTTGTTGATCCACTCTAAAGAAAAACCTTACAGTTGTGAGCTATGTAGTAAGACATTTAGTCGTAAGGATGTCCTTCAGAGTCATTTGTTGGTCCATACTAAAGAAAAACCCTACAGTTGTGAACTATGTAATAAGGCATTCAGTGGAAGGTCCATGCTTAAATATCATTTGCGGAACCACACTAAAGAAAAACCTTACAGTTGTGAACTATGTAATAAGGCATTTAGTCATAAGAGCAACCTTCAGAGTCATTTGCTGGTCCACACTAAGGAAAAACCCTACAGTTGTGAAATATGTAATAAGGCATATAGTGCAATGTCCAACCTTAAATATCATTTGCGGAACCACACTAAAGAAAAACCTTCCAATTGATTATTAAATTAGGCATTTAGTCATAGACAACGCTTACAAAGGCATGTGTTGACCCACTCTAAGAAAAACCATTGCAGGAGTGAATTATTGGTCTTACCGTCTGGGTATATCTAAGTTGGCAATTTCTTAATCATAAAACTATCCAGAGAGTTGGAATCCTTGTAAACGCATTCCAAAGAAAAGGTTTTGTTTTGTGAACTGCTGAAAGTTTTTTTCCTGTATTAAAGCCCAATTTCAAAGATGTTTGTACTGCTGGACCGCGGGTCTTCAAATCAAAATGCCTCAGTGTTAATCCAATGGAGAGAAAAAAAATTCTGAACCATATTTCTCCAGCTGCATTGAATATTTTTACAAACGGTTTTTTATGTGATAAATGTAGCTGACTTACACGGATCACCTTTACTGTACGGTAATTATTGGCACGATTTTCAGATTTAGCGAGAAGGTAAAAAGTACAAACAGTAGATAGTTTATTGTGGCAAGCTGTCTGACTTTGACCGAAACCCAGAACAGTCAGATATGGTTGCCGGAAAACTTCAGCGTTGTGAAGAGAGCATGACGTCAAAAGTCGCCAGAATACGGTCTTTTGGCGCGATTTCGTAAAGTTTGCCAATAGTTACCGTACAGTAAATTTCAACCGACTTACACTTATCACATAAAACATACATCGGTTCAAATATTTTTTTAAATTTTGAAAAAAATAATTTTACGCAAAATACTCGGAGCAACTTGAAAAAGTGGGATTATAGAGACCTGTTTGTTATCTGCATTTATCATTAAAAAAGCAATTTGTAAATATATTCAATACAGCCGGAGATACGTGGCTTAGATTTTTTTCCCCCATTGGATTAACACTGAAGCACTTTGATTTGGACACCCGTGGTCGATCTGGCCAATTTGCCTTTATTGTAGAAATAATGTTTATATTTGAAATTAATGCAATTCTTTGAGATTATGTCTTTGGGACTGACCATTAAATTCGTATTTTCAATAAATTGTACATTTCAAATTCAATATTTTATAAAGCATTTTTCACAGGCATTTCTTTAAACATTCAATGGAATTAAATAAATTTTCAGGATGTACAACACATTTTGTTTAACCCTCTAATGCGTGAATTTTTATTTTCATCTCCAAAAAATATGTATGTATCTTTAATGCTCATACATTATGGGAAAAATACTGAAAAAATTTTAACTGCATTAGAATTTAAATAATCTCAATTTTTAAAAAAAATTCCATGTGACAAAAACCAACTATAAAATTCCAATTTTGACAATAATGACTAGAAAACAACTAAATATATTTCAAAATAACCTTTTTACTATCATTAATTTTTCAAAACAATTTATCTGTATTTAGTACTAATATTATTATACTTTGAATTCTTCAAAAACGTAATTTCACAACAGTTAATAACCTACCTTTTTATTTCTGATAAAACTTTTACTACTGTCATTTATAATGATTATTAGTAACTAAAACTTCAAAATAGAATGTAATAGATGAAAAAAAACACAAATTTGTCGAGAGGGAGCTCTAATTTAATAGAATAAAGTGGATTATGTTACTTGTTGCCAAACGGCAGCAGCCTATGCATTAGAGGGTTAAGTATGCTTATTTTTTACACTACACTTTGTTCCAACCTAATTTGGGAAAAAAACAAAGAGTAAAAAGGCAGATTGAAAAGCGTGGTTGGTCTGTTAGTTGGAAACTCTTGTAAGATAATAGTTACATACAAAATGATCTGAATACAACTTAACCAAAATACACTTTTCATTATGATAAAATTGCCAAATTTTCTCAAATAATATTCAAATCTGTTTGATCTCAAGCAAAATTAATGTTTTAAGCAGGTTCAACAACGTTAATGTTTAACAACGTTCAATTAAAAGAAGTTTTAATAATAAGATGCATGATAAAACTATGTAAATTTTACAAAAAATTTAATGATGCAAAAATACAAGAAAGTAAAATACAGAGTGAATTTAATTTATCACATTTTCATTTAATTAAAACAAACATTATTTAATTCTTCAAAAGACATGATTCTTCCATCTAATTATACAAAAACAAATATAACCTAATGTTTTGAGAATTTAATAGATTTTTTCCTACTCTTATTCACTTGATAGGAACACAAATTCATAACTCTTTGTTCTTAGGCCTTAATGACTACAATTGCAGTTTCATTGAACATCAGAATGCACAACAAATAATTTAACTATCCCTGTAACAATTATGTTAACTAACATAACTTGCATTTCTCTAACAGACCTTACAATTAATTCAAAACGTAAATTTATTCGAAAATCCTTACTTTTCAAACAAACTTTGTTCATATCTTTGCTATAGATAAAATCAAAATGATAATTTCTCAAATACATATAGAAACTGTAACATGATTCATTTTGGCAAATTGGTTTATATAAATAATTATTTACAAATACTATTATTCTATTTTATAATTATTTGAAAATCCTTACTTTTCAAACAAACTTTGTTCATGTCTTCGCTATAGATAAAATCAAAATGATAATTTCTCAAACACATATAAAAACTGTAACATGATTCATTTTGGCAAATTGGTTTATATAAATAATTGTTTACAAATATTATTCGATTTTATAATTATTCAAAAATCCTTACTTTTCAAACAAACTTTGTTCATATCTTTAATATAGATAAAATCAAAATGATAATTTCTCAAATACATGTAAAAACTGTAACAAGATTCATTTCGGCAAATTTGTTTATATAAATAATTATTTACAGTTTCGAAATCAACTAAGTAGTAATACGTTAAACAATTTGTTTGTATTTGCTTCAGGAATTTTCGTACAATGATTCACAGAATTTAAACTTTGAATGAAAAAACACTAAAAGATATTTCAATTTTACATCAATTCTACTATTTAATAAATACTACATTAATGCTACCAATACTTAATCAATTCTACTACTTGATCAATACTTCATTAATACTACTACAAACACTACTACCAAACCTAATAACTACTAATGCTCTAATTCAACGACTAATAGCAAAACATTTCTTTAAAAGATTATTTTGTAAAATGTAACACTATCCTAAAAAGTTTAATACCCACAGATAATAGAAACAATCTATATATTGGCTTAAAATTCTATTACAACCTTTATTAATAATGTCACAAAGTATCAAGACGATTGGATTTTTTTTTTGCATTAAAAGCCATTTTATTTAACCCTTTCCTTACTGAAACGGCCCCGAACGACTAAGGATTCGATAATGTTATTCCTATCAAATATTGCAAGGAAGCAAAAATCCTTCGTAAGGAAATGGGTTAACAATAAAAACTTTAAATTGGTTTTTCTCGGTTTTACAGTTTTTTAATCATGTCCTTACTTAAAATGTTTGGGGGCGCATAACTAAAAATCTTATTCATTTAAAGGCTTGAATTTTTTTATGAGTAATTTACAAGTATATTTAAGCATTTTAACACAGGAAATAGTCTGTAAATTTTATACTTAAAAAAAAATCTTTTAGGTTAAAAATATTGACATTTTTCAAAGTTATTTAAAAAAAAATCATATTTCATCCAGTTTTAAGTTTTTAAAAATAATCTTGTGTTAAAATACTTAAAAATGTATATAGATGAAACTGTGAACATTAGAAATGGATATATTTATTAGTTAATTCTTGAGATGCCCCCAAAGTTGAACAATTTAGCATGAGCTTCTATGGAGGTGCCAGACCCCCTTAATCCATTGAAAATAAACTAATTTTTAAGCCACATATCTCCGGCTGCATTGAATATTTTTATAGGATGAATATATTACAGGTCTCTATAATCTAACTTTTTGCTGTCAGTTCGAATATTATTTTTCAAAAAGTACATTAAAAAGTACATTTGATAGTCGTGTCCAGTTTTTATTCTGAAGCAAGCCACTGCAGGAGGTCTTGGCAAGGAGGCGGGGATTCTACAGGGTGAGGCAAACAAAACCGGCCCCGAGGTGGAGATAAGAATACGACAGAAATGTCGCCAAGTAATAAACCAATACAAATACAGGTTTGCTAACTGAAGCTTTTGATCGCTTCAATATTAAGCCCAAACGCTTGGCGACTTATTTCCGGCAACTACGCTATGGTTAGAAAAGCTAGTTGAAATGAAATATAAAGGTTTGTAGGGCTGATTAAAAAAGTTCCCACTTGAGATTATTTCGGTTGTTATTTATCCTAGAGAATCGGATCTTTTTGTTTTTGGTAATACAAAACATTCTAAATTGATTGCAAGACACAAAATTTGCATTATGGGACGTCTTTATACAATACGAACCAAGATCTGAACTCACCACTAGTCTATGAGTAGCTCTAATGTGAAGCTAATCCGATCCAACCCAATGCAAAAACAGGTTTCAGGCGGCTTCAAGATTTTTCTCGCCAAGCATTTCTACGTATTCCCATCTCTAGATCGGGGCCGGTTTTGTTTGCCTCACCCTGTATATCTTTTGTTAGGTAAAGTAACGCATTCCCACTTTTTACCCGCAGCTGCATCTGCATTCCATAAAAAAATCGGTTTTCATTGATTCCACTACGGATAGTTCTTTTTATTTTGTAGCGGTAAAGAGGAATCATAAGAGACACGGCCTTTTTGCTAGTCTATTTGCTTGTTGTTGTTGTCGTGTCCATGAAATGTGTATAATGGAGTGAAAGGGATCGATTGGTCCGAAACTGTCGTAGACAGCTACAGCAACTGCAACCAGAGTGAAAAGCAGATCCGCTGGGTCTTCAAAAGGGCCTGCTCTAGGAAATCTCAGGCTATAGGCACAATCTATTTTGGGGGCCCTTTACGATTAATTTTGAGTACGATTTCCAGTAATAATGATGCTATAGACCAATGTATAAAATTTTTGCTGCAATTTTATAGGTTTCCTTATAAGCATCGATCAAAACAATCGCGTTAAGACAATTACTTAGCCAAAATTGAGCGAAAAACATATTGGAGTATCAGAATTTTTTTTAGTTTACTGATATTTTGGGGATTTACAACATTTAGCATAATAGAACCTGAAATTTAGGGGCCCCTAAATTTTGAGGGCCCTAGGCCCGGGCCTTATGGAGGAGCAGGCGCTGGTCTTCAAGAAAGCAAATCGTGAAAAGTCTGGCTTGAAAAGCTGGGCAGCCAAAGATATGCTGCGGAGACAGTTGGACATCAGGACAGTTTGGGCAATGTGTTGTATAGATTTTATTTCCCTCGGTTAAGATTTTTAATCCTTTCAAATGTCCTGTTCGTAGTCTCGTATTGTCGAAGCTAGTGTTCGGTTACAGTTTAGAGCAGGGAGTATTTAAAATTATTTTTGATAAGTCTTTGGCTGACAACTGCATTTGCGTCTACTTAGAGCTGTGAGATTCGATGATTGCTGAAAAGCTCTTGATTCTTTGGCTGCTCATCGACTTTCTCGTTTCCATTCCAAGGATATTTAACCCTTTCTGTCCCAGTGATGCCATTTGGAATAATCACTTTCAATATTTTTTTTTCGAAATGCTTATGTCCCGTTATGACATCCAAACACACATCATTCGAATCTTCACACTTTTGTTATATTAGTTAATATTTTACATTAATCTCAATAGAAGTCAGAACTACTATTTTTTTTATTTAGAAAATAGCTAAAAAGCGTTTCATCTGATTTTTGAAAAGTTCACTTCAGTTCCACATATTTAAAACACAATTTAAACTATTTCGGTTAAAATAATTACTGAATTTTTTTTTAATAATATGGTCAGATACCTTAAAATATATAACTCGAAGTGTTTTTAGGTAATATAGTTTTTTTTTTATTTTGTTGTTTTCCTCAGTTCAAAAATTTTGGCATTATTTAAAAAAACATATATAAAAAATAGAAATGAATTTTTTTTATGGAACTCGAATTTTTGACCTAAAATAAGCTTATTTTGTGAATATCAGATGTTTCTGTAGTGTAGTAAATTTTTGGGACTGAAAGGGTTAAAGGATCTGCTTGTTCATTTACGAAAATGTCACAATGACTTGAAATTCACTGAAGAGCAATTTTTGGTAAACTGTATGAGTGGTTTGCACAATAGGGTCATATGGGGGAATTATGGATCAAAAAATCACAACATTATATTTTTTTCTAAAGTATGAAAGATAGAAAGATTTAATTTTGCATGGAGTAAGCTTAAATAATTTAGAATTTATTTAAATAATCACTTTACCTAAAACTTAATTATTATTAGTTTTTTATTAATTATTGAGTGATCAGGAATTACCCCGGGTTTGGACAATTATGGATCGCACATGGGGTAATTATGGATCACCCTTTTTTTATAGTGTTGCATATTAAAAGTAAATTAATTTTTGGTTGCAGTTAAAATATAATTCAAAGCAAACTTTTAAACGCCTAAATTAACTTTTTATTAATCTTCTTTCTCAGAAAAAAATTAGACTTTATCGTTTGCTATTTTTTTTTAAAACTCGAAGAATGATGATGATCTTTTTTAATAAATTATGCCGCAATTTCCCATTTACATTCTTTCGAAAATTCGGTTATTTATCGTTTGTTAAATTAATTTACAGTTCGAAGTATCTCGAAAGTTTCTCGTAAGTTTAACGAAATGAAAAGAGTCAAAATATTGAATAAAAATGGAATTTGCATGTTATTTCAATGTAGATCAAATTTTTTGTTATTTAAATTTTAAATAAACTTTTAATTCGAATTTTTTAATGAAATTTGGAATGCAGCCTAATCAGATTTTTTGCTTCAAAATGACGTATACCACTTAGCTAAAAACACATGAAAAATTAAAAAATATCACTGATCCAGAATTACCCCAGTGATCCAGAATTACCCCAGTAAACTGGGGGATAAATCGATATACCTTTAAAATCATTAAAAAAAATAATTATGAAGAAATTTATATCGAAATGAAAAGCTTAGACCTTTTCCTATTGAAAAATAGCACCAACAATATGGTTAGTTCAAATATGTTTCTCCAGTATGGATCTTAAAAAAAAAATCATGTTTTTCAAAGACAATCTTTTTTGAAGATGTTTTTATAGTAGTGTAAAAAGCATTTTTTTTTCCTATTATTTGCTGCCGAGTTACATTGTTTTTGAACTTGAAAGAAAATATAATGTATAAGGATGACTTGGCATAATTTTTTTTTCTAAAAACCATTTTTAATCCTTAAAACTTAGTGATCATTATTTACCCCGGAAAGAGAGTGATCCATAATTCCCCCATGTGACCCTATTATAAGACTTGAGGCAATTACTATACACTAATACTACACAATAATGCTATAAAACGAACGTATTGCTGTGAAATTATCTTTTTTTAAAAATACTTATTCAACTTTGTACTTCATTGGTGTTGAAAATATCCGGTCACCCTCTATGCAATGGAGTTCAATTAGTTTCATCTTGAAAATTCACATTAGCCTCATTTACGAATCGATTCATAGCTTCAAGCAATTCAGGAAAATTTTGAAAATCATTTTCATCTTGAAAATTCACATTAGCCTCATTTTCAAATCGATTCATAGCTTCAAGCAATTCAGGAAAATTTCGAAAGTCATTTTCATCTTGAAAATTCACATTAGCCTCATCTGCAAATCGATTCATAGCTACAAGCAATTCATTAAAATTTCGAAAATCACTTTCATCTGGAAAATTTACATTAGCCTCATTTTCAAATCGATTCATAGCTTCAAAAAATTCAGGAAAATTCCGAAAATCATTTTCTTGTGGGCTATTATTAGTCGCCGCATAAATTCTGTTTACTGTATATTTGATAACTGCGATTTTTTCTTGTATATCTATAACAGTGGGGTGATCCGGCCCTAAAATTTCTTTTTTACGATCAATGATGTCTTGGAGAACCTTCAAAGATTCTTCCGGTAATCCTTGTGAGAAAAGAGCATTGGCGTAGCTGTATTGTGAGTTTACAGTATCAAAATGGTCAGCACCCAGTGCTCGTTTTTGTTTCTCAATAACTTCTCTAAGATCATCAGCTGCACTTTTCTTTTCATTTTGACACGAGAATAATGTAATCCAGTGAGTTGTTCTTATAGTGTCAGAGTGATAGGGACCTAAAACTTTTTTCCTGGCTTCGTAAACTTTCTTAAGCAGTTCCACAGCTTCTGTATGTTTTCCTTGGTCAGCCAATAACAACGCAATATTATTTTGTACAACTAAAGTTAGCGGATGATTAGTACCGTTATGTATTTTTCTAATATTGAGAATTTCGTAATTTACTTTTAGAGCCTCTTCATGCTTAAAAAGTTTTCGTAAAACCATTGCCATGTCAGCTTGAGTAGAAAGGACATCGGAATGACTACGGCCTAAAATGTCTATAAGTTTCGGTAACATATGCTCATACAAAGCTAGTGCCTCTTCATTCCTGCCTTGTCTGTGATAAATTAGAGCAACTAGTCTCTTAGCCTTAATTGTATCTGCATTTTCTTCGCCCAGTGTTTCCTTTTGTTTTCGGTAAACAGCTTCAGTCACCTTCAGAGCCTCCTCGTACTTATGCTGCTTGTACAGAACTGACCCAACCTGCAGTTCCATTTCTAAAGTGTCTGGATGATCAGGTCCCAGCAGATCTTTTCTTTTTTCAAGCACAATTTTGAATATCTCTAAAGCTTCTGCATACATCTCTTGGGAACATAATAAACTGGCTGCTCTCAATTCAGCGTTCATCTCATCGCTGAGGACTTGCTTCAACTGCTTCATTTTGGGAAAGTCAGAATGAACGGCGACAGTGAGTAACGATTTCTTATCCTTGTTGTGCGCATTCAGTACTATCTTCAAAATATCTTTATCCTCGATTCTTTTCAGGCGTGAAATAACTTCTATATCCCCATTTTGAACGTTTCGGAATGATTCATTTATTAAACTTAGTAATTCTTTAACTTCAGGGCCTGTAGCGAAGTTTAATGGTGTTTTATGGTTGCAACAAGGAGCATTATATGCGGCTTTATGTAACAGAAGAGACTTCACGATGTTTAAATGATTATACTTACAAGCATAATGTAAAGGAGTAGTTCCACTTTTTCCTGTTACATTGGGATTAGCTTTGTACTTCAATAAAATCTTAACAATGTCATCATAACCCTTCCAGGAAGCAAAATGCAGAGGAGTTATATTATCACGATTTTTCACATTCACCACGGCACCTTCCTCTAAAAACTTTTCTGTTTCCGAGACTTTATTTTGTTTAACAGCTTGAAAGAATTTCTCTGTCACTTCAAGCAGTTTAGCAGCCTTTTTATGGCCATGCCCTTTCGCGATGTCCAATGCAGAAATATTGTCAATTGCTTGAGCATTATAATAAGCACCGTTATCCAATAAAATGTGGATCATATCACTAAATCCATTTTGTGCAGCAATGTGTAAAGCCGCAGCCTGAGTAGTGCTATCTGAGATGTTAACATCGATGTTTTGCTCAATCAAGTACTTCGCCATTTCCAGTTGACCTCCATTTGCAGCGTAATGCAATAATGATTGCCCATCCATACCCAAGTCGTTTATTTGGATATTTTTTCCCAAGTAATATTTTACAATATTCAGCTGACCGTCTCTCGCCGCTATGTGTATGGGTTTGGAACCTAAAGTGTTCCTGGCATTGATATCTGCGCCTCTTTCAACTAATAGTTCAGTGTTAGTCAAATGACCCTTTTCGGCAGCGATGTGTAAGAGAGTGTGACCGTTGT